>CM066733.1:76256920-77506920 GCA_033961575.1 Aselliscus stoliczkanus
AGGACTACCCAGAATGTCTCCTCTATTTCTCTTGGTAAGCTTGCTTTTCCACTGTTGCAGACATCAACTTCACTGCTTCTCGTTTCTCCTCAAATATTCCGATATACCTCGTTTACTTGCTCTCAGTCATTAGGAAAGAATTCCCTCACCATCTTACAAGAAACCAACAGTTTTAACTGCAGCATTACCCACTCTTCCCTTCTGTTAAAATGGTAAAAATATCCTTATACTTATGTAAGGCATAATAAACCTCCAAAGGTTTATTGTTAGCACTCAGACTAACAAACTAAGTAAACACTCATACACACACAACTCTCCTTTAAGCAGACATCAGTTATCTCTTACCATTACTCCATTTCTATGCTTTCCTTGACAACAACAATTTTCAGAACAGCTGCTATGCATGTTGTCTCTGCTTCCTTATCTATTTAGTGATCATTATCCACTGCTGCTTCTTCTGTTTCCATGGAGGGTGCTTTAGCTGCAAATCAGCTCGTCTTTTAATAACAAGCTTGATAGTATTCCTTAGTTTCTTCTGTGGCAAAACCATCATTATTAATTGCATATCTTTTGTCAGACACTATATGAGTCATAAACTGTTTTAAATAACCTAAAATAAATTACAGAAAGAAAATTCCAGCAAAGCCAGTCCTTTGCAGAACATAATTATGAGAAGAGCAGTAGACCCTACACTGCATGAGACGGTTTTCAGGGTTTTCAGTATGATTTGTGCTAATGCACGTTGCCTGAAGGTTTATAGTTCAATCTAGCCAGAGTTAGCTTTCAGCGACGTAGAGTGTTCAAGAGTGTTCAGAACATATATAAATACAAAAATATATCAAAGTGTCCTGTAATGGCCTCCTTTAAATATACATAATTTTAAATAAAAATATTTCAGAACCAAAGGACATTGTAAAAAGTCAGTGCTGGGCGAAGTAACATTAACTAAATAAGTGAGGCAATGTGTTTACTGCTAGGGACATGGAAATGAAATGCTGTCCTGCTCTTTCAAGACCTGAAATTCTGATGGGAAAGACAGCAGCATAATACGTTCTGTAATAGAAGTGTGTACAGGATACCAAGTGGGAGTGAAGCGTTGTGCTTTAGGAATGAGACAATTAGGAAACATTTTCCAAAGAAGACATTTGAATAAGAGTTTTCCGGACAGGATTTTCCAGTAGAGGAAATAGCATGTGCAAAAGAATGAAAGCATGAGATCGCACCACAGTGTCATGAGAAATCTGCTGGCTGAACCATAGGAAGCAAGAAAAAGACACTGGTGAGTTGAGATCAGATCATTAATAATCTTATAAATCAGGATAAGAAATTAGATGTAAGATTATACGTTAGTCAGTGTGGAACTTTGAAAAGTCATAGGCAGAGGAGTAACGTCATTAAATTAGCCATGGCCTTTGAGAAAGATCATGTCCTAGCATGTGGTCAATAGATGGAAGGGAGAGAGACTAAATGGGAGGTCACGTCAATGATAAAGTCCAGAGGAGGGGCAGATCTAGAGCTCTTCAGAAAGCACAATGGATAGGATTTGGCACCAATCCATTCATTTAGTCATTCCAGTAACTCAGTTGCTACTTCAGAGGAAATGTTCTAAATATCAGAAATTGGAGGTTGATTGAATAAATTTTTTCACATCCATATGATAGAATAGTATGCAACCTTTAAAATGTGGTTGTAAAGTTACATGATTAACCTGGAGGAATTTTTGCTGCCTAGTGTTGATTTTTACAAAGCAATCTCAAAATGATATATATGGTAATTTCCATTTTGTACACAAATCTTTGCTTACCCAGCCTTTTGTTTTCCTAAGAAAAATTTCCAGAAGTTGAATTTCAGAGTCAGAGGATTCAAAGTTTAAAAATATATTGAAGGGAAATTTAACCAAGATGGTGGATTAGGTAAATACAATGCCTACTGCCTGTTAGGATCACATCAAAACTACAACTAAATTATAAATCAACCTGAAGAATCATCTGAAGACTAGCTGGACAGAATCCCTATAACTAAGGATATAAAGAAGTGGGCGCATCGAGGCTGCTTGGAGGGGCAGATATGGGAAACCGGTTGACCCCAAAACCATAGGTAGTGGTTGAACACTGGGAGGAACATCTCAGTGGAGGAGGTCCCCCCTGAAAAGGAAGGGGTCACAGCCCCACACTGAGCTCCTCAGCCCATGGGTCCTGTGCTGGAAAGAGGAGACCTCACATTGTCTGACACCACACAAAGCTATTACAACACCATTCACTATATTCCTGAGGCTGTGCTTTATATCCCATGACTACTATATACCATATATATATAAAATAGTAGACATTCAATATTATTTTATATTGGTTTTAGGTGTACAGCATAGTGGTTAGGCATTTATACAATTTAGGAAGTGAACCCTTCGATAAGTCTAGTACCCACCTGACACTATACATAGTTTGTACATTATTGACTATATTCCCCAAACTGTATTTCACATCCCTGTAACTATTTTGTGACTACCAATTTGTACTTCCTAATCCTTTCATCTTTCCTACCCATCCCTCCAGCCCCCCTCCCATCTAGCAACCATCAGTTTGTTCTCTGTATCTATGAGTCTATTTCTGTTCTGTTTGTTTATTTCTGTTCTTTAGATTCCATATGTAAGTGAGATCATATGGTATGTGACTTTCTCAGTCTGAGTTATTTCATTTAGCATAATATCCTCTAGTTCCATCCATATTGTTGAAAATAATACAATATCATTCTTTTTATGGCAGAGTAATGCTCCATTGTATAAATGTATCACAATTTCTTTATCCAGTTTTCTATTGATGGACATTTTGGTTGTTTCCATATCCTGGCTATTGTGAATAGTGCTGCAGTAAACATAGGGGTGGATATATCTTTCTGAATTTCTTTGGATAAATAACAAGGAGTGGAATCCCTGGGTCATAAATAGTTCTATTTTTAATTTTTTGAGGAACTTCCATTACTGTTTTCCATAGTGGCTGTACCAATTTGCAATCTACCCAACAGTGTAGCAGGGTTCCCTTTACTCCACATTGTCACCAACATTTGTTGTTTGTTGATTTACTGATGATAACCATTCTGACTGGAGTGAGGTGGTATCTCTTTGAGGTTCTTATTTGCATTTCTCTGATGATTAGTGATGTCAAGCATCATTTTGTATGTCTATCAGCCATCTGTATGTCCTCCTTGGAGAAATGTCTATTCAGGTCCTCTGTCCATTTTTTAATTAGATTGTTTGGGTTTTTTTGGTGTTGAATTGTATGAGCCTTTTTAAAATTTTGGGTATTAACCTCTTATTAGATGTATCATTGGCAAATATCTTCTTTCATTCAGTAGGATGTCTTGGTGTTTTGTTGATGGTTTCCTTTGCTGTGCAAAAACTTTTTAGTTTGATGTAGTTCCATTTGTTTGTTTTCTTTTTTGCTTTCCTTGCCCAAGAGGATATATCAGTAAAAATATTACTAAGGGTAATGTTTGAGAGTTTATTTCTTATATTTTCTTCTAGGAGTTTTATGGTTTCAGGTCTTACATTTTGAGTTTATTCTTGTAGATGGTGTAAGAAGGTGGTCCAGTTTTCCCAGCACAATTTATTGAATAGACTGTCTTTATTCCAATGTACATTCTTCCTTTGTCATAGATTAAATAACCATGTAGGCATGAGTTTATTTCTGGGCTCTGTTCTGTTCCATCGATCTATGTATCTGTTTTTATTTCAGTACCATGCTGTTTTGATTACTATGGCCTTGTAAGTAGTATACTTTGATATCAAGTAGTGTGATATCCCAGCTTTGTTCTTCTTTTTCAGGATTACCATGACTATTCAGGGTCTTTTATAATTCCATGTGGATTTTTTTTTTTTGAGGGCAGTGTCACTGGCCCTCATATGTGGTACCTGAACCAGAGCCGCTGGCTTCCCAAGCCAGCGCTTAACCACCGCATCACTCGGCTGGCAATTTTTATTTTTTTTTGAGGTGTAAATTTTAGTATTATTTGTTCTAGTTCTGTGAAAAATGCCCTTGGTATTTTGATAAGGATTGCATTCAATCTATAGATTGCTTTGGGTAGTACGGGCATTTTAACAGTATTAATTCTTTCTATCCATGAGCATGTAGGTGTTTCCATTTATTTGTATCTTCTTTAATTTCTCTCTTCAATATCTTCTAATTTTCTGAGTACAGGTCTTTTACTTCCTTGGTCAAATTTATTCGTAGGGCATTGGCCAAGTGGCTCAGTTGGTTAAGAGTTGACTTAGAGAGTGTGCTCTGAGCAACAGGGCCACTGGTTTGATTCCCACATGGGCTAGTGAACGCTGTGCCCTAGCTGAGCTGTTGCTAAGCTGCCAACAGGTGGCAGGATGGCTCAGCTGGTGTAACAACAAGATTGCCTGTTCAATGGTGGGCATAGCCCACCTGCAATTGAAGATTGAATTTAGCTCCTTGAGCTGAGCTGCTGCTGGAATGGTTCAGTGGAGAGGGCATGTACTCTTAACAACAAGGCTGCTGGTTTGACTCCCACATGGGATGGTGGCTACACACACCTGCAACTAAGATTGAACATAGCACCTTGAGCTTAGAGGCCACGAGCTGCCTACGGGAAGCCAGATGTTGACTGGCGCCCTCCACAACGAAGACTGAAGAACAACAACTTGGCTGGTCCCTTTCCCCAATTCCCCAACACTGTTCCCCGCCCCCAATTCCTCAATAAAATTTTTAAAAAATAAAATAAATAATTTATTCCTAGGTATTTTATTTATTTATATATTTTTGATGCAATTGTAAATGGGATTATTTTCTTAATTTTTTTCCTGACAGTGTATTACTGGTGTATAAAAATGCATTTGGTTTATGAATACTAATTTTGTATCTTGTTACTTTATTAAATTCATGTACCAGTTGTAATAGTTGTTTGGTGGAATCTTTGTGTTTCTCCTCTATGTATAGTATCACATCATTTGCAAATACTTTCAGTTTTACTTCTTCCTTTCCAATTTAGATGACTTTTATTTCTTTGTCTCGTCTGACTGTTGTGGTTATAACTTCCATAATGATGCTGAATAAAAGTAGTGAAAGTGGACATCCTTGTTTTCTTCCTAACCTTAACAAGAAGGCTTTAGGCTTTTCTCCATGGAGTATGATATTAGCTGTGGGTTTGTCATATATGGCTTTTATTATGTTGAGATATGATCCCTGTATTCCCACTTTGCTAAGAGTTTGTATTATAAATGGCTGCTGGATTTTTCAAATGCTTTTTCTGCATCTATTGACATGACTATATGATTTTTTATCATTCATTTTGTTTATGCAGTGTATCACATTAATTGATTTGTGGATGTTGAACCAACAACCCTGCACACCAGAAGTGCACCCCGCTTGATCATCTCCCTTCACCTTCTCCTTTCCTTTCTCCCCAACTCTTCCCACAGCCCTATTCTTTCTCCCTACAGTAACACCACCAGCAGTATATGACTGCTCTGATTTTCCAAAACTTCACCAATAATTATTATCTATCTTTTATTATAGACATCCTAGTGAGTGTGAAGCAGTATCTCACTGTGGTTTTTTAATTTTTATTAGTTTCAGGTGTACAACATTGTAATTAGACATTTATATACCTCACAGAGTGATAACACCAATAAGTCTATTACTCATCTGACACTGTATGTAGTTATCACAGTATTATTGACTATATTCCCTATGCTATACTTTATACCCCCATGACTATTTTTTAAATATAGTTGACATTCAATATTATTTTATATTGTTTTCAGGTATACAGTGTAGTGCTTTAGACATTTATATAATTTATGAAGTGATCTCCTCAATAAGTCTAGTATACATAGCTTTTATGATATTATTGACTATATTCCCTATGCTACACTTTACATCCCTGTGACTATTTTGTAACTACCCATTTGTACTTCTTAATCCCTTCACCTTTCTCACCCAGCCTCCTAAACCCTTTTCCACCTGGTAATCATCAGTTTGTTCTCTGTATCTATGATCTCACTGTGGTTTTGATTTGCATTTCCCTAATGAGTAATGTTGAGCATCTTTTTTTGTGTTTATTGGCTATTTGTATATCTCCTTTGAAGAAATGCATATATAGATTCTTTGTCCTTTTTAAATTAGGTTCTTTTTCTTTTATTATTGAGTTGTAAGGATTCTTTATATATTCTGGATACAAATCTCTCATCAGATACATGATTTTTTTTTTTTTTTAAGATTTTGTTGGGGAATTCAGGAAAGCAACAGTGTTGGGGAATTGGAGAAGGGAATATTGTGTTTTTCCAGGACCCATCAGCTTCAAATCAAGTTTTGTCCTTCAATCTTAGTTGTGGAGGGCGCAGCTCAGCTCCAAGTCCAGTTACCACTTTCAATCTAGTTGTGTGAGGTGGGGGGAGGAGGGAGCATGCCGGAATCAGATCGGCAACGTTGTTGTTAAGAACACATGCTCTCACCATTGAGCCATCCGGCCGCCCTTTGCAGCTCAGTGGCAGCTCAGCTTGGGCACAATTCACTGGCCCAGGTGGGAATCGAACAGGTGACTCTGTTGCTCAGAGTTTGCACTCTAGCCAACTGAGCCACCTGGCCGGCCCCAGGTATATGATTTGTAAATATTTTCTTCCGTTCTCTGAATTATATTTTCACTTTCTTGATATTTCTCCCCCTTTTTAAATTATATGTTTTAAATCAGTTTCAGGTTTAATAGTGCCCTTTGAAGCACAAACATTTTTAACTTTGATGAGATCTAATTTATCTATTTTTCCTTTGGTTGCCTGTGTTTGGTGTCAGATATAGGGATACTTTGCTAAATCTGAGGTCATGAAGATTTATCCTTGGGTTTGTTCTAAGAGTTTTATAATTTTAGCTCTTATATTTAGGTATTTGATCCATTTTGAGTTAATTTTTGTATATGGCTTTCGGTAAGAGTCCAATTCCATTCTTTTACATGTATGTCCATACAGTTGTTCCAGTACCATTTGTTGAAAAGACTATTTTTCCCCATTGAATAATACTGAGATCTTTGTTCAAAATCAGTTGACCAAGGTTCCGGCCGAGTGGCTCAGTTGGCAAAAGCTCACTCAAGAATGTGAGCTGAGCTCTGAGCAACAGCAGTTCAATGCTCAGCCCGAGCTGAGCTGCTGCTAAGCTGCCAACAGGTGGCAGGATGGCTCAGCTAAAAACAAAAACAAAAACAAAAAACAAAATCAGTTGACCATGACACATGGGTTTATTTCTTGACTCTTAATTCTATTCCATTGATTAATGTGTTTATCTTTATGTCAGTATCACACTATATTGATTACTGTTGCTTTCTTAGTAAGTTTTAAAATTCAGAAGTGTGTGTCCTCCGATATTCCTTTTCTTTTTCAAGATTGCTTTGACTATTCTGTGTCAAGATTTCTTTCAATCACAGTTTTTTTTTCCAGTATACATGAAAAATGCACATTTTTTTTCTTGTTGTGAAGGAGTTCAGAATAGGCCTCCCCAACATGTGCTACTTCAGTATGTGAATTACTTTCAGCTAAAGGCAATGAGACACTATGCGCTCATGAGAAACTTTTACCCCTCCCTTAAAGAATTTAAATTGGGGCCTTGCCCACAATAAGAATTATCAGCAGAAATACCTTTTTATGACCTATCTATAGGGCAGGGCAAACTTCTAATTACTGAGTAGCTACTCTTCTTATTGTCCTGTAAATGACCTTTCTCTCGTCTGAAGCCCCAAGGTGCCTTACTCATTAGCTCAGAATGCCATATGTACCCATTATAACTTTTTATCTCTGAACGTCTCATGTATCTGGGGTCTTATACTTTCTCATGTATTTGGGGCTCCCATACATACATATGTCATTTAATTTGGTTATTTTTTTTTCTTGTTAATCTGTCTCATGAGAGATTTGATGATTAGACAAGTCATATGAGCCTACAAGGGTAGAGTAAAATTTCTTCCACCCCAACCTTAGGTTAAGTCTTATACACATGTGCTGGAATTTATTTTACCAGCTGTTTTCCAACTGGTGCTTGTTGTTTGTGGGAAAGCTATTAATGATTTTTTACACATTTAAAATAATAACTGGGGCCAGCCTAGTGGCGTGCTGGTTAAGAACTGGCTTGGGATGCTGGCTCTGAGAAGCAGGGCACCAGTCCACATCCCACATATGAGGGACAGTGACACTGCCCTCTACAGCTAAGATGGTGAACAACAGCTCCACCTGGAGCTGGGCTGCTGTGAGTCTCTGGGTGATGGCGTAGCTGCAGCCCCTGCTGCAGTGGGCTGCCATAGACTACCGTAAGTGGCCGGCATCCAGCATGAGCAGCCGGCAACCGGTGTGAGCAGCTAAGAGACACCGTGAATGGCCATCCAGGGACAGGCAACCGATCTGCCTCACCCAGGAAGAGCGCAATGATGATACCAACATGGACCAGTGAAGCAATGTCCTCCACAACTAGACTGAAGAACAAAAAAGGACAGCAACTTGTCTGTTCCCCCTCCCCCAATTCTCCAATAAAATCTTAAAAAGAAATAAATAAATAACTGGACTTCTACTCAGGCAACTCCTTAATGCTTGTAATTGTTCAGTTGGTTCTCTTTGGTAGGCATATATCATATGCATATAATGATTATTGTGTCTCTGCTTCTATATCTACCTACCTTTTCTTTTCTTGCCTTTATATATTGCTAATATTGAATAATGGTAGTCATAGTAGCAGCCTTGCTCATCCCTGGCTTGAGTAGGGAATGATTTTAATGTTTCACCATTAAGTATGATGGATTTGGACAGTTATCATTGAGCGGCATCTTTAAAGGATGCAGGAGCAATTCAGATTAAGCCTAGAAGTGTACATGGGAGGAATTCTGGTAGTGTTTGCGGACAGTTGGGAGGAAATCATTGGTCAGGAGTAACAGATGAACAAAGACTTTGGATTGAGAAACAGTATGGATGTGTGTAGAAAAGAGTGAGCTAAATGTTGCTGTATCATGAATTATAAAAGCAGTGAATCGGAAGATGAGAGGCTGAAGAGCTGGACAGGAACCAACCCTAAAGAGTCTTGATGGCCATATTAAGAAATTTGGGGGGCCACCCAAGTGGCACATTGGTTAAGAGTTGGCTTGGGATGCCAGCTCTGAGCAGCAGGGCCCCAGTTTAGGTCCCATACGAAGGCCAGCAACACTGTGCCCTCTACAGTTAAGATCGTGAACAATAGCGCAACCTGGAGCTGGGCTGACATGAGTTGCCGGCAATGTCATAGGCTGCAGCCCCTGCTGCAGTGGGCTGCCTTGAGCTACTATGCGTGGCCGGCAGCCAGCGTGATCAGCCAGCAGCCGACGTGAGCTGCCATGAGCCACTGTGAGCAGCTGTCCAATGGCCGGTGACCCATCTGCCTCACCTGGGAAGAACACAATGATGATACCAACATGGGCCAGTGAAGCAATGTCCTCCACAACTAGACTGAAGAACAAAAGGACAGCAACTTGTCTGTTCGCCTTCCCCCGGTTCCCCAGAGCTGTTCCCTCCCCCAATTCCCCAATAAAATCTTTAAAAAAAAAATTTTGGATTTTATTCTTTATATTGAAGAACCATGGAAATATTTCCAGTAAGGAGGCAACATTGTCAATGAGGGACATTACAACCAATACTTTCTTTGTTAAAATAATATTATTTTCATGGATGCACTATATTGAATGAGATGAATTATTTGCAGTTCCTGAAACACACCAGATTCTCTGGTATTTTGTTGCCCTTGAAGGCATCCATCCCCTCTGTCAAAAATGCCCTCTTGCTGCTCCAGGCCAGGAAAAACATGCATACGTGTCCTCTGTGCTAACTGCTACCCAAGCATTTATCAGGTTGCCTTATAATTGTTCATTGGCTCATTTTTCTCACTCCTCTGAGTTCTTTGAGGCTAGGAACAACACCTTTATTTCTGAAACCCATTGAGGTATTTAATGGAATGGATAAAGGAAGAAAGAAAATGTTGTGGGTTGGCAGGGAGCGTAATGTAAAGGGGTTGAGAGAGGTACATCATTTGGATAGTTAATGACAGAATTGGTTAGAAAACTGGTGTCTCAGGCCTCGGTTTACTCCTTTCCTGTACTGTAGAGTTGCTGAAGTCTACAAAGGTGCTTTCATGCCTTGCACAGTCCTGGTGCATGGACAAGCTTTATTTGATTGTTTGGCTCAGCCTCTCTAGGCTCCCCTGAACTCTTGTATTTAGTGCAAATTATTCACCCTGGGATGGGGCATGCGTTTCTTTTTCACCCATTGTTTACCACTGAAAGCCTGTGTGGCTGAGAGCCATCTTTCTGGGGAAAGCAGATAAAAAAATGTGTGGGAAGGGAACAAGCCTGATATAAGCAACAAAGTGTTCTGGGTTAAGTCTCTGAGTTCCATGATGATCTTAATAAAATGATTTCAGGATATTTTGACCCCACTGTTTTGGTCCTTTGTTTAAAGAATAAAAAACATGTACATCTATTCTAAATGAACATAAAAGTCTATCTGTGTGTATAGAAAGTGTTTTCCAGAGGAAACCCCATTAAAAATAATATTTTTATTGATTTTCTTTTCACTTGAAGTTAACTCTTTCATTCCCCCCCCCTTTTTTTTAATAAACAAATGCTTTTCCAAGTTTTTCTGTTTGTTTATTTGGGTTTTTTTTTTAAGGTTTTATTGGGGAGCTGGGGGAGGATAACAGCGTTGGGGAATGGGGGAAGGGGAATAGACAAGTTGCTGTCCTTTTGTTCTTTAGTCTAGTTGTGGAGGACGTTGCTTCACTGGCCCATGTTGGTATTATCACTGCTCTCTTCCTAGGTGAGGCAGTCACTTGCTAGCCAATGGACGGCCGCTCACAATGGCTGCTAGCCACTCACAGTAGCTCACGGCAGCCCACTGAAGCAGGGCCTGCAACCTACGCTGTCACTGGCAACTCACGGCAGCTGAGCTCCAGGTGGAGCTGTTGTTCACCATCTTAACTGTAGAGGGTACAACGTCACTGGCCCTCATGTGGGATCTGAACCAGGGCCCTGCTGCTCAGAGCTGGTATCCCAAGCCAACTCAACCAATGTGCCACTCGGCCAGCCCCTTTCCCCTATCTTTAGTGAACTGATACTATAGGGACCAATACTTCAGTGACAGCACACATTTTTTCATATCAAAATTAATTTTTTAAAATCTTTATTGTGAGCTCTCTTCCACGACCTCACTCTCTTCCAGGCTTAATTTTCCTCGGTAATATCTGCAAGATTCAAATTTTATCAGTTTCCATTCTTTCTTAATTTTTTAGTCAATTACAAATACATTGTCAGTTGTAACATTGTCAGTTGTCTTGTTTTTTACCAAATTTAATTTCCCTGAGTTAGTTTGGAGTTTTCAATGTTACCAATACAATCTGATTTTCTGATAGTTCTTTTAACTGAAACAGTGTCCTGCATACAGTCAGAGCCATTCCAAGTATTATTATGCTGGTTCTTCCTTTTAGTGACCTGTCTATGGATTGGGTAAAAGATGGTTTGTGTTTATATCTGGAAGCAAAAAGCAAAGATCATTAATGGACAAATGTGAACATGGGCGTTTGGCTGGTTCAAAATAATAGAATCAAAACATCATGATTTGTAGCAGGCTTGTTGACTATTTTAGGATTGGAAATCTTTGTTTTGTAAATGTGACAGACTTATGGTGCCTACATTTTCTTTTCACCTATATATATATTTTTTTTCATAAATTGACTAAGAGTTCTCTAACAAGGTAAGTTTTCCCCACCTCGTCTAAGGGGATTATCCATCTAACAATTTTCCATTAGAGCTCTACTCTGTTGAATTCCTTTAGGGTTGGATTTTGTTCATAACAATAATCTTATCCTTCCCGAATGCCATTTTCAAATTTCATATTGAGGCCCAGAAAAGTAAAGATAAAATTAGATTTATTTTGCAGGTCATCCCAGACATTCTAAATGAAAAACATTTTTTTGATTACTCATTTGTTTTCCTTTCTCAAAAAACATTTTAAAAAAGAGATTGTAAAGCAAAGTTTTGAGGGATTGATGAGTCAAGGCAGGGGATGGAATTCTAGGATTCCTGTAGAATTAGGAGAGTCTAAAACTCCTTTGTGGAAGAGCACTGGCTATTGGAAGTGCTTGAAATACCAATAGACTGGAGAGAGTACAGGAGAGATCTTCACCACATGCCTGTGAGTTATTATTCTACTCTGCACACACCTTAAAATGTGGCCTGTGGTTGGCATGTGGCTTAAATCAACAAATAAAGGTTTTAGAAGAGCTCAGCAGGTGCGGGCTATCATTCTTTAGTGGGTACTGTAATGGTTCCTGCAAATAGCAGACACAATTCCTGTCTTTATGGAACTCATTTAGGTCAGGTTGATGACTAGCAACAATTACCTCACAGTGCTTATTAAGGACTGAGATAGGGGTTAGTCCAAGCTGCTGTTGGAAGCACATAACCTCGACCAGTGGTTTTTCCAACTTTTTGGTCTCAGGACCCTTATATTGAGAGACTTCCAAGAAAGAGCTTTGTTTATATGAGTTAGTTATAACATATTTATTTATATTTACCCTTTTAGAAATTAAACCTAAGAACAAAAAAAATTAAAAAGATAACAAAATTCATGGTGATAACAAATATTTATTACGAAAAATACATTTTTCCAACAAAATTTAATGAAGAATGGCATTGTTTTAAATTTTTGCAAATTTCTTCAATGTCTGGCTTAATAGAAGATGGCTGAAGTCTATGTTTCTGCATTTAATCTGTTGCTCTATATTGTTTGGGTTGAAGGAAATGAAGAAAATTTGGCCTTATACATATGCAACTGCAAAAGAATTGAAGATCCTCTGAGAGGTCTTGGGGAAATTTCTCTTGCAGCCTCTGGCCACACTCAGAGAATTGCTGACTTAGATCAGGAATGATTCCTAGAGGAGGCAATTTGAGTCCTGAAGTAGAGCAGCTATTTAGGGGCAAAGTGAGGGTGGAGGTGGTTAATGATGGGAGTTCAGTGCAGAGCCAGCAGGGAGTCTTAGGCAAAGCTTTAACTAGTCCACCCTCCTCTACCATTCTTGAACGCACACCCAACTGATAAAATCGGAAGAGCAGATGTGTCCCTTAATACTACATTAACCATGAAGCCTTCATTCTTAGCACCACCGAGAAAAAGCGACTTATCTATTTGCCTTTCCCTTTCAAGCTGCCCTGGAGGTGAAAACTAGAAGCCCGGGGGGCGGTGCCGACTTCCCCGAAGACGGGGAATGGCGCGGAAGCGCGGAGCAGGGCGGCAGCCCTGGGCCCCGCGGAGGTGCGGCGCGGCCCTGGGGCTCCCGCAGCGCGCAGGCGCGGCGGCGGCGCCGGCCGCGGCCCCGGAACGGTAAACAGTGGGGTCACGTGACGCACTCCCCGGTCCCTACCCCCGCGCCGCCGCGGCACGCCGATGGCCGTGGGGTCTCGCGCCGCTGCACCGTCCCCACGAGGCGAGCGACCTTCGGGGCCTTGGGCGACGGCGGCTGCATCGAGGAGAAGGAGGGCGGCGCAGAAGACAGCATAGTGTAGCTAGCCGCAGCCCCTTGGACCCCTGAAGGAAAAAGGCCGTGGCAGCGACGCCGACGTCCTGCGCGTACCCCCTCTCCGCGGCACCCACCGGGCCCCCTCCTCCTCCTCCTCCTCCTCCTCCTCCTCGGCGGCGGCAGCGGCCACCATCTTCCTCTTGCTGCCAGTGGTAGCGCTCGTCTGGCGGAGCTGGGTGAGTTGCGGCTCTGGCCGCGGCCAGGGAGACGGGCGATCCTCCCCTCCCCCATCCCCTTCCACACGCACGGCGCCTCGGCGGGTCTCCCCGCCCCTCCCGCGGCGGACACTCCGCGCCTTTCTCCCGCGCGGCGGGGAAATGGACTCTCTGGCCTTTTTGCGCAACGTCCTCGGCCTGCCCGGGCCGCGCCTCTGCAGCCCGGGACCGTTTGGACTGAGGGCTGGGGAGGGCGCCGCGGCGGCAAGGTGGCCCGGCGGAGGGTCGGGACCGCGGCCTCTCCCCGGCTCCTGCTCCGGGGCCCTCGGGGGTGAGTGCGCCCCTTGGCCGCCGCGCGGGCGCGCAGGCCGGGAGTCACGGCGGGCGCTGCCAGCAAGGCCCGGCCCTTCGGGCCTCCTGCTTCCAAGGGCTCCCCGGCATCGAGCGTTGGGCCCTGGGTCCGGGAAGCCGGGACTGGCCTTCACTGCGAGGCCGGGTCCGGTTCCCGCTTTTGCAGGGGGGCGAGTGGGCGCTCTATCCATCCATCTCCTACCGCGCGCTTTTGTGCTCGGGCCCCAAACTGTCGACGTCTTTTGCTGAGTTTGAAAGGAGGCTGGAATCCGGCCTTCCAAGGATTGATTTTATACGAGTAATTTAACCGAACCACTTGTCGATACGTGCGTGTTAATGGTGCTAAATAACTGATCACCTGACACGGAGGGGGACGGTAGGAGGGAGAAAGGGAGAGAATGTTGGTACCGCGCACTGTCCTGTGCTCCTTCTTTCCCTCAGCAGCGTATTGCCGGGTCCGATGACCTTTGTCCATCTTCGGGTTTTTAAATGCCATTTCTCAGAGACTTAGGATTCGAGGTAATTTAAGTGTGTGATTTTGGGTGCCATGCAGGAATCATGCGTAGAATATGATCATGGATGGTCACTAATGTAAGTGGCAGCAACGCTGTATTTATCTAACCTAGTCCTAATCTTTGTTACGTGAAGAGATACTTAATTTAAAATGAAACACAGATACATGATCTTTGTCCAGAGAACTTTACCACTTTGTTTTAAGCTAAAATAAACATAAATAAACATAAGCTACCTAGGGAGTAATTAAGCAGTACATTGTTGTATTTAGTTACTATTTGGGGGTGGAACTTGCCTTTGGTTTCCCAAAGTTGCTTCAGATGTTACAAAGCTGCGTTTCAGTTACTAATTCATTCACCATTTAAAAAAAAATTCATTGGCAACAATGTGTTTTTCCAGGATCCATCGGCTCCAGGCCTAGTCGTTGTTTCAATCTAGTTGCGGAGGGCGCAGCTCTTGGGCTCATGTGGGGATGGAACCATCAGCCTTGGTGCTGTGAGCCTGTGCTCTAAGCACCTGAGCTAACCGGCCTCCCTCATGTACCATTTTTTGATTCTTGAATGAAATATTTGGGATTGTGAAAATGTTTGTAGGTGTGTTTGTGGTAGGAAAGAGAAGATAAGTCAATTTTTGCAGCATTCTTTTATTTTTGAATTCATATCTTCATTCCAGAACACTAAAGGTGTAGTGTAAAGACAATTATTTAAAATAGTAATTCTTTTTTTTATATTAATTTTTTTCAATATTAATTCTTAATATTTACCATTGGACGTTTTCCTAATTTATTTTTTCTCCCAAATTCTTCTGTTTACTGTAACATTTATGTTATAATAATGAATTTTCCCTTCACCACCATTGCCATTATAATACTTATCACTATTACTGTTTTAAAATGCATACCGTGTTTCCCCATGATAGTAACAATTTAAGGGGGGAAGGGGGCTTAGGAGTTATTGCTCTGATTAAACCAAACACAGTTCAGTAGATTTCCTTAGCAGCAGAAAGACTTCTATTCAGCTGAAGTGGGCCACTTCCTTACGTATGCAGAATTATAACCTTAGATTTTTAAGCTTTATTTGATAGCTTGTACTGGTGTTCTGTCAAATCACCAAATAACAAATCAAGTGGTGATGGGAACATTTTTCCCATTCCTTGCATGCTTTATAGGTCCACTTATTGAAGGGCATGAAAATATAATTTATTATGCTGCTATTGCGTCCTTTGGGAAGATAGTGAATTTCCTTATCTATCACACCAAATGAGTTAATCATTCCATGCTGTTGTGATAGACCAAAGATAACTTTATCTAGTTAATCCTGTGGTGTACTCATCTGTTGCATATTCAAAGAAGTCAAATCTAAGAGAAGTGGTCTTTGTAAATGTAGATGAAAAATAGCTTTGGTCAAATGCAAGTTTCAGGATAGAAAAAAATTGTAAGGAAGTTGTCTTGATGTTATTCATTTAAAACCATACTATTAGATAATGCTACATGGTAATGTAGAGAAATGCCCTTGTATTTTAGAGATGTAGGAGGAAGTGTCAGACATCTCTAATTTACTTTGAAATGGTTTAATAGATTGATAGGCAGATGATAGATGGATGGATAGTTTAAATAGAGATATGGGCTATACCATTTGTAAGTATATTTCTTTGTGTGAATAGAAATAAAACAAATATTGCAATATTAAAAAAAACCATACTATTAAAATGTAAATTGTATTTAGTATTGAAATGAGTTAGGAGAGGTTGATAATCTTTGACTTATGTAATACCTTCTAAAACTGATTTGATTAAAATTGGAAGGAAGCAAGTGACAATTTGGATTAATATAAAATTGTCTTAAGAGTTTAGATTTTTACATAATATGGATTAGATTTGGAAAAACTGGAGAAGGTAAATTAGGCATTCTGTTGCCTGGGAAGGTACTAAAATACGATAATGGTTATCTCCTTGACATGGTAATATGGCGTTTGCCTTTTTGGTACATTTTACTTTCTCAAATGTGCACTGTTTTGTTTGGTTTTTCTTTAGAACGATTTCTCATGAAATTCTTTTTACTTGATTTTCATCTGGAGATTAGGTCTTTTCTATTTTTTAAAAATGAGATGATGAGTTTTATTGATTGGCATCTCAGTTTTGTGGATTACCCATAACTACTGCACTACACAGTCTCAGGGACAGCAGGGTTCTTGGAGTGCTGATTTCTGAATACTTTCATTCATCTACATTTCAAGAATTCTTTATTACAAGTGGCTGTTGGATTTCTTTCTTTTTTGTGTGCCCCATTTCTCTTATTTCTTGGAGCATTCTCTGAGAATCCTGAAGTATCTTTAAAAAAGCATAGACATCTTATTTTTTAACTACAAAAATTACTTGACAGATTGTTACACATTTTTGATACTGTTGCTTTTTTTTTTTTTTTTTTTTTTTTTGAGGGCAGTGTCACTGGCCCTCATATGTGGGACCCGAACCAGGGCTGCCAGCAAGCCAGCGCTTAACCACTGTGCCACTCGGCTGGCCCAGACATTGTTGCATTTTTGAGAACAGTAAAAAATGTTTTTTAGTTGTTGCCCTTTGATTACACTGGGAAAGATACTGAGAGTATTGATTTGATTCAAAATATTTGAGTCCCAGGAACATAGTCTAGGTTGAGAAACAAGATTCAAAGACAGGAGATGTTAAATCATTGTATTAGAGTTAAAAGACAAAGATATTTTGAGAGTTACAAAAGGCATTGTATGAGGAATTGCCAAGTGTACAGACTGGACAATTATTGCCATGTTTTATATGTATTTAATTTAGATCATCTTTTAATGGTCAGAGGATTTAAATTTTTATGATCATTTATACAATGAAGAGGGGAATGAAGAGAAATAGTTGAGCAAAAACTTCAGAATATTATCCAGAAGTTTTAATCTCTTGGCACAGTCTAACTTTAATAGACAAAATTTTGAATGGCATACCAGATTGTACAGAAAAGCTAAACTTAATAGTTTTAATTCATTCATAATTTGTGTTTGCTGGCCACGTGAAAACAGTCTAAAAATGGAGACTGAAAATAAATTGCAAAGTTTGTAATTGATAATTTCTAAAATGGTGTTTATACACATTGAGGATAGCCATTTTATTTTTAATGTGTAGGGAGCAGCTAAGTGCGTATTTTCTAATTTATTTGGGTAAAGGGTACTTCACTTTGTTTCCAGTATCTTTTAAAGATTTCACTACTGATATATTAAGAACACAAAATTAATATGTGTTATGCAAGTAGAGTGCATAAAGTATAGTAGTTTAAAAATGTGGACTCAGGGATCATACTGCCTTGGTTCCAGTTTGAGTATACTGGGTATATGACCTTAGGTAAATTATGTAATGGTCTGAGACTTGGTTTGCTCATTGATAAAATCGAAATAATAATTGTACCTACCTCACAGGGTTGTTGTGAGGAAATAATGAGATAATGCCAACAACACACTTAGCGTAGGGCCTGGCACATAGCACGTGCTAAGTACATGTTAGTTTGGACTATTACCACCTCGTCCATAGTTCTAGCGATGAGCCACTTCCATGCTCCTGTGGTTAATCCAAACTGCTGATGCTTCCCATAATTTCAGTAGGATATAGCTGTAAGCTTTGAAGTTAACTGTTACTACTGTTGGCTAATGTAATTAGCCAGTTTCAACTTGAATGTGATAGTTCTTTTTCTAGGTTCTTAGGTCTGCTTTGGTCTAATAAGGTAGACACCTTGGATTCTTATATATTCTTTTTACCTGATAAATTCAGGAAAGAAGTTATGATTCTTGCTTTTTCTTATAAAATCTTGTCAATAGATTTTAATCAATGGAACTGGACCAGAATTTGAAATGAGTGTGTAGAGCAGGTGATTAGGTTGCATTGCTTTGTAGTCATGTACTTTGTAGAATTTTGTCACACCCCATGACTTAACCATTTAGTGATTTTCCTTGACTCTGTTCTGGAATGATAACCTGTTATTCATTTTTAATGTTATATCATGGTGGTTAAGAACTGACATTCATATCAGAGTGGATCTGAGTCCCAGCTCTGTCACTTATTTATTCTGTAGTATTGGGTATAACTTAGCTAAGGTTTAGCCACTCTGTCATAAAATACGAATAATGGTACCTGCCTTCTTATGTGGTAATGAGAATTAAATGACATTATGCATTTTAAGTTTAGCACAGTGCCTGGCACAGAATAAACATTCAATGAATTTAACTTTATAAAGAGATAAGGTAGTGGTAAGTGCATTGACTCTTGAATGAACTTTTCTGGGTTCCGATTTCATCTCCACCCTTTACTGATACTATATCAATTTAATCACTTGGATCCCAATTTCATTTTTTTAATATAATTGGGATTATAATACAGCATTGTTGTGAGGATTACATTAATAAATGTAAAGCAGAGTTTCCTAATCTCAGCACTATTTTTTGGCTGGATAATTCTTTGTTGTGGGGCTTTCTTAGGGCATTGCAGTATATTTACTAGATGTCAGTAGCATACCCTCCAGTTGTGACCAGCAAAAATGTGACGAGAAAAAAAAAAATCCATAAATGGCCAGATGTCCTCTGGAGGGGCATATCACCTCTGATTGAAAACCACTGATGTCAAGGTTATAGAATAGTTTGTGGCATGAAGTTAGAGCACATTACGTTTTATGTTTCATCATCATTTGTAGTAGCGGTACTTTTATTTTTCTACTACCGCTACTACTATTACTACAAATTGGAAATTTGTTCATTGCAAGCATGACTGATGAATTGACGGCTTAATTTAAACTGTGGTGTAGGAGCTGGAAGGCACCAAGCAGTCGTTCCCTTTCCAGGGCCTTTGCATTTAGGTCTGCCTGGATTGTCATTCCCCACTTATGCATGGATCACTTCCTCATTTGAGGTTTTGGCTCACATGTTGCCCTATTAGCAAGGCCTTCATTTACCATCATACACAGAATGCCCTCCTCATCCCCCTCATCACTATTACCCTGTTTTTCGTCATAGATTTTATAATCTCTTAATGTATATTTGTCTGCATCCCCGTGTGTGTGCGCGTACACACACACACACAAGAATCTAGACTACATGGGACAGCTTCATCATAAGACAACCCCGCTAGGCCCTTTGATAGCTTTAGTGATTTATTTTTAGGCTTCTTAAATATACTTTTTTTTAAAGGAACATAATATAAAATAACATAGTTTTGCTTTGAAGATGTTTTTGAAAAGTTGAACTATTCAATTTAAATTTACTCTTAATTTAAAGGGAATCTTCTAGAAGTATAATTTTTTGTTGTTGGTGCTTTTTAAACCTTTTTGCTAAGTTTGGCTGCAGTATAATTGAGAATTCAGGTGAAACAGGGATTTTAAAATGGGAAATATGTTTGGACTCAGATTAAATTTTATTCAGAATGTTAGTACTAATTCTTATAATTGTATTCTGAGTGTTTCTAAATGGTCCATTAGGATCAAACTCTGCCATTTCATAATTAGCACATGCTGTTCCCTCTGGACCTTAGGATCCAGCTCACACATCAACTGTTTAGCCTTTCTTGGCCTGATGTTTTTCACCTTCCTCTGTGATACTGTTTGCAGCCCTTCAGTATGACACTTTCATATTTTGTTGTGATTACATGTTTTTGTATTTTGTTTATATGCCTATACTCTGTTTTGGATTGTGAGTTCCTCGAGTTTGAGACGGGTTTATTTCACTGGTCTCTATGATAATACTTTAAGTAGATGCTTAATAAATATATGGATAAATTGGTAATTTTGAATTAAGCAGATTATTCAATTTTCTAATTTAGCTGGATACACTTTATTGTCTGTAAACATGAGGTGTGACTTGTGAACCCAGAAATAATTTCTGATATTAGCATGTATGCACTTTGAAATTATTAGTATTGATTTGATTAATTGGATATGTACATTTCAGGTGTGACCAGACAATACGGTGAGTGTTTAAATAAAGCAAACTTATAAAAGACACCTTGCCGTTAAGCCACCTTAAAACAGTCCCCCTCACTTCAAACATGCTTATCCCATTGTTCTTGCCACTTTCTGAAACAGTTCTGAAGTCCTCTTTCATGTCTTTAGTTGTGCAGCCATGGCTGCCTGGATGTCCTGAATCATTTTGACTTTGGGGAAGAGCCGGAAGTTGTACGGTGCCAGACCCAGTGAATAGGGTGGATGAGGACACACCATAATGTTTTTATTTGACAGAAATTGCCATACCAGAAGCGATGTGTGACACAGAGCAATGTCATGATGGAGGATGATTTATGGCACACTTTATTTATTTTTAAAGATTTTATTGGGGAATTGGGGAAAGGGAACAGCATTGGGGAACTGGGGAAGGTGAACAGACAAGTTGCTGTCCTTTTGTTCTTCGGTCTAGTTACGGAGGACGTCACTTGACTGACCCATGTTGGTATTATCATTGCGCTTTTCCCAGCTGAGGCAGTTGCTCGCCAGCCATTGGACGGCCGCTCATGGTAGCTCACTGCGGCAGGGGCTGCAGCGTATGCCGTTGCTGGCGATTCCCGGCAGCCCAGCTCCAGGTCGAGCTGTTGTTCACCATCTTACCTGTAGAGGGCACAGCATCACTTGCCCTCATGTGGGATCCGAACCAGGTCCCTGCTGCTCAGAGCTGGTGTCCCAAGCCAACTCTTAACCAATGTACCACTCGGCCGGCCCTATGTCACACTTTATTTAAAACACACCTTCTTTCGACCATTGCTCACACCTGCCTGACTGCACCGAACAAGTTGAAATTTGTCACACACTGTTAACTAAGGTTTGATGTGCTAGTTCCCGTATTGAAGATTTCTTTCCTGTCCATTGGATGGCATCGGCAGGAGCATTCACTGTATTTTGTGATCACAACGGTAAGGCCCTGTGTCACACATTGCTTCTGGTATAGCAATTTCTGCCAAATACAAACATTACAGTGTATCCTCACCCACCTTATTCACTGGATCTGGCACTGAGTGACTCCCCCAAAGTCAAAATGACCATGAAAGGTAGACATTTTGAATCAATTCAGGACATCGAGGCAGCCATGGCAGTGCAACTAAAGACACTCACGAAAGAGGACCTCCAGAACTGCCTCAGAAACTGGCAAGAACAATGTAATAAGTGTGTTCAAAGCAAGGGGGAGTATTTTGAGAGGGATTCATGGCAACATGTCTTTTACTGTAATAAGTTTCTTTTTATTTAAACATTCACCGTATTGTTTGATCACACCTCTTATCATTAGCCAGTTAAAATACACCCTAGATAAGCTTGTTAAATTTTAACTATTAAATTTATATTCCCAAATATAAGGAAGCATTTAAGTATGATTTCAGTGTAAGAAATAGGAATTTGTTTAAATCAAACGGCCTTGTTTAATTAACAAAGATACTAAATCAACTCAGTTTTTCTCAATGAAATATGATTATATTACTAGGAATCTCAGGTCATTGTATTTTAGATTAGTGTTCACTTTTTTTTTTTTTGAGGGCAGTGTCACTGGCCCTCTTATGTGGGACCCTAACCGGGGCCGCTCGCTTCCCAAGCCAGCGCTTAACCACCGCGCCACTTGGCCGGCTCAATTAGTGTTCACTTTTAAAAAATACTTTATTTTGAAATAATTTTAGAATTATAGAAAAATTGCAAACATAGTATAGGGTTCCTATATACCATTTATCCAGTTTCTCTGATATAATGCTAGTGACTACCTTTATCAGAACTAGAGATTTACACTGGTACATTACTAAATTCCAGACTTTATTCTGATTTCACCAGTTTTCCAACTATTGTTCTTTTTCTGTTCCGTGATCCAATCCAGGATAACACATTGATTAGTGCGTTCATGTTAAGTGAGTTAATATTTTCTATAATTGGTGAACATTTGTTTTCCAGTTCAGCATGGAGAGTTTTTATTTTATTTTTGATACTGAGCACTTGATATTTGAAACTGATTTTTTAAAAATAAATTACTTCATACATCCATTTATTGTTACTTGCAATATGATCTTGTAGGATGGCTAGATAGTGTCATTTTTGGCATTGCCCCAAGAGCCAGTTGGAAACGCCTATGAAACTCCAGTCTTACTAATTTACACCAGTTTCACAAAATGCTAGTCTTGCATTGTATCCTGTAGGAATTGTCTTCTTTGGACCCATAGTTTTGAGTTACCTTATACTCCATTCTGTCTTGGAAGATTCTCAGTCTCATTGGCCTATTAAAGGTGTTTCACACAATGGTAGCTGCTTACCATTTGTTGAGTAAATTAAAGGTATTGTTAAAGAAATATAACTTTCTTATTTCAGTCTTTCCCTGTTTGACTATGGAAGCCTTTTTTTCTAATATTCTTTCTTAAATCCAGGGAAACACACTTTATAAGTGATGCTAGTTTTGGCAAAAAACAGAAAAAAAGGAACTGGAAAGTTTGGTTCACCCATCGTATTTACAATATGCTTTACTATTTTTCTTAATTGATCTTTAAAGATTAAATATTGTTACTGTTGAGATTTAAAAATATTCCATGAGCTCTGAACGCACTTTCAGTAAAGGAGTTTTGGGATTGTTCACTAATGGTAGTATTACTGACAAAAAATCTTGCTCATTTATATCACTATTTTGAATGGGTTGGTCTTCCTTCTAGCTTTGTGATTTTGAATTGTGTGACCTTAATTTCTGAATGTTCTGAATATCCCCACAACTTGAAATCATATACAGACAGTAGTTGGTACAACAGAGGGCTAACCTCAGGTGAAGTTTGTAGAGTTTACCAGACTCAGGAATGAGTGCATTTACAGTGGACTGAGCATACCATTTTTAGAAGAAAAGTTAAACCATTTGTTTCTAGATCTGGAATTGCCTCCCCTCTCTTCCCTTCCCTTTTTTGATTCACCTGAGGAAAAAAGATTGCTAATTGGGATGCCACTGAAGAGGAGGTAGCTTTGGCCTGTGGTCAACTTTGGATTCCAGCACATTCAGATAAACAGATTTGTTGGTAGTTTTATCTACTTAATTTTGTAAACATTTAGTAAACTTTGTGTAAGTTATTTGTAATTAATAGAAATTTATTATATTGAAATTTCTTTGGAACCTAAAAACATTAGTGTGAGTTTTGGTGATGTATGCATGTTAAGCCTTAGATAAGGAAATTAGATAGTTTTAGGGAATTAAAATTTTTCTGACTTTTCATTGTTAGCTTTAATTTTTCTCTTAATGTTATAATTAGAAAATGCATGTAAAATACCAGCAAGTCAGTCAAATATAGTTAACATTGTTATTTCATAAACTGCAAAGTTTGAAAAGACATCTATTTGTCTCTTTAGAAGAGGATTAATTTTTGTCAGAGTGAGGAAATTTTCATTCCTATTTTAAAAATTGAAAATGAAGTTATAATAATCTTCATCCATGTAAAATGAACACACTGATTAATTTTGGTAGATATATACACTCAGGAAACTACTACCGTAATGAAGGTTTAGGACATTTTCATCTCCCCAAGTATCTTCCTGTTCCTTTGCAGTCCGTCCTCTCTTACCCTAGGCAACCACTTATTTGTTGGAAAATTGTTTTTAAGGAAGAGCCTTTAATGAGTCAAATCTAGTCAATTTCTAGCTCCGTAGCTCAGTGTGTAAGGGTAAGAGTTAATGACCATGGACTGTGGACCCTTGAAACCTGCGTTTGAATCTTGGCTCTGTTTTGTGACATTGGGGAAGACATTTAAATTATTTAGATACATTTGTTTTTCAAACAAGGATAATAATGGAGTCTATTTATCATTGGGAATAAATGAATTAAATGAAGGTAAAATGTTTAGCAGCATATATTGTAATATATGCCCAATAAATTTTAGAGTATCTTTGAACTTCCTCTTATTTTTATAGGGGAAAGAAGGGTGGAATTTTTTAGCTAACTGAATTATTATTAGTTTTTTGTTGTTGTTGTTGACTCCTTTCCCCAAAGTACATTGCTTCAGTTTTCTCTGAAACCAATACTGAAAATAATTCATTTTTTTGTAATTAAGGCTACTCGAGAGCACAAGATGACTTTTGGTGAGTGATACCCAGTTACAGCGTAGGCCCCGTTCAAATAGGAGACTAGCTGGATACCTGTATAGGCTCCACATAGCTCACTAAAATTAATGTAAATCTTTGATATATTTATTGTTTTCTTGTTTATCTCATTTTATCTTAAAAGGAGTCCTCCCCACAATGTTGTGTGTGCACATCTGTGCCCGTGTGTGTGCGCTTGTGTGTGTATTTATGTGTTTGTGTAGTTTTTTCAGTTGATTTGTTGGGTTTACTTAATAGTTTCTTTGCATTTCCCCCACCCCCACAAAAAACTTTGTCTCTCTATACTACCTTTCTTTAAATGCTTTGTAAATAAAAACAAGGCTGTTTTACAGTTTTAATAAGTATGGGACAATAAATGATTTGATTTTAGCTTTTATATATGGATTTATTGTAAAACCAGTGTCGGATTCTTAATTTATGAAAAGATTATGGTTAAAAACATGGTTTTTATGGTATAAACCTTGCAATTCTTTCAAATGTATCAAATTAATGGACTATATACATAGTTTTTTTATTTTTCCTAAAAATAATGAATTGAGTAAACATAGGATTTCTGATAAAATGATATTCTACGTGCATGATGAAGAAACAGTATTTAGTAAAGATTTGTTCTACATGTCCAATTGTATTTTCGGAAACAGTGAGGATTTTTTTTTTTTTTAACAGTTCAAAAATACCTAAGTGTGTTCTTAGACTCAAAACTATTAAAATAATTTGGTTTTAGGTGATTATCAATTGGTAGCTTTATTTCTTATGGTATTTTTTTTGTCTTTCTATAGGGCTGAAAGACACACAGAAGTCTTCATGGATATAGTTGATACATTTAATCATTTAATTCCTACTGAACACTTAGATGATGCCCTATTTCTAGGATCCAACCTGGAGAATGAAGTCTGTGAGGATTTTAGTACCAGTCAAACTGTCTTAGAGGACTCGCTGAAGAACATGCTCAGCGATAAGGATCCTATGCTAGGATCTGCGAGTAACCAGTTCTGTTTGCCTGTTTTGGATAGCAATGACCCCAATTTCCAGATGCCTTGTTCAACAGGTAATTCTTACTTTTTTTTTTTTTTTTTTTTTTTTTAGTCTGCTATTTAACGTAAAGAGAATTTTTAGCAGCATCTTTTTTCTTTTATTTTTTTTTTAATGAGGGTAGTGAATTAGGGTTATTTCCTTTGAATTTAGCTATTCTAGGCATCAGAATTAGAATTTAAAGTAAAATTTCTTCCAAGGAGTGTGGAATCATCTTCAAGGATATTTTGGATGAGATAGGGCAGCCATATAATTTATCATTTTAAGTGGGATGCTTTCTGAGAATTACAGGGGGTGCTGTTAATAATTACATCATGACAACAGGTATAAATTGGGACTCTCCATAGCAAATAGGGATTGCCTAGCAAATTGGGACATGATGTCACCCCAAGCCTGCTGGAGTCAAGGGGAACGGCTGAATTGACCTTTCTTGGTGCCCCTTCCAGCCTTTCAAATTTAATACATTGTGTATTTCAATTTCAGATTTTTGGTAGTTTTACATGTTTCTGAAAATCAGAGAAAGAATGCTAGACCTGTGCTAACTACTAGCCACATGTAACTATTAATCACTTGAAATCAGTCTGGTCCTGACTGAGACGTGCTGTAAAATGCACATTAGATTTTTAAAGACACTGTGAGAAAAATAATGCAAAATATTCCACCAAATTTTTTAAAATGTTGTTTACATGTTGAGGTGATAATTTTGGTTAAATAAAATGTATTATTAACATTAATTTCACTTTTTACCTTCTTTTTAAAGGTAAAATTTAAAATTACATATGTGGCTTGCATTATATTTCTGTTGGACAGCGTTACTGTAGGATCTACAGTTGAAATCAGTGGAAGATTGAGCAAAGTACCTTTCTGTAGGGCTGAACTACTTCCTAATAAATTATTTCAGAGATTCATGTGGGAAATATGTAGATTTTCTTTTATAATATTATACAAAGAAAATATTACAGTAAACTTTGTGGCAGTTGACCTACATTGTAATCTAGTTTGATAGAGGAAAATCAGCTTCACATGGAGAAGTTAGGCTTTTCCTCACTGTTCCCTAGAGTAGTTCACAGGTTTAGGTGGTGATGGTCTGTTTTTCAATGACTCTAGACTTCTTTTGCATTACAGTTTTTCAGTATATTTTTCATTTTCTTGTAATTTTTCCTTAATATTTTAATGTTAATATTTAAAGGAAAGTTTGGGTTAGGTGGCCTGCTATTCATCCCTAAATTTGTCAGTTTGCTCTGCCTGAAGACCTCAACACTTTGGCTACTAGGAATCTTTTCATTTTAACTTATGCCTTAATACTGAGTCTTTTGAATTGCTTTCTAATGCTGTATCTCTCAATTATATACATTGTGTTGTGTTATCACATAGGTTTACATTGTTTTTGTTGTATTCTAAATGTTTTAAAGCTTTAAAACAATTTTGTTTTATGTATGCATTGTTCAAGTTTTTTACTTTGGTTCCTGTGTCAGTACAGTATATCTAATTATCTTTATTGTCAAACACTTCTGACAATGTTTGGTTGTATACACAAAATTTCAGTTTAGCCCAAGTTCAGGACAAACATTTATTGAATGCATAAGTGCTTGTTACTGGGAATACAGTTACCCTCAAGGATTTTTATACTGGGCCTGGAATTGGCATATGTATCATCTTGTTATCACATCTTATAAAATTCCAGCCCTTAGGTAATACTGGTGTTCCTACTTGCTGCCTTTTTTTTTTTTTTTGATTGAGTTCCATTGATATGTAGTTTTATTGAGGTGAAAAATCTCTTCATTTCCTTTGCTAATAGAAGACTTTGAATTTCTTTATTGAAGTACTTAAACTTTTTTTTGAGGTATGGTTAATACTTGTTTATGTTTCTATTATTTTGTAAATTTTAACTTTTATTTAAGAATTTAAGTAGAATTATTTTCTAGGTTTTTTTTAATTTTAAATTTATTTGCTACAATTATTTATCTTGGTTCTGAAGCAGAACTGTTTGTATTAATATATGTATAGTATATGTTTTAAAGATTTGTAAAGAAATATGTGAGGAAAACTTAAACAATAAAGCTCGTCTGTCCAGGATTGTTTAGATTTCATTGTGCCATCAGCCTGGGGATTTATCTTTGTTGCTTCAAAGTTTCTTTTGCCCTTTGGGATATTTGGTTCAACAAAAGGCCTGTATATTTTCTAATGATAGCAAAATAGGAAACATTAAAACGTTTTTCTTTTAAAATTTGTTTTGAAATAATTTTAGATTTAAGATAGCTGCAAACAAGAAATGTTATTGTACACTGAAAACTCTGTGTGGACTATTTTTATAACTTTCAGATAGTCAGAAACTACCTCAATTTTTTGCTATAAAATAAATACGACATATTTCTTACCCAGATGTTTGTACCTGGCTCTGTGGTTTTCACTAATTGTCTTGAGTGAAGGTGAACAGGGAAATAAATGACCCTATCAGTATTCCTCAGGCCAGAGAAAGCTATATACAGATTATGGCTATTTTGTAACATTGGTTTTGAAAGTGCTAACATTAGCAACAAAACTGCTATATCTTGTTCTCTATCTATTATGCTGAATCAGGTTGGTTTGCTATAGTTGTTAAAGACCAATTTTTTGTTAACATAATTGAGTGGCTTGCATTGTATTTCACCTGTCTCCAGAAATCATAGAAGTAGCCTTAAAGTTTATAAAAATAGGGGAAAAAATGGAAGATTACTTTTAGTTTCCTGTCAAATGCGCAAAAGTTAGGATGTTAATGGTTTCATTTGGAGAGAGAAACAGATTTCTGATCCTCTTTTTGAATGCTTTTGACTCTATAAAGTATTTTTTTATGTAACTGCAGTGTTTGCATATAGTTTTTAGATTTGCCCAGTAATACATTTAAAAAAAAACAAAACTCCAATAAGTGAGGAAACTCATTGAGTATGAGGAAAATGTTTGATCTTGATGATCAAACCAATTATTGATGTTCTAAAAAATCCTATTATCCCTAACCTAAAAATACTTCCCAAATAATAGGTTCAAGATACCAAATATATTGTTTACATATACCACTTGAGGAATGTATTCAAAATCATTGAACTGGTTTTTGAAAAACTGCCATTCTAGTGTCTTGAAGAAAAGTTTCTCTCTCGTTTTGCAAACAGATGTGTTCTCCTTTTACATAGACCGCTATTATTCATAATTGTGAAACAAATCTTGAATTTAAAATCCATTTCTTTATATGGTATATCGAAAAGAAATGTTCAGTGGCTGTAATGTGATTTATTTCCTTAAGACCGGGAAGACAGATACATTGTAGATATAAAGATATTCAGAGCAGCAGTTCATCCAGAAACACTTCTAGGTAGGTACTGCATCTGTCAGTGAAACCAAGATGTCCTTTCTAGGCTACATCATGGCTTACAAAATCATCATTCATTAAAAAGAAAGAGAAGCCGTCCTGTAGCATGTTTTTTTGGAGATTAAACACATCAAAAAATCATTGAATTCTTACTGGTATCTTGCATATTTGCTAAATGTTGATTCATTGTACTTAAGTGTTTTTTCAACTATAAAGGAAAATTTCTGCTAGCTTGCATCCGTGATAGTTGCTTTCCTGTCATTGCTAATATATAATATCAATCAGTGTTGTTTAGCTTGTGTTGCTTTCCTTTTGAGCAAAGTACTGTGATAGATGTTACAGGCTTCCCAGCAATAGTGTGATTTTGGTCCCTTTATTAGCACACAAATTTTTAATTGTAGCTCTGAGGTGTGGGGCTTCATTAGATAGAGATTTAATCTGTGTAATAGTGGAAAAAATTATATTGTACTTGTTCTGGGAAAATGATTAGTGCCTTAGTGAATTGCTGAGATTTATTTAAAAGGCATTTACAAGTTTTTATGGCTTTGTACTTCTCTTGGACAGTATTTCCAATCAGACAGTACATTGAACTAAACACAGTGGACCACTGGTCCAGTAAAATTCAGTTTTCAGATATTATTATTGTTCTCCTTATTTGTACTTTGTGGGGGTAGCAAACTTTTTGTTCAAATTTATTACACATGTGAATCCAACTGCACATATAAATTCATTCCATATTTGCACTGGGGTCTGTTTTCACTATTTTTGTTTATTCTAAGTGGTAGTATTTGTTAATAGTTTTCTTTTTACTTATGTGCTTCAATGAACCTCTTGTGACATTGTTCTTATTTTTTTTGAGGGCAGTGTCACTGGCCCTCACATGTGGGACCCGAACCGGGGCCGCTGGCTTCCCAAGCCAGCGTTTAACCACAGCGCCACGGCCGGCCCCATTGTTCTTATTTTTGATAATTGCATTTGAACAAGAAAATACAAATTTAATACACGTGTCATGCAAATGAGATGCAAATATTGGTTAAGACAAAGTTTATACTCTTTTTTTTTTTTGGATTCTAAACCAGGTATTTATTAATAGTAGCTAGTCTTGTTCCAAAGCACTGTTGTTGAAGTAAACAAGGTAGCAGTAAAGGTAATGATGGAAACCTAGGAACTGAAGGGAGACTATAAAGTTTCAGGAAAAGAAGTAGCTTTCTTCTCTTGAGCGAGGCCAGAGAAATACATTTCAAGAGATAGCTTGTTTCCAGCTTCATGGTCATCTTTTATGATTTAGAGAAGGTTAGTGGAATTTAACATACCATTTATGGAGACTTTTTTTCTAAGGGTGCTCGGAGACAATGTTTTGGAGACCGCAGAAAACAGTTGGGGGGGAAAATGGAATCACAAGTTAAGTCTACTTAGGTAAAGATAGAATGACCTCTATGGAAACCATAGGGTCCAATACGGACCAAGAATTTAAATAAGATGGTGGCTGGGATAGGACCGCTCTATCTTTCCGGGAGAAACTCTATGGTAGAGCAGAAACGTACAGCTTAGCGAAGTGAAGCTGAGATGGGTGGTAACCCGACCACACTAGCGCAATGAGAAGAGAGGAGCGGAAAAGGTCTCGCGTGCATGTGTGTAATGGGGGGGGATGGGTTTTGAAACAAGGGTCCCACCCCCCAGTGCAAGTTTTCTGAAAGGTATGAGTCGTTTAAGTCCAGTTAAAGCCACGGTGGGGCGTTTCCTAGGACGCATGCGTTCTAGACATGACAAGCATACAGTGGCGTGGTCCTTTCAACATCCGGCGCACAGACGACGTCTGAGGTGGAAGGGGCCGGCGGGATTTACAACACGCATGCGCTTTGAGGCTGAGGCGTTTTCTTAGAGGATGAGTGTAAGGCTCCTTAATGCGCAGGCGCAAGGACTGTCTGGTAGCGCTAATGGTCTATCACGGGGAGGAAAGAGGAGGTTGAAGGGATTAAAACACCGAGTGCGCCAAAGTTTATACTCTTAATTGAAAGTTAGAGAAGACTTAACTGATCAGCCTGTTAAGAACATACATAGCGTTGAGCCGGCGACTGGCGCAGTGGTTAAGAGCTGGCTTGGGACACCAGGGGCCCCGGTTTGGATGCCACATATGAGGGCCAGTGACACTGCCCTCTAAAAAGGAAAAAAAAAAAAAAATGTATGTAGCCTTTAAGACTACAACTTCATTTCTGTGAGATTGATGATTAATATTAAATAGTCATTTTGAATTGTAATTAATATTAAATAGTCATTTTGAATTGTAATTAAAGGGATTTTAGTGAAAGCGGTCAATGTTTAAAAGAGAGTAGACAGAAAAGAGAGTCAAAACACCTTGTAAAATTAGAAATGTAACTTAGTGGTGAAGAGAAAATGCTGGAAAGTGGAAAGGGTTGAACAGAATAAGCAGCCATGATGCTTGAAAGTTTGCCACATTGGCAAGAGATTTGACTTTTTTATGGATAACAGGAAAGAACTACATTCAATATGTTGCAGTTAGAGGGGGGCAAAGTTTGATTGATGAAAAGAAACTTGGGGTTTCCCCAAAATAGAATAGGTTCGCAGGGAATATGAAATTTACTCTTGCTGGATATGGCCTCCTTGAATGGGGTGTTTTGTTGGGGATTTAGGTAACAGATACAAGCATACCTTGTTTTGCACTTCACAGGTGTTGATTTTTTTACAAATAAAAATATTATGACTCGCTTTATTGTGAGACTTGCTTTATTACAGTGATCTGGAACTGAGCCTGCAGTATTTCTGAGGTATGCCTGTAATTATTTCTACCAGATGACCTTTTATGGTCTGTTCATTTATTTATTTGTTAAAAATTAGACTGTGTTTACTATAATTCTACATCCTATTTGCAAGCTTGATGAGTTTCATTGCTTCTTTAAATTATTTGAAATACAACTTGAAAGCATAGTGATAACATTTATGTAAGCAGCTTTTAGTGTTAATTTTCTCTACTTCTTTCCATCTTATTTTTTATACTTTAGACTATAGACTGTTCACTTTAGACATTTTTAATACATTATGTCAGTTTTACTCAAGTATTTTTCATTAGTTATTGCTGCAAGTGGTCTTAATACCAAAATAACAATTGAATTCAGAGATAAAACAAGTAAGCCCTGTAACACAAGCACTAAAATATCATTTTCTAAACTCAGAAAATCCAGAGGCAGAAAATTGAGAGAGAGAGAGAGAGAGAGAGAGAGAGAGATTGAAATTGATTTATTTAAAGAAATTGATCTGTGTGATTTGGAGGGTGGTAAATCTAAAATCTGCAGGGTGGGTTGGTAGAATGGAGACCTAGGGAAGAATTAATACTGCAGCTTGAGACTAAAGGCAGTCCAGAGACAGAATTCCCACTTATTTGGGGGATCACCATTTCTCTTAAAGCATTCCACTGACTTGATGAGGTCCACCCACATTATGGAGGATGATGTCTTCATTCGAAGTCTACTTGGTTTAAATGTTAATCTCATCTAAAAAATACCTTCACAGTAACATTTAGACTGGCATTTCACCAAATGTCTGGGTACTATAGCATAACCAAGTTGACACACACTATTAACCATCAGAGCAAGGTACCAAACTTTTAGAACATGATAAATTATTTTTTGAAGTATTGCTATTAGTTTATTTATGTTATCATGGAACTAATTTTAGCCTCAGAATTTTTGAGAATATGGTTTCATAGGGAGATCTCAGGCAGAAGCAGTTTATAAAGCCCTCAAGCTTTTTTCTCTCACAAGGGCTTATCTATAAAGGAAGCTGATAAAATAGCTAATACATGGGGTTATTAATGTACCCAATACTGTGCAAAAGTACTTTGCCAGTATTATCTCATTAACTCTTAACAAAAACCTAAGGGCTGTAGATAACTATTATGCAATTTTATAGCTGAATAAATGATGTTTTGAGAGTGGTTAAGTTCCCAAGTTCACTAATAAGTCATAGTACTTGGATTGGAATAGATTGTGTCTTTCTGTCTAAATTTTATTTGGCTTCATAGTCAGCAAAATTAGGATGAGGAATTTTTTTTAATTGCATTTTTTTCTTTTTTTCAAGTTCTGGATGTGAGTGTTTGTAAGAAAGATTTATGAATGCCTGAAATAGCTCTTAGCTGTTAAAGATCAAGACGTTTTGGAAGGGATACACATTGACTAGTGATTTAGTTAATCACGAATACTCTAATATGCTCTAAGGATGTACTTTAAGTGCCAATAGGTAGAAGTGTACTACAAGCTACATAAAGCCTTTATCAGGTAAAGTATTGATTTAGGATGGTATTCAATTAGATATAAGGAAAAAAACTTCTCATTTTACATTTTACATATTGCTTACTGCTCACTTAAAAAACAATAAATTCTCACTGTTTCCCTCCTGTATCTCAACCCAATGTGTGTATAGGTGTTTGTCTAGGCCCACCTGTATTGTCCCTGTGGAACTTGGGGATGGGGAGGCAAAGGGAACTGACATAACATCATGATCATACTGCTTGCTTTGCCATGATAACAGAATTCTTTGTCTCTGACCCAGTAATCTCATGTCTTCTGTCAAGGCTGTGAATTGGTAACACGCTAGTTTGTTAGTTTGCAAATAGGTAAAATCCCAAATCCTTCAGAGTCCTCGACATTACTGTGTTAAAGCTCAGAAATGATTCTTGGGCACTTACCAAAGTACTTTAATTATTAAAGATAAAAAAAATTAATAGTTTACTGCAGTGAAGGCAGGGATAGCTCTGTATATGTTGTTCATACAGGCACTAGAATAATGCCTAGTCTAGCACATACTAGATGTTCAGTAAGTTTTAACTGGTGGCGGGGGGGAAGAACACAAGGAAAGGAAAAAACTAGGGCCAGGGAGTAGGACCCGAATTTCAGATAGTAAAATACTTGCAGGTGGGGCACAACTTGGGCTGTCAGATTTCTAGCAGTCATTGTGGAAGAGGAGAACATTCCACGGTGAAAAATTTGTGTCCTTGAAGTAACAACAAATGCAGTCCCCAGGAAAAGGAAAACTGTTTCTAACACAAACTAGAAAGAAATTTCATCCCCAGTTTTATCATGATACACAATATAATAAAAGAAAATCCTTAACAACATGCTTCAATGAACATAGGGCTGTTTCTTATAATATTCCTCAATATGTATCCCAGTATACGCTGTATTACAGGGACTAATAATGTTCTGGCCCAATTGCAGGTTGGACTTGAGGTTATTTTGCAAACAGCTTGGCTTTGGATATCATTTCTCATACTATTTTTTTTTTCTCCGTACACCAGGGTTTTAAATATATTGATGTGAAGGTGAGTTATATAATACTGTCTGAGAACTGTTGGGAATACAATTATCCCTCCTTTTTTTGCGTATGGGTGCATAGACATAAGCTTTATAAATGAACTGGGCAATGCGTGCGGTTATGTAAATTTAAAGGCTGTGATGGGACATTTGTTTGGATAGGAGGCTCTTCTGCCCATCCTAGGTAGCAGAGGGCAGAACCAAGATCTCCCACAAAAGATGGTTTTGGGATCCTCTGTAATATATAAGTGGACAGGAGAAGCCTCATAATTGCAGACATAAAGGAAGATCATTTTGGCATAGGTAATTTTTGTTTTATTGACCATATTTAAAGTGGCAACTTGTTGCATAAAATTCATATTCTATCCCCTTTAGTTCCAATTCATAATTCTTGTTTTCTTCCACTGATAGCAGGATTGCAGAATTCCTTGTTTCCATTTTTACCATAATCACTGCTTGGATTCTTTTGTAACTCTTTAGGCCTGGACTTCCTACTTCTATCTCTTGTACTTTTGTCCCTTCCATTGTCTTAGTTGAGAATGTTTTGAAAAGATTTCAGGACTGGAGCTACTGGTGTTTAGTATTGTCCTTTGCAGTCTCTTTTCTAAACTACTGCTTTCCCCTAATTTGATCTTATATCGTGGACTTTTTATTATATGTCTAAGTGCATTTCGAATGATAAGTTAGTGACCAAATGTATACTTACATAACAAAACAGGTAAATTGTCATGGGGTGATTAACTAGAAGTTTACTAAAGCAGAGGAATATCCAAAATGATGACAGTCTTATAAGCATAATTGATCTAATCCTTCCTTTTTGGGTAAAGCTACTTATTTGTAACCAGACTCTATGATTAGGATGAGAGCATTTACTAGTTGGGTTGCACAACTCTAGTAGGTACCAATCAGGGAATACAGTGTGAATGATGTCCCCCTTAAGTTGAGTGGACAGTGGCATGGGATGGTTTAAGAGCATGAACAATAATTTATATTTAGATATTTTTATTCAAAATTGCATTAGATAATTATTACATTGTGGGGTTTTTTTGTTTGTTTTAAAAGATTTTATTGGGGAATTGGGGAGGGAAACTGTTGGGGAATTGGGGGAGGGGAACAGTGTTGGGGAATTGGGGGAGGGGAACAGACAAGTTGCTGTCCTTTTGTTCTTCAGTCTAGTTGTGGAGGATGTCGCTTCACTGGCCCATGTTGGTATTGTGATCCATTGCACTCTTCCTGGCTGAGGCAGATCTGTCGCCGGCCTCTGGACAGCATTTCACGGCAGCTGTTGGCAGCTCACATCGGCTGCCGGCCACTCACTGTAGCCTATGGCAGCCCACTGCAGCAGGGGCTGCAGCCTACACCGTCGCTGGGGCTCGCACAGCCCAGCTCCAGGTGGAGCTGTTGTTAGCTGTAGAGGGCAGTGTCACTGGCCCTCATATGTGAGATCCGAACTGGTGGCCCTGCTGCTTAGAGCTGGCGTCCCAAGCCAGTTCTTAACTGAAGCGGCCAGCCCATTGTGGTTATTTTTTATTAATTTTTTTTTAAGGAGGGCACAGCTCAAAGTGGCCCATGCAGGGATTGAACAGGCAACCTTGTTCATTGTGGTTTTTTAATAGCTTTAAATTTTCTTAAATAAGAGAAACTGCACATCTGACAAATCTCATTGTAAGACTACAACTTGGAAGAACTATATAATCTTTAAGATGAGATTTCTAGCTGTGGTTTCTGAACTACTGCCACCTAGATTGTGGTGTACTCTACTTACAAGAACATTGAAAAATACCCTGTGTTTTGAGTCAGAAAGACAAGGTATTTTCTCCTCCCAGAATTAAGTGTAATCTGGTAATTTTATAGCTGTTGTCACAGTCAGGAAAAAATCTTTTTTGTTATTTAAAACTATAAACTTCATACAGTATGGCTGGCATAGTATTTTAAAGAGAATACATGTCAGATATTAAAGATACCTTAAATTGTATTAAAATGTAGTTAAAAAGAACATTAACAGACGCGAGTCAGTTCTGAAGATGTACAAATTTGAATCTACTTTTATCATGAACAGGTTAGGAATGGTCATATTTCCAAATTAACTTTTACATGCTTTTTAAACTCATAACTATTGATTTAGAATAACAGTAGAATGAGCCTGATCTCTGAGTCCTGGTTTTGTGCAGAAGTATGAAAGAGAAGTATTTTTAAACCCTTTATCCTGGAACTTTTGTTTTGTTTTTGAGGGCAGTGTCACTGGCCCTCTCATGTGGGACCCGAACCGGGTCCGCTGGCTTTCCAAGCCAGCGCTTAACCACCGCACCACTCGGCCAGCCCCTATCCTGGAACATTTTGCAGTGTGTAATATGCTTGTTGTTGACCATCTTATATTTCGTTTTCTGAATTCTCTCAACTTTCTACCTTTTCCATTCTTCCCAGTGGAATTCCTTTCAGCTTTATTCTTTTATTGAAAACAAGGGTTTTTTTTCCCTCCAGGATTAACTGCGTATTCTATAATCAAAATTTGTTTTTATATCTTGTCTGTGATCTCAGCTCAGCATTTAAGCAAATACCATATTAGTATATATCTAATTTAAAGGTGATTGATAGCTCTTCAACATTCCCAGAACTATTTGCGTTATTAAAAGAGGATGTTTTGTAATGCAGATGGTCTTGTAATTATTGGATGCTTGTACATTTTAACCTAGTGGAGTAAAACAGTTTTATGGTGCTGTGTGTAGATAATAGGTAGAATTCTTTGGGCAGAAAGGCTAACTAACATTCTAGGATTTTGCAGTTTGAAAAACTAGGGTTTTTAATTTGTTAATTGTTTAATGTGATACCAACTTCATCAAATGTACTTATTTTCATAATCAGTATTATTACACAATATTATATGTGCGAAAGCTGATAATTAACTATTAATCAACATGAGGTGGTTTATGAATAGCTTTTTAATCTTTAAAGTGACTTACTCTAAAATTTAAAAATAATTCTGTATAAAGAAAAACAAGGATTCTTGAACAAATACTTTCTTGAGCTTGGTTTTGATCTTCTATTCCTTTGTCTAATTAGTCCCATGTTTTTTCTTAACCTTTTTTTTTCCCAATCAGGAAGAAAATGAATCAATCTCTAAGCCCTTTATTTTGCTATCTCTTGAGGATGTTGATTAAAAGAAAGAAGTGTATCTGATTCTTCTTATGGGATCTCTGAGACTATTTGGCTGATTTTTAGTCGCTTAAGAGCGAGATTAGTTTGTTTTAGGGCCCTGCCCTTGCCCCGCCATAGCCCTATACTGATAGGTGTACCTTCCAGCCAGAGTTGAATTTCATAATTCTTTGGTAGTGGCCGACGCCTGCCTTTTATTAGAGAATTAGGAAAGCTGGTTACCTGGATTTCCCCAAACTATAAACCTAGACATCCTCCTCCTCCTGGCTGACCCCCGAAATGTTTTCCCTGTCCAGGTTCTGGTATTTTCCTACTCTGTTGCTATCATGGTTTTCATGGGTTGTAACTCGCAAGGTCATCTTCATCAAAAATTTTTAACATTTTGGCCTAAGATTAGGTTCAGCTGGGAATGACAGAAAACTCCAAGTGACAGTGATGTGAAGAAATTTATTTTGTCATGTATTAGCTCAGAAAAAAGTAACTGAGAGCTGGAGTTCAAGTCGGGTTCTAGTCAGTAAAAAAGAAAAGGGTAATGGGAAGGTACGCCCCCTTTTACAATCATATCTTCAAGGTTACATGTATCATTTCACCTTACATTCCATTGGCCCTAACTTGTGGCTACATCTAGCAGTAAGGTAGGTTGAAAAGTCTTTATTTTGAGTGACCATATGCCAGATAAAAAGCAGGAATTCTAGTGAATGAGGAAGGATGGCTGAATGGGTGTTGGGCAACAGCTAGCCGTTTCAAGCACTCAACTGCTTCTGTAGCTCACTCTGGGGAGACTACGATCAGGACCTTTTTACTTGGCAAGCCGACCCCGGCTCACAAGTCATCCTGCGAGGTTTGAATACTTGTCTTCAGAGCTGATGCCGCTTCACTTGTCAGAGACTTCTTCACTGTATATATATTTTTTACCCCTAACTAATGTAACTTGCTTGGGTTTCAGTTTATAATTCAGGCCTCTGTTCATAGATGATGATCATCTGCTCATAGCAAAATTTTTGTAGGGACATTGGATTCTTATATTGTTACACCCTGAAGGGGGTACGTGTCAAAATTGCTACTTGTGTATCTGAGGCTTCATTTCATGAAGGTAGTGGTATCCAAACTTTGACTACACATGTTTATCAGTAAGACTCTTTTTTTTTTTTTTTTTTTTTTTGAGGGCAGTGTCACTGGCCCTCATATGTGGGACCGAACCGGGGCCGCTGGCTTCCAAGGCCAGCGCTTAACCACCGCACCACTCGGCCGGCCCAGTAAGACTCTTTTAAAGAGCTATATGATGACATCCTGTAACAGTGCAGACTGTTGAAGGCAAACAAATTGATTATGAGTGTCATCTCCTCAGCTTCACGAAATTCTCACTCTTCTTTCAGGATCTCTCTCTTTCGATAAATTGTGACTGGCAGTTTATCTAAAGAAGGTATCCAACAAGTATACTAGTGTCAATCTGATTTAATATTAGTAAAGTTTGATTTCGTTTTTGTTTTTAGGTAATAGTTAATATACATAATATTTTCTTCCGTGGCTCAGATTGATTCTGTGTGCACTCCTTCAGGTATATACACCTCTTTAGGAGACCACCTGCTTAGTGTATGCTTAAAGTCTAATGAAAGCTGCTATCTGGTATAAGGGTATTATCTACTGAAATGGTAAAATATTTTATTTAGAGGTAATATCTTTTTATTTATTGAAGTTATTTTTGTCAGTCACAGTTGGCAGTATTTTATATTAGTTTCAAGTGTACTGCATAGTGGTTATACATTTACAGAATGTATGTAGTGATCCCCTGATTAGTCTGGTACCCACCTGGCACTAAACATAGTTAATGCAGCCTTATTGACTATATTCTCTATGTTATACTTTACATCCCTGTGACTATTTTGTAACTACCCATTTGTATTTCGTAATTCTTTTATTTTACCCTTTTCACTCAGCTCCCCAACCCCACTACCCTCTGGCAACCATCAGTTTTTCCTTTAGATTCTTTAGATTCCACATATAAGTGAGATCATAATATGGTATTTGTTTTTTTCTCAGTCTGACTTATTTCACTTAGCATAATACCCTCTAGGTCCATGAATGTTGTCACAAATGGTAAGAATTCATTTTTTATGGCCAAATAATATTCCATAGTATATATGTACCACTTCTTTTCCATTTGTCTGTTGATGGCCACTTGGGTTGCTTCCATGTCTTGGCTATTATATTGGGTTGTCAGAAAAATCATGCTGTATTTTTCTGTTTTTCATTGCAAAAATATGTCATGACTTTTCCGACAACCCAATAAATAGTACTGCAATGAACATAGGGGTGCCTATATCTTTTCTAATTAGTGTTTTGGATTTCTTTGGGTAAATACCCAGATGTGGAATTATGAGGTAGTTCTGGGTTATAAGGTAGTTTCTATTTTTGCTTTTTTGAGGAACCTCTATACTGATTTCCATAGCGGCTGTACCAATTTGCAGTCCCACTAACAGTGCACGAGCGTTCCTTTTTCTAGACAGCCTTGCTAACACTTGTTAGTTGATTTATTGATGATAGCCATTCTGATAGGTATGAGGTGATATCTCATTGTGGTTTAAATTGCATTTCTCTGATGATTAGTGACATTGAGCATCTTTTCTTATGCCTTTTGGCCATCTAAATTTTGGATATTAGCCCTTTATCAGATGTTTCATTGGCAAGTATCTTCTCCCATTCAATAGACTGTGTTTTTGTTTTGTTGGTTTCCTTTGCTGTGCAAAAATTTTTTAGTTTGATGTAGTCCCATTTGTTTTTCCTTTTGTTTCCATTGCCCGAAGAGACAAAAAAATATTACTAAGAGCAATGTCAAAGACTTTACTGCCTATGTTTTCTTCTAGGAATTTTATGGATTTAGGTTTTAACCTTTAAATTTTTCATCCATTTTGAGTTTATTCTTGTATATGGTGTAAGAAGGTGGTTCAGTTTCAACTTTTTGCCTGTATTATTATATCTAGTTTTCCCCACTGAATAGACTGTTTCTACCCCATTGTATATTCTTGCCCCCTTTGTCATAGATTAAATGACAATTTAGGGGTGGATTTATCTAGGTTCTGTATTCTGTTCTATTATCTGTGTGTCTGTTTTTATGCCAGTACCATGCTGTTTTGATTACTATATCCTTGTAGTATAGTTTGCTATCAGGAAATTTTGTCCTTCCTTCTCAAGATTACCATGGCTCTTCAGTGTCTTCTGTGGTTCCATATAACTTTTAAGACTGATTGTTCTAGTTCTGTGAAAAATGCCATTGGTATTTTGATAAGGATTTTTTGCATCGATAGATTGCTTTGGGTAGTTAGGACATTTTAACGATGTTAATCTTCCTATCCATGAGCACAGTGTATGCTTCCATTTATTTGTATCTTCTTCAGTGTCTTTTAGCTTTCCGAGTACAGGCCTTTACCTCTTTGGTTAAATTTATTCATATATGTATGAGTGTGTGTGTGTGTGTGTGCAATTAAAAATGGGAATTTTTTTTTTAAAGATTTTATTGGGGAATTGGGGGAGGGGAACAGTGTGGAACCGGGGAAGGGGAACAGACAAGTTGCTGTCCTTTTGTTCTTCAGTCTTAATTGTGGAGGACGTTGCTTCACTGGCCCATGTTGGTATTGTCATTGCTCTTCCTGGATGAGGCAGATCGGTCACTGGCCTCTGGATGGTCGCTCACTGCGGCTCTTGGCGGCTCACTCTGGCTGCCAGCCACTCACTACAGCCTGTGGCCGACTCACAGCAGCCCAGCTCCAGGTGGAGCTGTTGTTCACCATCTTAGCTGTAGAGGGCAGTGTCACTGGCCCTCATATGTGGGAACTGAACCGGGGTCCTGCTGCTCAGAGCTGGTGTCCCAAGCCAGCTCTTAACCTGTGTGCCACTCGGCCAGCCCAATGGGATTGTTTTCTTAATTTCTCTTTCTGACAATTCATTATTGGTGTATAAAAATGCATCTGATTTCTAAATATTAATTTTGTATCTTTACTGAATTCCTTTATCAGGTCTAATAGTTTTTTTGTGTGGAATCTTAGGGTTCTCTCGATATAGTATCATGTCATCTGCAAATATGATAGTTTTGCTTCTTCCTTTGCAATTTGGGTGCCTTTTATTGCTTTTTTTTGGTCTGATTGCTCTAGCTAGGATTTCCTAGCTAGGATATATTTTATCTTGAGTGTTTCTTTTTCCCTAAAAATTTAATTTTGTATTTGAAAATTTAAAGCATACTGAAACAGAAAAAACAATACAGTAGATATACATTTACCCATCATCAAGTTCAACAATTAGTTTTGCTGTATTTATTTGTCAATTTACCAGCTTATCCATCCAATTAAACTTCATCATGCATCTCAAAATGGTTTCTATGTAATAATACTATAACTACACCTAAAAAATAAAGTTTTCTAAAATCTAATATGCTGTACATATTCAGTTGCCATTTGTCCACAAAATATCATTTTCTTTTTTTTTTTTGAGGGCAGTGTCACTGGCCCTCATATGTGGGACCGAACTGGGGCCGCTGGCTTCCGAAGCCAGCGTTAACCACTGCGCCACTCGGCTGGCCCACAAAATATCATTTTCATTTGGTTAGTACAAGATGTAATCCAGAAACTAGTATTTAGTTATATTTTTGAAGGCTCCTACACCCTTTTGCAATGATACTTCTTTTTTTTTCAACTGAGCCATCCTGCCACCTGTTTGCAATGATACTTTTTGAAGAGATGAGATCAAATGTCTCTTAGGAATGTCCCAAGTTTTAGATTTTTAATATTGTTTCTTTGTTATGTCATTTGGTTTACTCTTCTATTTATTTTATTTCCCACTAAGTGGAAGCTAGGTTTAAAAGCTTGATTAGACTCGGCAATAATCCTTCATAGGTGTAACTGTGCAGTTAATATTACGTTGCCAGTCTTATAATGTTTGGTTTTGATGTTAAATTTGATTACTTAGTTAAGGTGGCACCAGTCAAAACTGCCCTTCTTAAATAGATGATACAGCAAATAACCTGTGGGGTATCACTTGGGCAACATGAGCATAGTTAGTTCCTCATCAGTCTTCCCCGTTAATGGTTTTATGTATTCATTGATAATACTTGGTAGAATCAATTATATCAAAGTGATGATTTCTAATTTTATCTTTTCTTTTGTATTTATTTGTTGGCATTCTTCTGGTAAAGAAAAATTTTTCCTTATTACCTGGTTACTGTGACTACAGTTCCTATTGAAGAGGCACAGGAAAGGCAAAGAATTGACATTTGATTCCCTATTTCTAGCATAAGGAGTTGGTGAAATGATTACATCCATTGCCAGAGATGGCAAATTATTTTTTGGCTCTTTTCTTTCAGATTGCCAAAATAGGGTCACGGGTTTTTAAAAGATAGTTAAGTTCTCACTTAATGTTGTTTGTAGGTTCGGTGACTTTAAGCAAAATGACACATAATGAAATCAATTTTGCCATAGGCTAAGTGATAAAAACGAGTTAAGTTCTTAATGTTTTATAATGAAACGATGTTGAACTTTATTCGAGGACCTGCTGTAAAATGTCTTTGGACTTATTAATATATTTTTCTCAAACATCCAGTATATTTTGTCCATCTAATTGAGAGGAAATAAATTATTAGAAATATGTGAATTAAAAGTAAAGGGGTGCATTTTTATGAAGGTGTGTGTGTGTAATACTTGAACAGAAATAAGCCTTATTAAAGTAACTTTTCTCTGAGGACTGCTGTTTACTTCATTTCCCTTAGGAAGGGCTCTAGAATTAGAGTCTTAACTGAAATGAATCTAGTAAGGGATCACCGAGTCCAGAATGCTTATGAGAGCCCAAAAAGCTTACCTGAAGATAACAAAGTATTTATTGACTTCTGAACCTATGTTATAGAATGAAATGAGATACACTTTGCTATATATACAGTTGCTTCAAGGCTAATACTTAAAACGTTCACTTTTTACTCATTAAATTAAAACCCTTACCTAAGTATATTTATCAGGTGTGTTTATGTTTATTAATTAAAATTCTCTTTTTGTGTTCCAAGTTCTAATAATTTTTGTCATGTGTTCTAAATTTATTGCAGAGTTGACACTTTTTCTATCAAGGTTATATCTTTAAAATTTGTTTTTTTAGCTTTATTGAATAATAGCAAAAAAATACAATTAAAAAAATGACAGATGAACAGAAAAGAGATTTTTCCAAAAAATACATATAAATGACCAACAAGTACATGAAAAGGTGCTCAATATCAGTAATCATCAGGGAAATGCAAATCAAAACCACAATGAGGTGGTAACATCTCACACCTATTAGAATAGCTACCACCCAAAAGACAAGAGATAACAAGTGTTAGGATGTGGAGACATAAAATTATAAGATATTTAAAGTATACTTTGTGGTGATTTGATCCACATATACCGCGGGTGTCAAAAAAAAGTATATGTATTGTACATACACACACACACACACAGACACATCTTTATCCCTTCATCTATTGATGGACACTTGAGTTGTTTCCATATCTTGGCTATTGTGAATAGTGCTGCAGTGACCATGAGTGTGCAGATATCTCTTCCATAATTTTCATTTGTTTTGGGTATGCACCAAGCTTTGGGATTGCTAGATACGGCAGTTCCATTTTTAGTATTTCGAGGAACTTCCATACTGTTTTCTATAGTGGCTGCACCAATTTATGCTCCCACTAGCAGTGCACAAGGATTCTCTTCTCTCCACATCCTCATTAACACTTGTTATCTCTTATCTTTTTGGTGATAGCTATTCCAACAGGTGTGAGGTGGTACCACCTCATTGGGGTTTTGATTTGCATTTCCCTCATGATTAGTGCTGTAGAACACCTTTTCATGTAACTGTTGGTCATTTGTTGGTTTTCTTTGGAAAAATGTTATGGTCACCTGCCCATTTAAAAAACTTTTTTTTTTTTTTGCTGTTGAGTTGTAGTTCTTTATACTGGGGGTGCGAAAAAAATGTGTACATGTTTTAAGAGATGTTATTTTAAAATGTGTATACATTTTTCATTATTTTGGCACCCTCTGTATATTTTGAATATTAATCCCCTTATCAGATATATGCTTTACCCATTCTGTAAGTTTTTACTTTGTTGATGGTTTCTTTTGTTGTGCAGAAGCTTTTTAGTTTGATGTAGTCCTACTTGTTTAGTTTTCATACTCTTGTGTCAAATCCAAAAAATTATTGCCAAAGAGTGATGGCAAGTAGCTTATTCCCTGTGTTTTCTTATAGGAATTTCATTATTTCATGTCTTACATTCAAGCCTTTATTTCATTTTGAGTTGATTTTTGTGTGTGGCCTAAGATAAGGGGTCCAGTTTCATTCTTTTGCATTTGACTATGTAGTTTTCCTGGCACCACTATTGAAGAGTCTATCCTTTCCCCATTGTATATTCTTGGCTTCTTTGTCGTAAATTAATACAGTAATACCGTGGTTTGCGAGCATAATTTGTTCCAGAAACAAACTACTCATATTACAAGACATCGCTTGTTTACCACGTTAAAATGTATTAGAAATATTTGCTCGTCTTGCAGAACACTCACAAACCATGTTACTCTCAATCCAAGGTTTTGCTGTATATGCATGGGTTTATTTCTGGGCTTTCTACTCTGTTCCATTGATCTGTGTCTGTTTTTATGCCAACACCAAACTGTTTTGATAACTATAACTGTGCAGTATAATTTGAAGTCAGAAAGTGTGATGGTTCTACCTTTGCTCTCCTTTTTCAAGATTGCTTTGCTATTTGGGGTCTCTGTGGTTCCATATAAATTTTAGGATTTTTTTTTTCTATTTCTGTGATCCATTGGAATTTGATAGGGATTGCATTGAATATGTAGATTGCTTCGGGTAGTATGGACATTTTAAAATATTGTTGCAATGCATGAGCATGGAATATCTTTTCCATTTCTCTCTGTGTGTGTGTGTGTGTGTGTGTGTGTGTGTGTGTGTGTGTCTTTAACTTCTTTCATCAATGTCTTAATAGTTTTCAGTGTACAGATCTTCCACATCCTTGGTAAATTTATTCCTAGATATTGTATTCTTTCTGATGCAATTTTAAATGGGAGGTTATATCTTTAATCTCTAATATACGTGGTCAAAGTTTCTTTTAAATGGAGACTTGATCAGTTATACTTCTAAAGAGTCTTTGGTTGCTATGACATACCTTGAAAAATGCTGTTTTTCTGAATGAATAGCTTTTTGTTGTTCTATTGCTTCATGCTGGGTGGGATGCTTCCTTTTAATTGGTGCTTTCTAACCTATTAGCATTCTTACTCTGAGTTCTGCAAGGGGTCAGTCAAAACTACTGTGATCCAGTAGATGTGTTTTGTTTTGCTTGCTAAGGATAACTTCCTGCTTAGTCTAGTTTAATGTGTAGGTTCTAATCTCTTGAGATAGAAAGTTGGGAACCGTTAAATGTTTGTATATATTCATGTATTTTTTATTCAAGTTGTGCATAAGATGGACTTTATGTTTTAGCTGCTGTTCTAGGAATTAAGGATATATCAGAAAGCAAATTGACATTCTTCATGGAATTTACATTCTATTTAATGTTGCATATACCATTAAAAGTTTTTTCTTGGGCTGCTACAGATTAGGAATGTTAAGTGTTTAAGTCTTACCTACTGAAAAAATAAGTAATCCTCTAAGAACTTTTTGTTGAGCCTCGTTTAGCTTACGTTTTCTGTTATATTTGAGTAAAAGTAAACAAAATGTTACAAAACAAAATGCCTAGTTGAGGTCTGATTCCTTGAAATGTGAAACTCAGTAAATTATGGTAAGATCCATGTTATAAGAGGGTTGAGTCATAATTTTTTCAACTGATTCCTTTTTATGGTATCATTCCTGTTAAATAGCATTCCCGGCATCAGCAGTTTATAGCATGGTTCTGCAGTTGTGAGGTATAATTATTTGGCATAAAAATGGTTGGTACTCTTTGTTCATTTAGCAAGTATTTATTGTATAGTCACATGCCAGACTCTTTCCAGGGCTGGAGGATACAGTGGTGTTTGAGCCAAAGGAGCTGGTCTCATGGAGCTTAAGTAAAGTGTAAGGTGATACAGAATGTCTGGTTGTTTGAGTAGTCACAGAGGCCATGGTTTATTTGAGTTGTGCTGCTCAGGGTAGGCCTCTCTGTGTAGGTGACAGTAAGAGTAGCAGTATCTCTAGAGATAGTAATGGCCAGGCTTTTGAAGATCTTGAGTAAGTGAAGCACATTCCAAATAAAGAAATAGCAAATGAAAAGTATGCTGTAATTTATTTGGTGATTAGTCAGTCCTTTTTGTCATATTAAAGTAATCCACTGTTAATAAAGAGTTTTAGTATCTCCTTGGGTTATGTTTACATGATTACATTCACACTTAGTTTTTCAGTTGGTGGACTGTGTAAATTAACTGTGAGACCTTGATTTCCCCTTGTCTGTCCTACAAAAAAAGAAAAACCTAAGAAATAAAAATAAAATTGAAAGAAGCAAATCCTTAAGCAACTACGTACTCTCTGATACTCCCCAAACACACAAACTTGTATTAACAGTGTTAACTAGTTGCTGTAGGTTTTCCCGAATTGACCACTTTTTGGACAAGTGTCTTCCTTCTCTGCTTGCTTTTAAAAACATGGAGTGGAGCTAATCCAACTGAAAATTTGGTGTTTACATTGTTAATTTCATAATGTTTATTTAAAAAAAAACAAAAAACTTTTGGTACGTTTTTAGCCCTGATATCCTATATTTCAATACATATTTAGATATTTTTGAAATTAGATATTTATGTATTTATGAAATAAGATTTTTGTGTTTTGAACTTAGGTTTCTATTCTGTTTTCCATAGGTGTGGTTTGTAGTTAACATGATGGAGTATCCAATTCTCCTTTTTGTTTTATCTGTGCTTGGTGGAATTGAGAAGAAGAAAGTGTATACTCTTTTATCCTTATAATTGAATTTCATTGTGTTACCACACATCATATTTTATATTTATTCATTAGTATATTTGTATTGCCTTGTTCTTCGCTGTTTAAACAAAACTCCTGGAAAGAATTTTCTGTGCTCTCTGTTCCAGAAATATCTCCTTCAAATTCAGATTTCACCCTTACCAGTCACCATCAAGCTAGCAGATCCAAAGACCATTTCTCTTTTATTCCACCCACCAGGGGCATTTACCTCTTTTGGCCTTTGCCTTTTGAAATGATCTATTCACCTGACCTTTGGCTTACATCTCTCCTGGTTATTCTGTCACCTTGCTGTCTTCTCTCGACATCTTTTGATGCTCCTCTTTGTCTTCCTGACTGCTGAACACTCTCGAATATCTCAGGATTCAGATTTTAGGCATTATTTTAGAAATCTCTATTTCTACTCACTTTTGTGGTGATATTATCCCATTTTGTAACTTAAGAAACTATAATTCAACACCCAAATAGATATATATCTTTCTCCTTAACCTTAACTTCTTGCCTAACCTCTAGTCTCCTGTGTTTATTTCTTTGGATGTCTATTTGGCATTTTAACACATTGTATGTGGGCATTTGAGCGATATGACGAGTTTACTCGTTTCCCACATTCACATTGTAAGCGGGCATTTGAGCGATATGACGAGTTTACTCATTTCCCACAAACAATGTGTTAAGCTTAATGCCTAAAACTGAACTCTTTTTTTTTTTTTTTTAAAGATTTTATTGGGGAATTGGCGGAGGGGAACAGCGTTGGGGAATCGGGGAAGGGGAACATACAAGTTGCTGTCTTTTTGTTCTTCAGTCTAGTTGTGGAGGACGTTGCTTCACTGGCCTATGATGGTATCATCATTATGATCTTACCAGGTGAGGCAGATCGGTCGCCGGCCTCTGGATGTCGCTCACCGCGGCTATTGGCAGCTCACTCTTGGCTGCCAGCCGCTCACGCTGGCTGCGGGCCACTCACTGTAGCCTATGGCAGCCCACTGCAGCAAGGGCTGCAGCCCACACCATCACCGGGGCTCGCACAGCCCAGCTCCAGGTGGAGCTGTTAGTTAGCTGTAGAGGGCAGTGTCACTGGCCCTCATGTGGGATCCGAACCGGGGCCGCTGGCATCCCAAAACCAGCGCTTAACCAATGCGCCACTCGGCCGGCCCAAAACTGAACTCTTGATAACCTACTTCCCCACCCAGCAAGTACTGTTTCTTTCTACAGTCTTCCCCAACCCTATTAATGGCAACTCCTTCTAATTTGAGCAGCTCAGCAAAAAATTTTGCAGTCATTCTTTACTTACCCTTTTCTTATACATTCCATATTTAGTTGGTGAGAAAATCCTGTTGACTTTTATTTTCAGAATATAACCAGAATCTGGCTATTTGCACTTCTCGCTTTCTTCACTGCCACTGTGGTCTTAGCCATAACCATCTCTCACCGGGATCACTGCATTAGCCTGGAAATGGCTTCCCTGTTTCTGCCCTGGAGGATTTCTTACAGAGTATTCTCAAAAGAGCACCAAGAGTGATCTTTAAGATGGTAGGTCCTATCATTCTTGTGTCACAGTGCTCTGAGAACTTTACACATCTTGCACAAAAGAAAAAACCTAAAGTCTTTCTGGCCTACAAGATCCTCCTCAATATGCCCTAGTACCCCTCTAATTTTATGTACTGTTCTCCCCTTTCCCTAATCTGGCCACACAGACCTGCCCCCATTCTATTCCTCTCACCATCCTAGGTGTCTAGATACTTGATGTGTCTTCTAACTTGAAAGCTGTTCCCTTAACTTGTTCAGGCGTTTGCTGAAAAATGACCTCAGCAGTGTCATCCCCAGGCTCCGAGCCTATACAGTGCCTCTTAGGGAATTAGGAAAAGGCACTCTTTCTCTTGTGTGCAGTTTAAAGAGCAGACAGGGACTTGGATTTCAGTGTTCACTTTTCTACGGGCCTAGAAGCTCTTGCGTAATAAACAACCTGTACAATATATTCCTGGCTTCCCCTGACCATTCTATTGGGTTGTCTGAAAAGTCAAGAGTATTTTTTCTGTTTTTTGTTGCAAAAATGCACTATGACTTTTCTGACAACCCAATAGTTCAAATTACAAACTATCCTTTGTTCCCCAATCTGTAGTCCCTGTTATTCTTTCCTTTTATTCATATGACTTCTCTGACATGCTATAAACTGAAGCTTCACAAAAAGTTTTTTTAAATGTATTTTATGAAAAACATTAAACAAAACAGTGAACTGCCATGTACCTATTACTTAGCTTATACAGTGAATAGTTGGTCTTTTTTCATTTATACCCCACTTAATTCTTCCCCTCTCCTTCCTCCTGAGATTATTTTGAAGCTCAGCCCAGAAATCATATATAGCATATCCTCCAATACTGTCATTTTGTTATAATGGTGATGAGATACCATAGAAACCTAACTCTTGTTTATATCAATTAGCCTGTGGTAAAACTGGTTTTGTTACACGTCATTTTGCTTAAAACTGCAGAACCTGTTTTCATTGACGTTAAGTGCAGACTCTAATTTTATCTGTAAATATGTCAGCGTGTATCTCTAATTATAAGAATTCTTAAAAAAAAAAAATCACAGTAATATTATTCTGCCTAAAACAATATTTTCAAATATAGTCAGCTTTTAGTTTTACCCAGTTTCTTTAACATTTTTTTATAGTTTGAATCAGAATTTAAATAGGGTCAAATACTTAATTGGTTGATATGTAAGTTTATTTCAGTCTATATTAGTTTTCCCTACCTTCCCCCACCTTTTGTTAATATTTATTTGTTGAAGAAACTAGGTCATTTGTTGTAAGAATTTCATTCTCATTTAGAATAATCTAGACCAGCATGTGATATGTAGCAAGTGCTTGATAAAGGTAAATGATTTATAGTATTTTAGGATAGAATTAATTTTTTAGGATAGAATTACATTTTTAGGGAATGATTGCCATCTCACTTTTATGCTATCTTGATAGAATAATTCTGGCAATAAGAGCAATTATTTAGACAGTTGGGAAGGGTCAGATAAAGGGCAATTAGGGCGATAGAAAGTTATTTGAAAATATCTGCCAGGATATACTAATAATGGTTACCATTTATTTAAGATATTATTGTTTGCATATCAAGCACTGTGTTAAAAGCTACATTGGTTTATTCAATTCGTTCAGCAACCTTTCAGAGAAGGATGGTAATACCTGCATTTTCTCAATGAAGTAATTGAGGAAAAGAACTCTAACTGAAGGTAGGGCAAGTGAAGGCTGGGTGGTCTACTGCAGTGTCACGGGAGAAAGCTGTGGAGCTTTTTTAAGAGGATGTACCCATGTATTTTCTTATTCAGTTTCAAAACACAAGTCCTATAAAATAGATATCTTTTATTGTGACTCTGCTAAGATACCATGTTCTTTAGTTTTTTCCCCAAATCTGACACTTAGTGCCAACTTTTATAGTAACTGTCCTAGAAGTGGAGTTGAGTGGAGTTTGGCCTTTGTACTGATGGCATGAATTACGGAGTGTCAAATGTGAAGGATTCCTCACTGTACTCCGGCGCTCCCTTTTGTATGGCATTAAAGTGATTTAAACAGCCACTTCTTTTTTTTTTTTTTTTTTTTTTTTAGCTGAGCCATCCTGCTACCTGTTGGCAACTCAGCCACAGCTCAGCCCGGGCTGAGCATCGAACTGCTGTTGCTCAGAGCTCAGCTCGCTCTCTTGAGCAAGCTCTTAACCAACTGAGCCACTTGGCCGGCTCTGGCATTAAAGTGATTTAAACGGAGCCCAGTTATTGAGGAATGTGATAAACTTAACTCTAGATGGTTTGTTTTTTTCTTTTTATCTCCTTTACCCCTCTTCCCAAAAAGATAGATTAGAATTAAATAGTCTGAAATAAAGTAGTATTTATTTTACTTTACAGACCTGAGTGACATCAGAGCTTAGCGCATTGATTTAAATAGGGTCATATGGGGATGGAAAGAATTTTAAAGTGATTTAAATTCAGGCTCAAGGAGATTTCTGAACATGAATAGATTTTATGCCAAAACTTCCAAATGAGAGTGACACCTAAGTCTGGTATGTATGAGGGAGTAAAAAGCATCTTGCTTTTTTCTGTATGGCATAGCTAGCTGTATACTTATCTCCTAACCAATTCAGGATATTGCTTTTTTGTTGGTAACCCAAAGTTCCCATTTTAGTGGATATATTGAATAGGTCCAGCCAGTTTTTAAGAAGTTGGATATCATACTGGATCTTAGTTTGCCTTATGCCCCAGGGTGCAGAAGATGTGAAAGGTACCTGAGAATAGACAGTGTTCTGAAAAGAACCCAGATTCTTCTTTACTTCTATTCGTTTTCTTAGCAAAAACAGTTGGATTAAACTCTTTAAAACACAAATACCTAATTGGGAGGGTTTTGCCTTAGATTATTCTTTATTTACTATGAATTAGTTTAATCAGATGAATGGATTAGAATAAGAAATCTCAGATTTTGTTTTAATGGTTGATTTGTTGTGGAAGGAGTTAAGGAAAATAAGGGAGAAAGAATACATAATTTTTGATGGTGAGGTACATGAGCAGGGAGACTCTAAAACAAAACAGTTAACCATTGGTATGACCCTTTCTGAATGCCAGATTCTGTTTAAAGTATATTAATTACACATATTAATTTGATTATCAAATTAACCCTCTGACCACTAATATCTTCATTTTGTAGAAGAATTTGAGTGAAAGGTTAAGTAGCTGCTTTAGTTATTGGAGGGCATTGGTCAGCATGAGTCCCCTGAAAATGTTGGCGGCAACATAGAGCTTCGTTTAATGTAAAGATGGACTTTTTTGAGATGAAGGTACTAGGTTACCAGAAGAAGTAGGAGTACAAAAAAGGCCGTATTCTTAGACACTCACCTCTGAGAAACATCTCAAATGCAGTCTTAAGTATTCTAATTATAGGTTGTTGATTTATGAAGTTTTAGCCTCATGAGGGGGGGGCCTCAAGGCATCACTTATTTTCTAAGTTACGTTCCAGTCACACAAACATTCTCAGATGCTTGTTGATTTTTCCCCTTCCTCTCCTTTCTCCACTTCCCTCTTTTGCCCCATTCTCTCTCCCTCCTATTCCCTCATCTCCCTATTTGAGAAGGTGACTGCCTGCTTTACCTCCTTCTGCTCTCATCATTTCTCTCACTTACATAGGAAAACCATCTTTTATCCCTTTAACTTCCTTCATCTGATTTTCCCCTTTTCTGCCTTTTACCGTTAAACTTCTTAAAAATAGAAAGCAGTTGCCCTTCTTCACTTATACACTTTTTAAACTCTTGTCATCTGACACTGCTTCTGTATGTCAAATTAATGGGATTTTTCTCTTTCCTTTTTTCTCTCTGTAGCAGTTAACCTTCCTGATCCCCATTTCTTTGAAATTCTCCTTAACCTTCTTTTGTGATGTTGTATTACTTTGATGCTTCTTTTGCCAATTCTTTTTCTTCATGCCATCAACGTATCCAAAACGTGAAGTCTTTGCCTTCCAGAGTTGTTCTTTCTAGTTTCTCTCTTTTGAGTAATGGAAGCATTAACTCATCAACGTTTAAATTTTCCTGGCCCCTTCTTTCCCCTAATTCTTTCCTTCAGCAAATATATCTGGAGTGTCTACTATGTACCGGTGGTTATTCTAAGTTTTGGAGTTTCAGCAATGAATAAGAGATAAAGTTCCTGACTTGGAGAGCTTACATTCTAGTGAAGAAGACAGTTCATAAACAGGTATTTAATTGGGTGGAGAATAAAGTACACCAACGGTTTGGGAGGCAGTGATGAGAGTATGTACTGTTTTGGATGAGATCATCAGGAAAGAAATCTCCAGAAGGTGTTGTTTGCATGAGACTTGAGTGAAGCAAGAGAGTGAGCCATATGTATATCTGGGAGAAAAGAACTCCAGACAGAGGAATTATTAAGTACAAAAACCCTGAGATGGCCTTATGCTTTCCTCTGCTCAGAAAAGGCCAGTGTCGATGGTGCTGAGTGAGTCAGAGTTATAGAAGATATGTCAAGCATATCTGCTCTGGGGGAAGATCTTAGGATCCGTGGGCCCTGGCTAGAATTTTGGACACAAATCTAAATGTGTTGGTAAGGATGTGGAGGTTCTTAAAATAGAAGAATGGTAACATGATGTGATTTAACATTTTAGAAGCATCACAGTGATGACTGTGGGAGAACAAACTGTATGTGTAGTGGTGGGGGGAGGGTAGTTGAACTAGAGAAACCTGGGACAGTAGGAGACTATTGATGAAAGATGATGGTGATTTGGAGTAGACTGTTAGTGGAGGTGGCAAATGGTCAGGTGAGTGATACGTTTTGCAGGTAGAGCTAGCAGGATATGCTGATTGCTTGGATGTGGGATATGAAGAGATAGGAGCTAAGGATAGTTCTAGAGTTTTAGGCTTGAACAGCTATGTGAATATACAGAGGTTCTGTTACTGGCAATACCCTAGGAGGGGCAGTTTTATTGAAGGTGATGAGAATGGGTTTTTATTGTATTTTCAATACGTTAAGCTTGAGGTACCTGTTAGACAACCTAGTGGACATGTCAAATTACACTCCTCCAGAAGACAACTGTGAGTTGGGTCTGGAAAAAATAACTTTGGGAGTATCCAATATAGATGGGACTGGATGGGATCACTTAGGGAGGAGTGAGTGCAGATGAAGAGAAATGGGACAAGAAGAGGATCTATCAAAGAATCCTGGAAAGTGGCTAGTGAGATAGGAGGATGTGATATCCAGCAGCCAAGTGAGGAGAAAGGGATTCAAGAAGGGGAGAAAGGCCAGCTATGTCAGATGCTGCTAGGAAATGGAAGAAGAGAAAACCTAATAATTGATCTTTGAATTTGACTTCTAAATCTTGTTGATTCTGATTCGCAATATGGCTCTAAAATCATAACATACCTTTTCACTCCCTATCAACTAACACTATTAAATCAGGCTTAAATCACTTTTCTCTTGGACTGTTTTCCTCTTTTGAATTGTTCCTTTCTCTCCTAATTACAATATGAAATACATGCTTCTTGTAGAAAATGTGAGAACAGAGACAGAGTAACAATGATTTAAAAATCCACAATTCCTTATCTAACTTCCCATTAGAAATAGTGACTGATAACGCTATAGTGTTTTTTCCCTATCCATTTCTATCTATTCATATTTGCAACACACCATTCTTGTTTGTAATACATATATTGTATGTATATGCCTTTCTATAAAATTGAGATGAAATTTTATCTTAAATTTTGCTTTTTTAATTGAAAATGGTGAAACCTATTAATATAATTTTAAAAATTCTTTGAGAATGTGTGTGAATGTGTGGCAACATAAGTATTCCATCATAGTGGAATAGCCTTTTAACTGAACAACTTCCCACCTTTCCCCCCTCATTATATCTTAAATGAGTCCTGATGAATTTTCCTAAGTATTAGAAAAAAAAGTATATTTCTTTATAGAAAAACTTTTAAGTTTCATCTGTTTCCTGCTAATCATTTTTCTGTTTGTCTCAATGCACATACATATGCTTTTCAGTTGTAACTAACAAGGATCATAGTATGTTTTCTAGGCAGCAGTTTTTTCGTAATCCATTCTTTTTTCTATTATTTATAATATTTTATTTATTTATTTATTTATTTATTTATTTATTTATTTATTTATTTTGAGGGCAGTGTCACTGGCCCTCATATGTGGGACCCGAACCGGGGCCGCTGACTTCCCAAGCCAGCGCCCAACCACCACGCCACTCGGCCGGCCCTATTATTTATAATATTTTAGTCAAACTGTATTAGCAGTTTTGTGATTCTGTTTTGTTGTGAAATTGCTCTTCAAGTTTGTACCATTTGAAAGTATATTTATAAGGAATTTTGTTCTCTTTAAATTTTAGGATAGACCACTATCTTGTTGAGCTCTTTTAAATGACGTTCTACTTGGATACAAAGATGAGGACTAGATAACTTCTTGAGGTTCCTTCTAACCCCTAGGATGAAGATAATAACTAACACATTTGTATAGTGCTCTAAGTTTACAAAGTGAGTTCTCATACTTCATCTCACTTGATCCTCACAACAGCCCTGTGAGGTAGGTAGGACAGATATTGTTATTCTCATTTTAGAGATAAAGAAACTGATAGATTAAGTGACTTGGTCAAGTTTTATTTAAGTATTTTAGCAGGGATTTGAATTCAGGTCTTCTGATCTAACTAAACACATTGTTTTTACAAGATTTCATACAATTGCACATTTAGAATTGCTGTATGTCAGTGAGTTAAGGTCCATTTCTTATATAGAGAAATAAACCCAATGACAATGTAGAGTATTTCAGTGTTTATATTTTCTTCATCTGTTCCCAATTCTTTTTCCTATCTCCCCATCCTATTAAATGAATGACTCTGTGTCTCTTTTGAATAAGAGAAGGTAATTTACTTATAGCTATATTAAACACACCTACCATTTTCTCAAACATTTGAGGTAAGGGGAAATTACATGGTGTATTTCATTTGTGTGTGTGTGTGTGTGTGTGTGTGTGTGTGTGTGTGTGTGTGTGTGTGTGTGTGTGACCACTGAAAGTATATCTGTAATACTTAACTTTCACACATGTAGCATAAAGTCTAAGCAATAGAATTCCAGTTACAACTAGAATATTTGGTTTTAGCATGAACCTATATCACAAGCTTTTCAAGGATATTGAACTCTTGTACTACTTGAACCAAAATCTTCAGGTATAGCATAGTTGCTTATTATATTCACAGAGGTACATTGAGAGTGATACCACGTGGAGGTTAAACCAAGAAAGATTATAGCTAATCTTCACTTTGACTAGTTACTTCATAAGGTGGAAGTTTGTAAAACTAAATTGGGAGCTTATTAGTTGCAATATCACATATTAGGAATAGGTTTAGATTTTCAGGACTACATAGTATTGTATTAAACTGTCTCACAGTGTTTTCTGTACTGACATCAAGTACTTTAACATCCCCAATATTTTTTAGAAGTAATTTTTTTGTTGTTTTTGTTTTTTTCTAGTTGTTGGTCTTGACGATATTATGGACGAAGGAGTTGTTAAAGACAGTGGCAATGATACCATTGATGAAGAAGAACTGATTTTACCTAACAGGAGTTTGAGGGACAAAGTAGAAGACAATTCAGTGAGATCACCAAGAAAATCACCTCGTTTAATGGCACAAGGTAATCCTTCCAAAGATTACCTGGAAAATCAAAGGTGTAGGGACAGATGTAATAAATTGTCAACTTAGCATTTTGGTAATAATCAATTTTGAGATTATACAAATTTGTTGGAATAATTTTTTAAAATTTTATTGAAATTATACATTCACATAATTTGAAGAGCTGACTAGTCTTGTAAGTTTCCACTACTTGCCACCCCATCACCGATTTCCATTCCCCTAGAAGAAACCACTGTTAACTTTCAGCTGGTTTTATTAATTTTTTTTTTTTGATATTTACTTTCATGTCTTAGTAATATGTATAATGCTACTTTTTGATTTTCTGATTTATTGACTTCCCACGCTGGATGGTGAAGATTTAGTATTATTTTCTCTTGTTGCAAACACATGAAAGGACATTTTCTCATCCTTCTATATAATTTTGTTAGAGCAGTAGTAACTATTTATGTTATTGTTACTGTGATTTTTGTATGCTATCAGAGATGATCTATTAAACTATGGTTACTTTTCTTTTCCTATACAACTTTTTGTCTTTTTGATTTAATAATAGTTTTTGTTGTTCATTTGCTTAGTTTTAGACAGTTGTACAGTTTTCTCCATACATGTCAGTGCACCCCCACCTACTCTGGCAGTTGTCTTAATCTTTCCTAAAGATATTTGTGCATGTCGGATATTCTTTTATTTTCAGTTTATTGAAGAAGTATCTCTTGGAGCCTTATGATCTGCTCTTGTGTGGACTGGTGTGTTAGCACTCTACACCTGATGCATAGCTGTTTTCCACGGCTCTCTCTTTCCATTCTGAGGATTTTGCCCTGTGTTGTAGTTCTTATTCCTCTTTTTAGTTTAACTCCTTTGTTTTGGTGACACACCTCTTCTAGTAATTTTGTAAGAAAAAGGAATATGGAGATACTTTTAAACCTTGTATGTTTGCAAATGTGTTTATTCTGTTCTCTTATTGGAATCATGGTCTGTTTGAACATAGAATTCAGAATTTGAAATTATTTTCCTTCAGAAATATGAAAGTTCATTTTTTTCTAACTGCAGTGTCATTGAGAAGTTTATTCCCCCTGTTCCCTCTGCCCCAACCCCTCTCTTTTATGTTAGTTACTTTCTTCTTCTGGAAGTTTGTGGAATCTCTTTTTCAGCTCTAGTCTTGATATTTCTGATAATGTACCTTGGTTTACACATTGGATGTGGTTTGCACATTGAACTTGGTATTCAGTAGGTCATTTTAGTCTGAATACTATTGTTACTCAATTCTGGGAAAATTTCTTGAATTGTTTTATTGGTAATTCCCTTCTTTATTTTCTTAGCTCTTGATTTTTGGAACTCCTGTTGTTCAAGTGTTACATAGAAGGGACTCACTGTTCCATTTTCTTCATCTTGTGTAATTTCCAACACTTTGTCTTTTTCCTGTACTTGCTGAAATTTCCTCATATTTATCCTCCAACTTTTCTATCAAGTTTTGCATTTCTAATTGCCGAATTTTATTTTGTTTGGGAACACTCCGTTTTGTAGCATCCTAGTCTTGTTTCATGTATGCATTATATATATTATGTTGTCTTTTGTAAGGTACTTATGGTGTTTTAAAACATTTTTTGTGTTAAATAGTTTCTTTTTCTCCATGTTGTAATTTTGTTTAATCTTTTATGCTAGAGACTTCCTTAAAATGTCTGATCCTTGACTGTTTGCTCATGTTTAGGAATAGACAGTAGCTGTATGGAACCTTTTAATGTGTGGGCTGGGTTTTGGTAACTGTAAGTATCACTGTATGGTGATCTGGCTGTGCTGGTTTTTGAAGGAATCCCTGATATCAGAATTTACGTTATTTCCCTTAGGTTCATGAGATTGCTAGCATATTATAAGAGCCCTTGAGGGAAGTTGACTAGGATGTCTGTTTTCAGTATGTACACATTCGCTTAATCTCACAAATTTCAGTGTACTTTACCCACTCTTTATCTGTGACTGAAGTTCCTTAGTCTAGAAACCCTGTTTTACACTCTGCAGAGAATTAGCCCTCCAGTCTTGGATAAGGACCAGGGAAGGGAAGTTGCCCAACAGATGGAGAGAGGGCGGTAGCGACCTAACTACAATACTTCTTAAATAGCTTTCAGCTCATCCTCGTGTTAACCACCTGCCTTCATCCCCACTTTGGAATCATCATCTGTGGTTACCAATTCCTAAGTCTTTTGAGGTATTAATGGTATTCGTTCTGTCCAGCACTGTCAACTTAGTGTTTGTCTTTTTTCTGGAATTCCTACATCATTTACTTCTTAATACTTGCTGTTTGGCTTCCAAAATTGTCACTATTTTCTCCTATTCTCTCTTTCCTTTTAGATTCATGGCTTTTCTGTATGTTTAGTGGGGTTTTGAGAAGTGGATTAACTTATTTGCATATATTTATTTTATCATCTTTATCTCAATTTATGTTTTTAATCAGTTATTTGATATACACTTACGGCTTTGAGAAATGAATAGAATAAAATGAACATTATAGACAAGTAATTTTTGGCCTAAACAGCCAGGCTTCCAGCTAAGGCTGTTAATATTTAGAGGAGCAAACGTGACTTTATTCTTTGCTCAATAAATCAGTTACTATTGCAAAATAATTTATCTGAATACCTTTGCAGTTGAATATACTATTCATTTGTCATTTTTAGCAACCACTTAGGTCATGGGTATTGAAAGTTCTTAGTTTATATCAGGGCAGATGAATAAAATAGAGCTGAGCTGTAAATTATTACAAGCTGTCATCATATCTTTAAAAATCATCTAAATATTGTCAACAAACCATTAAAATTTTAGTTATTAAATAATGTGATATAGCTGAGCATGTGATAAACAGTTCATATTCCACTAAGTAATTTTTTAAAGTTGTCGAGTACTTATCTAATAACCAAATATTGTGCCAAGTCCTGGGGAAAATTTGGAAGGGTCTCTAAGCTTAGGATGGCCATATGATTTCTTGTTCAAACTGGGACACTTGAGAGTGAAACAGTGTGCTATCATCACCTAGAATGTATAGACAAATAGGGACATATGATATCTTCTTTAAGAGTCTCACAGTTCAGTGATGTATTACAAATTAGGGAAATATTCTAAATATTGATGTGTAGTAAGGTTTTGCATTGAAAAGGAGACTTTTTTAAAAAATTTGGTAGTGTTCAGTTCTTACACAGTTGATTCAGAGGCATTGGATATACATAGGCTTTTTACTTTTTATTTCAGTTTGTGGGTTGTTTTTCCACAATACTTAGTGAATTATTTAGCTCTCTTTCTTTCCAGTTTCTTTTCACTTTGTGTTTCTCTTTCCCCTGGAACATGTATCAGGATAGGGAAAGGAAGAAAAGCTCAAATTCATAGATCCTTTGTTTGCTAGAAGCATTATTACAGTGGGAAGCTTTATGAAATTATTTTTATACATTATTCATTTTCTCTTAAGATAGATTTTTCTTGGTTTAAACCTTTTTAATTGTAATTTTTCTTTTTGTTGATCTGTCTAATACTCTAATGTATACTTCATTTCTTAGGAATAGCTTGAGTGCTAAAATGGTGATATAACTCAAGCACATTTAGAAAGGAACTAGAGTTCTTTTGAGCCTGTGCTTTAAAATTTGCAGGTCCTGTTTGTAATAGGTGGTTTAGTTCTGATTTTATTAGCACCTCACTTTATTGTTTTAAACCTCACTTTATTGTTTTTATGTAATTAAAAATATTTAATGTTTAAAACTATGACAATCTTGCTTTAAGATGGGTATTAATGTAAACTCATTTTAACTTACTTGCTCCCAGCTTACTTCTTATAGAAAAGAAATGCAATGAAAAAATTTCTGTCTTGTAGTAAGGTATAAGTCTTAAATTTTACAGAGAATTTTTTCCCCTGCCAGAATTTATAGAACTTTGATAAACATAGAATTTGTGTGTGTGTGTGTGTGTGTGTGTGTGTGTGTGTGTGTGTGTGTAAAATCATGAATAAATGTTCAGTACATTCGCATTGAAACGCTCAAATAAATTTTGTAGTTGAGGATAAAGAATTGATGTATTCTAAGTTGTATTGAAATAAAAACACATGGCAAAATAGCTAAGTTATTTTTATTTATTTTTTTCCCTTGTGATAGAACAAGTAAGAAGTTTGCGACAAAGCACTATTGCCAAGCGTTCAAATGCCGCACCTTTAAATAGCACAAAAAAAGCGTCTGTGAAGACTGTATCTGCACCTAAAGCAGGGGTGAAACAACCAGAAAGGTGTCAGCTTAAAGAAGAAGCTTGTTCATCACCGAAACCTGAGTACCATAAAGAGAGCAGAAGGAGCAGCCGACATACTGGACAAATTGAAGCGGTCCCGGAAGAATCTGTGTCTTCAAGTAATTCTTCAGTGCCATCTTGTCTTGAAATGAAGCATGAAGCTGAATTAGATTCTAAGCAGAAGTGTAATAATCAGGGAAAAGCAAATGTGCCATCTCATGAACTAGATTGCCCACTCCTTTCAGAGACTTGTGATAGTATTGAAGAAAAGAAAAATGAAGCTCTGATGGAATGTAAAATCAAGACTGTTAGTAGCCCATTGTTTACATTTTCAGATAAAGAAGAACATGAACAGAATGATTCTACTTCAGATAAAATGGATGAGACTACTGTTGAAGAAATGAGGGCTACGGGGAAAGTTGAACAAGAATCAAAGGAAACAGTAAAATTATCCTGTGAAGGTGACCAAATTGTTGAAGCTCCTGCATCTTCTGCTGCTCTCTCTGGTGATGCTGCTTGTTCAAATTCAAATAAGACTGAAAAGAACATTGTAGGTGTATCTAGTTCTGTGGATGAAGTAAATGAATGTAATTTAGAATTCAAGAATACCACGGAAGTTTCTGATACAGCTAAGAACTCCCTTCATAGAAATGAAATAGAACCATTGGGTTATTGTAAAGACATAGAGTCTAACCATAAACAGTTGGAGAGCACCGGATTTAGTAATTCAAACTTAGAGGTGGTTGATACTAGTGCTTTTGAACCAGAAAGTACTATTTTAGAAAATGCTATTTGTGATGCGCCTGACCAAAATGCAAAACAGTTGAATATTACCGAAAGTATTAAACTGGATTCTCATGAAACAGCAAACCTTCAGGATGACAGAAATAGCCCGTCAAGTAGTGTTCCTTGCTCAGAGTCAAAAAATACAAAATCCAAACACACAAAACTTGTAATTCATTCTAAGCAAAATATGACCACAAGTACCCTGAAAAAAATTGTTGCAGCAAAACATGAATTAATACATAATAAAACTAAAGTTAATGTCAAAAGTTTGAAACGAAATACTGATGAGCCAGAATCTCAGCAAAATTTCCATAGGCCAGTTAAAGTGAGAAAAAAACAAGTTGATAAGGATTCAAAGATTCAGAGTTACAATACTGGGGTGAAATCTGTGAAAAATCAAGCTCATTCTATATCGAAAAAAACACAAGATCAAAATGTAGTACCTATTTCCAAACCTGTAGCTCATTCTTTCAGTGATAAGCCTCATGGTCACCCTGGTTGCTCTAAAGAACCCCATCATCCTGCACAAACTGGACATTTATTACATTCCTGCCAGAAACAGTGCCATAAGCCCCAGCAGCTGGCTGCAGCAGTGAAGACCAATAGTCATGTAAAGGAAGAGCTCGAACATGCAGGTGGTGGAGAGCATTTTAAGGAGGAGGACAAACTGAAACTAAAAAAACCTGAGAAGAACCTACAACCCCGCCAAAGAAGAAGCAGCAAAAGTTTTTCTTTGGATGAGCCACCATTGTTCATTCCAGATAACATAGCTACCATAAAAAGAGAAGGCTCAGATCATAGCTCTTCATTTGAGAGCAAATATATGTGGACTCCCAGCAAGCAGTGTGGGTTTTGCAAAAAACCACATGGCAACAGGTGTGTGTGTTTGTGTGCATATGTGTATGAGAGAGAGAGAGATGTGTACATTGAAGAGAAATTGCTTTTTTAGAGTGGAACTAGTGTGAGAACTTTTTTATAGAAAAATTATTTTAACATGCAAAGACTTTTACAGAAACAAAAAACCTTCATCAATCCTGGATAAATGATAGAAAGATGGAGCCACTGAATTTACAAATATGTCATCCTAGAACATTTTAAAAAGCGTAGCCTGACTAACACCTGGTATATATAGAAATGTTTTGTTATTGTAACCAGTTAAAGAGTTAATTTAGTCATTACATCTGGGAAAAAACAAAAAACAACTTTCTGTTAATCAGAAAATTGTGCTGCCGTGGGTCTATAAGTTATATATTTTATTTGGCTCAAAAAGAACCTAGTAGGGCTGAGTGGCACGGTGGTTAAGAGCTGGTTTGGGAAGCCAGCAGCCTCGGTTCGGGTCCCACATATGAGGGCCAGTGACACTACCCTCAAAAAAAAAAAAAAAAAAAGAACCTAGTAATAAAGTGTGAAGGCCATAATGCACATACTACTTTCCTTTGGAAAATTTTTTTTTTTTGGGGGGGGGGGTAAATGGAAGCCCACTATAACTTAATATCACTATTTCGTAACTATCAAACCAGACCTTGGAAAGAAATTTGATAGCTAGAAAAACTGTTAAATAACACAGGTGAATTTTGTATGTACATGGAATGGAGTAACAACATGTACTTCTTTTTTAATGTTTTAGTGATTTGAAGGATTTCTTGTGAATTCTAATCTTTTAAGAAGCGATTTTAGCACTGCCCTTCAGCATTCTTTCCTTAGGATTCAATGTTGCCTAGTTTTATGACACTATCCCCACCCATGTATTTTATTTGCTAGTTTTTTAAGAAAGGAAAACGAGATGAAGTGGAGTTTGCAGCTGCAAGATTATCCTGTTCCCGTGTTCAGATTGCTGCTGGAACATCTATCAACTTTGATATGATAAAAGAACATTGTAACTTGCATGTGGTGGGAGGTCTTGGGGCTATTCTGTAAAAAATAACAAGTTTATGTCAAAGGATTTCTTCATTTGTGATTCAGCCTGTGGCCTGTTTTTAGTGTCAGTGGTTACTTTTTAACAACATAGTCCAGTTTTTAAAAATTATGACTTATCTGAATATTGTGCTGCCATTTGCCCTCACTTAAATGTGTTCATAATTTATAGTTTTTATTTAAAACACTTCATTCATATATTCTGAAGTGGTCCTGCTAAATTTTTGGACCTAAGAGAATTAGGGGCTGGATGGCGCATTTAAGTGTTTTTTAAAGCCAGCCCTTTTCTTTCTGCTAGAATCTTCCAAAAATCATCATGATTACATGTGGTTAGAGTAATGGAATGGTGAATGAGCTTTCAGCTCATTGAAACTTTGGTGTAGAGTTGGCAGCCATGTTAAGTATGTTATAATATAGTTTTTTTTTGTAGATAAACTTATGTTCTCATGGCCTGGTCCTCAGGATTTTACCCGGATTTTTTAATGATGACTGTCACTTCAAAATCAACAGTTATTTTCCTAAAATGAAGATGGATTTTTACCTAATGCTGCCTTTTGGATCTACTCTATAAAAGCTAGTTTCTTTGCTTCAGTCTGGAAAATGACTTAGAATATTAGATATGTAGGGATTTTGAGTTCATTCTATGTAATTGACATGAATAATATAACATTGGAAACATTGGAAGAACCATCACACATTACTTCAATTTTGTGAATAAAGAACCCTAAATATTTGATTGTTTTTTTCTTTACATATTAACTAGCCTTCACTACTTCAATACATTGTGCTTGTATACATTGAGGTCACTCAAAAAATGCACCTGTCATGCTGCATGTAATTTTCTTATTTTAAGTCATGCATAAGAATATGAATTTATTAGGACAGGCCTATCTGGAAATAATTTTCATCCCCCTTTTTTATCTCACACCCTAGCAATATTGAAAGTTATTTGTTAATACGACATTTTCTAGCATTTGTGACAGCTTTGCTTCTGTAAAGACTATTTTAACTTTAGCATTTAACAGTAGGTATTGACTCTAACAATTTACACTTCATGCTGAGTTAGTTTTTCTTCCATTCATTTTCCTGATTCAGCCTAAAAGTACACATATTATTTTAAAAACCAAACTAATACTTATAAAAAAAAATCAATGTTATCCTTGAACTTTTAAGCATAAGCTAGTTGGTATTTTAAAAGGAAGAAGTCTTAGTCTTCACATTATTTACCTTGTAGGGTCTGGCTGTCCAGAATATATTTGTATCTTTAGTTTATATTACACTTTCTTGCCCAGTCACAGAAGATCAGTATATTGGATGAAATTAAAAATAAATTTAAAAAATCTCTTTAGAATGGGTTCATAGCTTTATACTCAAGAAATCTTTTTCTGAGAAGAAAATTTTCTGCTAGAATAAATGATTCTGGTTTTCCTTCAGATTTCAAGAGTTTGATAAGTTTTTTCCCTGCAGATTAGGTTGTTAATGACAGAAACATTTACTTAATGTTTATATGGAGTGGAATCCTTTCATAGAAAAGAGTGAGTACATATACATTCGCAGTATATGGTCTAGATTTGTCACTTAAACACTTAATGAGAACTGAGGGCCCATATTGTATCACTTGTTAGTGAATTCATGACATGAACTTGCTAAGAATAGGAGTTCACCATGTTGCCTCTGATTTACTTTGAAAATGAAAATTTTACGGGTGTATTTTGGCTTATGCCAAACAGATTAGAATTAAGATTGAATTTTAAATGAGCGTTTATAGTAGATCTAGTTTAGTTCTTGGTTTTAACATTTTGTGTATGAACATATAACAGTAGAACAAACAAATATTTCCAAACTCTTCCATTTAACCGATTTATGCTGACTTGGTCCACTTAATTGATCCAGAGCTAAACACACAATATTGATTTTTTTAAAAAACATATGTAGCATCCAGGTTGTAGTCTTTTCCTTAAGTGATTTTGCCTGTTGGTAATCAGAAATTCAAGGACAGCAGAAAATGGGAGAGTAATTCTAGCTGTGTGATCCATACTGCCCTTCCTTGCACATTTTTAAACCATGAGGAATAATATGAAAAGGGAAGAAAATATATAATCCCTTGTGATACATCATCTTTTAAAAATATAGCTCATGAAATTCATAGTACTTCCCAGTTTTAAATCTAAAATTGATACATATTTATGTTTTGCTATTCAATTTCACTTTCATGTTAATTATGTTTTCCCCAGGACATGGACATTTTTATAAATGTAATTTTTTTCTTCATTAGTCAGAATTTTATTTAATACATAAAATCTAAACCACTAAGATACATCTGTAGATGGCACTAGAGATTTGCTTCTTAGAGCCTCTCAAGTTTGAGGAGACATTTCCAAAATCTACTTGAAATGAGGCATGGTGAAATAATGGCTTAATAGAATTCATGATTATAAAACTATTTCATGGTTAAATAAGAATTGGAAATTCCTTAATAATGTGCTTTATAAATTGATATTTAGATTGGGATTTGAGGCAAAAACAGCCAAGGCCATAGTGTCGGTATTTAAGTCATGTCTTACTGAAAATATTCCAGACTTCGAAGAATTCATAATATAGTTCTGACAATGGAAATCAAGGGAAATCATGTTTTCCTTCAGTATTTCAAAGACATTCATATTAGTTGCTGTCAAGAAATAGCAGTTTTTACAAATTTGCAACCGGAAATAGAATTTTTAAGCACTTGTATTTCTCAATTTTCTGTTGGCTGGAAGATTTATATCCTTGATTCATAGATTCATCTAAAATTTTCCCCATATCCAGAGAAACCATTTCTGTTTTGCAAACAAATACATTTTTTTTTGAAAGTTTTCTTGCTAGGCTTATGAATCCATAACATTCTGGTTGTTTTGTTGGTTTTTACAAAGGCATGAGTGTTTCCTGCCTTTTTTCCTAGTCAAATGAATCATTGGGGAAATGATGCCTTATCTGGTAAAGCTGGCACAAGCGTTACCAGTTATGGTAAAGAAAGGTGAATTAGTCAGGTTTCCTTGATGCACAGCGGTAGCTTGGTGCACCGTAGAATGGCACACAAGGAAGAGGGCAGCTATTAAGGAACAGGGTAGTTGGCATGACTTTTCAAGACACTCTGAAGATTGAAACTGTTCTGACCTTTGTAGTTCCAACATTAAAAAAACTGGTGTATTGAGGCATAGTTGGCTATACCACTGTGTATGAAACATCTCCCTGTTGGACCACAAGTTTTTAAAAGGAATTTTGGCACTGTAGGAGGTGCCACTATTTATCAAAATCAGCAGTCTTTAAGTCCTTGAGGAGGATACTTAAATCCTTCTATCTTAATCTTGCAAACATACCATGAATTAGTAACCTGAAGAAAATAGGAAAGTATTAAACATGAATAAAGTGAGCTTTGTAGTTTTCCTAACAATGGGTTGAAAGTATGGTAAAAAGGTAATTTCACCCTCAAATTGCTGTTTGTACACCTGATTGGCCATTTTATTCCAAAGGAATTCTAGATATTATTTTTAGGTTACAAAAACCACTTTTTAGAGTCAAATCTCATGTCCCTTTTTCATTTGTTAGTTTTTCATTGGTTAGTGAAGTCATTAGATAAAGTACAATAAAGGGAAAACTTTTATAAGGAGATTGGAAATTTTTTAAAAATCAGCTTGAATATTAACATTTTCATGTTAATACATAATATTGATCTTTATTGGGGGAAAAGTTTAAAGCACATGGTCAGTAGTACAGAAGTCCACACTCAAAAGTTTATAAGATTTTTTAGTTAAATCAATCTGACACCATGAACCAGAATGTTTTAAGCTCAAAGAATAGTTACATAGTCAAGGTGATTAATATGAAACAATTTGAGAGACTCCATTACGTTCGTTTAGTTTTTAAGTTGCATTTTTATTGCTACCTGGTTTTTTGTTACTGAAAATGATTTGTTGGATAAATGATTCTCCAACTTTATGTATGATTTTTATGCCTGTGGTGAATGTAATTGTGACTTCGGTGGATTGTCTGATCAAATTATCACAAATCTTGCCATCCTTCTCAGTGGAGAAATATTGCTGTTCTTGATTTTGTTGTTTTCATAGAGTATACTGACAAAGTTCAGTTGCCCTTTATTTTCATCTGTATGTTTGTTTTCCCCCAGTATTTTCTCATTCATAGGGGAAATTGAAAGTTGACTTAAGAGTTCCATTTTCATAGAATATTATTTTCTTTGAAAACTTGCTCCATGTTGAATTGACAGAATGGGTAAAGATTGAAAATGTGCACAATATCGGAAAGACCAATATTAAAAATTTCGTTTGAGCTTATGACATTGGTTTAAGGACTTGTATCAAATTGAAGTTTTTGTGTTTTTTTTTTTCCAGGTTTATGGTTGGCTGTGGGAGATGTGATGACTGGTTTCATGGTGATTGTGTTGGGTTAAGTCTTTCTCAAGCACAACAAATGGGAGAGGAAGACAAAGAATATGTGTGTGTGAAATGTTGTGCTGAAGAAGATAAAAAGACTGAAATAGTAGATCCAGATACTTTAGAAAGCCAAGCTAAAGTTGAAGCCCAGAGTGAAGATAAAACAATGGAATATGAAAAGCTTGGGTTATCAAAGCACACACCAACAAATGACAAAACCAAATATATGGATGATACAGTGAAGCACAAGGTCAAAATTTTAAAACGGGTGAGCTTCTCACTAATGCATTCTTTTTTTTTTATTTAAGAAATTTGTATAAACCCTGAAAATTTGAAATTTCTCCTTAGGGTTCATTGTTCTAGTACATTTTCAAACTTATTTTTCCAGAAAAATGGATGTTTTATTTAAAATACTGACAATTTTGGTGAAACCTTGTAGTGACATCTTCAGAACATGCAAATCTTATTTCTTACAGTTTTGTGCTATTTCTAGTCTCTAGTTTGGTACTTGGATTTTCTGTGTGTGTGATCTGTGGTGTTAAATAAGTGTAAATTGTGATAGCTTATAATTTTTTTAAAAAAAGCATTTTAGTCCATAAATAATGACTAATCCTTAAACCACATTTGGCATTTTTATTTTCAAGTGGAAGAGTTATTTTTCTCTCTGAAGAAAAGAAATCTTAATTATTTTGACTTTTGTCCCAGTAGTTGCTTGGAACCCTCACCTTATAATTTTCCTCTTAAAATGTGGCCTCTTCAAAAATAGTCAGTTTTCTTCCCTCTTATATTTTCTGTCTTCTACAAATATTTTCTAAATAGAAATGTCAAGGTATTTAGTCAATTACAGGAGAAGTGTATAAAGGACACAGCCCTTTATCTGATTAAATTTTTTTATTTTCGTTGTCTACCTTTTTATTACATTTGGTTTTTCTAATCATTGATTTGTTATTCTTATAGATAGAGGTAAGGAGCACAGTGGCAACAAATGTATATGGACAGTCAAGTATAATCAAAAGACAGTGAACATAAATTATAGAGTTGGAAGGAAGCTTAGAAATCTTTTAGACCAACCATTCAGATTTAAGAGCATAATAACCTTTTCACCAAAATCTCTGTGACTTACAAACTCATTTCTTTCAGACAGTCCTTATATGACAAATCTTGATTAAGTTCCAGTTCACCAAATCCTCGTTGCATCCACAGTTTTCCATCTGCCACGATTTTTGAGAATCAGATTATGTCCTTCTGACACACGCTGTTGCTTTGTCAGTTGATTTGATTAGCTGCAAAGTAATTGATAATATAGAACTGAAAGGTCTATTGAGAACAATTTGTAGCACACCTTTGCAAAGCTTCTGTTTATCTTTAGATATTAATCATTTCTTCTTGGATATAATTTCTTGGCCATTTAGGAATATAGTTCGTTTTATCATTTAGCTGAGTTGTCCCCATCTAGTCTAAAAAGACATAAAAACATTAACATTGTAACTGTTTTGAGAACCCCTCTACCCAGTCTGTGTCAGAAAAAGAACTGAGGTGTCTTATTTTGTAAATGCATGTGCTATCCAAGTGGTTATTGCTTCCTTTTCCTTTTGTTTATGAACTGTTGAATCTTATTTAGTCTTGTCTGATTTAAGTTTATGGAATCTGCATTTTAAATGTTACTAGTTATGCCTAGATTTTGTGTTGAACCATTTACTGAGTTCCTTTTATGTGCCAAGCATGGTACCAGACTTGGGTAGATAACACTGACTGAAATATGTTCCTGCTCTCAGGCAAATCTAGTTGGAGAGGTAGAAAATAAGTAAATAAAAAAATTAGAAGATTCCTAGTCTAGAGAAAATTCAGTTTTAGTATGTACCCTGTCTTAAAACCTGTGATGATATGTATAGACAGTGTTCTTCCCGCTGGCTTTCAGACACTAGTGTGATGTGATTAATTACTCCCAAGGGTCTCAGAATTCTGATTTCACTAGTAGTTCTTTGTGGATTATATTAGGACAGGAGTGGCAGGTATCCTGATGGCTCGTTCTACCTTATGGGAGTTAAAATTGCCAATGAGAACTTAACTGACACACTATAGGCAATTATGACTTCATTTGTTTTAGAATATAATGAAAAATATAGATACGTGTTTCTCCACAATTTCTCTGTTTTCCATACCCACATCTAACTAAGTGAACTCTTACTATCTTATACCAGATTTTCTTTTTTATTGTTATTGGGAACATGATTTCTATTATGTATTAAGGCTATTAAATAGGCTACTATATATTATATGTAAAATAATATATTAAGCAGAAAGTAGATGTTTAAATGGATTTTGAATGAAAAGTTATATTTTCTTTTTGCTGTTGAGAGTTATTGTACAGTTTTTAAAAAAACCCTTTAAACATTTATGGGACTAAAGAATGCATATGCTGGATATAATAAGTTGTATTGCTAATTAAGTTTTAATTCTTTTCGTCTGCATACTCTTGAGGCTTGCTTTATATTTAGATATAGTTTAATAGTTGTCATTCTAATGCATTAAATATTTTTTCCAGGAACCTGGTGAAGGGAAAACCTCATCAGACTGTAGAGATAATGAAGTAAAAAAATGGCAGCTAGCTCCTCTTCGAAAGGTGGGACAACCATTTTTACCTCGGAGATCCTCAGAAGAAAAAAGTGAAAAAATACCAAAAGAGTCTACAACCATTACGTGCACAGGAGAAAAAGCTTCAAAACCAGGAAGTAAGACTAATAGAAAATACTAATGTGGTAGAAGATGAGTTTAGAGAAAATTATGATGGAACTTTGAAGCCATGACAGAGAGTTAATGTTTTATTCTGAATATAATAGGAAACCTTTAGAGGATTTTTATAAGGAATGATTGTTTTTCTGTGGAGATTGGATTGTAGGAGGGAGGCTAGGAGAGAAGGAGGGTAGACTGTTTAGCAGCATCCAAGGAAAGAATGATGGTAGCATGGAACAGAGGTACAATGAAGTACTAGTGAGAAGTAGTCAGATTCCGATATTCAATGGTAGAGTTAGCAGAACTTGCCGATGAATTAGATATAGATAGGTAAAGGAAAGAGCCTTAGTGGATGATTAGGTAAATGTTGGTGCTGTTTACTGAGATTAGAAAGACAGAGTGAAGGTTTGGGGAGGAGTACTGAAAATTTTTGTTTTGAGCATTTTAACTTTGAGATGCCTATTAGACATCCAGGTGTTGATATTTGAATAAACCTTTGGCTGATGAGTCTGGAGCTTAGAGAAGATTTTGTGGGATGGTATATAAATTTGGGATTTATCAATGCATAGTTATTTAAAATCATGGACTTAGCAGCTATGGAGAGAGTTCAGTAATGAAGAGGCAGAAGCAGAGCCCTTGGGACACATCAGTATTTAGAAGGTGGGAAAAGAGAGAGATGGTCTGTGACATAAGAGGCCACAGTGGCCTGGAAGCCAGATGAAGTTTTAAGGAGGAGGGAATAATCAACACTGTCAAATGCTATCTCGTCCAGACATCTAATAAGATTAACACAAATTGTTAAGTATGTGATATCATTGGTGACTTTTAATTAGATTGATTTTGGTGGAGCAGTGGGGAAAAAAAGCCAATTGTATTGGCTTATGGAAGAATGGAAAGTGAGAAACTATAGATATTGATTGCAGATAATTCTTTCAAGGAATTTTGCTGTTAAAGGGAACAGAAGTGGTGTGGTAGCTAGAGGTAGATGTGGGATCAAGGACTTTTTTTTTTTTTTTTTTTCAAGATTTTTGTTGGGAGATTGGGGAAGGGGAACAGCCAAGTTGTTGTCCTTCAGTCTCAGTTGTGGAAGGCGCAGCTAGTCCAGCTCCAAGTCCAGTTGCCATCTGGCCGCCTGTCCGCAGCTCGCAGCTGCTCAGTTCAAGGTGCTGTGTTCAATCCTAGTTGCGGGTGGGCATAGCCACCATCCCATGCGGGAGTTGAACCCTGCAGTCTTGTTAAGAGCACATGCCCTATCCACTGAGCCATCTGGGCGGCAGCTCAGCTTAAGGTGTGCGGAGTTCAGTCTTAGTTGTGGGTGTGCATAGCCACCATTGAACAGGCAATCTTGTTACACCAGCTGAGCCATCCTGCCACCTGTTGGCAGTTCAGTAAAGCTCAGCTCTGGTGCAGCTTTCAGTGGTCCATGTGGGAATCAAACTAGCAGCCCTGTCGCTCAGAGCACGCATTCTAAGCCAACTCTTAACCAACGGAGCCACTCAGCCAGCCCAAGCACATTCTTAAAGGAGTTAATATAGCATGTTTGTAAGACTAATGGTAATGACCCGGTAGAGAGACAGAATTTGGTGATCTAGGATAGGTTACATAGGAGTTGAGGTTCAGAGTCCATGAAGGAGACAAGAGCGAGGTCATGTAAGTTAGGTCATATGAAAGAAAGATTGTATGTGGTAGGAGGAGGACAGATGAGGTAGGTTAGTAGATTTGGTGATGGGAAGATGTGATAGCTGATATTTTCCTGTTTTCTCAGTAAAAATCTGAAGCATGAAAATCAAATGAGGTTGAAGTTGGGGAAGGAGGAGGTATTGTTGGTTTGAGAGGAGAAAATGTATAAAATAGGTGTTTTGGAAAGTGGGGGAGTAAATTTACTAGGAAAATTTAATGAGATTAAGGCAGCAGATTGAGTTATTTACTTGAGATTTGTGGTTATAAACTTAAAAGCTGTCAGCACCAGTGCTTATTTTTCTCCAGTGACCTTCAGCTGTTTGTGGGCTCTTTGGGTGAAGGATAAAAGTTGGCTTTCACCATGGTAATGGTTTTGCCAGTGCATATGTTTCAAGGAGAGAGGTCATAGTGTTGGGCTCTCTAATCAAAACCGGTTATGTGGGAAAGTGAGGGCATGAATGGTAAAAGTCATAGATTAAGAATTTTTTGAAATGAGGTGATTCTAGAACAAATAAGCTGGTATGACAGGAGGTCAGAGTAGTGGAGTGTTTGACATTGATATTTTGGAGATATGCATGAAGTAGTAAGGATGAAATGAAAAATCATTTAAAAATCTTAACATTGAGATTATCGCTATCAAGCACAATTGTTTTAAAACCAGGAGAGTCATCATCAATTTTGTGGTATTAGTAAGAGTGTTAAATTATCTGCTCACTTAGTAAGTTCAGAGCAGATTTGCTAAATAGTTTTTAAAAGTTAATGTAGCTATGTGGAAAATAACTAGCTCTGAAAACCATTATCTAAAATGGAAAAAGGGTATATACGTTTTATAGCTTTCGGGTTGCTTTTTAATCACTTAATTTCTAATTAAAATTCATTTAAATTAGAATTTCTTTTATAAATGAGATATAATTGATATATTAATTTCAGGTGTACAACATAGTGATTTGATATTTGTGTATATTGTGAAATGATCACCACAGTAAGTCTAGTTAACATCCATCATCATATATAGATTTAAAGTGTCAGGAATATTTTAGTATGGAATATTTAGAATAAATCGTGAGTTTTAATCAGTCAGTTTTGTTTATAAACTTATGCATTAAAAAGAAAAATATATTTTTAGAAACAGTTTAATGTGTTTTTTTTTTTTTTTTTGAGGGCAGTGTCACTGGCCCTCATATGTGGGACCTGAACCGGGGCCGCTGGCTTCCCAAGCCAGTGCTTAACCACCGCGCCACTCAGCCAGCCCTAATGTGTTTTGATATTTGTTTAAATCAGGTGCTCATGAGAAGCAAGAGATAAAAAAGAAGAAAATTGAAAAAGGAGTATCTAATTTGCATCTTCCTACTGCTTCTACTTCCAAGCCTTCTGCAGATCAGATCAGACAAAGTGTCAGACATTCTCTCAAAGACATTCTTATGAAAAGGTAACACACATTACCATTGTAGAAAATTGAATAATATGTGCTTCATGTATTTGAAAAATAACTGAATTATTCTAATTTTAAGACTTACAGACTCAAATTTGAAGGTACCAGAGGAAAAGGCAGCAAAAGTTGCCACAAAGATTGAAAAAGAGCTCTTCTCTTTTTTTCGGGACACAGATGCTAAATATAAGAATAAATATAGAAGTTTGATGTTCAATCTGAAAGATCCTAAAAACAATGTAAGTATGTTTTGTTTATCTTCATAGATAATACTTTCAACTTTTCTAAATATATAGGGATTTAAGATTGTAATACAACAGATCTATAATTTATTTCTTTGAGTGAAACCATGCTGCTGAACTGAGTTATGAATTCTGTATAGTGGTGATTAATGTTATACAATGTATGTTAATGTTCTTCATCTGTCCCTTGTTTAATCCAGTTTATTAAAAAAATTCATATGTATTCTTCAAAAACTGTTAAAATTGATCATACTATATTAATACTTCTGATTTAAATCTGAAAATAGAGCTATATTCTTTAAGAAAATAAATTGCATTTAGATAAAGAAAACCATTTAAAAACATTTTTATTATGTTAAATACAATGTTAGTTGTAAATGTTTCAGCAGTGGAGTAAACATTAATTGAACCTTTAATCTTTTCCTGGGATATCTTGTTTGGGATTTAGAAGGAATCTAAAAGCTGTGTGTGTAGTTTCAAACTCCTTGCACATTTGCTTAACTTTTACAAGATTTTCAAATAAATGATGGCAGTTTTTAAGTTTGTATAACAATATTTCCTATAGTGGGCAATGTTATATATTTTCTTGAAGTATACTAACAGTTATTTAAGAGAATTTAGTATTGTATAATCTGCCATTGTGGTCCAGGGGATCAGTTACTTCTTGAATTATATAATCTGGAAGCTTTTCTTTAATAAGCAAACATTTCCTTTAGGCCTCTTTATTTTTTATTTTTTTTAAAGATTTTATTGGGGAATTGGGGGAGGGGACCACCCAAGTTGTTGTTCTTCAGTCTTCGTTGTGGAAGGCACCAGTTGCCATCTGGCTTCCTGTCAGCAGCTCGTGGCCTCTAAGCTCAAGGTGCTGTGTTCAATCTTAGTTGCGGGTGGGCGTAGCCACCATCCCATGCGAGAGTCGAAGCGGCAGCCTTGTTGCTGAGAGCGCACGCCCTAACCACTGAGCCATCCTCGCGGCAGCTCAGCTCACAGTGCCGAATTCAGTCTTTCTTATTTGCGGGTGGGCATAGCCACCATCCCATGCAGGAGTCGAACCTGGCAGCCTTGTTTTTAGAGCACCTGCCCTATCCACTGAGCCATCTGGGTGGCAGCTGAGCCACCTGCCACCTGTTGGCAGCTCAGTGACAGCTCAGCTTGGGCGCAGCATCACTGGCCCATGCGGGAATCAAATCAGTGACCCTGTTGCTCAGAGCATGTGCTCTAAGCCAACTCGTAACCAACTGAGCCACCCGGCCAGCCCTAAGTTTCTTTCTTGTAGTTGGCTCTTTGCTCTGGAGTTCTCTCCAAGCCTGTTAGGATTTAAACATGAAACCTTAAAAATATGAAGACATCATATTTAGTAAAGTTCTTTTATGCATTACCTTGCTGTATACTACAGGTTGGCTATTATGACAGAGTGTGTCCTTGGGAAGACTTAATCCACCTTTTGGATAGGTGTTGTATCATGGTTCCACTGTACATACCTCTCCATTATGTATTGATTTTTTTTATGAAATGTGTGTTTCTCTGCTTTAGATGATACTTTCCTAGGATACAAGGCTGTCCTTTATTCTCTTTGTAGTAGGCAATATGTAAATCATAAAACACTTGTAAATTGCATCTTTACTTATTACCAATTTCTGTACAGCAGCTTCTCTTTCTTTTAAAAATGTTTTCTCCCGTTTCCTTCCCTTTTTAAAATACTTACAGATATTATTTAAAAAAGTGCTGAAAGGAGAAGTAACCCCTGATCATCTTATAAGAATGAGTCCAGAAGAATTAGCTTCTAAAGAGTTAGCTGCTTGGAGACGAAGAGAAAACAGACATGTAAGGTTATCTATGAATATATGTTTGACTGTATCAAAACCTATATTTTTCCAGCCTTCTAGTTACTTATCTTCCATTAACCTAGTCTTAAATTCTATCTTTTGTTTTTCCTGATCTCTTCTGTTTTGTTTTTTCTTTTCATTTTCTCAAGTTATCAGGTTACATAAATACTTTGTGTTTTGTTATATAATTTATAAATCAGAAGGACAAGAAAATAAGCGCATCTTTTCTTAATCACATGTACACTTTTCGGAAGCCCAGTTTGAAGGTATTATGACTATCCGTAATTTGTAGAGCCAGATTAAGTCAGAATGACAAATTTGCAGGTTTATAATTCCTTAGTAGTTTCAAGTACCAGTAGCTTTAAAAAATAACTTTGTCTGTAACAAGTTTATTGATAAAACCTGACCTGAATTGTCATGTCTGAATGTTTATATTCACAGAAATATTGTGTATTTAGTTAAGTAGCACTGTTGCAGACCTACCTAATGTGTGTGTCACATTACATTTTTAAAATTAAACAATTCTGAAAGTTAGTAATTCCAAGAGTTTTCGGTTAGGGGTTGTGAACTTGAAATACTTGTAAATATTAAGTGAATATGTGACTTAGTGTTATTGTGATAGTGAGATAGCCACATCATCCACTATTTTTATTACAATGGCCTCAGAATGTTAGCTCTTTATTCTAGAAAATACTGGCTACTTACTGTAGTACATATTAACTCTACATGATTTACTGGATTCTTTTCTCCATAATATTTCCTTGCATCTTAGGCATTAAGCCTCCAAGTAGATTTTCTGCTGAATCCAGAGGCCTTGATTTGATTTATTATACATACTCATATACTTCTTCACTTTCACCCTGTAAAATTTCTCCTGTTCTTTGATTTTGAAAATAGTATTGCCGCTTTTTTTTCCTCCATATCCCAAATATTCACATACTTCTCTTCTACTTTGAAACTGGAACTGCAGGTGTCATCTTCATTGGACACCAGTTTGTTTTTTCTTAGGCATTTCTTTCTTTAAAGGATGATATGCACTCAAAGGTGAGATAAATGACCAGACCCATCTTTACCTTCCTTAACCCATTCTGCTCTCAGCCACCTTTTACTGGTTTTTGTTACTCTTGCTTAATTATTATGTTTTGTTGCTGAGCTTGTTCAACTGAATTATCGCTGTCACAAAGTGTGCTTAGTCAGGAGACAACCGATAGGAGGCTACCTGATAATTGTTGGTGTTTGAGTAAACTTCACGCTGTTGTGTGGGATGTTAGCACATCAAGTTAGGAATCTGAGTGGAAGTTAGTTTTCATTGTCCTGTGGCAGCTGCTAAAATACTAAATGAGAAAGCATATTTTAAATATAAATAGCCTGTTTCATCACTTAGCAAATTGTCTTGCATTTCATTTGCCTCTGGTTAATGCACATGTGAAGTGAACTTCTCAAGGCTGAGGTGTGGGGTCTGATTCTTATAAATCCAGCACTTAAAACCATCTCTGTCATATGTAATGTGTTTGCTGTTTGAGAGACCACCTAAAGATTAAAAATCAGCTATGATGATGTTTTATTTTTAGATATGCTCTTATTATTTAAAATTGTACATTTGGAAATATATGGTTTTTAATTGTGAAGTATTCCTTGTTTCCTATTAGACTATAGAGATGATTGAGAAAGAGCAGAGAGAAGTAGAAAGACGACCAATCACAAAAATAACTCATAAAGGTGAAATAGAAATTGAGAGTGATGCTCCAATGAAAGAACAGGAAGCACCCATGGAGATTCAGGTAAAGATAATTAAAATGGCATGTTTTATAGTGCTCAAAGCATGAAGATTCAGAAAAGATTTATTTGCCCAATGTTCTTAAAGTAGAAAAGGAGGATTTTTAAAAAGTATATATTTTATAGTAGCCTATTTTATTGTTCAGTGGTTTTTTTAAGAGTGTTAAAAGTATTGTTTCTCTGTATCTGGTGTGCTGCAGACTGTCTGCATCACAGGCATCTGTTGAACACTTGTTAAAATGTAGATTCCTGGGGTCTCTATGACTTGGCAGGCCTCTAAATCAGTAGGTGCTACTTACGCAGACTAGAGTTTGCGAGCTGGTGCAGCTCCTTAGTTTCAAATATCAGTGAGGAAATAATATAAAATATTGTAAAATGCCTTGAAGACTGAGGAATGTTTTAAGTTTTGCTCTACTTAAAGTCAATTATAATCCAACATACATTTTTGAAAGAAATAGTGAAAAACAACCAATGAATGGAAGTTTCATTTTGGGAAAATATCAGTATGAAATATAAGTTGATTTTAATAATTGAGGCCAAATTTTATCTGCTGAAACTAATTTTTACTCTCACTTTTGTTAGGAACCAACAGCCAGTAAGTCATTGGAGAAGACAGAAGGACCTGAAAAACAAAAAGAAGAGATTGACTCCACATCTAAAGATACTACTAGTCAACACAGACAACATCTTTTTGATCTTAACTGCAAAATTTGCATAGGTAAATGAAAAGCTTTCTTCCTGAAATGTTGCTTTGTATTTGTAATTTAAGTAGGTTTTTGTATTCCCGGTGTTGATGATGAGGCACCCACCCATTCCCTTTGAAGAGTAGTGCATTTTTATGTGTGACTGTTCTTTAGGGTTGACGTATAATTTGATACTCTAGTGTACTTTACTATCTAGAATTTATTGTGTTATATAAGATCTGAACTTAACCCACAGTTAAATGACTAAAATTTAACCATTAGAACAGACAGCAGAGGGACAGCCGAGTGGCGTGCTGGTTAAGAGCTGGCTTAGGACACCAGCGGCCCTGGTTTGGATCCCACATATTAGGGCCAGTGACACTGCCCTTTATAGCTAAGATGGTGAACAACAGCTCCACCTGGAGCTGGGCTCCTGTGAGTCCCCAGGACGGCATAGCTGCAGCCCCTGCTGCAGTGGGCTGCCATAGGCTACAATGAGTGGCCGGCAGCCAGCATGAGCAGCTGGCAGCTGGTGTGACCTGCCAAGAGCTGCTGTGAGCGGCCGTCCAGAGGCTGGCGACCTATCTACCTCACCTGAGAAGAGCGCAATGATGATACCAACATGGGCCAGTGAAGCAATATCCTTCACAGCTAAACTGAAGAACAAAAGGACAGCAACTTGTCTGTTCCCCTTCCGCTGTTCCTCTCCCCTAATTCCCCAATTAAAAAAAAAAAAAAGAGACAACAAGTACTGTCATTTACTAAGTGAAGGAGTGAAATAACATTAGTATTGTACTATTATATGAAACAAATAAAATTACCTTTTCTCTAGTGTTCTTATCTTTGGTCATTCATTCCATAGGTGTTTATTGAGTTCTTACTTGTTGCCATATACTTTGCTGGTGCATTGAATATAGTGGTGAAAAAGTCAAATGTTATCCAGGTTTTAAGAGAAACTATAGTTAGTAGGAAAGACAGGGAGGTGAGGATTTGAGTTATAGATGTACGGTTGTTATAAATGTATTTAGGTAGCAGGAAGACCTAGCCTAAACTGGGGGTTTAGGGGAGGTTTGGCTGAGGAATTGACATTTAAGCTTAGATGTGAAGGTTGAAAAGTGTGCCTGCAAAGAGAGAGAAGACCTCTTCAAAATACTGGGAATGGTATGAACTTGGATTGAATTTAAGGAGAGAGGCACATGCTTTCTTTGTTTGAAGAGATATTTAGAAATCAGATTTCATAGTATCTTATAGCCATTGACTTTCAAACTTCAGATTGTGACTTAATACTAGTAGTGCAATCTACTTAGTGACTAGCATTTCAAGAACAAACAAAAACAGAATAGTAAATATCATGGTGAATTGGACTTATAAAGATAAGTACAATTTTGTGAAACTTCCGTTCCAGTTATTTATATATATAAAAAATACGCACACACATACATATATATGCATACATATATGAGTATACATAAATATATATGCATACACATACACCCCTGTAAGTAATGTAAGTAATGAATCAGATATAAAATATGACTTTAGAGATCATGATCAAAAATGCTGAAAATGTACTTTTGTAGGCTACATTAAAGATTTTGTTTTTTTTATCTAAAAGCAGTAAATAGTAACTGAAGGGTTTTTAGCAGGGAAATGACATGATAAGATTGGCATTTTATGAAGATATCTCTGACTTTTGAGAAAAGATTACAGTGGAAGAAGCCAGTGGAGTAAGGAGTGAGACTAGAGAGGAGACCTTTACACTAGTGCAAGTGGGAGATGATATTTTAGTTGGAGTAGTAGCACTGGAGATGGAAATAAGAAGAGCTTTGAGATACTCAAGTTAGGTAATACTGACAGATATTGGAGATTGCCTGGATTTAGGGTCTAAAAAAATAGGAATGTGTTAAGGAAGAATTTAAATTTATATTGCTTATTGGTAAAGATGGAGGATCAAGAGTTTTATAAAACTCTAGTGATGTGGCTCTGAATTTTAATTTTTTCACTGTAGTATGCTAAAGGAATGATACATACCTTGTTCAATGACATGAAAAACTCTTCAGGTTAATTGATATGCTTCTCTCCATCATTGTACTGGAGACTAGAAGAAATTTATTATAAGTAATTTTCCTATAATAAAAGTAATCATATATTTTCAAAGTTAAGTATATTCATGTATTGTACAATCTGTACAATGGTAAAGGCTTAAAGGGCAGAGTGTTTTTAGATGGTTAACCCTAAAGAAAGTTATCCATGGTGTAATAGTATTTTTAAGTGCAACCACCCATTTAGTTGTTTTATCTGGGGAAAATATTAATAAAAAATACTCTTAGTTATTTCTGTTAATTTCCATGGTAATATTTCAGTAAATTTAATGGCAACACACAGAAACACTGGTTAAATACTTCTGCAGTTGACACTGTTTTCAGAATGTTTTAGTGGGTTTTTTTCTTCTGATGATATAGCCTAAAACCAAAGTCATTTTCTAAACTTTACTAATATTTTTTATGTGTAGTAACTAAGCTGCACTGTACTCTACATATGTCATGAACTGCTGCCTGCCCCTGTATGTAACACAAAGTAGGATACAGATTTGTTTTATTCAGTTCTTCAAGTTACTTCTCAAGACTGTTGGAATTTGGTGTAGTTTATTTAAAAAAATATTTGCTAGGGAATCAAGAAACCTATTTTTAGGTTCTAGTAACAATGTTTCCATTTCAGCTTATCTGAGTTGCTTAACATCCTCATTTTTCCTAATTTTTCACATCAATAAAAGAGGTATAATATAACTCAGTATGAGAAATGACGATGGTTAAAAATTGCCCTGGGAAATGTGTGGTTATACAACAGTTCAGTGAGGGAAACTGTAACTTTAGAAGTCAAAGTGAATGAAGTTACAGACATTTCAGTTTACAAAATAGTTTATTTTGGTGTTTTCTGGCTTTAGGTCGAATGGCACCACCTGTAGATGATCTTTCTCCAAAAAAAGTGAAAGTTGTTGTTGGAGTATCTCGTAAACACTCAGACAATGAAGCAGAAAGTATAGCAGATGCATTGTCTTCGACCTCAAATATTTTGGCATCTGAATTCTTTGAGGAGGAGAAACAAGAGTCTCCAAAGTCAGCATTCTCTTCTGCCCCACGGTAATTTTCTCATGATAATCATTATAGATACATGTCATCTTATACTTAGAGGTCTTCAAAAACAGAAAACTGACATATTTCTTAGGAACCTTTCCTTTGAGAAAGTAGTTGTACCTTCCTATACTCTAAACTAATTGAGATAAATGAACAAAATTGAAAGTTAATTTAGAAATTTGAATATGTGGGGTCTTGACTTTAAAACTCTCTATAATTATGTTGATCCCAAGAGGAGGAGAAATGTCATTAAAGAAAAATTGTTTGTACTTCTCTGGACCTTAGTTCACCTAAGCCAGCCAAGAAGGATGACATCATAAAACATGACTGAATATGAGTATAATTTTATAAAGTGAAAATATAAATTCTTTGATCAATACCCTTTATATATTTTGGCCTTTTTGATGTGCTAAAATAGAAATAATTGATGACTAATTAGAAAATGCATTTATTCATGAGTATATGTTTAAGCTGAAAACTTTTTAATGTTATTTTTTAGGTCAGAGATGCCTGGAACTGTTGAAGTTGAGTCTACATTCCTGGCTCGATTGAACTTCATCTGGAAAGGTTTTATCAACATGCCTTCTGTGGCAAAATTTGTTACCAAAGCCTACCCAGTGTCTGGTTCCCCCGAATACTTGACAGAGGTACTGTGAACCTTCCTGTCCTTCTGTGCCTGGGTTGACATAGGTTTTTCTGAAGGCAGTAGGCTAGGAAACAGCATAATAAAATAATGAAAATATTAAACAATAAAAATTTCATTTGTATTCATTATAAAACTATTTATTGACAGTGATCCCTAAACCATTCAATGAATGGAATTATGTGTTCCGAAATGGAGTTTTAGAATGTAGAAAACTGCACTCTGAAAGTGTTAAATCCACATGTCTTATTACTGATTCCAAGATACTCTTCACTGTGTCACAGAATTAAAATTAATGAGAGTCTACATGGATATCTAAGTTTTTCTTTAAATACATACTTCTTATGGCCTTCAGAAAATTTTTCATTATTAACAAGCTTTCTAATTCACCTACTGCGTGGCTTTCCTCAACTTTATGACATTTCTTACCTGCCTGTTTCTGTAAACAAGGTAATATACTATAGTTGAAATTTTACAGCCAGTTGACAGTCCCATGAGACCAATGACCATCGTTGCTGCAGCAGTATCCTTAGTTGGTTTTATATCTGAGGGAGGAACTATTGTGCAATATTTATGGAAAATAAACAGCTGTAGTATTATAGTATTATGATAAATGTGAAGGGATGACACTATCTGAACTATTTTGAAGAAAGTTTGTATTCTTTGTTTATGCAGAAGAAAAGTAGATTAGTACCTATGTACTGTGTTTTTGTTGAGATTATATTTTGCTATGAATCATGTTCATATCTAACATTAACCTTTTCCATTTATTCTCAGTCCACTGATATAAAGGCAAAAGTTTAAAAAAAAAAATTTCAGTATTTCAGAAAGAGTAAATCCCATATATGCTTGTTCTTTTTAAGACTATCGTAAATTTTACTTTTCTCAGTATTAGGCTGCAATTAGTTTAACTCGATGTAGTGTTGCTTGTCTAATGTTGATCAGTGTATTTGTTTATCAGTTGTGTTTTTGATTATAAGGAACTAATTATTGCTTTTACATGCAGTTTTCTTGGCAAATAATATTTTAGAAATGTCAGTTTTGTAAGAGAAAAATTAAATGGATGATGCTCTTCTTTTTGAACAAATTTGTTCAGAAATTTAGTATTTTATTTCTTGATGAGGATAGCTCTTCTTTTAAATGGAAAATTAAGTCCTGAACTTTAGAACCCTTTTGATTCTAAACAAAACTGTTATTCTCCTTTCTGAGCCAGTTTCTATGTGATTACTTTCCAGAACTTCACTTCTGCTTTCTACATATTTTAGTTTGGTTGAGAATACAATCCCAATTAAAAATATTTAAAACAATTAATAATTTAAATAAATTTAATTGAATATCAACTAATTATACTTTTTATGATTTTTCTGTCTTCATGGAAAAAAATAGAAGTATACTAATTGAATATTCTTAATGGTATCGTTCTTAACTGATTTCATCTGTTTTCAGGAAAATTGCACCTTAAAAAAAGTTATTTTCTGTCCAAAAATATACCCTATAATCAAACTTAATAATTTCTGAAATCGCCTGTTAATGATTAAGGCATACCCCTGTCCACTACCACCAAAAAAAAAAAAGAAATGGGTGGTAGGGGGGATTAAACAGCCTTCCCTAATATTCTGAATCTGTTGTATCCTCCTGGATTGTTAGTGTGCGATGTGCTTGCCACTGTTTTTCTCTCCTGTGCTTAACTTTCCTGCTGGAACTGACGTGACCTCAGATTTTTTTTTTTTTTTTGAGGGCAGTGTCATTGACCCTCATATGTGGGACCTGAACCGGGTCCTCAGATTTTTTTTTTTGAGGGCAGTGTCATTGACCCTCATATGTGGGACCTGAACCGGGTCCTCTGGCTTTCCAAGCCAGCACTTTACCACTACACCACTCGGCCGGCCCTCTCAGATTGTTTTTTTAACTGTATATTGGGCATCCGCCTCGTCCGTCGGAATTGACATTGGAGATAAAGTCTCATTGCTGTCTCTCTGCATTGCATAATCTTTTATATTCTCTGCATTTCATAATCTTTTTAGTTACTTATTTTTTATTACCATTTCAAATTAGTCATAGAGCCAAATTTGTATGAATTCTGAATATTATATTCTGTGTACATTTATCACCTTCATGTTTTACACAGGATCTACCAGACAGTATTCAAGTAGGCGGCAGGATATCACCTCAGACAGTTTGGGATTACGTGGAAAAAATCAAAGCATCAGGAACCAAGGTAAGAAAAACTTTTTTCATTATACCAGCTTGAGAGAATATTGGAAAAGTAAACCACTAAGAGTTCTTATGAAAGATCCTCTGGGGAGGGAGCCAATACAAATTCTAAATCTAAATAATATGCCCAACTAAACTGAATTAAAGCCATTTGCTAAGGTTCAAAACAGCCCAACCTTCCTTGGGTTTTTATTTTCCCCCTTCTGGTATGCTTTTTCAGTGACTTCTGTCAGTGTTTTGGAAGAAATGTTTTAGAGTAAATGTTGAGTTTCATCCTGGAATTTTGCCTTGCTTCAATTATAGACATTTGTTTTAGTTAGGGCATAGGCTAAGCTTCTGCAACAAAGAAGTCCTAAAATACAGAAGTCTGTTTTTTTATTATGTTAGGTCATTCATTCGTTGTGTGTCGGTGGCTCTGATTGTACAAGGTCATTCAGGGACCAGCTTTCTTCTGTCTTGTTATTTTGCTGGTGCTAATAGTGTTGTCCTTGTCAGTCAAAGATGGTCAAGGCTGACTTATCAGCACCAAGTGGGAAAAAATGAAGAATGCCTGTCCCGTTGTTTTAAAAGCAAGAGCTAGAAGTGCATTTATCATTTCACTTCTTCTAATTCCATTGGTAAGAAGTTAGTCACATAGCCTTATATAGCTGCTAAAAAGGCTGGGAAATGTAATATCTGGAAATGTAATCTATTGGGTGGCCATGTGTCCAGCTAAAAGTTCTTTGTAGTAAGGAAGAAAAGAGGAGAATAGATACTGGCAGATAATTAATAGCCTCTATCACAATAATATTTCTCTCTTTTCTCTTTCTCTGTCTCTTTACTTTCTATCATTTCTTGAACTCAGAACACTACTACACAGGAAAACTTAATCATTAGAAGAAACCATTTTTCCCACCAAGGATGATAATACCTAGCAGTACAGGCATTTAAAAAAATAAATCTTGAATAAGCGAACATTAATTTTTTTTTTTTTAAGATTTTATTGGGGAATTGGGGGAGGGGAACAGTGTTGGGGAACTGGAGAAGGGAAACAGACAAGTTGCTGTCCTTTTGTTCTTCAGTCTAGTTGTGGAGGACATTGCTTCACTGGCCCGTGTTGGTATCATCAACATGGCTCTTCTCGGGTGAGGCAGATTGGTCACCAGTGTCTGGATCCCGCTCACGGCGGCTCTTGACAGCTCTCACCAGCTGCCAACCACTTACTGCAGCCCACTGCAGCAGGGGCTGCAGCCTACACCGTCGCTGGCGATTCACAGCAGCCCAGCTCCAGGTGGAACTGTTGTTCACCATCTTAGCTGTAGAGGGCAGTGTCACTGGTCCTCATATGTGGGATCTGAACTGGGGCCTTGCTGCTCAGAGCTGGAATCCCACGTCAACTCTTAACCAACGCGCCACTCAGCAGGCCCAAACATTATTTTTTTAATTTTTTTCTTAAGATAAAATTAGAAGTCTCTAGTAAGATTAGAAGTAACCCAAAATGGATAATTGTAAGCTGAAAAGAATATTTTTTTCCAGTACAGATTTTAAAATTTAAGCTGATAGTGTTAGAATGCATATAAACTTTGAAGCACTTTAAAAAATTTACTACATTTATTTGCTGTCACTTTCTTATGACAACAAAAGTCATGAGGAAGCATTGGGAAGTATTATTATTGGATATTTTGGGAATCACTCTTGATCTACCCATATGAGTACGTTATTGACCAACCCTTTATATTATGCCTCCATCTTGAACTGACTGAAACTTTTTAATAGTTGTTATTTTTAAAAGAGGACAGTTTAGATGACAGACCTTTTATAAGAGATAGAGCCATAGTTCAGCTCATTCACATGTTTTCTATAGGATCTTCCATCAATTTAAACTTTGCAATAAATATGGCTCTCCCATTTTGACTGTGTACCTCATGGAAAAGCATCCTTTTTTTTTTTCACACTAAATTAATACTAAATTGGCACTCTCTTTTTTATCTGAAACAAAGCCAAGAGTCCAGAAGCAAGTAGATTAGTTCCTGAATAAGTCAAATGATTTTACAAAATACCAGAGGTGCCAAAAAGATGTACGCATTTTAAGAGATGTTATCTATGTATTACTTTTTGAAGTTGAATTGAATTACAGTAGTAATGTGTAGTATGATGTTCCCTCAAAAGATGGCATTAATCAAATGAATGCTAGCGTCATTCATTGAATTACAATGTTAATACAGTTTTTTTCCTTTCTTGAAATGTGTATACATTTTTTGGCTCCGTCTGTATAGGCCTATGTGTATTTGAGGTCTTTTCACCCAGCCCCTTTATTCTTAAATTTAGTCCCTGTAGATTAGATTATCAGTGGATTTATGTGTTTGTGTGTATGTGTACACAGTAGGGTGGTGGTGGTAGGTGCTATTAATTTTCAGTATGCTGAGAACACAGGAGCTCTCTGTGGAGGTTATAACATTGGAAATAAGGATATAGTATAGATTACCAAAGACTCGGGTTTAAATATCTTCTCTGCCACTGAGAAATTTGGCACCTTGAACATGGTAATTATCTTGGGACCCAGTTCCTTATAGGACACCTTCAGATAAATGCATTAATGGGTTAGCATAGATCTTTTCCTAAGAGTTACTTTCTTTTAGTATTCTTATCTGCATTTAAGCTGGTAAACCATATTATTTGGTAACCATCACTATAAAATTCAATAGGTTATTTATTACTGGTTGACAAATGGTATATAAAACCAAGCTATTGTTTAGGTTATTATTTTAAACAACCATTTATTTTCTTGAATAGGAAATTTGTGTGGTTCGCTTCACACCTGTAACTGAAGAAGATCAAATTTCTTACACTTTGCTGTTTGCATACTTCAGTAGCCGAAAGCGCTATGGAGTAGCTGCTAACAACATGAAGCAGGTTAAAGACATGTACCTTATTCCTTTGGGTGCCGCAGATAAAATTCCACACCCTCTTGTGCCTTTTGATGGACCGGGTAGGTATACATTTTAATAATAGAGTGTGAATAAACTAAAGGGGGAGGTAGAACCCGAGTGAAAAAACACTGCTTTGTTTGTGTGGACTCAGGCCTCTAGAGCTGACTTGACAGGGAAAGGCACCCATTTAATAGGCTGTAATAAGCTGGATGCAGAAATTTAACCGTTATAATAAAGATTGAAAATGACTTAATGGTCTTTTTAATTTTACACAGGTCTTGAACTGCATAGACCTAATCTGTTATTGGGCTTAATTATTCGTCAAAAACTGAAGCGACAGCACAGCACTAGCGCCAGTACCAGTGCAAGTCACACTGCTGAGACTCCTGAAAGTGGACCAGTAGCACTGCCGCCTGAGAAAAAAAGTAAAATAGAAGTTTCCACGGAGGAAGCACCCGAGGAAGAAAATGACTTTTTTAATTCTTTTACAACTGTATTACACAAGCAGAGAAACAAGCCTCAGCAAGCTCTTCAGGAAGAGCTTCCAACAGTGATGGAACCTTTAGTGGAAGTCACCAAACAGGAGCCACCAAAACCATTACGATTCCTTCCTGGGGTATTGATTGGTTGGGAAAATCAGCCTTCTACTCTGGAATTAGCAAACAAACCTCTTCCTGTGGACGATATACTGCAGAGCCTTTTGGGCACTACTGGGCAAGTCTACGAGCAGGCTCAGTCAGTGACAGAACACAACACTCCTAAAGAGATTCCGTTTATAAGTGAGCAAGCCGACTCCAAAGCAGAGAAAATAGATGCAGTGGAGGTAACTGATGGTGAGGCCAAGGAAGTAAAGGTCAGAGTAGACAGTCTCTCAGAGTCGACAGGCAATTCAGTGGCAGCGGGAGAAGAAGCATCAGTACTGGGGTCCTCTTCCGTTTCCCCGGGACCTTTGACCAGTCTTAGCCTCAGAGGTAAACCTCCAGATGTTTCTACAGAAGCGTTTTTATCCAATTTATCAGTTCAGTCAAAACAAGAGGAAACAGTGGAGAGTAAAGAGAGAACAGTAAAAAGACAGCCGCTGCAAGATCAAGAGAATAATTTGCAAGATAATCAGACTTCAAATACTAGTCCTCCAGGCAGGCCTAACATAGGAAAAGGAAATGCAGATAAAGGAAACGTAGATGGTAATGTGAGTTGCAATGAAAACGTTGCTAATTTGGCAAGGTCCCCACAGTTTATCAACCTGAAAAGGGATCCTAGGCAAGCAGCAGGGCGAAGTCAGCAGCTAACTGCTTCAGAAAACAAAGACGGAGATAGTTGCCGCAATGGAGAAAAAAACACCCTGCCTGGTGTGTCAAACAAGGAGCATTTCACAGAACAAGTCAATGTAGAGGAAAAGCCGTCTTCTGTAGAGAAAAACTCCTGTGTTCAGCAGAGTGATAATTCAGGGGTTGCACAGAACTCAGCATCAGTAGAAAACACAAACACTTCTCAAACCGAACAAGCAAAACCCACACAGGAGGATATTTTAATGCAAAATATTGAAACTGTGCACCCATTTCGAAGAGGATCGGCAGCAACAACCTCTCATTTTGAAGTTGGAAACACAGGTCAATCCGAATTTCCTTCTAAAAGCATCAGCTTTACTTCCAGAAGCACCAGCCCCAGAGCAAGTGCAAACTTTTCACCCATAAGGCCCCAGCAACCCAATCTTCAGCATCTCAAGCCTAACTGCCCTGGATTCCCATTTTCAGGGCCTCCTAATTTCCCCCCACAAAGCATGTTTGGATTTCCACCACATTTGCCACCTCCATTACTTCCCCCTCCAGGCTTTGGCTTTGCTCAAAATCCTATGGTTCCCTGGCCACCTGTTGTGCATCTGACAGGCCAGCCTCAACGTATGATGGGTCCCCTTTCACAAACATCAAGGTATATAGGCCCGCAGAACTTTTACCATATTAAAGACATTCGAAGACCAGAAAGGCGCCATAGTGACCCTTGGGGTAGGCAAGAACAACAGCAACTGGATAGGCCATTTAATCGGGGCAAAGGGGATCGCCAGAGGTTTTATAGTGATTCTCACCACTTAAAAAGAGAGCGACATGAAAAGGAATGGGAGCAAGAATCTGAAAGGCATAGACGCAGAGACAGAACCCAAGACAAGGACCGAGACAGAAAAAGCAGGGAGGAAGGGCACAAAGATAAAGAAAGGGCACGGTTATCACATGGTGATCGTGGAGCAGATGGAAAAGCAAGCAGAGATAGCAGGAGTGTAGACAAGAAATCAGATAAACCTAAAAGTGAAGACCACGAAAAGGACAAAGAACGGGAGAAAAGTAAACATAGAGAAGGTGAAAAGGACAGAGAGCGGTACCACAAAGATAGGGACCACACCGACAGAGCTAAAAGCAAAAGGTAAAGTTTGCAGGCTGCTTCAAGATTGCATTTAAATAACTGGTAAATGTTGTATCTTAAAAACTTGATGATTGCCTGCTAGGATCGTGCCATCTTTTAAATTTTTAATATTGGTGGTTTGCAGAAGAATAAACTCTGTGTGTTGGTGCAGAGTGCTCTGTGCCAGTGGTCATCGCCCTGTCTTCATACCGACTGTCTCTAGCTATAGGAATTTAATATTTTTTAAAGTTTTACATTGCTGTATATTCAAAGATTTCTTTTATTAATATGCAATAAAGGCTTAGAAATTTTAGTTTTCTTTAACTGGTAAATATGGTTAACTATGGAATATATTTACTGCCCTTAGTGAATGTTCTTTATATGACTAATTTGGGAGTGATGTGTGCTCTGTACGTTTGTTTTAAATTGCACTGTTTTTAAAGGAACTGTAGAGAAGCAACAAAAAGGCAAGCAACTTCATAATCAGATTATATTAATCAGTCAGTCGAGCAGTTTTTGACCCAGAATCAGGAGCCCAAGGAGGACATTTACTGCTTTAATCTGCACTCATTGAAGGCTTTTATTACCGTATATACTGCAGCTTTGTGGTAGGCCATTATTTTTCTTTTCCTTTTTGGCTCTTCAGAAACTTGAATACTTAAGCTTGTACATGATCTTGTGTTTTGCTATCCTTTTTACTGTAAAATGTAAATATTTTAAGGGATATTTTGATTCTAAATATGATAAAATAATTTCTCACCTATTTTGTGTGTGTGATTTGAAATTCAGTAGTAAAAGAATTTCTTTAAAGCTTTAATTACCTTCAGACATTGTTCTTTTACTCAGCCAAGAACATGCAGCGTAACTGTGTCAGGCATTAGATGAGGGGGGAAAAGGATTTCTTTAGTTTATAGGCTATTGAGATAAATCATGTAGTTCTGAACACACTAGAATTTAGAACTACCAATTGAAAACTACAGCTATAGCCCCACTTTATAGGTATGTTTCTGAAACTTGATACCATCAAAATTTGGTACACTTAATTGTAAGACCATAGAACTTTTGTTTATGAGAAACATGTTATGAATCTCTTTGTAAAATGTGTAATTAACTATTAATTTGTTTTGAGAGTAACTGTAGTTTCCTATGTTAGTTTTACTTGAAATAGCACAAGAAAGTGATTGTTAATCCAGATCGAAATTTGTTTACACCCTCAACTACATATTATTTTGATTGCTATCATTTAAAGCAATAACTACCAGGGCCAGCCGAGTGGCGTGTTGGTTAGGAGTTGGCTTGGGATGCCAGCTCTGAGCAGTAGGGCCTTGGTTCGTATCCCACATGAGGGCCATTGATGCTGCGCCCTCTACAGCTAAGATGGTGAACAACAGCTTGACCTGGAGCTGGGCTGCCATGAGTCGCCAGCGATGACGTAGGCTGCAGTGGGGCAGGCCAGCAGCTGACATGCGCTTTCGTGAGCTGCTGAGCTGCCGTCAGTGGCCATCCAATGGCTGGTGAACGATTGACTCAACCAGGAAGAGCACAATGTTGATACCAACATGGGCCAGTGAAGCCACGTCCTCCACAACTAGACTGAAGAACAAAAGAACAGCAACTTGTCTGTTCGCTCTCCCCCGATTTCCCAACACTGTTCCCCTCCCCCAATTCCCCAATAAAAAAATCTTCAACAACAACAAGAAAAAGCAATAGCTACCAAAATACTTGGGGTAGCTATTGAGACAAACACTAATACTTGAGACAAAAAAAGAAAAATCAGTATTTTTATTTATATTAATGAAGAAAAATATAAATAGCCTCACAAAATTAAGAAAAGTTTGATTTCCTAAAACGCCTAAAAATTAGAGTTAAAAATAGGTTTTGAAATGGAATCAGCTTTGTGTTCTCACTGGAGAAAGGCGGCAATTGAACACCAAACATTTTATCTTATTTCAACATCTTGTACCTTTTTCAGCCATCCTCACTCAACCTTTGCAGTTTATCATCATAAAGCTTTTGAAACAGGACTTACATTTAAATAAAATTTATTTAATTTTGGCCTACTTTTGGAAACTAATTTGTTAGAAAACAAGTCAGTCTGCAAACAAAACTTAAGGTCAGCTGGTCATCTTTTGTAATATTTTGAAGAAATGGTCTTAATTTTAACCTTCCTCCCCCCCAAAACAAAACAAAACAAAACACAAAATTGTTTAAAATTAGCTTTTTGATTTCAAATATGTATGTTGTCGGTAAATCAGCTTTCACTGATTTATGTGGTACCACATTTCTTTTCAAAGGTACATGTAAAGCATGGGTTAACCAGTAGAAGAAAGCCTTTAAGTCAGTTTTTGATTGCCTCTCAGCCAGTAGTTTCTTATATATATATGTATTGTGATGCTTACTTTAAAATTCTTCATATTTCATTGAATCTTTGATACATCCCATATAGGCCCGTATTAGTGATAACCATCTCCTGGGATTTCAGGGCTAAGTATTTAGAACTGGGTCTCTTAACACCTGGTTGACTGAAATATTGTGGCCAGTAGGGAAAAAGTATGGGCATATTAACTGTTTGAAGTTTTAACTTGTGAGTAAAGGGAAAGTGAGAAAAGTTTTCAATGAGTAGTAGATCCAAAGCCATTCTCAGTCTTTAAGTCTCACCTGCAGCCAGCCTTACACAAACTAGTGAGTTATATGAAATTCATCTTTGGTTCTGTTTTAAGGAAAACTAGCTCTATAAAAACTTGGATGCTTTTTTAAAATTTAGAACCATCTTAAGACAGTTTATACATACCCCTATTAAGTAAAACATACCATGGTGCCTCAGTACCTGTAAAGCCTTGTAATTCATGTGCCAATAAGGCCTCCGCCAACCCTCTGTATGGCAAACCTTGTGTTATGTCAAGCGCTTTATATAAGCTTGGTCAACCTGAAAGGCGTAGACTTATCCTAGAGCTGAGGAAGCTGAGAAAAGTTGGAAAACTTGCCCCAGGTTAGACTGCTATTGTCAGAGCTGGAATTCTAGTAATAGTTCAGTTCTCTTATCTCCCCAGTCCATATGCATGGCAGTTGTGCTTTGAGACTTGAGAACAGGAAAGGAGGACGAAAGCCTGATTATGACATGTTTCACAGCCCTTTTTCTTCCCATTCCACTAACCCCTCTATAACACGACAGAACAACCCAACTTTTCAAAGTGAGCAGGATGACACACCCAAAGACCTGTGGGTTCTCTTGTACAGATTTGCAACGTTCATATTCAGTATGTCAAATCCTAATTCTCCAGTCCTTTTATTGTCTATTCCTGCTATGAAAAATTATCACAAACATAGTGGATTAAAACCACACAAATTTATTATCTTACACTTCTGTAGATCAGAAGTCGAATGGGATCTCAGTGGTTTAAGATGAAGGTGTCAGAAGGGTGCATTGCTTTTTTTGGAGGCTTTAGGGGACAATCTATGTCCTTTTCCAGCTTCTAGACGGCACCCATTTTCCCTGCCTCGTGCCCCTCTGTCTTCAAAATTTACTCGAGGCTATTGGGGCTAAAAAAAAGAATAATACCTTTTTCCCACCTTTTAAATTTTTGTAGTTGGGCTGATAAATTAACAGAGACAGGTTAACAGGAGAAAATCAAAATTTTAATGTATGCACATGGGGAATTCACATAAGCATGGAAATTCCAAAGACAGGCAGCATTGGGTATATGTGACATTTTGGACAAAGGAGTAAAGGAGGTGAATGGAGTCTCAGATTTCAGAGATGAGAATGGGTGACTTACAGGTAGTGAAGGAAGAGGAACTGGTGGTAAGCGGCTTCTTCCTGGGCAACGATGGGACACAGAGTATCTAGCTAACAGGCCCCTGCCTGAAGCCCTCCTGTTACCACATTTAATTCAAATTAGGGTATTCAGGCTAAGGAGAACGTCCTGGTTTTCTTTCTGAAGCAGGTTTTTCTGTCTGAATCCCTTGGACTAGAAAGCAGGGGATGGTCAAGAGTCCTTTCAGAGTCTTGCTTCTTAATAAACAGCTTAAAATCGGTATCCCAAAAGGCAGCTTCAGGGTGGCAAAACTTTGTCCCCTTCAGGGCTGAGTCTCCTGTCATCTCTGATCCTCCTGCCCCCGCTTCTACATTGAAGGACCCTTGTAATTGGACCCACCCAGATAATCCAAGGCATTCTTTATATTTTAAGGCCAACTGATGAGCGTCTAAATTCCTTCTGTGACCTTACTTCCCCTTTGCCCTGTACTTAACATTTACAGGTTCCAGAGATTGGAAAGTGGGTAACTTCGGGGGCCATTCTACTTAACCACAGCTCTTGACTTGTTAATTGTAGGTTAGTTGTGGCTGATCTAATAAATCTTAACATTTTGGAGTTAATAAAACATCTAAAGCCATAGTAAATATGTTCAAAAGTTAAGAAAAATATCAATACAGAAGAAAAAGGAATTAAACCTCTGATATTAGCATAAGAGTATAAAAGTACTTGTTAACTGGTAAAGTTACACTCAGCTGTTCTTAGTTTTTAATATGGTAGCTGTATTTTGAAAGAAGGCTATGAATCAAGTTTAAATGCATTATAAGGGCTTGCTAATAATGGAACTACAACTTCTGAAAGCAAGTAGTTAATTTTAACATTTGAATATACCCTCTGCACTATTCCCATTTCCTCAGATCCCTCTAAAACACCCGGTCAGATTACCACTGACTAAAGATTACAAAGGGCAATATACATAAGCAACTCTTGACTTTTGTCTCCTAAAGCAAATCACAAATAAAATTGGTTACTCCTTTTAAAAAGGTACCAAACACCCTGAACCTTTGATTCCAGTTTTATAAAGAATTTTGGTAATGCATGTATAGAGCAAGAGGGTACATGAATGGATGACTTGAAAAATCAGGAGCATCTCTTGGTAGCAGTTTTCAGTTCTTATTAGTTTGTGCCTATTCTGCAGGCATTTGCTAGGTTCTTCGAATTCGATATTGAGCAATAACATTAGCCTCCCAACTCTGGGAGCTTGCAGCCTATGGAGTTTAGAAGAAATGTGATCGCATCTCAATGTAAATTTGTAGCTTTAAGAAGTAGCTTTAAAGTAACAGTTCTCAAACTTTGCTTTCAGGCCCCTTTACAGTCTTAAAAATAATAGAGAATCCTAAAGAACTTCTGTTTTTATGGATTATATCATTTAGAATGTTAGAAATTAAAAATGTTATAAATTTTAGAAATATTTGTTAATTTGACAATACCATCGTGTTAATACAACATTTTTTATGGAAAATACCTTCCAAGGCTGGCTGAGTGGCTCAGTTGGTTAAGAGTTGGCTTAAGCGCATAAGCTCTGAGCACCAGGGCCGCCGGTTCGATTCCCACATAGGCCGGTGACACTGCACTGTCGCTGAGCTGCCAACAGGTGGCAGGATGGCTCAGCTGGAGTAACAAGATTGCCTGTTCGATGGTGGGCTATGCCCACCTGCAACTAAGACTAAACTTGGCACCTTCAGCGGTACGGCTGCTGGGATGGCTCAGTGGATAGAGCATGAGCTCTTAACAACAAGGCTGCTAGTCCGACTCCCGCATGGGATGGTGGCTACGCCCACCCGCAACTAAGATTGAACACAGCACCTTGAGCTTAGAGGCTACGAGCTGCCAATGGGAAGCCAGATGGCGACTAGCGCCCTCCACAACTCAGATTGAAGAACAACAACTTGGCTGGTTCCCCTCCCCAATTCTTCAACACACCTCCGCCCCCCAATTCTCCAATAAAATCTTCAAAAAAGAAAAAAAAACTACCTTCCAAACTAAATCAGTTTAGTAAGAAGAGTGCCATTGTTTTCATTTTTGCCTATTTCCCACATCCGACTGGGTTCTCTTACCTGCTTCTGCATTCAATGTTTTGCAAGATGTCATTTTGTTTTAACTAGATGAAGAAAATCTGGCTTCACACGGATCTGTTGCTGGGAAAGGAAGTACTGTGGACCTCCTGGAAAGACCCCTGGACTACACCTTGGAAAGCACTACTTTAAAGAAAGGCCCGCTATTGTGAGAGAGCATATGGACCTAATGTGATGGGGTGTGTATGGTTCAGGCAACGTTTCCCTGAAGCTTTTGTAACCTTCCCCAGAACAGCTTGTTTTTAAAAGATTTGATTATGAGCTATCAAAATGAATTTTTTTTTAGAGCAGTTACCCTTATGATTTCAGTGTGTCTAAAGCTAAATGAAATGGTATGGACCAGAACAAATTTAGGTCAAAGCTTTTCAGGAAATACTGGACAGCTGTAGTTTCTCTAAAAAAAACAACAAAACCCCCACAAACCCTTTAATCAATGTATAGATGTTCTGCGGTTCTACCTTAAACATTATACTTTGCTCACACACATTTGAATGTTAATAGGAATAGTATGTCTGGGAGCAATTTGTGTCCTATCCAATGGTGCCAGAGTTCTTTGATGCTGCACCCTTGCAAGTATGTCTATAGTTTTCTGATTGCGATGGAAGAGCAAACATAACAAGGCCAAAAACAAAACAAACCTGTAAAATTCTTCAGATGATAACGATAAATTGCTTATCTAGTTTCTTTGTATGGACTGGAACCTGCCCAGGCAGATCCTGCTTAATATCCTGGAGAAGTTCACTGCACCAGCCCTTTTTTTGTATAGTCTTTTCTCCATTTAATAGATAATTACACATTTTTCCTTTTAAACATTATATGCTGCTTATTACCAAGATTTTTTTTCTCCATACTCCTGCCTATTAGTGCTTTGTTTCAGTCATGTGTTGTCATTTGCTTTCTTGGTGGCAAAATTTTCATAAATATCAAACTTAAAATGCTAAGTAACAGCAACAACAGTAACTGCCTCCCTAAGTAGAATGAGAGTGGGGTGAACATGCCATTCACCGTCCTGTCAGTAATTGGTGTTTGGGCAAAAAGGACTTTCTCAATTTATGCTTTTAGTGGTACAGGTATCAGGACAATTTCCAATGGCATTATTTAGAACCTGTTTTATGCCGAATTTTGAGACCTGTAGACTTGAAAATTTAAACACAAATGATGTTTCACTAAGAAGACTAATTTTTAAATTTTATCAGTTTGATAGTTACATGCTTTGAAAAGTCAAGTAATTCTATGAAGTTTATAAACAAAAAACAGTATCTGCACTACTTTTTTCTCCAGAGGTAACTCTTTTCAATTCTTTTAGACATTTCTTAGGACATTTACCTTCACATTTGTAAGTGATATGTGTATGCTATTAAACAAAAGTTACAAAAAGTGTAATTATTGGTGACTTGCTGTGGAAGATAAGAATTTAACTCTCACAGGGAACTCTCCTTTCCCCCACCTTTCACCTTCCCACATTCACACAATAATTTTTGGGTAAGTCCATGTTCAAATTTCACACTGCAATCATGTAAATAGTCATAGCTGATCCATGTAATAGAAATATGGTTATATTTCCTTATACAGTTTCAGTTTTTCCTTTGGTTAATAAGCTTTACTTTTTTCCCCTTTTGTGTCACTAATTCTTTCCCTCCTAAATTTTATTTAAAAGCAATTCACAGATGAATCAACACTCAGTGAACCAATGGAGTGAAAACTTGTAATCAGCATATTTACAGATAAACTGAATGTAGGAAAAACAAAATTTTTCTTTAGCTATATTTATAAGCTTATAAAAATGTTAACCTTTAGATTATTTCAGGTAATAGTAAACAGTTGATTTTCAGTAAACAACGTGCCAAAGAACTACCAAAATAACTATATTTACATACATTGTATATTAAAATCACCAATATTAGTTTGTATAACCTAATTTTGTTCATTTCCATTATAAACATTGTATCCTTCTGATTTAATTAACTCAACTTTGTTTGAATCCTGAAAGTATACATCCTTAATTTTCCCAACAAAGTTTCTTTTAAAAATCTCTTGAGTAACAATATTTACCTTTCGACCATATTCAAAGCCCCCTAGATAACTAATACCATCATAGTTTAGAGCAACAAATTTTTTGTGTGGCTCAGTATCCTCAGAGAGAATTAGACTGTCATCTAGGTAGGCCTTAATAAGAGTCTGATTTTGAATTATAAGTATATGGTACCATTTATTACAACAGAATGTGTCATTGCTATTAATCATATGTACAGAAACACCTCCTAAGTTAACTGCTATTTTCAAAGTCTGATTATGAAGACCAATTGCCAGAAAATCATTTTCTTCATTTTGAGCTTTTCCTACCCACACAAGTAAGCCTTCTCTTTCTGTAGTACTGAAATTTAAGGATACAGTAGTGAACTGAAGGTTTCTTATTCTGTAATTTGGATCATATTTAATGTAAGAATTACCGATAAATTTTGCAGTTGAAAATGAAGTTTTGTTTTCACAATAACTTCCCACCCAACCCAAAGTACACAAACAACGGTAAGAGAATGGTCGGTCAGGTATACATAGAGATTGGTGGAGACAACGATGATTCAAATAGTACACAGACTGGTCACGTGTTCCCAGTCCAATATGGCAAACATCTGCAAGCGAAAGTTGTGCCATTTACCACACATTCACCCTTATTTCTGCACACGTTGTACCCACAGGGTGTCCCATCACAGTCACCTACATTGGAGCCACCTTTCGCTCCCGATTCAGTTAATTGTAATTCTTGATGATTGATAATAACTTCGTGGATACAACCTTGAAAACCTACAGGTTCATTTGCTATTGCCATGGGATTTACAAGATATACGGATGGCACTCCTCCAAGATAGAAGTCAGTATTTGTGTCCAGGGAGCTCATTTGGACGTTGGCCTTTTCTGTCACATTTATTCCATCCACATCCAGGTAGCCTTCTGCACCAGCTCTTCCTGCTCTAATCACATGCCAAGTGCTTCCATTAATAGTTACTTTTTGGACAGTTTCTAGAATAATAGCTCTGGCACCAAGGTTGTAGCAAAGTTGAACAGAACCATTTACTAAAGAGATACATAAAAAAAATTACCTGTTGAGAAAGAAAACCAGTTTAATTAGTAACAGTAAAATGTTACTTCATTAAAACCTCTTGCTTTTTGTGGCCACCTGAATAAATTTTGGTTTTGGAAAAGAAGGTAACAAGCCTTGGTCACAATTATGTTAGAGGGATTTTCCATTTACAGATCAAAAATAAGTGTATACATGCACTCACACATTCTGTGTACTTTTGTTCTTGAATTGGCCACATAAGTTTTCCCTACTTGTAAATATTTCCCACTGAATGGAAGTATTGTGGTACAAAGTTGAAGTGAAGTTTTCCTTTAATCATTTTAGTTATGGATACATGTGTAAAAATAACTAGTATGTTTTACTCCAAGCCACAGATTGTTTTTAACAGATGGGGGAGGTAGGCAAGAGAAATAAGAACAGTGAGTGGTGCTATGAAAACATTTTATTTATGCCCTCCAAAATTTGGCATCAAGTTCTGTCTACAAGTACACAGACCCCTAGTTGAGATACCTACTTGGGTGTTTTTAAAGGTACCTCAAGCTACCAAGTTCATATCTCAGTTTGTGAACTTCTTCCTATAAACCTGGCCTTTGCCAGTCTACCCAAACTCGGTGAGTCACTCCCTCATCCGCCTAGTTCTTCAACCCAAAAATTTAGGCATGACCCTTAATTCCATCCTTTTTTTGATGCACATATAATCTACCGAGATAAGTCTCTAATCGAACAGATTTTATTAGCACCTGGGTTCATTGTAAACATTCCGATTCTGTCCTCTCCTCTCCTGCCACCCTAGGTAAATTTATGATCATCTCTAGCTTGATCTATTGTTAGAACCTACCCAGTCTTTCTTCCTTTCCAATTGCTTTTCTAATCTACACTGAAGCTAAAGTGATCTTTTCAAATGAAAGTGTCATGAAGCTAAAGTGATCTTTTCAAATGAAAATGTCATTATTATACTACCCATAATGATATTTACTGTTGTTGGGATAAGAAGTTAAAATCTCTATAAAGGCTCCACAGGTTCCAGCCCCTCTCTCCAGCTTTACCCCGTGTATTCTCTCTGTCCTACTCCAGCGACACTGACCTTGTTTGAATTTCATCCTCTCATTTCAGAACCTTTGTGCATATTGTTTTCTTTTTCTGCAGCACTCCTTCCTCTACCCCATTCTACCTCATGTAGGCAACTCCTCCCCATCTTTGAGGTCTCAGATCAAATGCCACTTCCTCAGAGAAGCCTTTCTTGATTCCCCAGAGTTTTTCTATTAGTGCTTCAATTGCACTATGTTTCTCTCCACAGTATTTATCTCATAATTAGATAGTCATGTGTGAATAAATATGAACAAATACGACACATCGTGTGTGTATGAGGTTGTAGTGAGGCATTCAGAGGAAAAATAAATGCAACTACATGCTTGGGAAAAGAATGTATGTAGTGTCCAATGTAAGATTGCTTCAAGAAGGTAGCAAAATTGTTTACATAACAAATCCTGCAGAAATCTTCCTCAAAACAGCTTTTCCCCTTCCCTCTAATGTTTCTCAGACAATAAAAATTTCTTTACTTTTCTTATCTGGGAGATTTCAAGAAACGTGCTACTCTTTCCTCTTCCTCCTGCAGTGCCAAGCTGCCTCACCTCCCTACTGCAAATAATATCTTTCCTTGTACTCCCCTTTGTGGTCACACCAGACCATTGTAGGATGATAGCTGCCCCAATTCACTGTCTTGTAAGCCTCATGAGACAGGGTCTGTATCTGATGTGGCCCAATGGTTTACCTCAGCACCTAGCACAGCGCCTGGCACATAACTCGATGCCCAATAAATAATTGTTGAATTAAGAATACCTTTGCGTAGTTGTGGAGATGAATCAGTATTTCTCAAATACTAGTTTTAGGCAAAAGCAAAAATAAAACACCTTTTTACTATGTAGATTTTTTTTCTTTTTTTTAATTTCCCCCAAAAGGAAGGAATTCAGTTTATTCCCACATTTTTTACAATGAACAAGATTTTTAGTGTAAGGAAAGAGAAGCAGCATTACAAACTTGTTATATAAGAAACAAATATAGATTGAATCATTTAAATTTTTTACACCATAAGAAACTGGAACAATGAAACATAACTGATGTTAAGTTTTAAAAATTCATAGCACTCTGAATATACTTTGTGGCCTGCAAGTGGATACCAGTCGATTTTCTTTCATGGGATTAGGGTAGAAATTTCTTTTACTTGTAGTGAAGAGCTCCATTGGAATAAAAAATATCTAAAAAATGATTAGGAAAGCTGAAGCTGTGATCTATACCATCACTGATTAAGTGGCCAATCAAAAGGAGAAAGGAGAATATCTTCTGCCAAGGAAGCTTATTTTAACCATCTTTGCTGGTACATTCTTCTCTTCAGAATTGACAAAAAAGGGTGTTTTTTTTGTTTGTTTGTTTTTTCTCTCCATGTGGCCCTGGGAGCTAAAATTGCTCTTGGAGCCATATTAGCAGCTTTTGGGCATGCAGGCAGGCCTTTTAGTTGATTAGGATATGGTGCTATAGTCATGGGTCATGAATACTGATTGTCATTAGGGAAACGTAAGTAAATGTTAATAGTCTGTCATTCGTGGACAGTCCTTACAAGGAACTGAGCTCATAAATAGAATGAAGATGATAAATGAATTCACACTGGCTGTTTAAACATGGGTAGGGCCTTCCCTCTCTCCCCTGTTGTCATTGCCTCCACCGGTCACCTGATGCCCCCACCATGCATCACAGATCAAAGAAAACTTGTGGGCCCTAACATTTGTGAAGAGATGGTAATATTAACTTATTTTGTCTTTTATTGTTTAGTCATTTCAATATGGTTTTAACTTTACATTGTAGATGACTAGGCTTTTTAAAAATATACATTTGTCTGAGAGCATTACAACTCAAGATGAATTCAGTTACCTGATTAATTTATGCATAACATAATATTGATCATTTTTGTGTCCAAAAACTCACTTTAAGGTATTGAATATTTAGCAGAAACAGGTAAACTGGTGCTGAAGTCTCATCTTTTTAAAATCTCTTCCCAAAATCGGAGATCTGAAACCAACCAGGATACTTTCCAAATTATTTTGTTTTAAATTTTACACTATTTGAGATTATTCAAATTATTTACCTCTAAAGAGACATAGAAACCTTGTTAATTGAGACTTTGGTTTTGCACATATGAAAACATAATTGGCTGCTGAAAATCTAAATTTGTGATTTCTGATATTGTGTATTCAGTGTTTGGACATGTTTTACTAATAGCTCCTCTTAGGGGATGAGCTGGAAGGCTCTGCTAATGTTTGCATCAGATGTAGCTCTTAGAGAAGATACTAAGTGTGGGATAGTCACCTGTATTTTATGCAACCTTAAATAAATGAAACATTGTACACTTGAAACCTATGTAATTTTACTAACCATTGTTACCCCAATAAATTTAATTGAAAAAAACACTCCTCCCCCCAAAATAAATGAAACATACTTCATCACTTGCTTGCTAATAACTAAGTATATGCCTTTCACCTGATAATCCCCTTTAGGTTAATCTGTGTCTGTGAATGTAGAGCTTAGATTTTTTTTTTTTAAAGATTTTATTGGGGAATTGGGGGAGGGGAACAGCATTGGGGAATCGGGGAAGGGAAACAGACAAGTTGCTGTCTTTTTATTCTTCAGTCTAGTTGCGGAGGACGTCGCCTCACTGGCCCATGTTGGTATTGTCATTGTGCTCTTCCTGGATGAAGCAGATCAGTCGCCGGCCTCTGGATGGCAGCTCACAGCGGCTATTGGCAGCTCATGCTGGCTGTTGGCCACTCATGCTGGCTGCCGGCCACTCACTGTAGCCTATGGCAGCCCACTACAGCAGGGGCTGCAGCCTACACCATCCTGGGGCTTGCACAGCCCAGCTCCAGGTGGAGCTGTTGTTAGCTGTAGAGGGCAGTGTCACTGGCCCTCATATGTGGGATCCGAATCGGGGCCGCTGGTATTCCCAAACCAGCTCTTAACCAATGCGCCACTTGGCCGGCCCTAGAGCTTAGATTTTTGATATTTTAAAGTTTTCATGCTTTATTCAAATTTATTAGGATTTTTTTTCCCCCTGCAAAGAAAGATTTTGCCAGCTTACCTGACTGTGCTTTTAAGTGTTGTGCATCGTAAAACAAGATGCCATCTGCAGCAAGAGGCCAAAACTGCAATTGAATGTGTGTCTTTTTTCGAATACGAAAAGACGCAAAAGACATCCAGGATAATTCATGGCTTCTGAAAGATGGATCACTTATAGATAAAGCTAAAAAACAAAACAAAATCCTGAGTTTCAAAAAACAGCATTGCTCAGAAATTCAGTAAACTCACAATTTTGTCATTTAAGGACTTCTGTAATGTTCCAAGAGTTGCTCGGAGCTGAATACACATCGAACTTTGGCACCTCTGGTCTACTCCCATTAATGGTAGGCTTTTTGTAATGGGACCAATTATTGAAAAATGGAGTCAATTATTGAAAAGTCACCTATGACTTCTCGTAACTATTATGTTCCTTTTGGCTGGTGCTGTGTGACACAGATCCCCTGCACGAGGCTGCATTCTAGAGAGGCATCGGATGTATCGATTCTGAGAATGTCTTATTCTTAAGAATGTGAGCTTTTTGGGAATGTTTTACATCAATAATGCTTTCAATAAGATGATTCAAATAGTGGAAGACAGAAGGCATCACTATATGAATTGTTCTTCAGTTTCTATATTTCTGGTTAAAATATAGAGCATAATCAAGTTAAGGTAGATTTTAAGAAATTATATAAATGGAAATAAATGTCAGCTTACTTGACAATAATTCAGGTCCACATCTCTTCAGGAATTGCTAGCTCTTGGGTTTTACTTCATGTTCAGCATGAGAAGATTCATTTCAATATGAATTGAAGTAGAATCATTACACCAACTTACAGTCCATCAGATATTACTTGCTGCTTCTGTGTGTAACTGACCAGATGGAGATTATGAGAGGAAGAAGGATAGCTCTGAACATTTGGTAGCTTTTATCTCTATGGAACCTATATTCCTTCTTTCTTCCTCATTTTATAATGTGACAGTACTTCTTAGAGTGTGTGCTGTTCCAACCATATGCTTTCAGTCAATAGTTTAATTATTTCATCTTTTCTCCCTTTGGACCAGGCCTATAGTAACTTCTGTCTTTCACTTTTAGATTTATAGGCAACTAGTGGGTGTTTAACCAAGAGGTGTTGGCATTAGCTGATTTTTAAGCAACTACTCCATTCATTTTGACCTATCAGAGTTCAGAATGGGTGAGGTTAGAAGCATGTGGTGTAGCTACCAAGACTCCTAGAGGGTCTGATTGATTAAAGCTGACATGGGATCTAGGAAGTATATTTTTCATAAACACCTGGTTGTTTCTGACATAGGTGTTATTTGGATCATGTTTTCATACAAACTGAATTAAAGTTTAAGAGTACAGGTATGGTTTTAAAAAGTGGGCATTCTTTTGACATTGCTTTTCTAAGAATTACTAATGTAATATTCATTATATTACATTTAAATAATATGGAAGAGTGTAAAGTAAAAAGATGAACTTTCCTTGTTCTTTCACTTCTCTTAATCCCTAGGAACCACTGTTAACAGTTTTGTTGACTATGTAGCAAGACCAGTTTTCCGTGCACATACAATTAATATGTGTATCTAGTAATACTGTTTACCTCACACAAATGAAACCATGTTATATTTACACTATGCACAATGTACTTTTTTCATTCAATAATTTATCTTCATGAAATTTTGATGTTAGCATATTTTGCCTGTGTCAATGCATATCTGTCTAGTTGATACCCTTGATTGCTCAATTATGATGATTTTGCACATTCAATTTTTACAGCTTGACTAGAGCACCAAAAGTTCTGATACCTGTTAGATATGAGCGGGTCTGCCTGTGGATGGGTGGAAGCCACACAGTGGACTTCAAAGAACTCTGATTCAGTAAGGCAGAGCTATCCTCACTACATGAGCTGCAGAATATTTCCACTGTTGCTCACTTTGAGGTAGAATTTGGGAAAACTCCAGGTTTTCCAGTGACTCATACAAAGCCATCTGACTGTGAATCATCTTCAGCAAACAGACTTTACTAATCAATGTAGGTTAATTAAGAAGAAAACACTAACACTTCTCTGGCCTGCAGCCTCAGGGATGGTCAGATGAGGGACACTTTCAAAAAGGATGGTTTCCTTAGAGGAATAATGGCTAATAATTCAGATGACTTCCACATTACCAAAATTACCATCACTTTTAGGATCTTATTTACTATAAAGAGTACCCCTAGAGAAATTATTATTTATTATTATTATTATTATTATTAGTTACAGATGTACAAAACAATGCAATAGTTATTCTTTTCACCCTTACAAAGTGACTTCCCCCCTCCCCCCTCCATTGCTCTTCCATCCCTGATATCATACATATCAATTATAATTCCATTGACTCCATCCCCACACTATACTCCACATCCCATGACTATATATATGTTAAATTATAGTTAACATCTAATATTATTCAGCGGAAGCTTCAGATGTACAGTGCAGTGGTCAGGCCTCTACACCGTCCATGATGTGGTCTCCCTGACAAGACATGAGTCCATCTGGTCCCCTAAAAAAAATATTTACAACATTTTTTATCATATTCCCTAAACTGTCTCTTCTATCCCTGCAGTAATATTGTAGTTACCAGTTTATGTTGCCTCATCCCTTCCCCTTCTCCCTCATGCCCACCCCCATCCCATCTAGCCCTCATCAGTTTTTCCTTTGTATCTCTAAGACTATTTCTGTTTACATTGCTCATTTACTCAGTTCTTTAGGTTCCATATATAAGTGAGATCATATGGCATTTGTCTTTCTCTGACTGACTTATTTCACTTAGCATAATGTTCTCTAGGTCCATCCATATCGTTGCAAATGGTACGATCTCTTTCTTCTTTATAGCTGCGTAATACTCCATTGTGTAAATGTACCACAGTTTCTTAATCCAGTCATCTACCAATGGGCATTTCGATTGTTTCCAAGTCTTGGCTTTTAAATTTTTTTTTTTATAAAGGACTTTAATTAATTAATTAATTAATTATTTTTAAAAGATTTTATTGGGGAATTGGGGGAGGGAAACAGTGTTCGGGAATTGGGGGAGGGGACCAGCCAAGCTGTTGTTCTTCAATCTTAATTGTGGAGGGCGCCAGTTGCCATCTTGCTTCCCTTCGGCAACTCGTGGCCTCTAAGCTCAAGGTGCTGAGTTCAATCTTTTTAGTTGCGGGTGGGCATAGCCCACCATTGAACAGGCAGTCTTCTTACACCAGCGGAGCCATCCTGCCACCTGTTGGTAGCTCAAAGACAGCTCAGCTCAGGCGCAGCGTTTACTGGCCCATGTGGGAATCAAACTAGCAGCCCTGTTGCTCAGAGCACGCACTCTAAGCCAACTCTTAACCAACTGAGCCACTTGGCCAGCCCGAGAAATTATTAATATTTGCATTTACTACTGTTTAACAGCAGTGGCATTGACTGGAACCAGGCTCATACTATCTGATGAAAAAGAAAGTAGACTGGTCGATACATGAGGTGGAAACACTTGGAGTGCAATGATTCACTATCTGATTTAGGGAATCCGTATATTTCTAAAACAAGCAATACTTTGAGTAAAGATATTATATCTCTCCAAAACACATAAGAATGGCTGGTATGAGACATCACAGGAAGGTATTTTTAGCATGAGCAAAGATTGTTTCAGGAATTGGCATATTATCAAAGATCAAAGGAAAGATATAAGGATTTGTGATGATTTATTGAAAGGGCTGGGCTTGGTAGGAGGCCCTCATGAAGTAGCTTGATTTTTTTTCCCCCCTATGATTGCTCTTTAGACATGCTCTGTGGGCTCTTTCTCATTCCTGACAATATCTTGGGCAAATTCCTTAGCTCTTTGATCATTTTCAGGTCTCAGTGAAATACTATAATTTTTCAGGCATTTAGAGATCCCATTCAATCAGAATCAAAATGCCAATCTCTTGCCTAAGTCCACGCTTCTGTTCTTTCTCCATAGCTCAGAGGTGACCCAAGCTTGGAAAGTGGAATGGGGGAGGTGTATTTATTGTTATGTCCTAGTCCTTGCTCTCCTTCACCTTGCAGCTTCACTTTGCTGTCTTTAGCTATTCCAAGATGACCCAGGACATCAGTGATCAGAAGGGCATAAAAGGGTCTTTCCCATCTGCTGCTATTTGTAGTTTCTCTTAGCTGTCGAAATGTCCTCTGTCATGGCAGACAACCTCGGATCTTCCAGTGTCTTTCAGCTTTCCACAGGTACCCCAGTCTTGCAATTTCTGACAAGACTGATGCACCTTGTCAGACTTCTATAGATTCTATTCAGCCTCTGCCCCTGTGAGATGCTTCCAGCCTCTTTCTGTTTGAGAAAGTTTACTTTATGGGTAAGGTTCTTTCTGAGTGACTCAAGCCTCTTCCCTTAGTTGTGCCACAAGGTTATTTTCCTGTTCTTTGTTCCCCAGCTGCCCTGCCTCTAGCCCTGCTGTTAGAGAAAAGTCAAGTCAGCCTACTGCCTCAGGCTGTGTGGTATAGAGGATCAGTCACTGGTTTTATACCTTCTCTCTCTCTAAGGCACATGGATCTGGTTTTCCTGAGATCTCTTTTTACTCCCATGCTCCACTCTGGTTACACAGCTAATGTCAGCTTAGCAGAAACTGGTAACTCAGGGACAGAAATGCTAGTTTTCCCTCCTGACAATGGCCCCTATTTTCTATGAGTACTTTTGATGCCTTTCTTACTTATTCTTTGGGGACACCCCATTGGTTCTTCCTACAGCCAACATTCCTCTTCCAAAAAGTTCCTTTCTCTGAACTAACTCTTTCAATTTCTCTCTCTCTCTCTCTCTCTCTCTCTCTCTCTCTCTCTCTCTCTCTCCTCCCTCCTCTCCCCCCCCCCCCATAATATAGGCTTGGAGTAAATGATGAGCCAAGGGTGTCACATTTTGACAGATTCTGTATGGATTGTCAATCACTTCTTTTCTCTCAGCAGAATGCCCTTGAGATTCATCTGAGTTGCTGCATGTATCAATAGTTTGTACCTTTTTATTTCTGATTAATATTCCATGGTATGGATATATCAGTTTGATCATTCATCCATTGAAGGACATTTGGGTTGTTTCCAGTTTGGGGATATTACAATAAAGCTATTATGAACATTCATGTACATATTTTTGTGTGGACATAAATTTGCATTTAAAAAAGAGTTTTATTAAAATATAGCTAACATACAATATTATATTAGTTTCAGGTGTGTCCAATAATTATTCAACACTTATCTACCTAAAGAAGTGATCACCATGATAAGTCCAGCAACCATCTGACACTGTACCACGCTAGCACAATATTATTGACTATATTCCCTATGTTGTGCCTTATATCCCCATGTCTTATTTGTTTTATACCTGGAAATTTTTGTTTGGGACTCTCTGAGCTTCTGGGGATTGTATATCTATTTCCTTCACCAGGTTAGGGAAGTTTTCAGTCATTATTTCTTCAAATAGGTTTTCAGTTCCTTGCCTCTGTCTCTTCTCCTGCTGGTACAATATGATGCAAATCTTGGTACCCATGATGTTGTCCCAGAGGCCCCTTAAACTGTCTTCATTTTTTTTGGATTCTTTTTTCTTTATGCTGTTCTGATTGGGTATTTTCTGCTACCTTATCTTCTAAATTGCTTATCTGATCCTCTGGTTCATCTAATCTACTGCTGATTCCCTGTAATGTATTCTTCATTTCAATTATTGTATTTTTCATTTCTGAATGGTTCTTTTTTATGTTTTTTTAATCTCCATTTTTATGTTTCCTATCTCTTTGTTGAAGTTCTCCCTGAAATCATTGAGTATCCTTATAACCAGTGTTTGGAACACTGTCTGGTTGTCTCCATTTTGTTTAGGTCTTTTTCTGGAGCTTTGTTCTGTTTTTTTTATTTTTTTTATTTGGACATGATTCTTTTTCTCCCCAGTTTGGCTCTTCCCTGTGTTTGTTTCTCTGTAGGGCCACTATGCCTTGCAGTGTTAGAATGGCCATGTCAATGTTTGCATGTCAGTGGGAGGGATTATCCCTTGGGCTGATTGGTTGTGAGGACTGGTGCTGACTACAGTGGAGTAACTGTTATGCAGGGGCTGACCCTACAGAGCTGGGTTTGCTTAGCAAGGCTCTGGTCCCTGCCCAGTCTTCCCTTTTTGGGTGTGTTGTCCTTGGAGGTGGTTAGGTGATGCTCCGGCCCAGTGTGAAGCTGGCCACTGGGCCTGCCAGCCTGGGGCCTCCTGGGAGGGGAGTTCAGCCACAGTCTGTGCCCTGCTTGGGGCCACCTGGCATGAGCCACAAAGTCCAGAGATGGCTGCTTCCCACACTGTGCTTGACAGGCCAAACTGCTAACCAAGGCTGGCTGTCATTAGTGCAAGGCTTAGGACTGCTCAGCCAGAGGTATGGGGCATGCCGAACCCAGATGCTGCATGTTTGGGGTTTTTGAACCTTTGAGAGATTTTAGGAAAGTCCAAAGCATGAGCCAAGGTAGGCCCTTTATACAGAAAATTCACTGGACGTGTTTTACCTGTGCCCAAAAATTGGGTGGGGTGTGGCCTCAGGGAATCACTAGGGCGGGGCATACGAAAGGTGATAGCCAGTTTGATGGAGACTCCAATGCGACTGCCTGTGCCTGCATGCAGGGATGGGGAGAGCTCAACATAGAAACGATGGCTTCTGCCAGCTCCTTCATCCAGGAGAAAACTGCTCCTCCAGCTAGAGAACTCAGTTCCTCTCTGTATGTCTCTCCCAACTCTCAGCTACTGCTCCAGCACTGGAGCTCAGAGTGAGTGAGTGAGTCCGTCAATAAGTCTGTGTGCAGACCCTTTAAGAAGAGCACCTGGGACTCCAGCTGTCCTCCATGTCACTCAGCCACAATCTCTGCTGGTTTTCACAGCCAAAAGTTATGGCAGCTTCTCTCCCAGATACTGAAACCCTGGCCTGGGGAAGGGCTGGGCCCCTTGCTTGTCAGGGAGGAACCTCCACAGCTGAGATTTCCCTTCTGATTTTTAATGGTCACATGCAGGTATGGGGCCAGCTGTTCTGTGTCTCTGCTCCTCCTACCAGTCTTGAGGTGGCTTTTTCTGGATGTCTATCATTGTAGGGTTTAAGTTCAGCTAGACTTTAGGCGATTCTCAATAATGGCTGTTTTATGATTTAGTTGTAATTGATCCTGAGAGGAGGTGAGCAAGCGTTTACTTACTCTGCCATCTTGACCGGAAATCTCAAGTTTTTATTTCTTTGATGTGAATATATAGGAGTGTGCTTGCTATGTTATATGGTTAGTATGTATTTAGTTTTATAAGAAACTACCAAACTACGTATTTTCTAGAGTGGTGGCCATTTTACATTCTCACCAGCAATGTGTGAGAGGTTTAGTCTCACTGCATTTGGTAATGTCACTATTATTTCAGGTTTTTTTTTTTCAGTAGGTGTATAGTTATATCTCATCATCTATAAACTCTTTTTAGATTTGTGAGGATACATGAGTATGCATATTGTTCTCAGCTTTGAGGTCTCAGCTGAAACTCTTATACAACAGGAAAGGTTAAATGTAATATCTTATTGCACAGTGATTCCAATAACCTCTGACTTAATATAGGCTAAAATTTTTCCAGGAAGGAATTAGGATGTTAGAAGTCAAATACAGTTTGGCAGGAATATTAGCTTGAACCTAACCTATATTTCTGATTAGTTTCATATCTGTTGGGTGTACATGGTGAAATGGTGCAGTGTCTGCTAGAAATCTATTTGTATAAGAGATCGAGAAGTTTCCTAGATTACTTATCTCAATGAAAAGGTCAGGCAGACAAGTTTGCCTAGTAACCAAGCCTTCAAGTTGTCAAATGGAAGAGCAGGGCAGATTTTGTCGGCTGTCTGATATTGGCCAATTGGATTGGTCTGCTAGTTTTATGCTCATACATACCCAAATTCATACCCATGGAAGACAGAGGAAGCTGCAATTTAAAATGTGAAAGGAGGGGCCAGCTGAGTGGCTCAGTTGGTTAAGAGCTTGCTCAAGAGTGTGAGCTGAGCTCTGAGAAACAGCAGTTCAATGCCCAGCCCAAGCTGAGCTGCCACTAAGCTGCCAACAGGTGGCAGGATGGCTCAGCTAAAGAAAAATAAATAGATAAAAAATAAAATAAAATTATACTTAAAAAAAAATGTGAAAGGAGTCATTTTTACTAAACATTCTGAAGAAAATGAGGTTTAATGAAGTATCCTGATTGAATACCCTTGAAAGCAAACACAATATAAAAAGGAAGAGACGATGTCTCTATACTTCTACAAAAAATCCAGTTGAACTCTAGCACCTTGATGTCTCCTAGAGTGATGGACAAGATCCCCAGAAGGATGGTTGTCTGGAGGTGGTGGAGACCACTAGGCTAGAGTTTGAGGCAGCAGGTAGTATATATGTGTGGAGGGGTGGAGGGTGGAGTTGGGGTGGTGTGAACAGAGTTTTAGGTGTTAGGAGGCAGCATCCTTTGTGAGCACATCATCGTTTTCTCATTTTAGGTTTTGAAAGTGGTAAAGGGCTCTGAAGAAGTACACACCAGAAATTGAAATATGAAAATACCTGGATTACAAATATATTTCAGCAGCTTCTCTTTTCTTTCTCATTACAATATGTTTTTCTTATATGCATACTCTATATCTTGTTTAGGTTCAAGCACTTTAATTTTCAATTCGTCAACTGAGCTGTCTTTGAGTTACCATGGTACTGGGTATGCATCATCATTTTCTTATACCAAGTGCAGCTTTAAAGGGAAAAGGGAACATTGTTTCTCCCATTGTCTTACTGTTCTAGTGGGAGTGGGGGTGAACGGGTTCCAGGGCAGTACACTGAAGGTACTACTATGGAAGGGCCTTTTCCTACTCCTTCCTCAAAAGCACTATCAGGCTCCAGCAGTACTGACTTCTCAAATGTGGGAACCCAAGTGATATTGTTTTCATTTACAGTGTCCCATCACTGCACTCTTAACATTTTTCTATCGTTTTTAATGCTGTATGCACATACCTGTCAGAAGGGTTTCTTTAAAATAAATTTAATAGCTGACTTTAGTTTCCAGTAATATGGTAGACTGGAAAACAGGTTAACCCCATCCCCACCATGAAATCAACTAGACATATTAGATACATTATTTTAAAGCATCTTTTTAAATAAATAAATGCTCTGGCAAGAAAGAAAAATATTCAGAGGCAGAATAAAGAAGGTGAAACAAAAAGTAAATGGAAGCCAAATATATAAGTATAATGATAAAGACAGGTTTTGCCTTGAGAGTATTTGTCAAACCTGCTAAACCCAAGATTCAGTGTTCAACTCTTCAAAGAACAAATAAATTATAATATATATAAGTTAAACAAGGACTTAACTACAGATGCTGCCGATGTTAAAAAGATAATCAGAGATACTAATAAACAACCTTATAGCAACAAATTTGAAGATTTAAGAGGAATTGTTAAATTCCTAAAGAAATATAGCTTATCAAACTGTATTAAGAATTTTTTTTTAAAAAAATGAATATACTTATAAGAACGAAAGCAATGAATTAGTTATCAAAAGTTCCACATAAGAACACACAAGGACATGATTATATCAGCAAGTTCTACCAATTAGTTAAAGAATAATTATCTTCTTTTTTTTTTTTTTTTGAGGGCAGTGTCACTGGCCCTCATATGTGGGACCCGAACCAGGGTCACTGGCTCCCCAATCCGGCGCTTAACCACCGCGCCACTCGGCCGGCCCAATAATTCTCTTCTTACACAAACTCTTTCACATTTATAGAAAAGGTCACACTGGGAATTATGAATTAGCAAAGATGTCAAAATTTCTTTCAGTAGCACCAAGATTACAAAAGCACCTCACCACTAGAAATAGTTGGTTTGATGAGTCCCTGATGGGGCCAAAAGAAGAAAGCAACCAGCAAGTAAAAGTTGCACAGATTTACAAACCTGTCACAGTTCGATTTAATAATCTTCTTCCAAGTGTATGTATGGAAACATTGGAATAAGCAGTACTAACAGGTACCAAAATTAAATCCATAATCCAATCCTTAGTTGGACACTGAAATATTTCCAAACTTTGATGCTAATTGACTTTTCTAGTTTTAGATTCTTAATTCTTTATCTACATGTACACATGCCTGCCAAACTGGACAACTGATAAATAGTCTTCCCTGCCCTGTGTACCTTCATTGAGTTTGTCCTTTTTTTTTTTTTTTAAGATTTTATTGGGGAATTGGGGGAGGGGAACAGCGTTGGGGAATCAGGGAAGGGGAACAGACAAGTTGCTGTCTTTTTGTTCTTCAGTCTAGTTGCGAAGGACATTGCTTCACAGGCCCATGTTGGTATCGTCATTGCACTCTTCCCGGATGAGGCAGATCGGTCGCCGGCCTCTGGATAGTCGCTCACCGCGGCTATTGGCAGCTCACGCTGGCTGCCGGCCACTCACGCTGGCTGCCAGCCACTCACTGTAGCCTATGGCAGCCCACTGCAGCAGGGGCTGCAGCCCACACCATCGCCGGGGCTCGCACAGCCCAGCTCCAGGAGGAGCTGTTGTTAGCTGTAGAGGGCAGTGTCACTGGCCCTCATATATGGGATCCGAACCGGGGCCGCTGGCATCCCAAAACCAGCTCCCAACCAATGCGCCACTCGGCCGGCCCATTTGTCCTTTTTTTAAATGACTTTTTTTCCCCTTATCCTGTCAAAATCCTACTGTCCTTCAAGGCACAGCTCAGGTTCTGAGTCTTTAGTGAGGATTCCTTAGCACTTAGCATGTCCCTCCCTTATGTCATTTGCTTTGGTCGCTTTGTATTACTGTCCTTTGGGGACCTGCTCTTGCTCTGCTACCTACTGAAAGTGATCCAGCGCAAGTCACTTAACATGTCTGACCCTCCATTTCCTCACTCATGAAATAGAGGCAATAATAGATGCTATTTCAGGGTTCTTAGGATTCATTCAGTGAGATTACAGAGGGCTTTGTCAACTGGAGTTTGCTATAAAATGTTAATGACTACCAGTTCCCAGGCCACGTAACACTAAGTCCAGCTGCCCGGGTCCCCTGGCCCACCACAGCCCTGCACGTTAGAGGTGAGTTCCTCACCTGCGCCCACGTGCTGATATCATTTCCTGGGGACCAGAAGGGAAGCACCTTCTCTGATTTTGTTGCTGGAAATATGCTCAGTAGGACACAGCAGGAGTTATGTGGAAAGATTTGTTTCCTGTTTGGAAATAAAGGTGTACTGAGAGTAACACGGACTCATTGCAGCTTCAGAGTTGAGCGCTAGGGACATGTGGCCGCTGTTCTGTCTTATAAGTCTAACTAATGGTTAGGCTCGTGGGATGATGGCTACAAGTAAAGTTGTCGAGATTTCTCTGTTGAGAAGATGTTTTGTCTATATTTAGAGTTGTGATAGTGATATCCTGATTCTATACATTTTATAGAAATTCAAGAGGAAGCTACATTAAAATGTCTCTTTAGTCAATTTCAAGTTTGCAGAATATGGTCGCTTTGATTTTTTTAAAATTTATGCTGCTGAAATCTCAAAATTTGGGACTGCACTTGAATGAAAATCTAGCATAGGACATAATCCACTAGTTGACAGTAATTTAGTATATGGTCCTCAAGGGTTTGGTCCCTTTGTTGCAGTTTACTTTGTTTCCAGTATCTCTCTGGGTGCTTTTGTATGGATGAGCATCAAATCATCTCTGAGAGGCTCTATGTAATGGTCATAATGTACCGAGACTTATGCTGAGGATCCCAGAGTTGAAACTCAAGAACTTTCAGAAGACATATGCAGTCTCCATGAAGGGATCATTAAACATTTCAAGATATAGTTTCTTGGTTTTTATTTATTTTAACCATCCAGGTAAAAGAAAAAGTACTTAAAGAGTTTCAAAGGCCTCTTAACTATTTCCATTATAAGAAATTTTTGTCTGATATTCTCCTGACCTTTGTTATTGGGATAGAGGAGTGTGGAAATCATAAAGGCTGCTCATTTAACATTTCAATTCTCCTCTCCTTTTCAGCACATGATAGGATTGCACTTTCCTGGCCCCTATTGAGGATAGAAGTGCCCTTGTGATTTGCTCTGGCCAAGGAAATGGAAGCAGAAGTGTCATGTATCACTTCTGGGCCACAACAAGGGTATGATTTGCTGTATTACGTTTTCTTAGACTCAGTGATTGTAGAAGCATCAATCTAAGAAAAGAGCCTCTATCCACCTGAGTCACTGAGTAGCTAGTCTGAGAAAAGCCTCCTTGGTGACACATAGCATAAGCAAGAAATAAATTTTTGTTTGTTAAGCTGCTGAGATTTTGGGATTGTTTCTTAGCCTAACTTAGCCTAACATGATTAATATAAGGAGTTTGTAATGATCAGCAGAAAAAAAGAATAGTCTTAAGGTTCATGTAATACAATACATGTAGCCTTTTTGTTTTAATCACAATTGTTTGTGTTTGGGTAAAGTTATGTTTACAAAATATAGATGTAGGAGTGTCTTTCTCAGAGTAGTAGTTCCAATCTCTTAATTTTTATCAGAGGGGTAGTTCCTTACAGTGACTCCAATGATTTCCCTAATTGTACAGTGATACATAGAGGTTTTATGCATCAAATGTTTCTTAAAATAAGCAAGCCATTGGTTGGGTTTGGAATTCTTTCAATTTGGGAGGGCTCATATATATATAATATATTATGTATATATAATATATATTAGATGTATTAGGCATATATTAGGTATATATTAGATATATATCTAATATATATGTAATATATATATATATAAAATATAATCATTATATTTATGTAATGATTATGATGATTCTAGCTGGAACCAGTCTTTACTTAGATGCAAAATGATAATTTCCCAGCTCTATCAGTTCCTCCACAATTATGGCCTTGGTAAGCTTCTCAACTGGTCTCTAGAGCTCTCACAAAGAAATGGTCCATATGCTGTTAACTTGGTGTCTCTGTGGGGAAAGGAGAGCCTGTAGCTTTCTGTCAGCCATCTTGCTGGCCTATAGCTTTACTGTTAAAGCACTAATTTTTCTTAAAATCTAGAGATCTTCAAGATTCCCCTCACGCATTAAAAATGTCATCAACTCGCTACTTTGGATGCAGTAACTCTGCTTATTTCAGCATACCTCTTTAATCACTTTAAATTGAACAAGCTCCATTGAAGGTCATTTGCTACCAAATGATCCTGTTCTGAGTGGTGGACCTCAAGATTTCTAAGATAGATTATTTTAATTCCCAGAGCATTGTTTTTCATGATGGACTGAAACGATAGTCTATTCCGTAAATAAATAAATAGCTCTCAATCTTCATATACTATAAACCTATGAAGTTAAATTGATAATCCTTACTGATGCATATCTGCTCTGTTCTCAGCAAATTACAGATTTAGGGTTCTCAGTTTTATGCTCTCCATTTCATTAGATTTAAAGCTCCATAGCTATGTTCTGTTCGGTTAGTAAAGAAAAAGAGATTAAGAATAATTTAAGACTTTTTGCATCATTTACCAATCTATTAATTGCCTTTACATCTATGGATAGGTGCAAAGGATTTTACTGTGGCTTTCTGGCTTGGACATGTTTCTTTAAAGGCTTTATTACAACAATAATCTAATGGGTAGAAAATAACTTCTTTTCCCATCCTTAACTATGTGAAGTCTTAAGATTTTACCTTTCTATTTCAAGTTAAACAGTTTGAAAAGTTTTAGATTAACCAAGAACACACCTTGTTATTGTAGCAAAAATGCTACATCCATTCTCTTTGATAGATAATTTTCAGAGCACACTGGGAGTGTTGTGAACAAGCAATTGAACCTGTTGGCTAATTGCTAACAGAAGGAATAGTTAAGTATCAATTATGGAAAAAATAAAAATTATTCCTTTAGGCAAACTTTTTTTTTTTTAGCACCCAGATGGATAATGCTGAACAACTCTCTTTAATTGTTTAACTCATTTTAGTTATTCGGGTGGCTATTTTGTTCTAAATGATCTTTGGAGACTCATCAAGATGGCATGTTGCTTAAAAATTAGTATTCTATAAAATCACATGATTGTTTTCTAATAGTTAGAGACATCTGGTGATTCCTGCTTTCAAAATCTTTTGAGATGAGTTGCTCTGCTCCATGTGTTTTGGAGCAGAATTTGGGAGTTTGAACAAATGCCAAGTTAAACTATTTAATTTGTATAATAAAACATCAACTTTGTTACCTATAAATCTGAAAAATAAAGCACGTAATGATCCTTTCAATCAATAACCAGGATACTTGGACTTCTATGGTGATCTTAATTTTTAAGTTTTGCTATGCTTTGAATATCAAAAATTTGTCTGACAACAACTGATATCCAAGAGAAATAATCTAATGAAAATGTCAGATAATTATTTCTCAAGACAACTATTACTTTAGTAACAGCCAGATCATTAGAAATTATGCTATTCATGTACCTTTCACATAATAATCTTTGTAGAACTATGACTTAATCTTATGCCCTTAGCCTTTATTTTATGTCAATATGAGAAATGGCCATATACATAATTCTCTTCATTTCTAGAAAATTGCCATCAAACATAACATATATTATACAATTTAATTTCACTAAAAATTTTGGAGTTTGCTCAATACTTTTTTATTAGAACTCAGTGCCAGGACATAGTTATCTGTCCTTAATGTGATGCCTGGTATGCTTTTTTTAAAATTAGGCAATAATTGAGCAGCGACTTATTGTATTTTATGTTTTACTTCAGCTTCCAGGAAACCCAAAGCTAATTTTATACTCGGTTGCATGCTATGTTTTAGAGTAGGCTTGCTTTATCTTGCTTATCCTTCCCTTCTGGTCCTTTTCTTCTCTTCCTTTTTCTCTTCTCTTTCTTTTCTGTCCTTGGGAGGAAGCCATATTTTATCTTGGGTACTTTTCAAATATATGTATATTTTACTGTGAGCTCTCTGTGATGCTATTTGGAAGTGTCATAAATAATAAAGCTGAGTAACTTGTGTAGGGAGATTTATGGCTGCTCAGGAGTCTCAAAGGCTTATCTCCAGAAGGTCAGGGAGGCCACATTGATTATGCATCTGTGTCATCCAGGTTTTAAGCCTCAATTAATCACCATCCACTTCACAACTGTTAATTGAGCACCATCTATGTGAAAGGCACAACTTCCAGCTCAGTAAGCAAGTACTGATAAATTTTTTTAGTCCAGTGTGCTTTACATTGGCCCTTTATTTTCTATTCTCAGAGGAATTTAGACCTTACCTGGCATAAATTTCCCTTTCAGATAATGAGTTTTACTCATATTTGCTAGAGCACCCTTCCATTTTTCCTCAGGTTTTGCTGAAGTGGTTCTCACTCTTAGGAAAGCTACCTCACCATCCCATATGAGTTTATACAAATTTTCCCCATTCTTTGATGCCTAATTAATTTCATTGCTTTCTAATAACTATTCAGATCCCACTATCCAGAAGTAATTTGTCCAACAGCTAAGTCATTTTTTACTTTCAAAAAATCTTTTTTATTTTGTGTTATTTGTCTAACAACTAAAACATTTAATACCCTGGGATATTTTTTCCCTGAACTGTTATTTAAATTATATACTTTTATTTAACTTTCACAGATTTTGCCTGGTCTCCATCAGGCAAAATTGCTCTCTCTTTGAAGATCCTGTCTTCTAGTGCTTTGGAGCTCCCATTATTGCTTGAGCAGTTTCTCAATAAATACTTTTGAAAAATTTTAATAATCTGCTATACTTCTATAGAGCATGAGTATTGCTTCTTCTTTTTTTTTTTTAACATTTTATTTGGTCATTTTGAAAAGTTTATGTCTACTACATTGATCATAAGTTGAAATTTTTTTACATCTTTTATGTAATAAAAATTGTCTTTTTATAATAGGAGTTTTAAAATATTTTAACTTAAGAATCTTTTGGGTTGTTGGAAAAGTCATGACACATTTTTGCAATGAAAAACATAGGAAAATATGTCATGACCTTTTCAACAATCCCATATTTAAAACTAACCCATATTTAAAAAATGAAAATGATTAAAATATGTGTGGACATGGCCTACATTAACATAGTGTAATCTAAGCCTTTTTTCTTTCCTCTGTAGGAAGGGGATAATATTTATAGAGTGCTTGTTTTGGGCTAGGTAATGGGCTCTGCTCTTTCACCAACTCTTCACTATAAATTTTATGAGGGTGTTCTAGGAGACTTAGAGAATTCTGCTTCTCAGACCACAGGGTTTTCATGACCAATGCCTTGTGATATCTCTTGGTCACTAAAGAGCATGGTATAGGAAGGTTTGCCTTTTTATTTTTCTTAATATAAATTATACAGATTTTAACAAAAGAAGGAAATGAAATAATGAGATATTTTGCAATCTTTGTACCTTCCACTGTGGTCATCAAAATTTTGGTTTGCTTGTCACTTTTTAATATTTCTATTAGAAACTAGAGCGAGTCTGATTTTTAGTTCTCTATATTAGAAAGTAAAGTTTGTGGTTGGATCTCATCACTGTCGATCATCTCAGATTAAAAGAAGGTAGGAAGATCTGCCTCCAGACAAGAGGCAAACAAGTGTTGTCCATAGAAATTGATTGTAAGCAAACATTTTTTGTTTTTTTTGGTCTGCTTTCCTAAGATGGGTACAGGGTATTTATAGCTCAACATGTAAAACATTTCAAGGGAGGAAGCTTTAACAGTAGAGGGCTGAATATCCAATATGAGTGCTTTTTGTTTATTAATATTATCTTGAATAGAAAATAAGAAGGGCTTTGCTGACGAAAAGCCTCTCCTAGATGTCTGTCTCTTAGAGTCTTTAATCTTTCACTTACAACTTTATAAAAAGTAGTAATCATTAATTTAGGACTTGGCAAACAGAATAGACTGTCCCTGGACTTTGGCCAAAAATTCCTCTGAAACAGAGACTTTTAAACATCCCCTTTACACATATGAGAAGCCTGATATTCAGGGAAGTTTACTTGTCTAAAGCCCAAGCTGAGGAAACGGCAGCTGTGTCTGTTTCTTTCTCCTAAGACTCATCTATAAACATCTATTCCTTTAGATACTCGAAAAGCTTAGTGTTCCTATGAATCTTAGAATTGTTATATTTAATTCACTTTCTCACCGAGTTTCACTTATGATTTAAAAGGTTGTATTGAGAAACACAGAAAGAAGACTAAAGAATTAAAATGTGTGTTCCTAGGAATCATGGCTAAGGCCTTCTTAGTTTTTACTTTTTGTTAAAGTACTACAAAATTGTAGAGACAGAGGACCTAGTACACACATAACCACATCCTTATTAATGATCAGGATGGGGTTGAAAATGGGGAAATAAATAAAAGCTAAAGTTCATTTTTTTTTCCCTATGAGGAAAGCTTGTGTATTACCTTCCACATTCACACATGGCTGAGTGCACCTGAAAATGAGCATCTGAGAACAGGCACAAAATAATGATTCAGAAATTGCCATCCATATTGCTATGGACCCATTTCTCTACTATTAGGGAAACCAAAGACTTCAGAGAAGAGCATTCCATGTGTTAGGAAGTCTTGAAGAATTGAACTGCTCCGTAATCTTGAATTGATTTCAGTGAAAACTAGAGATAGGTGAACCATAAAACACCATCAACATCTAGAAACTAAGTGGCTTGGATATTTGTCTGCTTCATTCAAACTGCCAGCATATGCATGAGCTTCTCTACCTTAGGCAAAGAGAAATGAGTGGAAGAAAAATTGCACTATGGATGGAAAGAATGTAAGAACAATGGAAACATTTTCAATATTTGCTAGGCTAAAAGTTAAAAACACACATATTATGGAATCTCATTTGGCCAAATGTCAAAGATATGCAATAGCTAGAATTTAGTAGTATAAAACTGTTCCAAGAAAAAAGAGCAATTTACCAATAATGTGGGGAAAAATAAATTGAGAAGAAAGATTTTATGATTCAGGAAACACTATATGTGTATTTGTAAATAAATTCTAACAGGAAAGAGAGCTATAGCATAGAAGAAAAGAGCAAATGAGCAAGATTTGAGTTTATGAGAAAAAAAAGTGGACCTATCTTGCAAAATAATTGTAAACCAGAATTCTGCCTGAATAGAATATTTTAATGACTAAGCTGGATTGCAAGATCTAGCTTAACCTGTTATGATTTCTTTTTAAATTAAGATCAATAGTCTAGTGAAATATCCAACTCAGATGCTGTTGCTTGCTGACAACCCTCCTTCATGGTCAGTTTAATTTTTAAAGCTGGCTTAGGGCCCTTGAGTGTTCAAAATGCACACATCTGAGCTCCTTCCTGGGTCAGATAATGTGAATATTGTGGATTCTTGTATTTCTGGAATTAGGCTCAGATGTTTTGAATCACTTCTGGTGGATGTGATCCTTAAAGCCATTGGATTCAGGTGGTATTCAAGTGGCCTATTGGTATTTTACTTACCACAGGACAGACAATATCTCAGTGGAATTCCAAAGGAGTTTGGGGTGGGGCCATAATAAAAAGAAAATATGCTATCAGGAATTCTTTCTCTTGTCAGCTATAGGTGAATGTTTTAATGGACTTGAAAGATTACTTTTTTCTTCATTACTCAGACATTCTAAGAGTAAGGGATAGATGGGGCCGGCCAAGTGGCACGGTGGTTAAGTGCTGGCTTGGGAAGCCAGTGGCCCTGGTTCGGTCCCACATATGAGGGTCAGTGACACTGCCAAAAAAAAAAAAAAAAAGAGTAAGGGCTAGATGAAGTGAGATTTCATTACTTAAATTAGAATGCTGGGATAGAAAATTTCCCCCATCCACCCTCTTCTGGGATATATGCATACACTTTAAAATACTTAAGACAATTTAAAATACTGGGACAAGGACATTTTATTAACCAATTTGACATACTATAGACTGCACAAGTTTCCACTTATTTCATGTGACTACTAGTTTTTATATTTCGATATGAAATATAACAAATACAGTGTAATGGGAAACTCACTGGATTGGCAGTGTAAAGATTTAAATCCTTAGTCTTGTGCAATCACAGTGTTGATTTTTACCTTTTTCAGGATGGAAAAATTGGAGTTAAGTGATTTTTAAGGCTCTTTTCCACCCTAACTAACCCTTTGTGATTTATTTAAATACAAATTTTACTTTTGAAGTTATTATTTTTTTAAATGATTATGTTATCCCTTTATAAGACTTTCTTAGATAATTGGAATATGGTTGTTTTTGATAACATATTACCTTTACATCATTAGTTCCTATGCTGTGTTTACTTAAGGAATGGCTATTATAAGGGACTGCTAAGATCTAGAAATCGTGCTTTTTTTTTTTTTTGAGGGCAGTGTCACTGGCCCTCATATGTGAGACCCAAACCGGGACCGCTGGCTTCCTAAGCCAGCGCTTAACCACTGCACCACTTGGCTAGCCAAGAAATAGTGCTTTTGAACTCGTTAATAATCCATTGTGCATTTTTTTTTTTGAGGGAAGTGTCACTAGCCCCTCATATGTGGGACCGAACTGGGGCTGCTGGCTTCCGAAGCCAGTGCTTAACCACCGCTCCACTTGGCCGGCTCTGTTGTGCCTTTAAGCTTCAAAAATATGGCTTGCCCTAGAGTTACTATCATAGCCCTTATGTTAACTTGTCCTATTATTTCTTTCATTTTCTGATAGCTAATCCTTTGGAAGTAATAGAGGTGCACCATCTTGGTAAAGTTTTGAGTACTTTGCTGTTCACTAAAATCAAGAACTATTTCTTGAGTACTACCACAATCCATTTTTATTATTTTAGAACTATTAAGTGGAAATGTATTACAGATGTTCTTTCCTTTGCACTCTATGATGGGTGTCAGAGTGCACCAACAATGAACAAAAACAGGCCTGGTCACTGCCCTCAGTTCTCTGAAAGAAACCCTTTCATGAATCAGGGAAGGCTCCCCAAAAGGCGTAAAGTCTGAGTTAAAACCTCAGGATAAATAAGTGTTAGCTGGGTGTGGAGGGGAAGATGAGAGCATTTTAGGCACAGGAAAGAGTATGCATAAAATTTCTATTCCAGGAAAGAGTGTGGCATATGCCAGGAATGAAGAACTGCCATTTCATATATATATATATATATATATATATATATATATATATATATATATATATTTTTTTTTTTTTTTTTTTTTTTTTTTTTTTTTGAGGGCAGTGTCACTGGCCCTCTATATGTGGGATCCGAACCTGGGCCACAGGCTTCCCAGGCCAGCGCTTAACCACCGCGCCACTTGGCCAGCCCCTAGAACTGCCATTTCTTAAAGAAATTACATTTCTAATGTCATTATGTCATTAGGAAAGAGACTGATTTTGGTAAGCCAGACACAATACTCCATCTCATTATGTATTTCATAGTCACACCTTGTGACAGGATTAAACATTTCTTTCAATAAATCGTTAATATTCTAACCCTCAAATGTCTTCCATTTATCAATGCTTTTGACTCTTGGAGGAGAGCTAAACACACATAGAGTCTCAAAGGATTTAGAATTTTAAAAGTTTGCAGTGATATATTTGATGAAGTGATATGAGAGAGATTAAGTTTGTTCTTACCACACATGTAATATGATATTACAATGAACCCCCCAAATTATGCAAAGGTGTACATCACATAATTGATGATTGACTCCTGTGCTCCTTCTATCCTAGCCCCTTTTCCTACCTGGGGAAAGTAGAGGCTAAAAGCTTTATTTTCTGGATAGGGAGTGAGAGGGCATAGAGAAATAGTAGATTATCCAATCTCAGAAAGCCAGGGGATGTCAAGAGGATCGACAGATCTCCCTATTTTTCTAACTTAATCTTTCCAGATTCTTTCATTGCAAGTTTCCTAGATTTCCTGACATACAGTTCTGGGAGCCCCAGCCAGCTTTAGGACCCTTGCCTTATGGATTTTAGAGCTTTAGCAGAGGATTCTGGTGTGATTTTGGAGATTTAAAGATGGCTGCATTCTACTAGCCCTTCCATGAATCTTGCCTAGGGTTTGGGGTAGGGATCAGGGAATTACAGGAGATGAAATACAGTGTGGAATTCTCGCTTGATGTTTGGGATGACGGGCAGTAGAGAACCACAGTCCTCCTGCCAGCATTAGCTGAGTGGTCATCCATGAAGGGGAGTTTGTGCTATTTGGCTGCAAGGAGGACAGAAAGGAAGGACTTTGGTCCATCTCTGTTTAGTAGGCAATAAGACTGCCCTGCTCCCCCTACCTCCTCCACCTTATAGTGCATTTGTGATGTAGAGGAAGTTCCAAATATCTTATGCTAACTTAGGGCCAAAGGGGAGATGGCTCAGATCTAGAAGTACTGTTAGCACTAGCTACAGCCCATGTGGGGAGCACTCAGGAGACTGCGGGGATCCATCCCTCAGCAGCATTGGCATAATTTGCCCGGTGGGCAGGATACAGTCACTCATAAGGTACAGGGAAGAGCAGTAAAGCAGATAAGTCCTTGCGCATTGAAACCTCCTTATTGTTGCCACTGGACTTGGGGCCTTTTCGACCCTCAACTTTCTCTTCTATTGTACTGGAGCTGATGTATGAGCCTTGTGATACTCCTGAGAGTTTTGAGTCAAGTGGAAGGTACAGAAGGGAGAAGCTCAAAGATGGAGCCTTGTTTGGGAATTGAGTTATGAACCCAAGCTCCCTTGACTGGGCTGCATTAACACAACACATCTAGAACATTCAGACTAAATAGACAGTGGATTTAAAGTGAATACATTAAAACGGTTCTAGAAATAAAGCCATATTTTTGAACTACTGAATTTTGCATGCTATCTTATCTATGAAATATAATCTCACATATACGGGGGAGAAAAAAGAGTTGAGTCCTTTGTTATCATTCACAGTTCAAAGGAAACTGACTTAGTTAGATCTGTGGGCAGCAGGAGTTGGGATCCTACCTCACCTTGTTCACAGTAGATTCCCGTGGTTCCTAGAGGACAGAAGCAGACGTATCCATGAGGCGGTGCGACACAAGTTGCTCCTTTGCTACTTTGGGGTGGAGGGTCATGTTCAGGGTCATAGGCGGAGACTGTCTCCATGCAGAAAACTCCTTTCCACCCAGTGGGGCAGTCACAGCTATAGGTTGAGAAAGAAGATGGCATGATTTGAATACTTGAGCAGAGATACACACTTGTGTATCATTCTGGTGTTAACTTGGCAATTTTGACTGATAGAAATATCAGTCAAAGATAGAAAAGATTTTGTATATCAAAGCAAATTGGGATTCAAACTATCAAGGTCCAATTGTCAAAGAAAAGAGCTGATGACTGGTTGTGGGATTACTGGATTCCACATTAAGGATTCAGAAAGGCTCAGCATATAGTGACTGAAAGAGAATTTTACAAGAACCATTTCTTTGGGCAAAACAGCACTGTTAGTCTCTCTCCCTGATCCCACACCACCATCAAGAGGGAAGGCTGTGAATGGAGTTGTGGCCTCCTAACCTCAAGGCTTGAAAACGGAAATTCACCTTGATATATGTTTTGTGACATTGGTGAACACCCAGACCCAGTTTCTGGGGCTGCGGAAGAAACTGCAAACCCCTTCAGCGATAAAGCAAATGGCAGAATCCCAGGTACAGGTTGTGGCCCCCTAAGTTAAGATCAGCTTGGGTACATATGAAAGGGGTCTTGCCCAGAAGGTGTCCTGTTTGCTGAAGGGACCTCATGGTAAGAGGAAGTCAGTTGATGACTGGGGCAGAATCTGAGGGAGATAGGGGGGTACCCAGTTTGAAGACAGACCTTGTCTGGGTTGAGAGAGTGATATTGGGAGGAGCTCAGCAGGGAGCCCAGCAGATGGACCCACTGAAGGTAGAGTTGCCAGATGAAATGCAGGGCACCTAATGAGATTTAAATATCAGATAGACAATGAATACATTTTTTGTATAAGTATGCCCCATGCAATGTTTGAATTTCAGATAAGCGATATTTGAGATACACTACAAAAATTATTTGTTGTTTATCTGGCATTCAAAATTATCTGAGTATCCTGTATTCTTCCCTGCTTCTTGAATTTGACAACCTTCTACTAAGGGCACAGGCAGGAAAGAGTTAGCTTTAAATCCTCACAGGCCCAGAGAGCACTAAACCATCAGACAACAGTGTGAGTCAAGGAAGACCATTCCAGGATGTGCTATGAGGCAGACAGAAAGACAGCAGTAGGGGATCACACCTCCTTCTGAGGCCTTCCATTCATGTCATTAAGTCCTGGCTGGGTTTAGGCAACAGTTTCCAAGAGTGGAGTGTTAGTATTTTGAAGTGGACCTTTGTGAATTAATGAATTAAGAGTGTATTTGTGAATTAAAGTGTCTATTAATCGAGTCAAAGTAGAAAATTCAACGGACCTCTCCATGTTTTAATCCAGGGCCAAGAAAAGGATGATTCTTCCTAAACGGGCTTAAAAAGAGAGTTAAGAACCCAAAGTAAATTTTACTTTCAGAGTACATCCATGAGTCCTGGGTCCCACTTACTTGCTCTCAGTTCATTGCAATGGTCTTTACTTACTGGTAAACTTTAGACATACATGACAATAATAGCACTGCTGGGGGAATTAAAAAGCATCACCAATAGGCAGTTTCTAATGTAAGCAAGTCAAGATAAGGCAGTTAGAAAACAGAAGTCCAGTAAAACCTTGGATTGAGAGTAACTTGTTTTGCAAGTGTTCCGTGAGATGAGCAAACTTCTAATACATTTTAACTTGGTAAATGAGTGAAATCTTGCAATATGAATAGTTTGTTTCCAGAACAAATTATGCTCGCAAACCAAGGTATTACTGTATCTTTAATTCTGTTGTTTTCTTTAGGCTGGAGGAATCCTTATAGATTCTGAGTATTGAAGGCTTCTCACATGGTCCTCTCTGGTGGATCAACCTGTATGACACATTATATATACCTCGTAGAGGGGGATGTAAGGACAATGGACACTCTTTCTGCAAACATCATTAATGGCTTTTATCATTTTATTGAAACAATAAGTAAGAGCTTTATAAAAGAGATTAAACAACAAAAAAAAGAAAATCAAAATCACTTGTAACCTCTGATCATGGTAATGCTGACCTCTTTTAGCATGTATTTTCCCACTATGTCCTCTAAGCAAATTTTAACACTTAAAACGCTGGGAAAATCGGATAGTCACACATAAAAGAATGAAATTAGACCTCTATTTTACACCACTCACAAAAATTACCTAGAAATGGATTAAAGGCATATTTAAGACCTGAAACCAAAAAAACCCTAGAAGAAAGCAGTGTTCAGTTTTGCCTGTTTTTAAACTTCACATAAATGTAATGAATGATATTGTACATATTCTTCAATTACTGCCTTTCACTCAGGATTACATTTTTGGGATTCACCCATGTTGATACATGTAGCTGTTGCATTAATTATCAGTTGCTATATAACTTGATGAGCAGAGCTCACAAATTTTTGTATAGTTAGAATTTTAATATTTTCTTTTATAGTTTCACTTTTGTGACTTATTTAATAAATCTTTCCCTATTTCAAAGTTGGAAAGATATTTTTATGTTGTCTCCTAAAACGATTATAGTTTTTTCCTTTTACGTTGAATTCTTAATACATCTGAAATTATTTTTTTGTGTTTGACATAGGGTAGAGATTGAATTACGATTTTCCATATAGATAACCAACAGTCCTAGCACTCTTTATTAAACAGTTCCTCCTTTTCCATTGATGAGCCATGCCCATTTATGCATGGTCCTCTGCCTTTCTATCCTGTTCATTAGTCTGTTGGTCTAATCTTGGGCCAGTATCACACTGTCTTAATTTCTCTGGCTTTATAAGAGGTCTTTTTTTTTTTTTTTTTTTTAAAGATTTTATTGGGGAATCGGGGGAGGGGAACAGCATTGGGGAATCGGTGAAGGGGAACAGACAAGTTGCTGTCTTTTTGAAGTGGCAGAGGATGTTGCTTCACTGGCCCATGTTGGTATCGTCATTGCGCTTTTTCCGGATGAGGCAGATTGGTCGCTGGCCTCTGGATGGTCGCTCACCGCAGCTATTGGCAGCTCGCGCTGGCTGCCAGCCACTCACGCTGGCTGCCGGCCACTCACTGTAGCCTATGGCAGCCCACTGCAGCAGGGGCTGCAGCCTACACAATCGCCATGGCTCGCACAGCCCAGCTCCAGGTGGAGCTGTTGTTAGCTGTAGAGGGCAATGTCACTGGCCTTCATATGTGGGATCCGAACCGGGGCCTCTTGCATCCCAAAACCATCTCTTAACCAATGTGCCACTCAGCCGGCCCTATAAGAGGTCTTGATATCTACGGATGGTAAGTTTTGTGCTCTCGGTTTTCTGTCTAGGAGTGTCCTGGCTATTCTTATGTCCTTCGCTCTTTCACATCTTGTCCTGTCAACTACTCCCAAGATAGGCAAATTTCCTTCCTTTCTCCTTATGTACAGTGGTGTTTACTCTTTTATTCTTACAACGAGGGTGTAGTTCTCAAGGGTCCCAGGACTATGAGGAGTCTCCTGTTGCATCCCTCACCTCTGGCAGTCCTTAGCTTTTAAGTCCAGCTTTTAAGTCCATTCCATTGTAACCTGTGCATCCCTCAGAGAGTAAGCACCTACTCCAGGTTTTAGCAGGAACTCAGGGCTAAAGCCAACTTGGATAAAGCTTACTTTATAGCGTCCTGCTTTCATTTTGTTTAGACTCTATAAATGTATTGATTTTACTTCAGGTAACAGTGTTATGAAAATACATATTTTATATTTTATTCAGATTTCAATATTCTCATTTGGGAAGATTGTTTAGGATATATAATTCACCACAGTTCTACCAACAGAAATCCCTATAAATAACCTTTAAAAAATAAAACATAATATTTAGAAACATCTGTCCATATTCATTAACTTCTCTTCCACCATTAATAACTTTGTATTTAATGGTTGAATATTATTTTATTAAATGGATGAAATATGTTTTATTCTTATTGTCACTAGTGAGATATTTTATGTCTTTTTTATTTTTCACTTTCTACAAATAGCACTGTGATAAAACTCATGTAGCTGAAGTCTTTATGCATATCTATGATCATTTCCTTGGGATAAATTCAAATATCATCATGATCTCTAGGCTTTGGATACATAGTCCAACTTGCCTGCCATAATTGTACCAATTTACATTCCCACCATCAGTGAATGAAAGAATGCTCCTGAAATAATAGGTGTGTATATAATTGAAAATATGGAACACTCTTATAGGCTTCTTGTTCTTTGTTGACCCAATAATTATTTATTAAAATAAAAATAATTTAGTGTCTGCCTTCACGTACTTATCAGGGACATGCTAATTTCAAATTCCTATATTTTCCCTTATTATTTAGCAGTCTAATCAAATGCCTCACCAAAATTCTTATTTTTTATTTTATTCTTTTTAGTATTTACCATGTGTGTAGCACTATCTTAGGTCATATTGGACAGATAAAAGATGTGTAAGTTATGAGCCCTGGCCCTGGCTGAGATGAGGTGTGCTAGAATAAAGCATAGCTAGGCTGCATGTGCTGGGGAACCTAGTGAGTAGCATAGAGAGGTGCTGCCAGAATCTAGAAGCCAGTATAGGGATAACATCACACCATACGTTCACTGATGCACTGTTAACTTTGGTTTTAAGAGGAATTTACAACAAAATATCTCATCTATCTGGACTTATAGATACAGGCATAGGCACATACACAAAATGATAAAAATCAAAATTCCCTGAGGATACTGCCATTTTATTAAATAAGGTGTTTATATGGGTCATGATGAAAGAAAATTCATGTTTATTGTATGAAAGTTAATAATTGTGCAGAAAAATGTTTGAAAAGTTGTATAAGGTTCTCCAAAATAGCAAAAAACCAAAGATAGAATTAATCTGCTACAAAATTACCTAATGATTTTGATTATTGTTTGAAGATTAAAAAGAACATAAAGGGCTGGCCAAGTGGCTCAATGGCTAAGAGTTGGCTTGGGAGCGCTAGCTCTGAGCAGCAGGGCCACCAGTTCGGATCCCACATGGGACAGTGATGCTGCGCCCTCTACAGTTAAGATGGTGAACAACAGCTTGACGTGGAGCTGGGCTGCCATGAGCTGGGCAACAATGGCATAGGCTGCAGTGGGGCCGCAGTGAACTGTTGTAAGCTACCATGAGTGGCCGGCAGCCACTGTGAGCTGCCGTGAGCTGCCGTGAGCCGCCTTAAGCAGCCGTTCAATGGCCAGCGAGTGACTGCCTCACCCTGGAAGACCGCAATGATGATACCAACATGGGCCAGTGAAACGACGTCCTCCACAACTATACTGAAGAACGAAAGGACAGCAACTTGAGTGTTCCTCTTCCCTGATTCCCCAACGCTGTTCCCTCCCTCAATTCCCCAATAAAATCTTAAACAAAACAAAACAAAAAAACCCATAAAAAATAATAAAAAAACCCCATAAAATATGTAAAGACTTTTTATACAAAAAATAGACCATCTTACTAATTTTATGAAGGCAGTAAAACTATAGTAATTCTTCTTAAAGAATTTTGATATAAAAATAAAACTCTCTACTCTCATTACTTTTTTATGAAGAGTGCACCATCTAGTGGTTCATTTTTATCTACTTGAAAAAAACAAACCAAAGAGAAAAATTCATTTCACTGTCTTATAGACAGAAATGGCAATAGTAGAATATTTAGTTTTATATTAAATATAGCTTAAATCACATTAAGCCTAATATATTATGATGCTATAAATTTATTTGAAAAATAACACCTTAAATAAAATAAATCCTCATATGATTCCTTTCAGAATTTTTAGGTTTGAAGCAATTAGCTATGTGTGCAAAGATTTTAAAAATTGCTTTCAAGTACTATATACTACTTTCTTATATTTTAAGAGATTTTCATCAGAATGATTTGTTCAAGGTCAGATTTTTCTTTTTCTTTCCTGTCTGGCTTCTTTAGCACACAGCAAAATGTGAATAATAAAAAGTCTTAAATTATTCCCCACTTTGGGTAATGATATTTTTCTAACCCTTGAAATTAATTCATTAACATTTCTTCCTTTAACCACATATATACTACCCTGCCCTGAGGAAGAGTAGGTTTTGGAGAGGGATGTGTGTGAGGCTGAGTGTCCACATAGTAGAAAAAGTAGAAAACAAAAACAAGAGGTAGCTATTCATTAATTTAAAAAACATTATTATTAGTTTTTTACATGCTAAGTGTCTGACACTGGGGTTAGCACTGAGCACTCCACGACACACATAGGGCCCCATGAACTTGCTGTGTTGGTGGGGGGTCAGATTAGTAAGCAGACAATGTTAATACAATGTGACAGGTGCTAAAATGAGTCTATGGGATCCCATGGGAAGGATGCCTGAGCAATTTTAGTGAGTTCAGGGACAGCTTCTGAAGTGAGATTTGCCTATGTGAATGAGTGAATTGAGGGATAGGGACAGTCGAAGATTAGGCTGGAAAAGGAGATGACAATTCAAGGGCTTTGTGTAACAGGCCAAGATAATGCAACTTTTAAGTGACATACTTATGTGGAGTGACATGAATGAGGCATATTTTAAGAATAATAATCTGGTATGTATGAGATGACTCCATGACATAATAATAAACTGTCTAGTGACGTAAGTTTAATTTTAGTGGGCTCTTACTATAACTTTGTCACTAGAACAGGGGTTGGCAAACTTCGGCAGTACACAGTTTGCTTTATGGGCCATAAAGACTTTTCTGCAATAACTCAACTCTGCCATCATTGAAAGCAGCCACAGGATCTATCAGTGAATATGTGTTTTTGTATCCCAATAAAACTATATTTACGAAAATAGGTGGTGGGCCAGGTTTGGCCCACAGGACATAGTTTGCTGACCTCTGCACTAAATCATTGATTCCATGCAACCAGCTAATGAATTCCATGGGAGCAGAGATTAGGCCTATTTTATTCTCCATTATAGTCCCAGGGCTAACACAGTTCCTGGCATATTGTAATTTTTTCATTGACTATCCAAGGAATAAATCAATCAGCGAATGAATAAGTCATGACTAGGGTAAGGAAGTGGATGAATGCGAAGAGGCCTGGAGAGGAAAATGGCTTTGAGGATGGAATGGGTGATGTAGATGTGAGAATCATCTGGTAAGTGTGTTGGTATGGAAGATAAAAGATTACAGTAATGGTGAACATTTACTGAGGCTTAAAATGTACCAGGCACTCTTCTAAGAACTTTAAATCTGTTAACTCATTTAATCCTCCTTACAACCTTATTAGGATCCATTAGAATCCTCGTTATGTAGGGAGGAGCTTGAAGGACAGAGAAGTTAAACAAATTACATGGCTAATAATAGGGGAGGGAGGGAACACATTCCATTGCCACTCTATGTCTCTCAATCTCAGGGAAATCTTTGGGGGTTTCAGGATTAAATGACTGAAAGAATATGGTGCTGTTAGTGGGAACAGGGTATTCAAAGAGGAATATAGTTTAAAGAAAAAATATAAAAATCCACTTTCAGCTACACTGAATTGGAGGTGAGAGCAAGTGCTAAACAGGGCTGTTTTGTTTTTTTTAAATTAAATAAAACAGTAGGCACAGTGCTGAAGCATTTTCTATATAATAGCTAAGAATATTCAAAATCTACTGAGGAATCACTAACTTTATACATAGAATTATTTTCTTATTTCATGTCCATTCAAAAAATATTAGCTACCCTCAGTTAATATAATATATAAAGAACAGCCTGTGTGTTCTTCTGCCCCAAAACGTGGAGAGATAATGTCAGACACTTTAGAAACGCGAGTAACTGGTCATGATGGCAACTGCGAGTTGAATACTGGAGTATGTTTTTACTATTCGAGTTATTTATTTTATATCTGTGCACCTGAAATGGATTTACATTCCTAAATTGTATGTAAATTGGTTGTTATTGACAATTTCACAGTTTAGAAACATCTCTGGATTAATTTTTCTCATTAAAATGGAGAGTCAAGATGAAGAATTTAATTTTCTTGTAGTTAATCAATTCTAAGGCTTCTAGAGTTTAGGGTGAAAATAGATATATAAAAATAACTGAAAATAAGATGATGGAAGATTTAATATTCTTTGTTTGAATATCACTTGAACATCATTCACTTGCATACTATATATTCACCAAAAAAGAAGTACGAGCACCACTGCACTTTGTTACCAGGGCGAATACAAAGCAGAAAACATAGTTTTGCCCCCACCCCGCCATGGACTTATGGTAACTTATTTATAACAATGTGTTTGCTTGAAATATATGTGACATATGTAAAAATATAATATTTAAAGTTTGTTAGGACTTCACCTTAGTGCCAGGCACTGTGTTTTAAGTACTTTATATAATATCTTATTTAATCCCCATAATAACACTGCAATTAATAGTTTTCAAAAGTGTGCAGATGAGAAATTGTGTTTTAGAAAAATATAACCTCTATTTTAATCTACTTTTTTCAGTTTACCTATTAAATATAGATTCTTATTGCTTTGGATAAGAGAGTTTCTTTTGAATGTATTGAATCTAATGAGAGCAAAATATTAGAATCATCATCATGAAATGAGAGCAGAAAGGGAAAGCTCGTGGTGAAAATTTACCTCGAACATAAAGTTATGGTTACAAATTTGTTGGTTTTCTATGTATAAGCAAAAGCACAGATATATAAATCTATGTGATGTGATAATAAAGTCATATGAATAATGAAATAAATTTGTGTTCTTTAGCAATAGATGATCCCATTGTAAAGGACTCCAATTCTGCATCTTTATTTCTCTGCCATTTAAAGGAAAATGGAAACATATTTGAACCTCCTTCTCCCTAGCACATCTGTTGTGTTGGATGACTTCATTCGTGTCAAATTGCTTTTCTTTATGATTTATTTCCGTTTGAGTAACAAGTTGGGAGAATGAAGTAAGTGTGATCTGATGGATATCATTTTACCTGCCAAAATTTACTGGATGTCAAATGACATCCTCAAAAATTGAGCCTTAGAAGAATACACAAACAAGCGCTAAAACAAATGAGCCCCATGGTGCTCTGAGAAGTGATGGCATGTCAAGTCTAGGCACATGCCTACAAAGCAGGGTTGCTGTAACGAGCCCCCTTGCTGATGTTTCCCCATGGCCCTCCTCTCTTTGCTGGTGAGATCAGTCACCAACCTCTTTGCTGATACCTGAGAGAGTATAAGCAGGATGAGATGGAATCACTCCTTCCATACCAATAACAGTACTGGCACTTGTCTGTGGGCCTCAATCCTCGTAGTTCTTTCTGTCCTCCAGGTTAAGGGCCTAACCATTGTATTATGGTAACAGTTAGACTCAGTTCCTCTTAGAGAAGGAGCTGTTTTGGGGAAATCATTTAGATGAATTGCTTGGAGTAGATGGTGAACCCTAGTTTCACTGAAGTAAGTATGAGCCTGGATTATAAAAAGAAGATACAGTCGCTAAATTGCTTTGCCAGAGAACAGGAGAGAAATTAGTTTGTTCTATCCTAGAGGGTCAGTTGGAGCAAAATGAAGCAATGACAAGAAGTCAGAGAGGGGGTGTAATGGCCATGTATTTACTGTGGTGGTGGGATGACCGAAGCACAGGTTGAAAGTGGGTTAGGTGGCCAGGACATAAACTTTCCATTCCGTATCTGCTCCCATCTCCTGCCTCCAATGTAAATAGTTGGATCTATCTCAAAGTGTGAAAGATTTTTCTCATTCAGTAAAAATAAAAAAAAATTGATGGTCACTTTTAGGCATACGTGGTATAGTGTCTGTAGGGAAGCAAAAGGAGGCTTTGAGGACACACACTTTCCTTCTGGAATCTGCATTAATCTTGGAAAGATCTTTGGACTTTCACCTGATTCTTGAAGGCATCTGTGAGCCAAAAAATAATTAGAAAACTCTGGGTCAGCGGGATTGCATGCTCACTGATAGTTATGTTACAAAAAAGCCCCGCTGATGAACTTGGTATAAATCTCTGGTGCACTTCACATTTTATATCCACTTTCTCTGAGCTCCTATTATGCTTATTGTCTGTGCTGCTCGTTTTACATCTAATTTGCTTTTGTAACTTTTGGTTTTCCTACACTGTGCTTTTCTTTCTTTTTTAAAAAATTAATTAATTAAATTTATTTTTTTAAATTGGGGAATTGGGGGAGGGGAACAGTGTTGGGGAATTGGGGAGGGGGACCAGCCAAGTTGTTGTTCTTCAGTCTTAGTTGTGGAGGGCGCCAGTCGCCGTCTGGATGCCCATCGGCAGCTCGTGGCCTCTAAGCTCCAAGTGCTGTGTTATAATCTTAGTTGCGGGTGTGTATAGCCACCATCCCATGCAGGAGTCGAACCAGCAGACTTGTTGTTAAGAGCTTGTGTTCTATCCACTGAGCAATCTGGGCGGCAGCTCAGCTCAAGGTGCCGAGTTCAGTCTTAGTTGTGGGTGGGCATAGCCCACCATCGAAGAAGCAATATTGTTGTTAGGAGCACGTGCTCTCACCAGCTGAGCCATCCTGCCACCACCTGTTGGCAGCTTAGCTCGGGCACAGTGTCACTGGCACATGTAGGAATCAAACTGGTGGCTCTGTTGCTCAAAGCTCACACTCTTAAGCTAACTCGTAACTAACTGAGACACTCAGCTGGCCGACACTGTTTTTCTTAAAGGAAGACATCTGCCCATTACTTTCAGTCACAGTTAGGATATCACTTTAAAGTCAAGCAAAGTGCAACTTAAATGAAGTAAAATTTGCTTAAAAAACACTTTGTACCAAACAAATGTACATATAGGGCTAAATTATAACTAAACAAACCTTTTAAAAAAAAATTTTTTAATTTCAACCTATCTTACTAACAACAGAAATCATTTACCATTTCTCTCTTGCATCAGAGCTCATCCCAGGAGCATAAAGGCCTCACATGAACTCTACCTTATTAGACTCTCATTTGAGAAATTGGATGAGAGTACAGCTGGATCTGTGTTTGCTGACGTACTTGGACCAGGAAAGCAAGGCTGTTAAGCTTATTAGAGGCCAGCTCAGGGTCCAAGGGCCTTATCAAGCCCCACTTCCCTCCTTACTCGGCACAAAACTTCCCCTTATGGACCAAAGCAATGCTTTCCGCCCTCAGCTGTGAGAAGCGGAACTAAAGCGAGCATTTTATGTTTTTGTTTTTATTAATTTATGCCATTAAGCTCTTAAAACACTTTGACCAGCTTTGAGATTCTTGTTTTTAAAATTGATTCTGTTCTATTAAATTTATGCTTCTGGTTTGGGACTTGCTTCTTGAGCATTTAAAAAACTATTTTATCATGTGTTAGTTATTTTTCAAGAAAAGATTGAATTTCAGCTTTGAGCTGTCTATAATGTTACCTGGAAATTCAGTTTAATATTACTCTGCTTCAGGTAATGTTAGGCAAAATAAATGTTCAGGCAAAATAAAAGTATAGAGCCATATAACATTGGGAGCCTGGGACTAGGACAAGGGTAGAGGAAAACTTCTTAAACACTACTGAAAAGTATATTACAAAGAACACATCTTTTTCCTTTAAACAAGGGATTCTTATTATTGAGATTAGAGCAGAAATACAAAAACTGTCAAAAGGAATAAAATTCCCCTTAAACTTCTGCTGCTGCTCAAACTGAATGTCCATGAGTGGGAATCTTCATATTTTTACACAACTTTTTTGATATAATTTACATACCACAAAATTCACCTCTTCTACATTCAGGGAGCCGTAATTTTAATGTCATTATATAATAGTCACAAGAGCTGCTTCTGATTCTGCAGAATGCTTCCCATGGTGTTGATATAGTAAATATTTTGTTGTTATATCAATAAGACAGTCCCATACACTGGTCACAATTTTGATAAGAAAGATTTTTGAATCCTGTAAGGAAACTTGTGAGAGGCATGCTTCCCATTGTACACTATTACTCGAGTTTATTTGTTATTCAAATTAAGGTTCTCGTGCTAGTCTGTGAAAGGTAGCTTTCCACCCACACAGGAACTTATGAAATCCCCAGGGGATGTATTATGTGGCAAGGTACTTCCAATTTGGAGAAAATATGAAATGCCAATTGAAGATAACATCAACGTTTTTTAAAAAATTAAGAATAAATGAATAGATTGCATCCAGCATATAACAAAATACTTAATACTTTGGTCATCTTATATAAGTTGTTAGCTGCTTTTAAATTCATTTCTTATTATTTAGGTTCTGTAGAGACTCTTGACCCAAGAACTGGAAGATTTAGTTTGGGGTCCCGCTCTATTACTTAAAGGTGGTCCGTACATCCTCTTGATTCATGCACAATCTCTGGAGGTTGGTTTCCCATCCATTAAATTGGGACTAAGATATCTGCCCTGACTAATTTGGGAAGTTTTAATTAGGAGCCATGGAAATAATGCATGCAACAATGCTCTGTTAACCACAAAGTGCTGTGTAATTGTAAGGTATTATTTTTATTACCGTAAGTCAAGAAAATTTTTATGTGAATCAAAATAATCCACAAATAGTTGTATCTATCTAAACATGGCACTGTGTATTCTAAGATAAACATGTGGCTCTTAAGTTGGAATGATTAGGCCCTTTGTTCCATATAGAATAATGAAGAATTGGGATGGATTTCCTACCTACACCTTCAACTTCAGGCACTTACTTACTGCCACTTCCCATTCTTTATTATCACATTCTTTATTATTATCAGTTTATTTATTATCACATTAAAAAAATAACAAAAATACCTAGTAAGTCACCTGAAGAATGACCACATTTCTTTAGATAAAGTGAGGTAAGTTTGTGTTTCTAAGCTATTCAGCCTAGTTGTAAAGCAAATTAGAATGCATAAGTTGTAAAGCAAGCTAAAGGTTTCATTAAAAACTGTAAGAAAGTAAAGATAAAATCATAATGGTAAAGCCAATGCCAAAAAGCATTGCTCTGTGATAGTGACATCCCAACCAAGGAGTTTGTTCTTAGCACTTCCATGGACTTGGTCAAATTATTCATTTTTTTCTTCAAAAATTCCCATAAAATTCAGCTAACACTTATAACTTATTATTAAACACATTGTCTTACACATCCCTGAACATATCAAGCCTTTTCATAATTGGTTTGTATTAATTTAGACTTGACTCCCTACTAACACTCTTCCCAGAATTCAAAGGTCACAAAAGATCATGAATATTTCTCCACAATACCATCTAGATTAATTTTTTCCTTTCCTTTTTTATGGCTTTTTCATAAAACCAGGCCCTTTTTAATATGCAAGTATTTCCAAAACTGTCTCCTAGTAACACCCATGCTGCAAAGGGATGTCCAGATGACTTGCAAACATCTGTCTTTCTCATGGCTTTTTCCTGCCGAGGAACTGTTTGTGTCTCATTCCTGAGGTAAATCAAATCTGTTATCTATCATGTAAGTTTCTCATCCTTCCATATATCCTCTGTCTCATTTCGTATAATTACTCAATATAATATCCTGTTTAGTCAATTTGGCTTCATTATCATGACCATGGGTCACCTTGCTTGTCCTCACTTTTGCTAAGAAACTTTGGAATGAAGATTCCTTCTACAGTTAGATTTTTATTGAATATCTCTTCTTGATTCATTTATTCAGCAAGTACTGAATGAACAACTATTCTGTGCTAGGCACTCTTCTAGTATGGGGAACACAATGGCAGCCTAAGAGATCAGGTCCCTTGTCAGGGAAAAATAATAACCAATATATAAACAAATAAACAAAATCAGAGTGACATGTTATGGAGAAAGTAAAATATGATGATATGTAGAGAATGATTAAGTGGAGGGATAGTTTTAGGCTGAGCTAAGGGAGTACCTTTCTGAGGAAGTGAGCCAATGATAAGAAGGAGGCAGCCAAATGGAGACTGATGGCAAGGGTCCTCCAGCTGGGAGACACAGTGCACAGGTCTAGAAGCAGATATGAGCTTGGTGTTTTCAAAGGACAGAAGTAGACTAACTGGACTTGAGCACAATGAGTGAGGAGTAAGAGAAGATCCAAAGGTTGTAGGGGCCAGATCATATAAAGCCTTGTAGGTTATAATGAAGGGGTCAGATATTATTCCCCTGAGAAGTCTTTGGAGAGTTTTGGGTAAGACATTGGAAGATCTAATGACCATTTCCGCGCGTGCCCCATGAAATGCTTTCTCATCAGCCCAATGCACTGTGATTAGCAGCTGTTTTTGTGCACTTGGCTTTTGATCACTTTCTAGTGAGGAGGTGAAGGAAAATTGTTCAGGGAAGGTAAGGGATTCACTCGGGACTTTTATTTTTTATTTTTTATTTATTTTTTATTTTTTGAGGGCAGTGTCACTGGCCCTCATATGTGGGACCAAACCGGGGCCGCTGGCGTCCCAAGCCAGCTCTTAACCACCGCGCCACTCGGCCGGTCCTGGACTTTTAAAACTACATGCTCTTCCGCCCTTATCTCCCAGGGGAGACTCTGGTACCCTGTTTTCCCAATTGCTTTGCAGTGTTAGTGGTGAGGTGAGTCTGATGTGTCCAGTAGGAAAAATTTTGACAAATCACTTGTCTAGCTGTCGCATGCATGTAAGAGACATAAGACATTTATGAATAGCTAGAATGTAAGAAATTGAGGGGCAGAATGCTTACTTCCTCTCTCTCTGGCATACTCTGGGCTCCTTATATACTACTTATCCACTGAAGAGATGCTCAACCAAAGAAGTTATTTATAAAACAAGCTTCCTTAGTTCTTTTCTTCCCAATCACCATATTCACATTATTGTTTCATACTAAAGTAATTCAATCATCCAGCTTTGCTAGTGTCCACCTAGAAAGGACCCTTTCTAAAGGAGCTAAAACCTAAATATAAAAGCAAAACTCAATATATAAACCCTTCTATGATCAACATTTCTGGTAACACTCTTAATACCATGAATTTAAGACGTATTTTCCCAGGTGCCTGAAATGGTGTAGCGATTCCTTTTCATGGTTTTAAAAGAATTGAGAAGAGGCACAAATGCTGTGCTGGTCCTTCTCTAGTGGCCAGTCGTCCAGAAAATCTATATAAGAACATTTTAAATACGAGCATCAGTTGTGCTCCTAGTTTGTGTGAGTGGAGTACCAGTTAGAATCCAAATTACCCGCTACATTCTTTCCTAATGTTATACTTACTAAACAGTAGATCCACTGTCTATACATGTCCCACCATTGCCACGTCATTAAATTGCATGGAGAAGCATCACACTGCCAATGCTGCGCCCAGCATCTGGGTGGCCCTCGGGATTTCTCAGCTGTCTGAAATGGCCGTCCTTCTTAACGCAAACTTGAATAGTGAAAATACAACCTTGAAGAAAGGGAAAACACTTCATGTAAAAAATGGAAGAAATAGATAAAAGAGGAAGACAGTTATTTTCTCATTTTTAAAGTAACATTTAGAAAACACAAAGTAACCAATTCAAATTTTAAGATCAAAAAATAAAAAAGAAAAGCACAGAGAGAAAAATAAAAAACCATCTACAATCTCACCACTCTAGAGTAGACAACTATTAACATTTATATATAGTGTTTTTCCTTGCTTTTGTTGTATTTTATTTTTATTTATTTATTTATTTATTTATTTATTTATTTATTTATTTGAGGGCAGTGTCACTGGCCCTCATATGTGGGACCGAACCGGGGTCGCTAGCTTCCAAAGCCAGCGCTTAACCACCGTGCCACTCGGCTGGCCCTTGTTGTATTTTATTTTAAACACAAACAGAATCTTGCGTTAAAATATATAAGATATAGGAATATGCCAAAAATTTGTATAGCATAAATTGCATTAGCTCTCTTCTCATAGCATTAACTATTTTTACTTTTTTGTTTTTTGAGGGCAGTGTCACTGGCCCTCATATGTGGGATCCGAACCGGGGTCGCTGGCGTCCCAAGCCAGCGCTTAACACACTGCGCCGCTCGGCCGGCCCATTATAGCATTAACTATTTTTAAATGATGGTATAACATTCTCTTATATGATAATATGTTTAATTGACCTTCAATTATTGGACAATTGACTTGTTTCTATCTTTTGCTATTACAAATAATGCTACAATAAATATCATTGTAGGTATATCTTTGTGCATTTGCTAATTACTAGTATAAATTTCTAGAAGTAAAACTAGTAGGGAAAATGATATGGATGCTTTGGAGTATGTCCAAGTGTCATAGATATTTTGCACAATTATGTCTCCCCCAAAACTGATACTAGGACACCTGCTTCTTCAAAGGCACCCCAGTGCAAGAGAATACCATCTGTTTCATCTTTAAATGAAATAAATAATAAAATACTCTTTTGCTACATTTTATTGGGGCTTAAAATCTTTAAAAAATTTTATGTCATTTGTAACTCTTCAGTTACTTATTATGTGCTATTTTTCTGTACTCATCCTTTTAAACATTTATTTGAAAGACATCTTTATACGAGCCTATTAGCTGTTTGTCGTATATCCTAAATACTTTCTCCTGTTTAATATTTGCCATTTAATTTTGCTTATGGTGGGGTTTTATTTTTATGCGGATAAGTTTATAATATTTATGTTGTCTTATTTATCTCTTTTTCCCCTCAGGGATTTTGCATCTGCATGTATCCTTAGAACGGTCTTTTCAAGACCAGACATGTACTGCATGATTTCAGACGTAGAGTAGAATGGTGGTTGCCAGGGACCAGAGGGTGGGAGAAATGGGAAGGTGTTGGTCAAAGGGTACAAACTTTCAGTTAAAAGATGAATAAGTTCTGGGGACCTAATGTGCAGCATGTGAGTGTAGTTAACAATATAATATCATATACTTGAAACTTGCTGAACAAGTAGATCTTAGGTGTACTCACCACACACACAAAAGGTAACTACATTAGGTGACGGATGTGTTAATTAGCTTGATTAAGATACACTTTTCAGGGCCGGCTGAGTGACGCGGTGGTTAAGCGCTGGCTTAGGAAGCCAACGGCCCCGGTTCGGGTCCCACATATGAGGGCCAGTGACACTGCCCTCAAAAAAAAAAAAATACACTTTTCACAACGTATATGTATATCAAATCATCACATTATACACATTAAAAATATATAACTGTTTTTGTCAATTATACCTCAATAAAGCTGCGGGGGAAAAGGTCTTTTCTACCCCATTATTAAATAAATATAAACAAAGAAGGCAGTTCAATGAATAATTTGTGGAGCTGTTTGGGATACTTAAATGTATTGTGATTTTACTCATTTTCTTCAGTTCTTACTCAGAGTTTGTTTACAAAGTACTTTCAAATCAACATGGACATCAGCCATAAAGAGGGTCTTGAAAATGATAAAAGATAGGCAAGATTGGGTTTTATTTCCAAAACATTTCCTGAAGCTAAAAGCATGGAATAATTCCTCCTGGTGAAAAAAATGGGCTCAGTATATTGAAAAGTAAGGCAGGCTGGATTCCAAATAAGGGATAGCTTTTTTTTTTTTTTTTTGACAGTAAAAGAATATTGAAATTATTGCAGTAAACTCATTTTTCCCTCTAATGGGCTCTGGTTTGAAAAATCTCATGCAATTAAAAAAAAGAGAAAGAAAAGCTGAACCAGCAAGAAACTAACTGTACTGACAGTGGAGGGCATTTCCAGGTTGGAAGAACATCCTTACAGTGTTGTAAATGAATCTGAGTCTATTTCACATCCACTCCATTCAGTTGATGAATAAATATTTAATAATCCCTATATCAATGAACACTAGCTTCTGTAACACTAGAATAATGGATGGGATAATAGAAGTTGACACTAGTCAAAAGTAATTTTTAATTCTATATCAGAATTAAATAGTCTGTCAGTGAAAGTAACAGATCTTTAGAACATTGATGAAAGCTATGGATCGTCTCTCAGAGAAATGCACACAGGCACACACACAACTGCATGTATGTTTTCAGGAAACTCAGGACCCACTGAAATCCATCAATGATCTTCAATCCAAGAACCCTGCAGCTTTGTAATCGATGCAGCCTTGAAGAGGAGGGGAACATTCCTCTTATTAGGACAGGCAAAACAGTAGTGTTCTCTTTGCCTGGCATATGTAGATGATTTAATCTGCAGAAAAGTTAAATAGTCTCAATATCTTCATTATTATTAAAGGGTATAGGGAAAGTAATGGCTCATTATAAGCCATTTCTAGAACAAAAACAAATGGGCTATATTAACAGTAAGGATTTGCATTTTAGACTGAGAAGTTCTGGATTAGAGTTACTTATCAGGGGTGTTTACAGAAATGTGAAAACCTAGATCAGATCATCTTTTGCTGTGTGTAATTTAATCTCCATGTTAAAGAAAAATAATTAAACCTTATCTATTTGTGTCAGTGAGGTTAGAATTTAATAATTAAGCTGTATTAAACTGTTTCATAAAGCTCTATTTGCTTTGTTTTGATTAATTAATATAGTGGTTTCCAAATCTGGGGAGGCTTATCGAAATGCAGATTTTTAGACCCTATCATAGAGATTTTGATTAAGTAGTTCTGGAGTGGTGTCCAGAAATCTATATTTTAAGAAGGTCATCCTATGTCATTCTCTAGAGCCAATAGAGATCATTTTTTTGGAATCATAGGTTTATGGTATAGTTGCAATCTGGTCTGTATGGTAGGTTGATAATAATTGTCTATAATTTGCAGTACATAGTAAATGCTAGTTTATAATGGAGGAGAGACAGACATGAAGGGAGAATTCAAGACACAAATGATAAAATTAGGGGCTTCTAAGTTCCTGGAAGATTGTTGATTAAGCGGCAATTTCCAAGGAGGCTGACCCAAGATTTTCATCCTCACTGAGACCCATGGCAGCTGACATGGTTCCACAGATGTGCCACCCTAGCGTTTCTGTCAGAGGAAGGGCCAGCTGTTTGTGTGCTGAGCTCAGGCTCATTAATACACTGAAGGAGAAAATGACAGGTTTGGATGAAAGCCTTTCTTTGTTCTCATTATCAAGTTGTGAAGAAAAGTTCCTAACAGAAGGGAGAAAATGACACAAAAGGAAACCCTGGACTTCAATAAATTTGAAAATATCAAGTCCAATGACCACAGGATAGAGTACTAATAATAGTTAACCTTTGTTGAGTGTTTACCATGTACTGGATTCTGGGTTAAGCACTTAACATAATTCTTTTACTTAATTGATAAACTCACAAGAACCCTATGGAGTGGGTACTCTCATTTTACAGATGAAAAAATGGATGCTCAGATTGTTTAAGTAAAGGCTGAAAGTGACATAGCTGTCAGGTGGCAGAGTCTAACTCTAAAGAAAGCCTGACTTCAGTGCCTCTGCTCTTAACCGCTGTCTGTGTAGCAGAGAAAGAGAAGCAAGTGTGTGACCAGAGCTGTGTCATCTTCTACCACCAGCACCATCATCACCACTAACACAGTGAGCACTCTAAGCCGGTACTAATCTGTGTTCTCTTTCCATTAACTCACTCTCAGAATGACATAGGAAGAGAAGTGCTGGTATTATCCTGTTTTCCAGATGAGGCACAATGAGACACAGGGTAGTTCGATTACTAGCCAGGGTCATGAAGCATGTTGGTGGCCAAGCTGGGGTGCATATCCAGGCAGTTGGGTTCCAGAGTCCACACTCATATTCTTGATGCTATATCCAGAGTATTTATGTAAGCATCATGTCTGTGAATAAATGACAGCAAGTTGTGATGACTCTCCCTAGAGTCTCTGTTTCATTGAGTGGAAGATACGCTTCTTTCACATTTATAAGTTTACTTCAGTGTAATGTTTTTAAAACTCATTGGTTTGGTTTGTTATGCCCATACAATCTTTTTCAGATTATCTTCTGTTGTGAAAGAATTGTTGAGCTTGGTATCATAGTAAGCATAGTGCCTTCATATGCTTTTTTTTTTTTTTTTTGAGGGCAGTGTCACTGGCTCTCATATGTGGGACCCGAACTGGGGCCACTGGTGTCCCAAGCCAGCGCCTAACCACCACACCACTTGGCCGGTCCTGCCTTCATATGCTTTAAACTATTCTTTAATACACACTTCTGAGAATCAGCACTGATTACATATTCAAAGAAAAAGTTTCTTTGAGGACCTTGGCAGAATGAACTAATTTTATTGAAACATGTATAATGTTTCATTAGAGTGTTGCTTTCATATATTTCAAGTACATGGCCTTCTGCATTAGTGTTTAGGCAGAAGTCAGTGAAGGCAGAGAGAAGGATAAGGCCAGGCAGGCAGAGAACTCAAGTATCCTAAATGGCTTTTGATGTCTCACAGCCATGTGCATTACATCCTGGTCCCTATTTCTTGTTTTTGATAGAAAGTAGGCTGACCATGAGGGCATGGCCTAGGACAGTAATGAACAGCTCCTTGGCCAAATATTCTGGGACTAGGATCCACCAAAATGCTTATTTTCACTATATGCGTTATTATAACAATCCAAAGCATGTCTTTATTTCATAAAGCTACTATGAATCACCTTTATAGGGAACGTCTGAGTGTATGTTCCTTTTTTGAATGCAGGGGGATAGACTATGGCAATACAATTGTTCGCCCGAGCATGGTGTTCCCCTGCATCCTCGTGGCTTCTGGTGGCTTCTGTGGACTGCACATTGGTGGTATGGCTGAGTTGGCTGCAGTCTATCTCTCTTGTTTTATTTCAAGTACATTCCAAAGTTATGTAGAGTTTTGATTTTTACTGTGACTCCATGAGGTCTACCCTACTATATTAAAAAAACACCCTATATATGAAAAAATCACCTACAGTTTATATTTTTTTTAACCCACAGAATTTATCACGTTAAACTACTATATAATTTCCTTATATATTATATTTAGTGTTTATTATCGGTTCCCTCCTTTGCCCAACTAGAATGTAAACTCATGAGTATGAGGATTTTTGTTTTGTTCACTGAAACATCCTAAACATTTAGCACATAGGTAATAAGTGATTAATAAACAGAGAATGAATGCTTCCCATTAAAATCAAACTTCGATCAAGTCCAATTAGAAAGCAATCCACATTGCTGGTTTAGAAACTAGAGGTATACTCTTTAAAAAAATATTTTTTTCCCTTAAATTTTGAAATGAGTAGGTATCGTGTAAAAATCATCCATGCCTTACCTTGAAAGCCATTTTTAAAATCGGCTCCATTCGGTAAGAGAACTGGAGTGTATTCACTGTAGCCACCTATGTAAAACTGACTGAAGACATTGAGACCAACCAGTTTTCCTGGGGAGATGATGGATTTATTTTTATGATCATCTACCTTCAGGAAAAAGAAATTCAAGACTTATTAAAAAAGGAATTAATTCCTAGAGGTGAATTGCTAAGATACTCTTTTTATTTCCCATTAACTTGGCACGAAAAATTTATAAAGACCTGACTATTGAAGAAATACAAAACACTTCACAACTCAGCTGTCTGCTTCTCTGCTGGTGTCTATTACCATGGATATATTAATATAGCAGTCATGGTTTTGCATTTCAATCAAAATCAATTTTTCAAAGATTAGGAGCTGGCATTCTGCTGGCCCTCCTCCATCTAGCCTGGCCTCCCTCTCCCATCCATTCTTAATAGTTGCATTGAGTCATTTATCAAAAAATGGAAATCAACCATGATACCCAAACCCCACCTCTTAAATTTCTCAGTAGTTCTCCATAGCTCTCTGGATAAAAATCTAAACTTCTTAGCATGACATCTAAGTCCTTTGATTGAATAGACCTTGTCTCCCTCTAAATACATCTCTTGCTTCCCTTCACCTGAAAGCCACACTGAACTATTATATTTGCATTCCTTAAGACCATAGCATTCTTTTTCTGAACTCCATTTATTAGAAGTTATGCTCAAGTTTCGTCTTTTTGGAGTAGCATTTCCTGAAGCCTCTTTCTCACCTTATTTATGTTAGTCAGTCCCCTTATGTATTCCTGTACCACTTAATTGCAATCATCCCTCTAGCCCTCCATTTGGCACACTAGTCTGTGAACTTGGTGGGGGTGGGTGTCATGGCCTCTCACGTCCATACCTCAGCACGGATCTGACAATAGAGCAGCACTCAGGAGTCTACAGGGCAGATGAAGGTATGACTCCTTACCTTCAGCCAACCTATTTGGAAGAGCCTCCCCAGGTGGACCGGGTGGAGCCCAAGGCTCAGATCCAGGGGGTCACTGGTGATACTTGCTATGCCAGACCCCAGTTGTAACTGTACACCACGCTGCCATTGCGCAAGCCCACTGCCAGGAAGTCGGCACCATTTACCCCTGGAATGAGAAGATGTATGCTCAATGAGAGGAAACTCGGGAGTCCAATCAACTGTGTTTCACTGTCAGCTCCTGAGCTATGGACTAGCACACTAAGTTAGAACAGACATCTAGCTTTTCATCAGCACTCAGGTATGTGTGTGACTGGGGACTATTATTCACATTCACAGAAACTCTCTTAGTACTAAGAGTTTTTCTTTGAAACCATGAGGGTTCTGGTCAACCCAGTGACATGATTAATACCTACAAAGTTGGAATTAAAAGCTCGCTTTTTCTTGTCTGAATGAAATTCAGTGTGTACTTTGCAATAAGTAGAACTCTACAGTGGAGTAGAACTCCTCTGGTAGTTAACGAGATTCAAACGATTTAGATAATCCTGCATTGGCTTTGAAGTCTTCTTTATGGTTTGAGAAGAGCATAAAGAAGATTTATTTCTATAGTTGCTCAGGGTATGTTATCCTTGATCTATTGCAAAAGCTCTTGGCCATTCCCCTATGAGTAGGTAAAGGTGGGTTGTTTCTGTGTTTCCTCTTCTTTATCCCATGGCCACCCATGAAGCACAGTGAATTGCAGGACCCAGAGCACTCGGGATACAGCTAATACAGAGCCATAAGAAAAGGGCAGGTGTCTGGGAAAGACCTGGCATCAGGCACTAAAGGAATGTCCTGGGGTGGGTTTGGAAGCACTAGGATGGCCTGGGATGGAAGGTTGTGTAAGGTCTAGCATGTGGGCAGGACACACCTAGGTCAAGGCAGTGCTAGAGCTAGGGGGAGGCAAGAGGTCTATCAACAGGGAGGAGGGACCCCCAAACATCACCCAGTTTCTGAAAGGTGTGTTTGTGGACCTTAATACTGAGGCTTGCAGGTAGGAAATTGAAGCAAGGACTTCTGCTTGGACAAAAAATGAAGGAGCCCACAGAAGTAAGAGGTTTAATCAGAGGGCAAACAGCAGAAGTGAGCCCTTGGACGCTGACAAAATTTGTTATCAGTATGCACAGCCTCCTTTCCTGCACTTCTGAGGTGCTCCCTTGTCTGCCCCCTTGGCTTCAGTTGTTAGGCTGATCAAGGTAAAGGAGACAAAGCTCTGCAGGGATGGGATTTACAGACAGTGTGGGGAGGGGGGCTTCCTAAGGCACTGGAAAGCAGAAAGCAGAAATATTATTTAGAGTCACTTGAATTCTGTCACTGTCATTCTAATGGCTCTGCCATGGGCCCTGTGTTGGGTTATTTTTGGAAGCTGCTTCAGGGAGTCAAACAGACAGCTATATTACACAGAGAGCCACTGTGTTAAATGCCATACCAATGACTAAGCATGCCAGAACGTACAGCAAATCTCTCTCTCTGGTGATTTCTTCCCACCTGCAATGCTGCAGCAGGTTAACTGGATTGTATATTTAAAATATAAAGAACTCCCAGGAGAAAACACAGATGCAGAAAGGCAGTTAGGCAGAAACAGAAAAACTACCACTAGAGATTGGAGATAGTCTCTCAGGCAGCTTTTAAGTTATAGGGAGACAGAGCTGGAGAAGGAGAATTATGAGATTTCTTTTCCATGGGTTGTGAATGGGGGTCTGTTTGAGAAATTATAGTGGGCACCTGAATTGTCTTTCAGACTGTCTAGGATGGTTGGAATGAAGACAGTATCTGCTGACTGAACTGTAACGTGGTGGGAGAGCAGATTTATTTGTGCCATGCCTTTCCGTCCTATCTACCTTGTTGCCATCCCTTCTCCCTCCAGTTATTGAGAGCCTGTTTCATGCCAGGGACAACATTATCTTCAGTATTCTCACAGCCTGGTTGGGAGGAGACAGGAAGGTTGTCTCAACGCCATGGGGAGCAGAGGAGAAGCCGGAGGGAAGGGCGATCATTCAGACAGGGCGAGGAGAGGGTTCAGAAAGTTTAAAGGAGACAATTTTTGAACTTGTTTCTTAGCTAAGCCATAAAACCACAAACCAAAAAAGAATTCGACAGGTAGATGAGGAAAGGGGAAAGGCTGAAGAGGGCTGTTCAAAGCAGAGGGAAATACACTGCAAACGCTCAGCAGGAGCAAAGACATCGTGTGCTTACAGAACTGCTGAGAGCTGGGTCTAGCTGGCATTCAGTGTCTGTGGTGGAAAGAGCTCATGCTAAAATAAAGGATTTAAATATTTTGCCGGAGACTCTCAAGAGCCATGGAAGGTTTTTAATAAGAGAATTATATTAGGTCTGGATTTCAGAAGACTTTCATAGCAATGTTGAGGGCAGAACACAGAGACAGATGAGCAGCCTCACTGAAAGGTCACTCAGGTGACTCAAGAAAGAGTAAGGTCTAACTAAATCAAGGCAGTGACAGAAGGGACAGAGGAAAGAGGAGGCATTTGTATGATTTGGAAGAACAGGTCAATTTGAAGTAAGGAGTTGAGCAAGAGGGAAGAGTTGAAGGTGGTTCTGAAGAAGCTGGTTTAAAGAGATGTGGAACGGCAGGATCAGTCTCAGGCTAGGTGCCTAGGAAAGGAGTGGTCTGGGGAAAGAGGCTGACTTCAGTTTACAGATACTCCTGCTTACAGGTACATCCCGGAGCATAGAAGTGGGGATGCACCAAGAGGTGGGGCTAAGGAGAGCCAGGGAGACAATCACACTATGAAGCTAATGAGAACATCTTATTTACAAACCATTGGCCTATCAGGTTGTTTTCCTTCCTTCTGTCACTCCTTCCATGCCAGACCTTCCCTCAATGTCAACTCTGGTGTTAGGTGATGAAGTAGACAAGAGAAAGAAAAGCTGGTGCCTAGAAGGTGAACGTATTTCATGGATTTAAAATTGCCCCAGGGTGGTGTTTTGCAAACCTAGAAGTCCTTCACAATCACTCAAAGAGCTTGTCAGAAATATAGATTGTAGAACTTACATGAGAATCTTTGAAGCAAGGCCCTGGAAATATATATATTTTAACAGGTCCCCTATCTTTTTTTTTTTTAATGAACTGATATTAATAATTCTAGCAGGACCAGGGCATGTGACCTGTGCTGTCACACAGGGCTTGGTGTTTAGAAGGGCCCCATGCTTGGCTTAATGCTCTGCTCTCTCTTCTTGAAATTCTTTGAGCTGTATTTTGAAAGTGAAGTCTGTGGAACAATGGATCATGTGCGGGAACAGAGGTGATACAGACAGACAATGTTGTTTCTTGCCATCCTGTTCACATTGTAGTGTTTGTAATATTCCCATGAGAACAAAATTCCCACAATACTGGGAACTCACTGAGACTCAAAGCAAGTTTAAGATAAGTGTGTTACCTCTAGACTGAAGAGGTCAGGGTGCCAACAACTCCAAGAGGCTATGCTTCTATTTGAACTGGAACTTGCTTCAAGTGCAGAAGGGCAATGCTAGTCTAAGAAATATGAATAGCCAGGGGACCTTATTATTGATTCCTTTCTTACTCCTGTTACTTCCCAATATTAGCAATTATTTACACTGAAAATGATGACAAAGAAGGTAAGAGAAGGAGAGGGACATCCATAGTTCCTTTTCCTTCCAGTCCTTCCTTACCCATCAGTAAGCTGAAGGTAAAGTGTTGACAGGATGTGCATATATCAAGAAGTGAAATGGAGACAGCTGACAATTTTGTGCAGTGTCTCTACTGTTCTGATAAGAAAGAAGTACATATGCATTTATGAGCTATGAAATACCAACTGTGTAATTTTAGTGATTCTGCATATCAGTTAAAGGCTTTTATATTTGCATTTTAAACTAGCATTTCATGTTACAAAAATGAATGGTAAAGTTCCTGCTAATAATTTAATATTTTAATTTTTCTTAACTTAGACTAGTATAAATAGCAAATAAAAAACATCATAAACATTTGAGACCTTATGACTCAGCAACTCCACTTCTGGGTATTTATCTGAAGAAATCTAAAACACTAATTTGAAAAGATATACGCACCCCTATGTTTACTGCAGTGCTATTCACAATAACCAAGATATGGAAACAACCCAAGTGTCCATCAATAGACGATTGGATAAAGAAGTGTGGTACATGTATACAATGGAATATTACTTGGCTGTCACGTCCCGCACAACAGAGTAGGTGGGAGTGGGGAAGGGACGGCGAAAGGTTAAGAAAGAGACAGAGACACAGGATAAGAGAGAAAGCAGTTCGGGGTCAGGGGGCCCCAGTCTCATGGACTGGAGCCCTGAATCAGGCCTGACCCTTCCTTTTATTCTCTTACACATGGAAGGATCAATGTATCTTCTGCTGTTTGTGTGTCTCAGACCCAAGAATTAATCTCGGGGCCAAATCACCCATGCCTGCAGGCTGCCATTACTGAAAGTCCCATGATCTGCTTATATGCACCTCCCTAGAGACAGAAACCTCTTATGCCAAAACTCACTGATAGAATTATACTGCCGACAGATGTTATCATATCATTAAGCCCATAAACTGGCTGTCAGCTCTAAGACTGGGGGTCTGTGCCCACTCTCATCAACTCTGTGATTTCTCCTTATGGTGCCCACGGGACTGTGCTTGTCTTAGGTTGTTCCTCCCTTGAGGAATCTTTACCTGTCTTTGACTATCCAGCCATCTTGTGGTGCTAAACAGGGATACAAACAGAGTAGGCATAATGTTGAAGTAATGATCTATCTTTATGGAGAGGTGCATGGGGGCAGACAGGCAGGCTATAACATGACACTTGGCCATAAAAAAACAATGAAATCTTACCACTTACGATTTGGATGGAATCCAAACATGGATGGACCTGGAAGATATTATGCTAAGTGAAAAAAATCAGACTGAGAAAGACAAATACCATATGATCTCACCTATAGGTGGAATCTAAACAGCAAATTAAATGAAACAAAAACAGACTCATAGATACAGAGAATAAACTGATGGTTGCCAGAGGAGAGGGGGATTGGGGAGCTGGGTGAAAAAGGTGAAGGGATTAAGAAGTACAAATTGGTAGTTACAAAATAGTCACAGGGATGTAAATGCAGTATAGGGAATATAGTCAATGACATGGTAATAACAATGTATAGTGCCATGGGGGTACTAGACTAATCAGGGGGATCACTGCATAAATTATATAAATGTCTGATCACTATACTGTATACCTGAAACTAATATAAAATAATATTAAATGTCAACTGTAACTAAAAAAATAAATAAATAAATTTAAGAAAGGAGAGATCACTGAAGAAAAGAAAATGCTTTTAGTACCTTAAATGGCATTTTTTTTCCCTCTGCTTTTTGAACAAGGGACTCTGCATTTTCATTTTGCAATGGGACCCACATATTATGGTGTCACCCCTGAGGGGAGCCCTTTATTGCCTTTCATAAAGCAAGCCAGGAGAGAAGAGCACAATGAAAACTAGATTGACCTGCGCATCTGAGGCTGTTGGGAGACTTCGTAGGTGGATGAGACACTGACACCTGTGGGGCAGGAAATCTGCCCGAGGGTTTGTGGGTAATGCTGATGCCCACATGGACCTTCCTAGGTCCACAGCCGCTAGGTGGCGGAGACTGCATCTGAGATAGACAGCTTAATGGCAGGGCCTGTGCTCTTAACGGCTGTCTGTGTGGCAGAGAAAGAGAAGCAGATCTGTGACTGGAGCAGTGTCACCTCCCACTATCAGCTCTCCTGAATGCTCCTCTCTGAGGAATAAGGAGGATAATAATATCCCTTAAGATTGTTCTAAGGATTAAGTGATATTTAATGTGAAAGTATCAGCACAGTGCTGACCTAACACATAGTAGGTACTCAATATATGCATGTTTTACTCCTTTTCCTCTCAACTGTGGCCTGACCTTAGCTTTGTGTATCCCATTTTTGCCCCCTCTTTCATTAATACAAAGCCTGGGAAGCAGGTATTCCTGGCCTCTGAGTTAGAGCACACATTTGCTCCCAGTTAACTTTTGGAGTGGATTTTTTTTTTTCCTTCTTAAAGCTGTAGCCCTGCTTGATTCAAAACATTACTCTGATCCTTCTAAAAAATTTGAAGGGTCAACCATGGAGGTGAAGTAAAGTATCTCAAAGTCATGGTTTATTACTATCCATATATATATATATATATATATATATATATATATATATATATATATATATGTCTTACGTCACTATCCTGTAGTTTATTATAATGGGAATTTCTTGGCTTCACAGATAATAATATAAGCAATGACATACTTCAAACAATGACCGATGCTATAGACTAATTTCATTCTTAGATTTAATGTTCCATTAGAACATTATTCTATGAGTAGCTCTGAGAAATATATGCACAATATATATTTGTATTTTTACATGTGTTAATTTCACAAAGCAACAGATGATATTTGGCATTTATGCTTTATATAGAGATTCTTGGTAATTGACACAATGAGTTTTTTCATGAAAATAACTGGAACTAAGCTCATTTGGCATGCAGAACACAAATCCACAGTGACTCTTAGTGAAAAAAGGCTTAAAAAGATTTTTAGACAAAGCAACATGTACTTCTTGGGCATTATTTAGGAACTGGTGCTAAAAAGGAAGGATTTGCAGAGATTATGTTGTGCAAGTGGTGAAGGGGAGGAAGGAAACAATAGGAGATGACATTAGATAAATACCAGTTAAGAGTAACAAGATCTAGGAAGTGAGTAAAACTTCTTTCAGAATGTACAGAAAAACAAACTTGGTCTCTCTTTGGCTAGAAAGACAAGTCGTAATTCAATTCCACAAAGCAGAGAGCAATTCCGTAAATACTGTTAAGCAGAGAGCTTTGAAGTGGGTGTGTTTTGGTGATTCATGTTTAGCATTGTAACAACTCATAATGTTGGTTAGAGGAAATCTTGTGGTGGAAGATGAGATGCTGTGGTCAGAATAGCATCTGGCCTCATAAAAATACCCGAGAGCAATGACTTAGCAACGGAAGCAGGAACTTAGTCTAGGGGAAGAGGCGGATGGTGGCGATGGTAAAATGATAATAAATAGTGATGATAAACATGGTGAAGGATGCTGCTATGGATATCTTGGAAGGGAAGATGAAAGAGGCTGAGACAAAGAGTTGCCAGACCATTCTAAGCTGTCTCAGATGGGTCTTAGAAGTGTGATGCAGTAGGGGTGGGTGGTGGTGATAGTAATAGATCCTAAATATTTTTTGGAGGAAAAAGAAACCAAAATGTTTGCATCACAAGCATGTGATCATCATGAAGTTTATGGCATTTTGTTCCCTAAATTACTGAGAAGTGTTTGTTGAATTTTTTTTCTTTGTGGTCCATTTTTAAACCTAAAGGCTTTACTATTTATATCAGTGGTTCTCCAACCTGGCTGGAACCTCTCAGTATAGCCTCTGATTTAATTGGCAAATATGGACAACGAAGAGAAATCTATTATATAGAAAGGAGGAAGGATATCTAAGGTTTCAGATAGTAAGCCCAGGAGAAATCACACAGGTCAGCTTGACCTGGAGGAAAAGCGAGAAACAAAACGAAGAGAGAAAATAAGCAGAACTGTGTAGCAACCTTACCATCTTATGGTAATTGCAATGGAGTTCTTATAATAAACAAACAAGCAAACATACAAATCAAGTAAAAGTAATTAGAGGTGGTCTGATTACCTTCACCGTGAAGAAAGGCCTGGGAAAGAGTGGTTAGTGCTTTGAGCCATGGAGTCACTAATGAAGATCACGAAAGGAAGAGTAAGACTCATGTGTCAGAGAACTAACTCAGGCCTGTGCATTGGAGATAATTTCTGGGCACAGCCACTGATTCTTGTCAATGAATGTTGTAAACCACGAAGCTTGCTCTCACTTGGTCTGCTTGGAAGGACACCTCAGAAGTCAGAACTACTGGGTTGGGGAGGGGCGGAAGCTGACTCTTAGGGCTGATGCACAATGTTCAGAACCATTTTTGAGACTTCTTGGATTGTTGTGAGGGAGCATTTTGGGGAGTCTAAAACATTTATATAGACAGTGCTATGAAATCCTTCATCCTCCAGTTAAAGGTTAATATTGTGACTTTTAACACCAGAGAAACATGATAATTCTTATTCAGCTGATCCAATAATCCTTTAATTCCAATAGAAAAAAAAGTTAAAGATTTTGAAGTGTTTCATTTAGAATTAAGTGTCATTTTATTAGTAGAGAAAGAGTGGAAGTAACTTGTTATTATTTCTTCAACGTATTCTTCCAATATGGTGAAGTATCATCATGTGTTCTATCTAATTTACCCCACTAAAAATGATAATGGTAAGCAAATCCCAGGTACTTCAAGGACATGAGTGTTTAATCTTGGTCTCCTCGATAATGTAATTTCTGGCTGCTCACTTCCTTTTAATCTCTCTCTTTTGAAAATATGGTAATGAAAATACTAACTAAATAAATCATAGGGTTGTCTCTAGCAATAAGTCAGAGTGTTTTAAAAGATCTTTCTGCATGGATTCAGACATGCCAAATGACACATGGAGTTTTCCTTTCTCCTCTCTTCCTTTCCTGTCCTGAGTGAAAGAAAAGACCTGGGAGGAGCCATGGAGATGATGCTGTGACTTCCCAGTCTGATGAACCGTGCTTGCTGAATGTTTCCTAATGGCTGCTGGGAGTTCCCTTCTGAAGGAACTAGTCCTTTTGTGCAGACACACTTGGTGGGTATATTTGACTAGTTCTAGGGCCTTGTAAAGCTTTCAGATTTCTGAAAGACAGAAACTACCTTTTTATCAAATATTCTTGACATTGTGGTATGTGTACAATGATACTGACACAGAGACACTAAGATAAACTTTCCCGAGCTTTAGTTGAATATTCAAGTGGCTATGAGAGGGTATATTCGGTTTCTAGAAAGAAAGGTGAATTAGATACAAATGAAGAGTTAGATAAGTGTGAAAGATTTTAGGAAAATAATGAAAGAAGTTTATGGAATTAGAATCAAAGATAAAGTGATGCAAAGGAAAAAGATATCCAGGTTGATATATGAGAAACAAGACCACCAAATAATGGAATCTCACTTACCAGAACAATCTGTATTGAGTGGCATGGGATTCTAGACACTTGAGCCATTTTTACCCCACATTCAGTGTCAGTCTCTGCTTTAGTGGGTGCTAAACTAAAATTAAGATGACTGGAGATTTTGAATGAACTCTTAAAAAGCATACAGTCTCTGTTTATCCCAAGACCTATACAACTTCTAATCATAGTGGCAAAGTTTCAGCTTTCTGTTCTGTTGATGTGACCATTAAAATATGGATATTCCAGAGCTTTGAAGGCATCAGAACCACGCACAGCCATGTCCATGCTGTTTCCTCATTAGCCATTTTGTACAATGGAAACCATATAGTGTCTACTTCAGGGGGTTGGTCCATCTTTTTCTACATCTTGAGCAAAATGATCTGAGAATAGAAAGTGAAAAGTCTGGCTCTTTCTTGCTGTCTGCTGTCAGAGATGACCAAGAAAACACAGACCGTAGCACCAGTTTGTGGGTAAACTTGAATTTCCGTAAGATGGAACCACATGCGTACTGGAGGTGTAGAACAAATAGTGAAAATGTGGTCTTGTAGTTGATTGATTTATACTTGGCTCCTCCTCTTTTTTTGTCCTCTGGTTATTCTTCTATGACACCAAGGTTACACCCCATTGAACTATGGTTAAATAAATATTCCCCCTCCACATAAATTTTTAAAGTGGAGAACTGGATGTGTGAGGATCTGCATATTTTTGTCATTTTTGTCCTGTTTGGGCACTGGTCAAATGTGACAATTTTCATATATTTCTCAGTAAAGTGAATTACTTTTTGAACAATCTTAAGAACTTAAACTATTCAATAACTCAGCCAACTTTGACATTAAAGTTCAGGATAATTAATTTCATGAAAACTAAGATTTGGTAGTTTGAGGTTGTCAGGGAGAAATTTTCATGATTTCTAGTCACTCTGATGTGATTACAGGAGAAAATAATGAACATTTTTCTGCTGTAAAAAAAAAATTGAATATGAGCATACACTGTCAGTTATGTTTATAAAATGCCTTAGGACTGTGGAATTGGGAGACATGTTACATTAAGGAATTGGCTACAGCCTGCTCTCTCATTCATCAGGCATCTTCCTTCTGCCTGATCTGCACCAAGGCTCTATAAAAAACAGGCTGAGCTGATTGGTTTTTGTGACATTCCTCCCTTCATTTTTCTTTTTCTGTACTCGAGATGACATTCATTTCATTTTCTTCCACAGAAAAACATCGAGCTATATTTATGCACTCTTATTTCTCTTACAGTTAATAACTAAGGCCTTGAAGTAAACAAGGAGTTATTTGGCATGAAATATGAGGTAACCTTTCCTAATTACCACAACATAGAAGACCTACATGCTGGTGACTGACAGAAAGCTATGCTCATAAAGTGCTGAGGCACATAGATAAAATATCCAGGAAGTTATGTATTCTTTTCTGAAAAATTCTATCACAGCATTATATCTTTTTAATAGCAACAAATGTTGAGATTTTAACTTACTTTTGAATGAGATAAACAATGATACATATCTCTCCTCCCCTCTTGATTTAGGTTTTAACTGCTTGACTACTATCCAGATCAATCCATGCCTACACAGTACTATTAGCTAAACAGGATAACCTCTGGCTACAGAGAGTCTTTCAGTTAGTGAAAGAATCAATCAGCATGTAACTATTGATTTCTCATACAGTATCCACCATGGAAACAATGCAGGTGTGGATACCAAGGATATTGAAGGCATGGTTTGTCCAAAAGGAATGTAAGATTAACCATGCTGAGGGACAAGACTAAGATTATGAAATTGCGGCTATTCCAGTGTTTTATGTATACAATTCAACGAGTTTTACAGATATGTACAGTAGCATGACCACCACCACAATCAAGATACAGAACATGTTCATTCCCCCCGCCCCCGCACCCCAAAGTAGCCCCATATTCCCTTGCAGTGAATTCCCTACCCGAATCAGCACCAGGCAACCATGGATCTGATTTTAGCTGCAATAGTTTTGCCTTTTCTAAAAGTTCATATAATTAGAATTACTTTGTATCTGGTTTCTTTCACTTAGCATAATGCTTTTGGGATTTACCAATGGTGTTACATGTATCTGCAGTTCCTTCCTTTTCATGGTGTTAAAATGATTATGCAGTTGTTCCGGCACTCTTTATTTAAAAGATTATTCTTTCCCCATTGTGTGGATACAATTCAATTTGTTTAACCATTCATCAGATGACAGACATTTGGATTGTTTCCACTATTTGGCTACTGAGAATAAAGTTGCTGTGAACATTCATGTACAGATCTTGTTTTATTTTCATAGGCTCTCATTTTTATTGAGAAAGTACTCAACATCACTCACTAGTCATTAGTGAAATGTAAATGAAAACCTCAGTGAGATACCACTGCACCCTAACATGGTTAAAAATAAAAGGACTGATAATACCAAATGTTGGCAGGGATGTGGGATGACTGGGACTCTCATGCATTGCTGTGTTAATGGAGAACGGTCCGGACCTTTGGAACACTATCTGGCAGTTTCTTATATAGTTACCCATGCACTTCTATATGATCTAACAATCTTAGCTCTGAGTATTCTAATGTTTCTGATTTATGAAAATGGTCACTTCATATGATTCAAAGTTGTGATTGTGAATGACCAAACAGTATGTAATTAGATACCAAATTACAGGATGTAAGTTACAAGCTCCATATAGGCTTTGTGTAGATAGGATATAAGGAGACACGAATTTGTCAGAGAACGTTGCATGAATGGGTCGTATGGAAGAGGTGAAGAGAATTGGGGCAGGCATTTCAGGTGCAAGGAAGCTGTGAAGTGGGGTGAGTGGGGGTTATGGGTCTCAGATGGAATACACTGGCTGCTTATAAAACGGTTGAGCTGGGGATGAGCCGGTCCCAGGCTGGGAGAGGATGGGGCCTAGAAGGCCAGCAGGGTTGCTGTAGCACTAAATGTAAAGGGTTGGTTGGATGGAAGGGAAAGGATGAGAAACACACTAACAGGAACACATTCCCTAACTGTTCCAGCTGGATGAGATTTCTACTTTCTGAATTCCATCTTTTCTGTCACTTCCATATTTCTTTTCATGCAATGATGCCTATCTTCCAGATATGTATTAGGCACTGATAAATGTTGTATACCATAGTTTCTCACCTCTGGTTTAGTATTGTTAATTAACAAAATTTTAAGCACATATTTGTGCCTCCCTAAATTGATGATAAGTTTTAGTGTAACAGGGACCATAGAATTTTGTATGAAATCTTTCAAAAACTGTAATAATTGTTTTTATGTCACCGCCACTGTTGATATAAAAAAGAAATGCCATGGTCTGGTTCTCAAAGAGATCCAGATATTTATAGTAAAATATGATACTGGTAATTGTTACCAACAAACTGCAGTGAGATTAATTCTTAAATGTTCTTAGATGTGTTCAAGACTTCAAAAAAGAATGATCTTTGCAGCTGAGGCTTACAGGATAGAAGTGTTTTGGAGGCTCAAAGTGAATTGTGCTTGGCGCAGGAAGATGGGACAGTCTGTGCAAAAGTGGAGGACACAATGACATGACACAGGATGTATCCATGCACTAATCCTGCTGAGTGTAGAGTGGTTTGAAGGAACATAGAGATTGTGCAAATGGGCAGGGGATGGATAAGCATCTGTGTAATTATGCAAAAGATCTTAGGTTGTATATTATGATGAAGCATGTTGATTAGGCAAGGTATGTTTGGGCTTATGAGTTAGGTCCTCTTTAGCAAAATGGAGAATAGAGAGGGAAAGGGACATGATTGGGCAGGGAGACTGGAACAGATGCTATTGTAACAGCCTATGACAGATACGTGAGGAGCAATTAGAAGAAGTAAGAAGAAGGAGAAAATACAAACCGTAATGGGGAGATAAAGTGGACAGACCTTGGTGTTGGATAGAATGTGTTGGCGGGGGAGGGAAATGGAGACAAGGACCTTGTCTGCTTATTCATAACTGTCTCATCTAGATTGTCAGTTGATATTTGTCACAATGCATAGAAGGGAGATATGCATGTGACTCCTGGGGTTCTGGCTGAAGCAGATTTTATGCTAATTGCCAACAGAATGTATACAGGAGGGGACGATGACATATTGGTCTGTGAACTGCTAACTTACAGGTGATTTCTAGCAGAGTCAACCATAAGACATACATTAGAAAGATGTGGAGGGTAGGAAATGAAGAAGAGATGATGAGGGAAATATCAGCTATGACTGCAGAAACATAGGAAGAGGATTAGGTTAGGTTAAAATCACAAGTCAAGAGAGACACTGTCAAGCTGAAATGTTTGACAGGGTAACTTGTCCAGAGAGTTCAATGAGAATAAAGTCTGGAAAAATCTGTTCAGCTTAGGGGGACTCAGGGAAGAGTACAATCAGTGCTGGGGAATGATGGGCCCTTGCCTTTTTATGTGGACATGTCAGAAATTAGAGGTTGGCTTATATTTCCAATTATTATATAAACTCTGTGGCTTTGTGCATCTTTCAACCTAAGAAAGATAAAGGCAGCATATGGAATGGTAATTTTCAGAGTAACAACCAGTATGCAAGTCAGAGATTGATGTTACTAGACAATAAGAATCATATCTAAGGGTGGAGCTACCATTGTTAAAAATAACATTTGGATCATAGTTTCTTACGTAGACTAGATAATTTTAAATTGTGTGGTTAATGTTAGTCATAGTAATGTGTTTTAAAGGAATATGCATTTATTTAATTAATAACTTTATGCTGCACAAATTGATGAATCATCCCTACATATGATATTATGGGCAATAATTACATATCTTGGTCCATCCCCATATGTGGTCTGATTTAGCTGGCCCCTAGAGGTTTTGAATGGTTGCTCTCAAATATTAGCTGCATAAAGAGCACCTAAGGTGCATGATAAAATTATATATTTTGACTCAAGAGAGCCTGGGAATTAGCACTTTAACAAGCACCTCATGTATTTCTGATACAGATGTGAAGAGGTCCCACTTGGAGAAGCATTGCCTTAAAAAGCTCTCTAGCGCCGCTTGCATTTTTTAGCTGGTGTTCTTGCTCCCTCTCGTGGTACAATGTGGAATTACGTGTTTTAGATTTCTCAGTTTCACTACTCAGAAAATAGAGCACCACAATTTATCTACCAGTTAATCTAGCCTTTATTTAACCGTGCTACCAACCTACAAATGCAAGTGCAGAATCAGCATTCATCTCCATAAATACAAACCAGGTGATTAGAAAAGACCAGAAAATGTCACATGTAAGATTCCACAATTTGGAAATGCTGTGTCCAAAACATTGCTTTAAAATTTTTTTTTCTACCCAAGACACTAATTCTAAAAAGTACATGCACCCCTATGTTCATTGCAGCGCTATTTACAATAGCCAAGACTCGGAAACAATCGAAATGCCCATCGGTAGATGACTGGATTAAGAAACTATGGTACATTTACACAATGGAGTATTGCGCAGCTATAAAGAAGAAAGAAATCGTACATTTGCAACAATATGGATGGACCTAGAAAACATTATGTTAACTGAAAAAAGTCAGTCAGAGAAAGACAAATACCATATGATCTCACTTATATGTGGAATCTAAAGAACTGAATAAACGAACAAACTAAACAGAAATAGTCTTAGAGACACAAAGGAAAAACTGATGAGGGTTAGATGGAATGGGGATGGGAGAAGGGGAAGGGATGAGGCAACACAAATGATAACTACAATACTACTGCAGAGACAGAAGAGACAGTTTAGGGAATATAATCAATAATATTGTAAATATTTTTTTAGGGAACCAGATGGACTCATGTCTTGTCAGGGAGATCACTTCATGGACGGTGTAGTGGCCTGACCACTGCACTGTGCATCTGAAGCTGCCGCTGAATAATATTATATGTCAACTATAATTTAACACATATATAATCATGGGATGTGCAGTATAGTGTGGGCATGGAGTCAATGGAATTGTAATAGATATGTATGACATCAGGGGAGGGGGGCAGGGGAGAGGGGAGGGGATAGGCACTTTGTAAGGGGTGAAAAAGATAATTATTGCTTTGTTTTGTACATTTGTAACTATTAATAATACAAAAAAAAAATTTTCTGTTTGTTTAGAGAATTTTGAAGGACTCTTTAGTAGAAGAGTACTGAAGAGTTATTTAGTGGCAGCATTTTATGGACAAAGTTTTATCCTTTGCCTGGGTCCCTCCTCTGTGAAACTTACAGGATTTAGATCTGTTGTAAAACAAGACAGATCCTGGGACTGTAATGCTCATTTGAATTTTTCATTTGCTACGTTTTGTTTCTTTTCCTTAATGAAAAACATATACTTGAAAAACATACGATGAAGGGTGTGAGGATTAAAGAGTGAAGGGTAGGAATTTCTTCTCCCTTGTTTTCTTTCCCCATGCCTTCTGGCAGTCATTCAACAGATTATTTATTAAAACCACCTGAGAGAGGCCTTGTGCGTGATATGTGATGACTGGGACACCGTTTCTCTTCATGAGGAGAGAAACCTAGCCAACCAAAGCCTGATAAAGGGTCTATGCTCTCATGCAGGGCAGACTATTGATGCTCAGGAGAAGGTGGCTTCACAAAGCAGTGGGAGCAGGGTAACCCCTGGGGAACCCTAATGGAGAGCGCGGCATCTAAACTGGAGCCCCCAATCATGGCCCCTTTATAAGTCCCTTTGTGCAACTATGTTGCCGATCCACGTATCATATAGTTATCCATTCTTATTGTGGTTATCTTATTCATTCATTCAGTGCTGAATAGATGTCCAGCAGTGTGCTAAGTGTGGGCACAGAAAGTTAAACAGGGCCAACTTGGTCTCTGTCCACACAGAGCTCCCACTCTCATAGTGGTGACAGAAAAGAAAAGAACACAACAACTCTAAAAATAGATGAAAAAATTATAAATTGAGGTAAGGGCTTTGGAGGAAATAAGTAAGAAGCTGAGGTAGAGAATACCTTGGATGGGGTGAGACAAGATCTACTTTTGTAAAGATGTCTGGGAAAGCCTCCTGGAGAAAATACAAGTTACCATGTGTATTGAGTCCAATGCTATGTTAAGTGCTTTTTGTGTATTAATTATGTTAATCCTCACAATTCTACTAGGGAATGTACCATTATTATACCCATTTGACAGGTAAGGAAACTGAGACACGGAGACCTTAAGTAACTCGACACATAATTTGTAAGTGGTGGAAACTGGATTCAAGTCTACACTGCCAAGCCCTAGGGCCTGCTCTCTTGACCCTTGTGATAGCCATTTCCTGACAAGGCAGAGGAAAGAGCATACCCAAAGCCTTTGGGACAGGAGAGCACTTGACGATTGAGGCACTAAAAGAAGACCTGTAGGAGGGGAGCACAGAGTTGGCAAGAGTGGCCTAGTTGAGCTTAGAGATAGAGGCAGAGGCCCAATCCTGAAGGCCCTTGGAGAACATGGTAAGGAGGTTTGGATTTCATTCTGAGTACAGTGGAAAGTCACAGGTGGGTTTTCAGCAAGGTTCAAATGTGATGATATGCCCTTTAAAAAGGCAACTCTTGTTGCAACTTGGAGAATGGATTGCAGGCAGGAGAGGCAGAAGGAGGACCAGTTAGATGGAGGTCACGAGGTTTTGGCAATAGAGCTGGGAAAGAGAGTCAAACAAATTTCAGAGATAGAAGGAATAGCACTTCCTGTGATAGGGTATTCCCCATCCACACCACCAGGGGTGGTGGTGGGCGGGGTGGGGGGCTGCACACCATACTCCTCTTGGGTGTAGGCTCCTTTCAGACATGTGTTAACATGGAAACCAATGCTGAGTATTAGGAGAGTCACCAAGTGAGTTGAGAATAACAGAATATGCTACTTACCCTAGCACAGTAGAACTACTGGTGGTTTAGGGAAAAGTCTTTTTCCAGTGTAATAGGTTGATTTTTATGGATTAGGACACTGAGCTCAGAGAAAGCAAGTGATGAACTGCCTGACTATTAAGTTGCCATTTTGGGGGTAAAATATATATGTGTTTCCTTGATCCCACACATGCATAGCTGGTTTCTAGTCAAGACAGACAAATTTAACTTGTAAGGCACTTACTTTCCCACCAATTCTAGGGCACTGGAGTCTTTTGTCATAGGCTAAGTACTTTCCTTATCTTACTCCTTTAATTTGGAATGGTTTTCTTTGATGGCAGCCATTCCTATTTCACAAAACATCATAAAATGATGTTCCTTCTGACAATCTCCCTTCTCTCCTTCTATATGGAAACAGAAAGAAACAGAGGAAAAGACAAGTCACTTCTCTGCCCTCCTGTTTGCCTGCAGGAATTCTTGCCCTTGATTATAAGAGGTAGCCCTGGTGTGAACAAGGTTACAGGAAAGGTCAGGAAACTGCTGAACGCTTTGAACTGCAAGGAATAGGCTAGAGGCAGAAAACCAGAGGAGGCTGCATCTAGGCAAATATCTCCTTTACCTTAGCCAATTAGAGCGTGCCTCAAGAATCTCTCAAGAATCTTACATGAGTTCAGCAAGTCCTAGAGGGTTCAATTAATCTTACCAAGGCCCTTCTGTCCTGTGAAAAACATTAAGTTATTTTGCAGTGCTGAGTGATTGTTTGCCAGCTGAAACTTCAAGTGGAATTCATAATCGAAGCTGATGTCTGGGATCCGTGAATAAACCAGGAATGAAGTGTATCCAAAAGCATCCGTGCCATGGAACCTGGGCTCAGCAATATTAATAGCTGTGGAAAAACCCAAACCCAATGGTTAAAATAAACCTGTACGCAAACTTGTAAAAGGAGGGCTGCGGTTTGCTGATGCATCTGGCCAGATAGTCTATTGACTATCACATTCATTATACTTTAAGTGCCCTCAGCATTGAGCAACGAAGTGACTCAACAGGGAATTTCAAAACCAGAAGAAAGGAGGTGTGGTGTTTTGAGATCCTGTGTGTACCCTTTCACTCACATGCTCTTTCTCTATAATGAAGAATTTACTTGAGAAGCAAAAACCTTATATTTTGAAGGCCAATTTTAGACATAGATCACTGGCAAAGTATTAATATTTGCTCAGGTGCTTTGTAAACATGATTTGGCATCCCAACGCTGTCTGTGACTTAGAGACGAACTCACCGCTTGAAACACACTGTGCTTTTCTAATCCTGCACCTTTGTAATAGCGGAAGCCATAGGTCAGGGGTAGGAAAGCCAAGATTTGGAAAGGAAATGGATCCGTTTCCATCACCATATTATGGATGGCCATTGTCTAAAAGACATGTTCATCCCTACTCTCTTGAGATGCTTGTTCAATAATGAAAGCATGGGTTTCCATAGGCTTGAAATTGCAGGGAGATGTAGTGGAAACAGAAAATGGTAAAAACCAGAAATTCAAGGACTAGTGTGGGCAAAATAGAATTTGAGGGGTGCTGTTAGCCAGCTAGCTTCTTTCTGTACTGCTTCTTTTATTGCTCTGTTGCTTTCATAAATAATCCCAACTGGCTTTTATCTCCCCATGCCAAGAGGACCACAGGAAAAAGGAAGGGGGATTTTGACCCCCATCCCTGTCTGTTATGGACGTTATTCCTAGATTAAAGGATATTCCTAGGATCTATTTTTATTGGTTCAAGATGGCTTGCTAGAGGAAAGGAAATCTTATCTTGATTACCTTATATTGCTCTCTTCTTCTCAAGAGATGTTGGCTCTCCTGGGAAGTTGTAAAGCTAGATTTTTACAAGCCTTAAGAAATATCCTCACTCTGCTATCTAACGATGAAAACAAAAGAGCTTGTTATGTTTGGTTGTAATTGTTCATATAGGAAATAATTGTGCTATCCTGGGAAAAATGACTCTAGTTATCAGGGACTTTTATTTCTGTTTGTTTCATATAAATGTTCAAGCAGAGTAATTGTGTGGAATAAGTTGAGTACTTCGTTTTAAAATTTTATTAAAATCTTCCTTAGGATGTGTGACCTAAAAAAAGTGTAATGTTTTTTTCCTCAAAGCTCACCAGAATCTGAAGTAGGGTTTTGAGAACCTTTACATTTAGTTTTTATCTAAGAAAGTAATGTATGCTTTGTGTTCCGGAGATAATAAGACTCTATCAGATATTTCACATTCAGTAGTTCTATAGGTAGAGTGGTTCAGGGAAATGAAATATACTGGAATGGAAACAAAATAAAAATATTGAGTATTTTAATGTTGGCATTAATAATAGTGAAAACAGGGCCGGCCAAGTGCTCAGGTGGTTAAGAGCACGAGCTCTAAGCAACAGCGTCACTGGTTCAATTCCCACATGGGCCAGTGAGCTGCGCCCAAGCTGAGCTGCTGCTGATGGCTCAGCTGATGAGAGTATAAACTCTTAACAACAACGTTGCCAGTTTGATTCCCACATGGGATGGTTGGCTACACCCACCCGCAACTAACATTGAACACAGCACCTTGAGCTGAATGTCCACAAGCTGCTGACAGGCAGCTGGATGGGGACTGGACTTGAAGCTGAGCTAGCTGAGCCATCCACAATTAAGACTGAAGGCCAACAACCTGACTGTTCCCCTTCCCGAATTCCCCAACACTGTTCCCCTTCCCCAATTCCCCAATAAAATCTTTTAAAAAAATAGTGAAAACAGAATTGAATTAAATCTAATACTAAAATAGAGAAATGACTTTAGACATTTCTTCCTGCTAATAATTTACAACTGAGTCTACTTAAAGTTTTAGTGCATTTAGGTTATGTCAACAAATACATCATGTGTATTTCATTGTCAGACCCAGTACTAGACACTGGTGACACAAAGATAATAAAGCACAATCCCCTGCCCTCAAGGAACTAGTGTGGGGTCAAAAAATTTATTCAATAGAATTGGACTGAAAGCTGAAGCTTGCCTGATAAGCAACAATTCACCCGACAGACAAAGAGCAAAAAGCATTTCAGGTAGAAAGAATAGCACGTTCTAAGGTGGGGAGGCCAAAACAACATGTTATACTCAGGAATCTCATGGAGTTCATAAATTGTTGAGTGAAGTATAAAAAGGAAGAGTACAAGCAAATGAAATGAGATAGTCAGGGGTCAAATTATAGAAAGCTTGATATTTTCTCCATAATCTTTGAATAGTTTGGCAATGATCAAGGTTGCCTTTTATTTATTTATTTTTAAAGATTTTTATTAAAAATGTAACTAACAGGGCTGGCCGAATGGCACGGTGGTTAAGCGCTGGCTTGGGAAGCCAGTGGCTGCGGTTCGGTCCCACATGTGAGGGCCAGTGACACTGCCTTCAATTAAAAAAAAAAATGTAGCTGACATACAATATTATATTAGTTTCAGGAGTACACCATAGTTATTCAACATTTATATATCTAAAGAAGTGATCACCATGATAAGTGCAGCAACCATCTGACATGGTACTGTGCTATCACAATATTATTGACTATATTTCCCATGCTGTACATTACATCCACATGAGTTTTTTTTTTTTTTTTTTTTTTTTAAAGATTTTATTGGGGAATTGGCGGAGGGGAACAGCGTTGGGAAATCGGGGAAGGGGAACAGACAAGTTGCTGTCTTTTTGTTCTTCAGTTTAGTTGCGGAATGTTGCTTCACTGTTGGTATCGTCATTGCGCTCTTCCCGGATGAGGCAGATCGGTCGCTGGCCTCTGGATGTCGCTCACTGCGGCTATTGGCAGCTCACTTTTGGCTGCCAGCCGCTCACGCTGGCTGCGGGCCACTCACTATAGCCTATGGCAGCCCACACCATCACCGGGGCTCGCACAGCCCAGCTCCAGGTGGAGCTGTTGTTAGCTGTAGAGGGCAGTGTCACTGGCCCTCATGTGGGATCCGAACCGGGGCCGCTGGCATCCCAAAACCAGCGCTTAACCAATGCGCCACTCGGCCGGCCCCACATGAGTTGTTTTATACCTGGAAATTTGGTCCTCTTATTCTCCTTCACTTTTTCTCCCCTTTTTAAATTTTTCAACTACCATTGACATTCAATAGTACTTTATATTAATTTGAGGTATACAGCATAGTGGTTAGACATTTATATAATTTAAGAGATATCCCTCTGTTCCTTGAACATCCTTATAACCATTGTTTTGAACTCTGCGTCTTATTGATTGCTTGGCTCCATTTTGTTTATGTTTTTTTTTTTTCTGGTTTTCTCCTGTTCTTTCATTTGGCACACATTTCTTTGTTCCTCATTTTAGCTGCCTCTCTGTACTTGATTCTATGTATTAGGTAGATCTGCTATGTCTCCCAGTCTTGGCCAAGTGGCCTTATGTTGTAGTACCCTGTGGAGCCCTGGCACAGTTTCCCTGCTCACCTGCTTTGGGCGCTCCAGGAGTGCCCCTTGTGTGGGTTGTGTGCGCCCTCCTGTTATAGTTGAACCTTGATGGCTACTGGCACATCAGTGGGTGGGATTGACCCTCAGGCTGATTGGCTGTGGGATTTCGCCACATCCACAGCTTATGGGCTGCTATTCAAGTGGCTTACCCACTGAGTGGGATTTGCCTCAGTGGCTCTGGTGCCTGTTGAGACCACCTTTTGTTTATGCCACTTGTGGGGGTAATTAAGTGGTGCTCTGCTGTAGTCTAAAGCCAATCTCCAAGTGTGTTGGCTCTGGGGCTTCTGAGGAGGGGCTCCAGTGCAGGCCCAGGTCATTCAGTGGCTGTGACTGGCTGGGTGCTACCTGGTAGGAGCTACAAAGCTATCCACAGTTGTTCACTGCTTGTGCTACACCTTGAGGCATGTGAGAGAGGCCACATTGCAAAACGAGGACTTCTGCCACCAGTACTGGGCCTGGGGTAACTCTGCAAAATGCCAGGACACCCTGAGGCCTGCTGCCACCTGGCAACTCCCTTAAGGTTCAGCCACTGATAGAGCTTTGTGTGGTACATGTGTTGGTTGAGAGTCAGGGAGTCACTAGCGTGGGAAGAGTTGTGGTCACCAGGTTAATGTAAATTCTTATTTGGTGCCAGTGCTGAGCCTGGAGATATTCAGTAAAAGTCTCAGGGAACACCAAGGCCAGTTGCTGCCTGCCTGGGGCCTGTGGACTCCAATAGTTTTCCAGGAAAGAGTGCAATGTGGGAGGGGCTGGCCGCTTGCAAGAAAGTGCCCCTTGTATTGGGTGAGTTGGGTGGGGTCCCAGCCAAGCTCACCAGGCCAGTCAGCTGCAATTTGGCCTTTGTCGAGACAGCTCAACACAGGAAAGATGGCACCTGCCTACCGGTTGCATGGGAGGAAAATCCCTCACAGGAAAAATGGTGACTGTCCTCTTCCCTTGCTCCGATGCCAAATACCTCAGTCTGCTCCCATATATATCGACACTCCCCCAAGTCACCATCCCTCTGCTGGAGCCCAATGTGAGTGCCTGTGAGTGAATGAGTGAGCCTGTGCTCAGGCCATTGAAGAGGACATCTGGGTTTCCTACAGCCTTTCATTCCACCGAGATGGTTGGAATCCTCACTATTTTTCACAGCCAGATGTTGTGGGGCTCCTCTTTCCATCACCAGTACTCTGGGCTGGGAAGCCTGGTGTGGGGGCCTGGGGTACCTCGCTCTTCCAGGGGGAACCTCCATGGCAGAGATATCCCTCCTGATTCTCAATGCCACAAATAGGTTTGGGGCCTATTTTGTATCTCCACCCATCCTACCAGTCTCCATGTGGCTTCTTTAAATTTTTAGGTATAGGACTTCTGTTTGGCTAGACTTCAGATGGTTCTCCAGTTTGATTGTACTATAATTTAGTTATAATTTTAATATGTTCATGGAAGGACACAGGCACAGTGTTTATCTACTCCACCATCTTGGATCCTAGTCTAAGGCTGTCTTTTAGAAATATCACTCTGGTGATGAAATATGAAACTCAGACAGGGAGAGCTGGAAGACCAAACTTTGGTCAAAATGAAAATAAGGACTTTGATGATATCAATAAATATGACAATGAGTTAAGGTTATTGAATTGTAAATGTAAGAAAATTTATGGGTAACTCATTGAAAAAGGTAATATTGTGATATTTACCTTACTGAAAAAGGTAATAATGTGATGTTTATCTAAACAGTTAAGCAATGTTATCAATGCTAGCATCCAATCAGCATTAAGTTTATGACACAATTTTATACTACTAAAAAGAAGTACAATGTGTATTGAAACTTGAAGATAACAATGCCCATGGGAATGGGTCTATCATATGCATGGCATTCCTTAGTCTAAAGCTATGCTGTACAATAACATAGCAACTTGCCACATGTGGTGGTTGAGTACCTGAACTGTATCTAGGCCTGACTGAGATGGGTTTAGTGTGGGTAGAATAATGTAAAACATCTTATTAATAATATTTTATATGCATTAAATATGGGGTAAAATAAAACATTATTAAGATAAATTTCATTTGTTTCTTTTTACATTAAAAAAATGTGGCTACTGGAAAACAAAATTACATAGGCAGCTCATGTTGTATTTTTACTGAATAATACTGCAGAGGAACCATGTGTTGCTTGGGAGGTAAGTTTTACCTCTAAACCCTTAGTTGTGATGTACATCAAGGGGCTTTGTCTTTTGGTAACTTTTAACCTGTAAAGTGGTAAAGCCTCTACAGGGAGCAATAGGATTCAGAGGATTCAGGAGAAGGGGTCAAACAATGTCAAGCCCATTGCTAAGAGTCCCCTGTGTCCTCATTTACACTGTTTCCATCACACTGCATCTCTCAGGAGAAAACAGAGGGACCCAGAGTAGGAGAAGCAAGACTTTCAACCTTACAAATGATTCTTTCTAATTCTCTTCAAGTAATCTCTTTATGATCTTTAACCAGGCAACATTTGGTTAATTTGATTACTCTATTACACAAATCCAGATCAGGCTTGTGGGAACATCAACCATCATCAAATCAGGAGACTGAACAGATTGTAATGGGAATATTTTAGGGCTATTAAATGTATTTTTTTTTCCTTTGTAATTCTTAGTTGCCTCATGGCTTCCATATGTGAATTTATGCCTTTTTTCCTAAGTTCTTTTAATGTTATACAGCAATGGAGTGGGGACATGGAAGGAGGAGGAATGCTGGGATTTGAACTAAAATTTAATTAGTGTGTGGAAAAAATGAGCAAATCACTAACAACAGTCTTGGAACATTTCAAGCAGTCAAAAAGCCTTATTTATCCCAACATCATTTGAGGCCATTAAAAATTCTACAAACCTTCAATGAACAGAGAGTGTCATAATCTTTTCTATAATGTAGTGCTCTGCTGTAGGTTCAATGTAGAATCTTTGCACATGTTACATCATGCTTACAGAGTGCATTTTAGCAAAAATTACCATAAAAGGTTATAATTTCTGGCTCTAGAAAATTTACTAAGGCAATTTTTTTTTCCATTCCCAATAAGGTCAGAGAAATAAGGCATTATTGTTTTACATGTCACTGTATTTTTTTTTCTTTTAAAGATATTCTGTAGTGAGTCCTCTTAATCTGAATTACTGAAGTTTTGTGTATAGACGTGACCAAGACAAACTACTGGGATGTGGAAAGAAGACATATCCAGAGCTCTGATAACAGAACATCTCTTCTTCTCCGTATTCAGTGACGCCCCCTGATGCTGCTGGCTGGCAGTAAGACAGGAGCTACTGTATGTCATAGTGACTGAGGGGGTGCTGCTGGAGCTGCCAGCTCAGACTTGCTTCTGGATTGTCTCGCTTTCTGTGTAAACATGGGCGAGTTAACTGTCTTTTCTGTTTTAGCTTCTTCATCTGCAAAATGAGAACAGTAAGAGGATCTCACTTTCTGTGAAACGTAAGAAAAATATGTCGCTGACGGTAACATACCTGAGTTAACCACAGATCTCAGGTGGGCAAACCTCTTGCACCCGTCCTGCAGCCCTACATTTCCCAAGTCACGTCACTTTCCAGTTTCTAAGGCAGCTAATTCATACCTCCTCTTTTCTCCTCTAACATCTAATATCCATCTTCTCTCAATTAACGATTGACTTCTTATTTCACTGAGGAAAATAAACTCTAAGAACAGAGAACTACCACACCCTTCCACCACCAAATCCCCCCCGCTCAAATCTCTCATTTTGATCCCTGTGTTCTGCATTCCTTTTGGTTACAGACTCTGCCTGGGTATTGGATCCACCCCTCATTTACTCAGGGCATGACTTCAGTGATTCTTTCTTATTTCCTAGGAGACACCACATTCTTCTTCTCTACTCAGTCATTTCCTTCAATACCAAATATATTAGAATAGCTCCATCTGAAAAACAACAACAACAACAAAAAAACAACAGCTTTCTTTTAACTCCACATTCCTCTGTATTTCCTCCTTGTTTCTCTGTTCATCCTGACAGTAAGATTCTAAAAGTATCTGTATTGACTCTTCCAATTTGTTACCACCCATTCACTCATGATTTCGTTTCAATCAGGTTATCTTCTCTGCCTTTCCTCGGAAACTTCTTATGGTAAGGTCACCAGTGACCACCATCTTTCTAAATTTAATGTAAGTTTTTTTTTTTTTTTTAACGTTTTATTGGGGAATTGGGGGGCGGGAAGAACAGCATTGGGGAATCGGGGAAGGATAACAGACAAGTTGCTGTCCTTTTGTTCTTCAGTCTAGTTGTGGAGGACGTCGCTTCACTGGCCCATGTTGGTATTATGATCATTGCACTCTTCCCTGGTGAAGCAGTTTGTTGCCTGCCATTGGAAGGTGGCTCATGGTCGCTCTTGGCAGCTCTCGCTGGCTGCCGGTCACTCATGCTGGCTGCCAGCCACTCACGGTAGCTCACAGCAGCCCACTGCAGCCTAAGCTGTTGCCAGCAACTCATGGCAGCCCAGTTCCAGGTGGAGCTGTTGTTCACCATCTCAGCTGTAGAGGGCACAGTGTCACTGGCCCTCATGTGGGATCTGAACCAGGGCCCTGGTGCTCCCAATTCAACTTTTAACCAACGAGCCACTCAGTCAGCCCATGTCAGCTCTGTTTTTATCTTCTTCAATGTCTTAGGAGCAGTGGACCCAGTAGATTATTTCTTTTTTCTTGAAATGCTTTCTTCACTTGGTTTCCATTATATTGCACTCCCCTAGTATTCTTCCTACTTTGAACAGCTTCCCCTCATTCTCCTTTTCTTCCAGTTGTCTCCATCTACCATCATCTCTGTTTCATCATACATACCATCATCTACAGGAAGAAGCCTCTAGAGTAATAGTCTTTATTCATAGCTTCTTTCCACACCTCCAAAGCTCCAGATTCATATATCCAATCACCTAGTAGATAATTGACATACATTTGTATGTCCAACAGGAATCTCAAACAGCATACACAACGCAGAGCTCTTTATTCTTATATTTTTATAAGCTTTCTTTCCAGCTCAATCCCTTCCCTTCTCTCCCAACCAAATCTTTCCTCAGTTTTCTCCATCTTTGTTCAGAACAAAAAATTGTCATCATCCTAAATTATTTCTCTCTCCCTACCACCTAAACCAGTTGATTGGTAAATCCTATTAATCTCATCTTCAAAATATATCTTGAATTCCACTAATTCCCACCACCCCCATGAATGCCACCCAAGTTCGATGCACTATTCTCTCTAGCTTGGACTACTATATTCTCAACTGGCCGCTTTTGCCACTTTTGTCCCCTTATAGCCTCTTTTGCATATTATAGCAGTTCAGTCTTTTAAATATTAATTGCATATTAAAAGTCCTCCAGTGTTTTCCCTTGAACTTTGAAATAATAATAAAAAGTAAAAAAAAAACAACCCTCCTTAGGATAGCCTAAAGTCTCTACTCTCCAAGTTTATTTTATATTCACTTCTTTTTGTTCATTCTGCTCTAAACATGCTACTTCTTTGTATTTCTCAAACAAACCAAACATGCTGCCACCTCAGGGCTTCTGTTCTTTTAGTTTCCGATGCTTGAAAAATATTCTCCCAAAAAGAAGCATGGCATGCTCCCTTATTTCCTTCAGGACTCTGCTCAAGTGTTCCCTCTTCACTAGGGTTTTCCCTGACCACCCTATTAAAGTATTAATCTCCCTTTACCTCCATCACTTTCTAGTTCCTTCACCACAGCCTAATTACATTATGTGCTATTTATTGTCTCTCTCCCCAATTAGACTGTAGGTCCCATCAGGGCAGAGAGCTTGCCTGTCCTTCGTGAACTCCAAGACATGTAATAGTGTTTGCTCAAGTGGGTAGGGGATACATATTTATCAAGTGGCTAAATGGATACATATAAAGGGCTTAACATAGTGTTGAAAAGATAGTGACATATATACCAGGCCAAAAAAATGTGTACAAGTGGACACTTTGGTCAACGTTTCTCAAGCAGTAGTTTGCTATAATCAGAAGTGTCTGGATGCTGATGGTAACCATTTTGAGCACCTCTAGTAATTGCAGAAGTCAAACGTGACTTGTATTCATCTTTTGTAATGGGTATATATTGAGTATTACAATTTTAACACAGTTTTTCTTTCTTAAAATGTATATATATGTTTTGGCACCCTCTGTATTTATTGTTTTTTTCTGTCATATATAATTATATTTATGCTTTTGACATATATTTATATTTTTAACATATGTATTATATATAATAACACATATATTAGTGTTATCTTTTTTTCTGTTAAATCTTTTTTATTAAATTTATTGGGGTGACATTGGTTAGTGGAATTATATAGGTTTCAAATGTACAATTCTATAATACATCATCTGTATATTGCATTGTGTGTTCATTTATCTAGTATCTTAAGTGTTCTATTCTTATGTAATTAAGAGACAAATTGAGCTATTCAATGAAGTTGGGAAATAGAATTTTACACCATTACCAATGCTAACCATTGTTAGTTTAATTTTTTTTTGCATTTTTCTAGTCATTTTCTTATAAAAAAAATGTTTAGAATAAAAATGTTTCTGGATTTTTGCTAAGATATTAGAATCTTAATTCTTCTAATGTGGGCAAAAATTTAGATAATATATTACATACTGAAAATCAAGACAGAGACCCCCAACCGACCAATCAGTTGTTTTTCATAATTAAGTTGAATAAATATAATGAAAATTTCATAAGTTTTTATCTTATAAATATTGTTTCCTGTTTAATATTTGATATAAATGTTTTTTGTAACTTTTAAGCTAAAATACTAAATATGTTTCTTGGGGCAATTGATAGTTTTTGACAGAAATTTTTTACTTTTACATTACTAAATATGTGTATGATTCCTCATAATCTTGTTTAAAATTGTACAATATAATTGTACAATTGTACAATTTGTTAAAGCATTTTTGAAAATGTATATTGTTTTCAGCATAAATTATCTTGTCTAAATCTATTTTTTTAAAAATAAAGCTCATTGCTCTATTTTTATACAAGTATAAAAGACAAAAAACTGTCGTTAATTTTTACTTGGATTCTGTTTTCTACATAGGCTGCTATATATAACTGCAGCAGAGTGGACACCAGGGAGCACTGAGCTAGTGAAAATCCAATTCAGTTCTTCCTCCTCTATTATGTATTTTAATGAAGCAAACAGATGGTAGATAGATTTTCCCCTGGAAACTGCTGATTTTGAAGACTCCAGTTTGCCAGTTTTGCATGCATGGTGTTCAGCAGCATATAGTACCTTAAAAATATACATTTTACTTTGTCAGGAAAACAAATATACCTTTAGGCAGATGGATACATTTACAAAAATACCAGACCAATGCTTGCTTCTCCAGCTTTCTTTTGTAGATTTGAATATAAACATCTTTTCTCTCTCTTTGTTCTTAACTTTTTAGCAAGATATTAAATAGCAATAGATTTAGCTCAATATCTGGCACAAATGCCAGTTAGGTTATAAAACTATGTTCATGATCACTATTGTTTCTATCGGCGTTGCCGAACAGGCTCCATACTGCTCTGCATTATTATCTAGAAATAAAAAGAGGTGGTAACTTACAAATGTGATTTTCATTTAAAGAAATGGAAATAAGCCTCTTCTGAGATGCTATTAATAGTAATAGATGCTACGAACAGAAAACATACACTTACCTATTCTTTCTGAACCAAGATGATAGTCAATTCATGAAAAAAAAAATCAAGCTCTCTCTTCAAATGAGTATATAATACTAATTTTAGCCACAGGTAAAAACGTGAAATAAATATATATCCATGAAATAAATATATATAGTGTAACCAGGAATTGATTGCCAATTCCTGCTTACACTAAATCATTCAAACATTCTATGTAGGTATATGATTCCTATCATGCTCACTTTTCCATCTGTCGGAGAAAAGTTAAGAACTAACAGAATTTTACAATAAGATAAGAAAACGGATGAAAATGTAGAGCATCATTATTCCCACCAGCAAAAGAAATGATAAATGGTCAGAATCTGAAGTAGCATATTCGGTTTAGGTGCATAATTCTTAGAAATTAGCGCCATCTTCTGGCATGTCAAAGTACTGCTTTAAATCCAAGCGAGATGCTGGTAGGATCTTTACAGTACCATGAAATGTCAAAAAAAAAAAAAAAAAGAGAGAGATAAAAATCCCCTACACATGAGTCACACTGCAATATCTTCATTACAGCTTATGATGTAAAGTTTGAGAATGGTATCATGTATTTTTGTTATTCACATTATATAACAGTGCAGATTTATACTAGATTAAATATACTTTGTAGTTTATTGCAATAAAGTAAAATTCCCAGAGATTCCACACATGGACTATTCCACAACTGATGTGTTTAGAACACTTTCCTCAGTCCAAACTCATGAGATTCTTCATGAGTTTGTGAATTTTTAGTTAAGAAATTAAGAAATATAGAGGTTGGAGTGGGTCATCATTCCTGTTCAGTAGAAATTTTTTTCCAGCTCTTTAATCTATTCTTTTTTAAGGCATGGATCCATAACTGTACTTTTATATACTCCAGAGTAATAAAAACAATAGCAATTGTAATACCTTCTATGTTCCATTTGCTAGGTGCATCTGAATTATTTTATTTCTTATAGCACCCCAATGAGATGTTCTTATTTTTATATTCTTATATTATAGATGAAGAAACTGAGGCTCTGAGAGGTGAAGTAACAGAGCTAAGAAAAGACTTAGTCAAGATGTAAATCCAGGCTCATGTGACTCCAAAGCCTGTGTTCTTGTTAATGATGGCTGGCATATTTATGACGTTGGCTGATTAAAATAATATAAAACACCTACCAATAATATAAAACATTGTATGTTATATATAAAACATTACAGGTTTTATATAATTGGTAGATGTTTTATATTATTAAACTTTGTGTTCCTCACAAACTGATTTCATACAATTTTATTCTATTTTTCCCTCCAATTCCTGAACCATGGATTCATGAAAATTAGTAGGACTCATATTCCTTCTCTATATTCCCTCTTTCATATTTAATAGAAATGTAAACACATATTAATTGCCATGCAGTGCAAAGCACTTAATAGGTATTCAATATACACCAAGGAATGTATTAACAGATAGGTTTTAGTAGGAGCTTAACCATTTCCCAATATGCAGAGAATACAAATTAAAAATGGTTAAAAAGATCAGTATGTCTTTAAAAGTTTCTAAGTGTTTGAATATTTGGGGCCACACACAGACACACACACACACACACACACACACAAACACACCCATAAAAATACAAGTTTACATATATACTCCAGATAGTTAACTATGATTTCCATTTTTGGGTTTGGTAATATGTAAAAATAGTTTAGGAAATGCAAAAATCTAACAAGGACCCCAAATAATAAGGTCGATTTATCAAAGGGCAACATGTACTCTGTGAGAGAGAGAGAGAAAAAAATTGTTTTTACTAGAAGTCCTAGGAGGGAAATTATATTTTTACAATATCTGTGGTTTAGTTGTTGAAGTGCTGGAAAAAAGCAGCAGCATGTTGCAAAATACTAACTCATTTCTAGGGACCACAACACGTGACATTTTAAGTGCATATAATAAAGGAAAGATTTTACGTTAATAAATATGGCATGAGAGATTATTTAAGTCATATTACTAATAAAACAAAGAAAACTCATCAGTGATAACATGTGAAGTTTAAAATTCATATTGTAGCATTATTTTTGAATAGAAAAAAATCTTCTTATATATAATAGCCCCAAGACTTCATGTACTAATTGTGAGCAGGTGCCTAATGCAAGCTATAATACTATATAACAAAACTATAAAAAAATGAGTAGAAGATTAAGAATTAGAAATACTGTAGGCAAACAACAATTAGGAAATCTAGCAGAATAAAATATTTTACTTTCTATAGCGTAAAATACTTGGAATAAAACTTTTATCTATTAGGTTTCTTGGTTACAGGCAGCAGAAACCAATTCTGGCTGTCTTAAGCAGGAAAGGAATTTGAGGGCTGGCGATAGACTAGCTCATGGAATCAATAGGAAGACTGGAGAACCAGCATGGGGAGTAGGCAGAAATGAAAGAACCTCGGCAGCTCAAACATAGCCACATTCACATTGTGTGAATAGTGTTGTCAGGATGCAGCTGCTGGCATCTCTAAGACTGGAAACAGCCATGTGGCTATGTCAGCTACAAATAATTTCTAAATAGCAGTCTGTCTTTGGATCATTGCCTTACCAGTTAAATCCTGGGGAGGGTATCAACTGGCCTATCCTAGGTCCTGTATGCACATATGAATAGGAAGAAAGTTCAGGGCTGTGTAGCCAAAAACAAAAACATGACACAATACCCAATAGATACCTCTCGTAGACATTTAGTTGCTCAGTACCAATATGTATCCTTTTACTAGTACTTGCATTTTCAAATCAAAATTTTTTTCTATGACACAGGAGCCAAAGATACACACTGGGGAAAGGACAGTCTCTTTAATAAATGGTGTTAGGAAAACTGAACAGCCACATGCAAAAGAATGAAACTGGACCACTACCTTACACCACACACAAAAATCAACTCAATATGGATTAAAGACTTCAATGTAAGACGGAAACCATAAAACTCCTAGAAGAAAACATAGGCAGTAAGCCCCTTGACATTGGTCTTGGGGATGATTTTTTTTGGATTTAACACCAAAAGAAATACCTTGGCTTCTCTCTCCCTCCTACCCTCCAGTCTCCTGGCATGGAAAAGTGTGGTTTGCACGTGTTTTTGAGACATGGATCTCAGAGCCAACAGGCAAATGACGGGCACACACGACATGGAAGGCAACCCCAGGGCTACAGTCCTTATTTCCAGAACTGGTCAGAAGGCCACTTCTGATCTTATAACTTTCCTCCTTGAATGCTCTCTCCTTTCATATAGGGAAGCAAATTTAAATTCTCCTTTCCACGTTCTCCTTAGTTTCAGCTAACCCTGCCGCTGAAGACATTGTATACTTGGTATGGTGATGTAAGCCCTCATTCCTGGGAGCCCTGGCCATGGTGGGCCTGCTGTTTAAGGCTTCATGAGGCCCTTAGCACTAGATGTGTGAAGCTAAGACATTCTGTACGTGTGCGTGTGTGTGTGTGTGTGTGCGCACACACACCTGCATCACAAGCCCCTTTAGCACTCTGGTGAAATCAATGGGAACCCTCCTCAGAATAATGTTTCTAAATTAATTAAAATACATAGGATTATAAACTAAACCAACTTTTTTGACATGCAGTTAATAAACTATAACAACTTTGTAATAAAGTAAAATTATGCTTCTTCCATCATGCATTTAAACAATGTGATCTAGCAGCTGGTGTAATAAGTACAGTGATTACAAATTGTGAGGAGCACAAAATGTTTCAATATAGTGTATAACAGTTGTAATGTGCTCTAAACGGATCTGATTTCTCTGGTGACCAAGTCACAGATACTGTGCATACTACTGTGGTTTGTTGCTGGCATTCATAATTAAGAATTTGTTAAACGTCTGTTGGTGGTGGTAAAAGGATGTAATTATTTTTTCTCACCCACATTTCACAGTTTCTTTGGCCTAGAGAATTACCTGAGTTCTGCCCGACCGCTTCTCCTCACCTGCTGGCTAAGTCTCCCACCTTCAGTGCTCGCTCTATAACTTCCCCTCTCACGGAGGCCTACCTTCTCCTACTCTGTCCGCCATGTTTAATTGCTCCTGTTCTCCATGTGATATAATTTTTAAAATGCTCTTTTGACCCAGTTTTCAGGCCTTGGTGCGAGGGCAGTCAGTTCCTTTCTTAAGCAGCGAAGTCCAGACCTCAAAACACTTCCACTGTTGGGCTGCAGACCATTACACATGTTCCTAACCACCTGTGCCCAGGTACTGGGCAACCAGGGCAGCTGCTCTCTCTGGAGCACATGAAATGATTCAAACTAGCCAATCCGCAGGGAGCCCTGGAAACCTAACTAACCTGACCCCTGCTTGCCATACATAAGCAGCCAGACCTTTACAGCTCCAGCTTGCTGATACTCCGGCCCTGGTACCACACCATGTGTGGTCCTGTGTAGCAACCTTCTTTCATTTGGACCTATAAATAACCAAAAGTTCTTCTTTACACCTATCTGAGTGTGTTAAAAAACAAAACAAAACAAAAAAAACACCAAACCTTTAAATCTTATACTCTGATTCCCCCACCCTGCATGTCTGCTCCCCCTTTTTCTTCTTTTTTTTTGCTTTAAAACACTTTATTGGAATCCTTCTGATAAAACCAAGTACTTGTTTTAAGACAAAGTGAAAGCTAATTGATATTTAAGTGCTCCAAATTTCTAAGTTTTTTCCTCCAATAAGTTGACAGCTGCTCACACAGGTTAATGCAGGAAAAGATATAAGTTCCCAACACCAGATAAAGAGGGCATCCTTTTTGTCAGCAAAATCCACAGTAGCCAGACAGAAGGACAGCAGCTCTTTTCATAGCCTCAAGTGGCAGGAACCATTACCTAGGCATCCCAGCCATCTTAACAGCATTGCTTCAAGAGGAGTGTAACCTCAGGCTCTCAGCACATTAGTGGCAAATCTCTGTGAAGGGGAACTGCCCCTGGCTGGGTTTCCAGAGCTCATGCTTTATTCAAGGATAACACACTTGTGAACCTCTTAAACCCCCTATTGGCGTTGTAGGCCCGCCTGCGAGATTCAGGGCGCTTTAAGAAACCAATGGGTCGGGCTGGCAGAGCAGCGCAGTGGTTAAGCGCTGGCTTGGGACGCCAGCGGCCCCGGTTCGGATCTCACATAAGGGCCAGTGACACTGCCCTCTGCCGTGCAAAGATGGCCAGAGCGCTGAGGACCTCCACCACCACTCCCATTATGGGTACGGAAACACACAGGTTACTAGCAAGGAGCACCTTGCACAAAAAAAAGCTCCCCCTTTATCTTCTTTACTTGTGTGTTTGTTTTGTTTCCCCATAGCACTCAATATCTTCTATCAATTCACTACAGTGTCCCATTTCACATTGGAATGAACGGCTCGTGAAGGCAGGATTTTGTCACTTTATTTTCTGCTGTGTCCCAAGAACATGGAAGAGTATCTGGCACATAGCAGGCTCTCTGTACATCTTTATTGAACGAATGCAGGAAGTCTCCTTCCTGTGTCTACTGTGACCCGTCCCTTGGGCGACACTTTGAGCTCTTTTTGTACCTGTTTGTGTAGTTACATGAAAAGCCTGAAATGGGAGGTGGCTGTTGTAGTTTCTAATTCAGAGGAGCTTTCCTCTTTCAGGTGCCCAAAGCCTCTGAAGTAGATAGAGCTCAGTCATGGAGAGGTGGAAGGAGAGTGGGTCTTCAGGGGTAATCAGGAGAGGGACCACCTTCTTCTCCCCCTTGGTTTCTGAATCTGTGTCCTATGGCTGTGGAAGAAATGGCACTGTGAGTCAGTGATAGTTCGAAAGCATACATGGCATCTGGCAGGACAGCACTGTAACCCTGAAAGGCAGCCCAGGCGGTGCTGTCACAGATGATTTCGCCATTTTACAAGCGCAGCAGCTTTTGGATGATGGATTTCTGGTACTGCCTTATTTCTTCCTCTGTAAAGTAAGTCCGTTGATTGGAAGTAATATTGTGCAGGATGCCATGATGGCTTATACCCTGTTGACTACATTCATCAGTAGAAGTGCTTGAAGAAGCATGACGAGTAGAGCAAGTAATCAGGACAACAGGACACATTCTTGCCATTACTGTAATGCAATCAACCTTAAGCCCAGAGACCATATCAGGGGTTAGGGTTGTTTGTAGCCGTTGGGCTATGAGGATTCAGAAGGGGCACTTGTGAATTCAGGCCTCTTAGGGAATTCACTGCTGAGGGCCTGCATGGCCTCAGATTCTTCTACAATTGCCGTTTCCACATGCTGCCAGATTTCATTCTAAAATCTTCTAACAACTCAAATTCTTCTATAAAAAAAGTATGTAATTGTTTTCTCACATTCCTTCCAGTAATAGGTGTCATTACTCTTCCTAGTGTTTTACAGTCTGATGAGAGTAACTTGTCTAGATATCACTTAAATTGCATTGCCCTGATTACTAGTGAGTTTGAGTGCCTTTTTGTTTTTCTTGTTGGCTATCTGCATACTCATCAGTGAAATCTCTGTTAATATCTTATATTTATTATTCTTTTGAGTTTATTTTGACAATTCTTAAAAGTCCTTTGACTAGTATATTAGTCATTTGTCTGTCACATTCCAAATAATTTCTCCAAATCCATAGTTTTTCTAATGATTTTAGATGTGGCATCTTTTGCAACTCAAAAGTTTATTTTTTTATGTTAACCAAATATTTTCTTCTGTACCTCCAGAATTTTCTGTCTTGGTTAAGAACCTTTCCCTCATACCTAGATTGTATACGTAGTTCCCAGGATTTGGTTTTAAGGTATTTATTGATTTATATTTTATATTTTAGTCTTTAATGACTCTGGGTTTCATTTTAGTACATAATGGAAGACAGGCCTAACTTTATTTTCTCCCAGTTGGAGACTAGTTTGTTCCAGCTCTATTTATTACATAAAACATTCTCTGACAACGAACTAAAACAGCAATTTTCGTCAACTATTACATTCTCATATATATTGGAATTTTTTACTGGGTTTTTTTCTTTGTCCTACTGATCTATTTATATTTTTACAATGCCAATACTACATTGAAAATGATGATAGAGGTTTCATGTGAGTTCTAATATCTGGCAAGGCTAGTTCCCCCTCACATTAAAAAAATATATATATTTTTACTGGATATTAATGGATTGCTATTATATATATTATACTATGTCAGGCTCAAAAGCTTTGAAATTTTATTGGAATTACATTATTTATATACTACATTTGAAAAAATTAATATTTTATGGTATTTTTTTCTCATCTAGGAATCCTGTATTTTTTTTCTAGCTATGCATATATCATTTTATCATTAAAGTTTTATAATTTTCTACAGAGAAGTCCTGGATCTTTCTTTTCAAAGTTATTCTAAATGTGATTTTTTTTGGGGGGTCATAAATATGAAGGGAAAGATTTCTCATTTCTATTTCTAAGTCGGTTTTGCTGGTGTAACAATACATTAAAATAGAAGTTCCAGTTGAAACACAAAGAAAATAGAAACAACACATCAAAGGGAGGTGATAAGGATGTACAAAGCAGTTGGCTGGAAACCTGCTGGTTACCCTTGAATCCCTCACTTAACTGAGGGAATAAAGACATATAGAAATCTTTTCCCTCACCCCTTCACCTCAAGTCAAGAGACAGGCATTTTAGGGATACAACTTGGAGAGCTAAACATGCATCCTTGCAGTCTGAGGTGAGGGGACATAATGACTGGCACCTGCCTGGACAGTTGAAAAGGCTGACTGCCCTGAGAGGGGGAGCAAATGAGAGTCTAATTCTTCACTGGGACTGGTCAGCACTCCCACGCTTTGTCAGGGAAAGGATATGTGTATATTTCTCTTGGCTCTGATGTGGGTCTTGTGTGGAACAGAGAAGCTGAGGTGTTTTTTTTTCTTAAATTCTGACCAAAAGAACCATTTCAAAAGGTGAAAAGCCCTTAGCAGGGAAAGCTTGGAGGTGTCACTACATTGCTAGCTAAAAGATGCCTTTTCCCAGGGTAACGAAAATTGAGGGTGAATGATTGCCAGCTCTGGGGTCTCCAAAGAGCCCATGAAAATGCCCTATGAGACAAGTTGGCTTTAAACATCTGCCAAATCCAGAGAGCAGCGAAGCTAAATCAACTCAACCGTATCAGTCAAGAAAGAAGCTTCCCGTCTCCTTTCATCTCCCTGAGCTCCAGGCTGAACAGTCTGGAACTGCGGTTTGTAAAACAGGGAAGAGGAGTTTAAGTTCCCTTTTCCCTGACGTTAGACTTTCTATTTGACTTGACCCCAAATGGAGAAGGAAAAAGCACGACATTTAAAGCAGATAGATTTGCCAATCATCTCTAAATGGATGACCCAATTACTAAGTAGAACTGATGTTTTGTTACTGACGAAGGCCAAGGTCTAAATATTCATTTGAGGAAAAAAGGAAGAACTAACATCACTGCAAATTTAAAGGGAGAATGACAGACAAAGCAAAGTTGCCTCATGTTTACATATAACTATGCTATTATGAAGAAAAGCTAGTCTTGTAACTAGCCACAGCACCGAATTTTCCCATTTAAATGATATCAACAAGAAATAGATTTATATCTGCTTTTCTAGTGTTAATGTTGATTATTCAATTTTTTTCTAATTACATTTGCTTGGACCTTTTCAAGACAATGATAAATAATAACTGTAATAGTAGGCATTCTTGTCAAGTTCTGATTTTAATTGAAGAGATGTTAATATTTCCCTATTAGAAATAATATATACTTTTGGTTTTAAGGAAGACTTTATTAAATTTTAGTACTTTTATTTCTTTTTTTTTTTAAGATTTTATTGGGGAATTAGGGGAGGGGAACAGCGTTGGGGAATCGGAGAAGGGAACACACAAGTTGCTGTCCTTTTTTTCTTTAGTCTAGTTGTGGAGAACGTTGCTTCACTGGCCCATGTTGGTATCGTCATTGCGCTCTTCTCGGGAGAGGCAGATCGATCGCCCGGCCTCTGGACAGCCGCTCACAGCAGCTCTTGGCAGCTCACGCTGGCTGCCCGCTACTCAGTGTAGCCTATGGCAGCCCACTGCAGCAGGGGCTGCAGCTATATGCCTTCCTGGGGACTCACAGCAGCCCAGCTCCAGGTTGTTCACCATCGTAGCTGTAGAGGGCAGTGTCATCAGTCCTCACAAATGGGATCCGAACCAGGGCCACTGGAATCCTAAGCCAGCTCTTAATGAACGCACCACTCAGCCAGCCCTTTTTTATTCCATTTTGAATTTCTATTTCTATTTAATAATTTCCTTACAAACAATAAAACACTAAAGCCCACCTGCTCAATGTGATCGATGCCTTAGCATATTTATCAAATGACATTTCAATATCTATTGATATGATTATAAAATGTTCTCTTTCATTAATTTACTTGATTTTGAATTATGCTGATGAATTTCCTGGTATTGTATCATCCTTGTATTCTTAGGACATTTCCAACTTATTCATAATATATAATATTTTGGTACATTTTTGGATTGTATTTGCTAGTACCTGGGGTGTGAAAAAATATGTACATGTAACTTGTATTCATCTTTTGTTATCAGTATACAAAGTCTGACAATTAAGTTCGTGAACATGTTGCAACGGTTTTGCTAACCTTTTTTTGATATCAGAGGGATTATTCATTATGAATTTGTATCAACTGGACAAACAGTTCACCAAGTTTACTATTTGGAAGTGCTGCAAAGATTGCATGAAAAAGTTAGACAACCTGAACTTTTCGCCAACAATTCATAGCTGTTGCATTGTGACAATGCACCAGCTCACACGGCATTGTCTGTGAGGGAGATTTTGTCAGTAAACAAGTAACTGTATTGGAACACACTCCTTACTCACCTGATCTGGGCCCCAGTGACTTCTTTCTTTACCTAACAATAAAGGGAAGATTGAAAGGAAGGCATTTTGATGACATTCAGGACATCAAGGATAACATGAGGAAAGCTCTGATGGCCATTCCAGAAAAAGAGTTCCAAAATTGCTTTGAAGGGTGGACTAGTCACTGTGATATTGGTGCACAGTTTCCCAAGCGGAGTACTTCAAAGGTGACTGTGGTGATATTCAGCAATGAGGTATGAAGCATTTTTTCTATAATAAGTTCTCGAACATAATTGTCCGACCACGATATTGAGTATTACAGTTTTAATACAGCATTTTTCTTTCTTAAAATGTGTATACTTTTTTTTGGCACCCTCTGAATTTGGCTTTTTTTTTTTTTCTTCTAAACTCATTTAGTAAGATTGGTCTATAGTTTTCTTGTACTAATGTCATGCTGGCTTATTAAAATTAATTGAGAAGCCTCCACAGTTTTCTACTGTTTGGAATAATGTAAGTAAGTCTGAAATAATCTATCTTAATATATAAGATAGATTACCTATAATCAGTATCATTGTGGTGACTCTTAAAATAGCAGATATTCAATTATCTTCCAGATGTTAATATAGTAATTAAAAATTATTTTTCACTCATAGGCCAATTTGGAGAATTATGCTTTGCTAGAAAAACATGCATTGTATCCAAGCTTTAAAGGTTGTTGGCAAGGGACATACATATTTTCTATTTTTAAAATAATTTCTTCTTTATCAATGAGCATGTCACATTTTCATCCTTAATCATATTTTTAACCTGCTTAATCAGAATCTCGAGGAATTTAATTATTTTTTGGCTTTTCAAAAAACCAAGTCCTTTTATACGTTGTTTTATGCACATTTTATTTATTTCAGTTTCATGAATTCCCTTTTTAAAATTTATTTTTATTTATTTTAGTATGTTTTATCTTAAAAGCTGAGAATTGCTACATTTAATCATTTGTCTTTTGTTGTATTTTATTTCTTTCAGTTTTCTCTTTAATAATTCCCTTTTCTTACTCTTATTTACATTCTTCTTCTAAATATCTTCCAAATATCAGCCTTAAATTCTTCTTTTTCTTTTTCTTCTGGCTATACTTTGTTCCCACCTTGTTTCAGAGTTCTCAGATGCTGGTCTCCAGGCTCTTGCCTGATGCAGAAGGAAGAAACCACAATGGATACTTAAGTTCATCCTGCTAGTATTTCCCTAGAACTCAGGGCACAACTTTTGACAAACTGCCTACCAATCTCAGGATACACACGTCACACGTGACAGGTTGGAATTGGAAATAAAGGAAGATATCTTCCCTAAATCCCTTCTCACTTTCACTTACAACATAAGCATGATATATAATAGGCAAGTTCTAAATTTAAAAAAACACAACATTTTAAAATAAGTGAATGACAAAGAATAAGTCTCTACTAAGTAGAAGTACTTATGGATACATATATGTTCTTGAATAAGAAGTTTCAATATACTAAATTTGTCAGTTCCTACTAAATTATTTTATCAATCCAATGTGATTTTAATTAAAACATATGTAGGCATGGATAGAGTCCAGGATAAGATATAGTACATCTGGAAGATTTTTATTATGATAAGAGTGGCTTTTCAAATTACTGATAAAATGAAGGGTTATTCAATAAATATTATTGGTAAACAAATCATTAGAATAAAAGAGGATTCTTTAAATTACTCTATATCCCAAAGTACATTCAAGCTGGATAAAAAAATTAACTTAAAAAATGAAACCATAACAGCTTTAAAATAAAAAGAAATTTATATTTGTAATCTTCCTAAATTAGCTATTATAAATGGAAGCAGAAAGAAAAAGAGTGATACATTTGTCTACTTAAAACTTAAAAAGCTTCTTTCTGCCAAAAAGTGTGAGAAGATATAAAGTCAAAAGACAAATGAATTACATTCTATGGATGGATATACCATATTTTGGTTACCTATTCTTCTTTTGATGCACATTTGGATTGCCTTCTTCTTTTTTTTTTTTGTCTATTATAATAATACTCTGAATATTCTTATATAGATTTTCATAAGGATATATGTTCTTATTTCTCTTGTTTACATACTAACAATTGAATTGCTGGGTCTTATGGTAACTCTGTTTAACATTCTGAGGAATTGACAAACTGCTTTCCCAATTGGGTGCACCATTCTAGAATCCCACCAACAACGTATGAAATACTGATACATGCTACAACATAGATAAACTTCAAAAGCATTACACTAAATGAAAAAAGCCACCACAGAAGGCCATATATTATATGACTTCATTTATATGAAATGTCCAGAGAAGGCAAATCCATAGACACAGAAAGCAGATTAGTGGTTACCGGGGGTTGGGGCAAGGGAGTGACGGAGAGTGAAAGTTAATGGGTACAGGTTTCTTATTAGGGCAACAAAAATGTTCTGAAATTAGATAGTGGTGATGGTTACATTGAATTGTACATTTTAAAAGGGTTCATTTTATGGTAAGTACATTATATTGCAATAAACCTGTTATTTGAAAAAAAGACACCACAATCAAAATGCATTTTTTTTTCTAATAACAACAAAGAGCTCTTTCCAAAACAGAAGACAAGGATAAACAATCCAAGTAGCATTATGTAACCAACTGTTTAAAACACAACTCACAGGAGAGGGCAGGGCTTGGTGAGGGAAGCCCTTATTTTTAGCTTTTGTTGATTTTCGTGATGTAAATATTCCTACCATAATTGATTTCAAGAGGTTGTTAACAATATTATCTCCACCACACTTTGCATTCAAGTGAAAATGGGCATGGAATATGAAAAGGAGGTTTACAGAGAAATACAAATGACCAATAAACACACTGCTCAACCACACTTAGAAATAAAAAAATGAAAATTAAAACAATGTTAACATCACTTTTTTTGAATCCTATGTGACTAAAAAGTTTTGAGGAAAGATCACAAAATATCTCATATTTTGGTGGGGCCCTAAATTGTTTGAAGGGCAATTTGGTAAAATCTTTCAGAATTAAACATGAGCATATCATTTGACTCCATAATTCCACTGATAGAATATTTCCTTCTCTAGTGACTTTATGGGGAAATAGGAAATCTGTATGTTCTTGGGGGAACATAAGATGTAAACATTTTGTCTTTTACAAAAAGAATATAAAGACTCTAACAAAATGAAAAAAAAAAGGATAAAATATTCACATGAAGTTATTGGCAATAACACAGGTCGTGATTAGGAGCATGGAATTTTTATGAAATATAAGATATTTCAAGAAGGAAAAGAATGAACAATAGTTAAATACTCATGCTCTATCAGATATCAATGCTAAACAATGGCAATAGTCATTGTTCTAAAAGTGGAAAGAAAATGTCAAATCCGCTTACCCATGTAACAAATCATATCTTTGGGCTGGCTGAGAGGTGCGTTGGTTAGAAGCTGGCTTGGGATGCCAGCTTTGAGCAGCAGGGCCCCGGTTCAGATCCCACATATGAGGGCCAGTGACGCTGTGCCCTCTACAGCTAAGATGGTGAACAACAGCTCGACCAGGAGCTAGGCTGCCATGAGTCACCCGTGATGGCATAGGCTGCAGTGGGGCTGGCCAGAAGCGGGCGTGAGCTTTAGTGACCTGCTGTGAGACACTGTGAGCAGCCATCCAAAGGCTGGCGAGCGACTGCCTCACCCGGGAAGAGCGCAATGATAATACCGACATGGGCTAATGAAGCGACGTCCTCCACAACTAGACTAAAGAAGAAAAGGACAGCAACTTGTCTATTCCCTTCCCCGAATTCCCCAATAAAATCGTAAAAAAAAAAAAAAATCATATCTATAATTACTATATGGGAAAGAAACTAATGAGCAATTATGACAGAGTGAAAAATTTTAAAATAATAACAGAAGGATTAGATTCATTAGGATTCCTGTTGCTTGTGGAATGATAACATATCCCTCAGTCAGTCTTAGCACAGGAATTTAATACAATTTATTCAACAAATATTTATTAGTCTATTAACACAGTATATGAAAATCACAGCACCTAATAGCTCTGAGGGACATAAATATGGATAAGACATAGTCCTTTGCTATAATTTGGCCTTGTATCATTCTCTGATTTCTTTTCAATAAAGAAAATTGTTTTCTTTCTACACCCCATCCCCACCTTCCAAAACAATAAATTGAAGGTAAGGACTATATTTGTTTTGTATTTCCCACCGCAGCTGATACTAGGACATTCCATCAATTCACGTGTGGCATTCAATCAAATTTTGTTGACAGTGCCATCAACAAATATACTGACAGTAATTTTAACTAAAAAAAAAAGTACTGAAGGGGCTGGCCGAGTGGCGCGGTGGTTAAGCGCTGGCCTGGGAAGCCAGCGGCCCCGGTTTGGGTCCCACACATGAGGGCCAGTGACACTGCCCTCAAAAAAAAAACACAAAACGTACTGAAGTATTTTATAAAAAATACCACAGTTGAACATTCTCTAGAACTATTATAACTTCCATAGTGACCCGCTGTGTCTTTGTTTTTCTACTTGTCTATGTAGATGCTCTAACCTTGAGCATCATGCTTAAAACCAGTTTGCAAATTGATGAGGATTTTCTCTTCTGAGTGGAAAATTTTGTTACTGATTTTTTTCCCCTTGCTACATAAACAAAACTTCAGTCATTCATCTAAAACGAGTCCAGTTTGTCTCTGTTTCTCTCTCTCGGTTAGCATTCTGTGAGGTTGAGGTGGCAAATATATGTCAGGACTGTGTTCTGAACAAGAAGTGAGAAATGGGGATAATATATAAAAATCATAAGTGATTGTAATGTAACCAAATGGCATTCTAATTTTCTGATTAGGCAAACAGATTAAGTTAAAGTTGATAATTTAGATAACTAATTTTTCTTGTATTTAACTTTCTATGAAGTATAACAGAAAAAAGTTTACAAATCAAATGGGTACCATTCACTATTCATTCTTTTTTTTTTTTTTTTCAGCTGAGCCATCCCTGCTACCTGTTGGCAGCTCAGTGGCTGCTCAGCTCAGATTGGGCATCAAACTGCTGTTGCTCAGAGCTCAGCTCACACTCTTGAGAGAGCTCTTAACCAACTGAGCCACTCAGCCAGCCCATGAACTCATTATTTCTGTGTAACCATCTTCCAAGTTAAGAATTGCTGGATTGTGTTTGTTATTGTTTTGTTAATGACTTTGCATCAATATTCATGACTGGCCTCCCATTTATTTTTCTTGTCAAGTTCAATATCTAGATGGTGCTGACCTCTTGGAAGAGGTTGGAAGTTATCCTCTGGATTTATTCACTTGAGCGTTTATGTAAGATTGGTGCTTTTCTTCCTTAGAAAATCAGAAGAGTTTAGTAGTGAAAGCACATCAGTTTTCTTAGTGGGAATATTTTTAATTAGGAATTTAATTACAGGATGATTCATGTTTGTTATTTTTTTTGTGCCAGTTTTAATTAATTGTTTTATTAAGATTTCATGCAGTTTATATAATTTTTCAAATATATTGACATCAAGTGGTATATCATATCCTCTTAATCTCTATGATTTGAAGTGATGTCTTACTGATTTGTAAAAAACAAACAAAAATTTCTGTCTGATAATCCAAATATCTGTGTCATATTTATATCTGGTTCTGATGATTGCTTTAGACTGTGTTTCTTTCTTTCTTTTTTGTCCTTTAGCACACTTTTACATTTTTTTGTTGGAAGCTAGACATGATGTGTCATGTAATAGGAACTAAGGTAAAAGGCTTCTAGTGTGAGATTTTTATGTTAATCTGGCTAGGAGTTGGGCTTTATTAGTGTTTATCAGAGCTGTAGATGCCAGAGGCTTTCAATTCCTGTAGTGTTCATGTTTTTGTCTTCCCTGTTTGACTTTGACTTTCCCTAGGTATTTCTCCCCTGGCAGTCCATTTTGCAGCTCTCTCGGCTGTAATCCCGTTATTAATCTGGAGCCTGTATATGTGGTGGGAAGGTGTGGAGTGGAAGTGTTCTATAATCTTATGATTAAATCTCAGTCATTTAATAGAAGGCTATGTTCCTGGAATATGGCTTTCACAAATGTTTCTTAGCTTTTTTTTTTCTTTCCCCTCCTTGGGTGAGACAAAAAGGTTAGAGGGGCTGAAGTGGGAAGTATTCCATCTCTCAGGTGGGATAAGGCTCTGGTAAAGACTTTTTCTCTGGAAAATAAACCTCTCCTGTTACACCTTGCTCTCCAGGTTTTTCTGTTCCTTCTCTGACCACCTTGTCGCAGTCTCCACTTCTTCGCTCCTCTTTCTTCTCTATCTAAATGCTAAATGTTGTAGAATGTTGTGCTCTTTACATTCTCTTCATAAATGATTTCACGTATTTGCATGAATTTAAAAACGATACACCGAAAACTGCAACTTTATATCTCTAGGCCAAGCCTCTCATTTTAAGGCAAAACGAAATATCCAACTGCCTCTCTGACCTTTACACTTACACATTCTACAGGCATCTGAAGTTAAACTTAACTCCTGTTTCCATGCAAGCTTATTCTTCTACTTTTCAGTAAAGCACTCTATTATCTAAGTTGCTTGATCTAAAAACCTGGGAGCCATATTTTTGATACCTCTGTCTCCTCATCCCCAACACAGTCTATCAGTAAGTCTTATAGAATATAACCCCGAATAAAACTTGAATCTGGCCAATTCTTTCCCAGTGTGCTCAGGCAACATCATTTTTTATACGGATTACTGCATGAGATTCCTATATCTGCCTTTTTCTATTACTCCAATATGTAGACCCAAGTAATATTTTATAAACCCAAATCGTTCCCCTCTATAAATCCATTGCTTATCATTGGACATTAAAAAAAATCCAAAAACTCATTCCCATGCCATACAAAGCACTGAGTGATTTGACCTCAGTTTGTTTCTCTGAATTCACTTATGCCATCCTTGCCTTCTTCTTTATATTTGAATTTCATTGGTCTTCTTAGAGTCTCTCTCTGACCACCTGTCTGAGTAAGTCCTAATCTGTTATTTCTCATCATGTCATCTGTTTATTTCCTCCACAGTACCAATCACAATTTGGGACTAATTTATTATTTATTTATTTATTTATTTATTTATTTAATTTGTTAAGCCTCACTGAGAAAAGAACATATGTGTATTGTATTTATTAAGCACCTAGGAGAGGTCTGACACATAATTAGTACATGTTAAATGAATAAATTATAGGATGAGTTTTCTTATAATTTAAATGACATAATTAAACCATATTTATTATTTCATAATTTGCCAGATAATTTATAATACTAAGAAGGGTAAAGTATATTGATGTCAAATCTAATAAGTTTCTGTGCCAGTGGGACAAATCATAATTGATAATTAACACGTCTCCCCAAGTGTCTAGGTTTGTTTATAACATTTTAATCACACAATAAGATTTGATCAATGATTCATAATTTTATACTTGAGCTGTTTTTCTTAAGAAGACAGTTATTTGTTTCTGTTAAAATAATTAGTAATCACTTCCATGATTAGATTTCGCTTTAAATACAGTATAACTGAATCTGTGTATTTGAAATGTGTTCATGGGATTCAGAGTAACACAAAAGTTAAGAGCACAAGCTCTCGAGTCGGGTTTTAATGATTCTGATTACAGCTCTGCCACTAATTAGCCATTTCTCATACTAGTCTGTTATCTTCTTTAATTTTTGATGTTCTCATCTATCAAATGGGGGTAATAGTAATAACTGCCCTTTGGGCTCTTTTGAGGATGAAATGACATATCCTATACAAAGCACTTAGAACAATGTCTAGCTTATAAGCATTCAATGCCTGCTAACTCTTATTAGCCATTTCATAATGAACTGCAATAACTTGTAATGAAGGAGGCACAAAATAAAACTGCATTTGAATCAGTAGGAGGAACATAATTTATTTCTCTTATTGTCAATCTAAGGGTTCTGACTGGGATAAAAAAAAAAAAATTGAAGACGAGGCAGACCATCTATTCCAACTCTTTCATTAGCTGATGGAGAAAGCAAAGTGCAGGGAGGTGAAATGACCTGCTTGAGGTCGCACAGCTGGTTGGTTCACATCTTGGACCTAGATTTGGCTCTGTTCTCCAAGCATAAAGCCTTTCCATCACACAGCACTAACAGTGGAACACTGCCAACTTCAATTTAATCAGCTATAAAGAGATGGGAGGCTTTGTCAGTTAATAAAACAAAAAGTATCCTTTTGAGTTTGCTTAAATGGTGAAGTTCATTAATTAAGAGTATGCAGATGTTGAAGGAATAAAGAATTGACTAAGAAGCAGTACCCTACTCAGAGAATGGAGGGTGAAAAAAAAAGAGGTGTTGCTCTTTTGCTTCTATATCCAAGAATGCTTTGAGCAACACTTTCTTTTTTCAATTTTACCAAGGAGCACATTTGGGATATAATCATTTCTAAGTTTGTTCTTACAAAAGCTGCTTCTCTGGAAATAGACTTTTGTCAAGGGAGTTTTAAAAAAATCAAGTTATAATTAGACTTCACTTAATACACCTGTAAATGTGCAGCCCTTTGTGTTTTGCACAGGTGTCTGACATTCTCCTATACTAACAGGGCAGGCATTGAATAACCAAAAAAGCTTTTAGATGTTGGCAGAGAGGCGCCTTCAGCCTTTTGATTTGCAGGATAGGAAATTGGGTAATTCCCTAATTATTATAACATGTGGGAGAAATGGCTATCGAGGTTTTCCCTTCTCCTTTTGCTACACGGATGTAGACTAAAATTCAGTAGCGCAAAATCCAGGATCCTTAAGATGCACTATCCTCAAAAGTGTTTGTTTCTTATAACAAGTCCTAGAGGAGAGAGTATAATGGAGGGAAGGAGCAGGTTTTACAAACTACAAACAAAATACCTCTGAAATACGTATTTCTTTTTTTTTTTTTTTTTTTTGAGGGCAGTGTCACTGGCCCTCATATGTGGGACCGAACCGAGGCCGCTGGCTTCCCAAGCCAGTGCTTAACCACCGTGCCACTTGGCTGGCCCGGAAATACGTATTTCTTAAACATTCTATTTTTAAAGCTTATATGGGCAGTCAGACTTAAAATGCAGTGGATACAGCTATCTCAGAAAGAATCATCCCCACCATGGTTAAGATAGCAACCATGACAAGTACTTAGGGGCCTCTCTTGGCAGAGCAGTCAGTGATGTTCCTTCAAGAAAGCCCCCTTTGGTGTTTGCTGTCAACGAGGTGTATGTTAAGCCATCTACCCAGGAGACTGACAGGGATACACTCCAACAAGCAGAATTATCAGCCACTCATCCTGATGACAGCTTAAGATTTGGGGCAGAAAGAGTCTCACTTTAACAATTTCAAGTTGATTTAATACACAAGAACAAAAAAGATGAGGTTCAAAAATACCCTTGGCCTCTTGGGAATGGCAAAGAGAATTACAAAATGTCATTTTTGAGACTGAATCATTAGATGCAACATTTAAATCTGCCCTCTGGAAAAGATTGGATGTTCCCTGCCAGGTGTTACGCCATGAAAGCAAATCAAAATAAGCAATAAAATGCTGACTTTTAAAGAGCTGTGTTAACTTTACAAACTGCTACCACACCCGTAACACTCTAAAATGACTGACCAATAGCAGGCAGGACAGAGGTAATTTACTTCAAGCAAAGCCCTTACTCAGGACCAACGTGCTATGATTAGAACAAGGGAATTAAAAATACACCTGTGTTTGTCTACTGTTTAGTCGATAGGAAAAACTATTTTAAAATATATTAATCAGTGAGTTTTTGTAAGTTATTCTTGTTTGCTTTTCAAATTTTTAAATTTCAGAAATGAATAAGAAGCCCAGTTCTTAGTAATCTCTATAACACACTCTTTTTAGGAAAATAGCTCTTTAGAAATCATTGTTCACATTAAGTAATTCGTATTGTTGAGATATGAGCCATACTTCTGAGAGTGGGTGTTTATAACTCCCTTTTGCAGTTCACATTCAAATTCAGGGTTTACAATATCATCATTACAGCCTAATTGGGATCATGATTTGATCATTTAAGACTATTTACTGTTACCTTTGGATTTATCCTTTATTTCTCAAGATAGGGATAAGGAATATAGAATACTAAATATTGTGGTGAATAATAAGAGAGAGAATATTTCAGATGTTAGGTACATTGAATAATGTTAATGCAATGTAGGTACCTAGGAGGTCAGGATTTGGTTACAACATACAATTAATTTTCAGAAATATTCTCTCTTTTCTAATATTCACCAATTTAATCTTTTCCTCACAGATGCATAATGATAAGAAGTACAGACCTCACTGGCCAAGTCATTTAATCATAGACATAGGTCATGAGTTTATTGGTGTTACCAGTTTAATTATTTTGACTAATCAATTCTACAGTAATTGGTACACTTCCTAAAAATACTCCTCTGCTGGATTAATTTTTTTCTCTAAGAAATTGTTTATTTATTTGAGTTGACAAAATGATGCCCCAAAGTGTCGTTCTTTTCAGGGTTAGTTGTTCTTATCAATATATGAATTATAACTTGCACCTACCCAATTTTCTGAGTGGAAATTTATCTTAAATGATCATGTGGTGCTTTATTAAAGTTGAGTACTTTTCAGGACAATTAAAACATTGAAGGGTCATCATTTGGTAAAAGGACAAAGAAGAAAGCAAGGATCAAGTCATCTGATTTATTGAGGAAAATAAACACAAAACAAAACCCTCAATGATAAATACATAATATAATTTTAGCATTTTTGATTGTATTAAATTGCAATGCAGAGCAGGGAGTAGAAGTAGTTCCCGCTTAAACTCATTCTGCTTAGTTTAGGCCTAAGTGGCCTTACTTACCTGGTTCTTCATATTTGGGAATACCTACCACAAATGGACACTTTTCCATTTTCTGGCCATAAAATATATGTAAATTTAACCCTTGACTTTCTATGTTGAGTTTGCTGTTGGCATTTGCTGAAGTTATAGTCACTCTCTTTCTGTATCCATAGTATTCCTGCACTCTTTTCCACAGCTCAGTTAGCATGAGTTTAGAGAATGCAAATTTCTGCAAATTTAATTGAATTGGGATGAGTAGGTGGCTTAAAAGTAATTTAAGAACAAGAATAAGAAGTTCTTGAATATGCCACTCCATTGTTTCCTCTAACAATATCAACCAATTGGAATTACATAATAAGTTTTATATATTATATTACAAGTATTATATATATATATATATATATATATATATATATATATATATATATATATATATTCCAAGTATTTCAAGCATAATTTGGAATCTGCTTCTCCAAATTAGTTTTTTGAAATCGATGGAACTAATAAAAATCTCAGTCCATGTTTGAAAGGGTGTTGTCTAAATCGGTGCTCTCTGAACTTTTTTTGATCATGGCCCATATATTTTACTTATTTAAAATTAAGTACATATACTAATATAATATGGACATCATAAAGCACAAAGAATGGAAATTATAACATTGAGGTAACAACAGAGAATAGTATTTTCTTCTACTACCACGATGGAGTGTACATACGCCACTATTCTAGTATATTATGTGAAATGCTTATTCCATAGAAAGAAGAGCCCCTTGGTTTCATGCTGTGTTATTATAGTACTTCTCAGATTCTTTACTGTGCTACCACACACTGTGAATTCCTGAAAGGGGAGTAGAATACTACGTAATTTTTTTTTTTTTTAAGAAAGGCTGAAGTCAGAGAGATCTGGATTGCAGATCTACTCACAATTCATGAGTTGTATTACTTTTGACTACTTAAATTTTCTGAACCTCAGTTTCGGTATCTGCACAATAGAAATAATGATGTACCTCACTGGGTTATTATGCGGATCATGTAGGAAGATGAATGTAAGGCACTTACTTGAGGGCCTGGCATATAGTAAGCCCACGGCATATGCGAGTTCATTTCAATACACTGCTTTTTTTTTTTTTTTTTTAATGGGCCACCAATTTATTGCACTAGTATGCTGTGGAACACACTTTTTGGAAGTGTTCCAGGTTAGACTATTCATTCATTGATTATTTTATTAGTTTACTTTCTCAATTTGAAAAAAACTTATTGACTATCTCCTAAGTAATGAGCACAGTAGTAAGCCCAGGGTAGCAGCTTAGATGAATGTTTTGAAGAACTTCCAAATCATTTTCAAAACTCGAAGAGCCTACCATGTGCCAGGCACCGTGTGCTGCTCCATAGATATGGTGACAGCCAAGGCAGACATGATATCTACCTTCACAGAGCTTATAGTATGAGGGAAGGACTGGTGCACTATATGGCCAACACTTAAAAGATAAATACCAAATTGTGTGAATGGTGTTCTGATAGAGGATGAATAAGGTGAAGGAAGGTAGGCGGGTAAGTTTGCCCATGTCAAGTTTGCACATCATTTTTAGCAGATTTTAACTTATCCTAAGGAAAATAGGACGCCATTTTCAAGCTCAAAGTCAGGGAATGACAAAATATCAGAAAAGACACAATATGAGCACATATAAAAAAACAACAACCCTTTAACTTGAACTCAAGAACTGCTATTATTGTATAGAATGGGAAGCAATTTACATCACACGGGCATCTCCATCCCTGTTTATTTCCTTCCTAACAATCAATAAATTCCGTTGTCTCTTCATAAAATGTTGATTGCACTGATTTTTTCATGTAGCATAAATTTATCTAGGCTCTAATCAATTTTCTGTTTCTGTGAATAATTTTTAAAATTTATAACAAATGTGTTTGTGCTCTCCATTGTTTGGCAGGTGCATCACTTTAGCATAGCTCTTAAACTGACCAAGCATAACTGGCTAGGTGTGGTAGGATCTGAGAGATTCATTTTATACCAAAAATTGACTCTTGGTGGGAAAGCCTAGACTGACAGACCTGCAAAGTTAAATTCTCTGGTGAGCTGCAGGATAAACTGCAGAGGGTTATATTTCCACACATGGTCTACAAAATCAATTTGCCGTAAATATATTCAGGAGAGACAATTCTGCCCTGGTGCATACATAGTCTATCCATTTTAAAGACATTTTTTAATATGCAGGAAATGCTTGTGTTGGGAGGGATAAATCTGTGAGGTTGCTAAACAGTGACAAAGTGCCAGAATGAACAAAAAGAACGTTCAGCCTTTAGATTTTAGTGTTCTACTGACAGTGTTCCATAGGCAAACGGTAAGAGTTTGACAGTGAATATCCTGTTCTCTTTTTAAAGGCAGACAATAAAAAATGCATGGCTCTCTAGGAGCTGAGACGTGAAAATCTACAAACTAATTTGATTTTTCATTTTAGAGTGATTATTAAAAATTGCTTCATGGAGGTAGTTTTAAGATAAGAGGTAATGTTTCATAAGTAAGTTCTAAATTGTGCTTTCTAAATTATTTTTCTAATTTGGAAAAATACAATTTTTCATTTTGCTGCTTACTTTGATATTTCCTTTACAATATTAGAATAATATTCATACCACACTTTCATCTGATTGCAAAATGGATTTTATAAACTCATAATTTTTAATATCTTCCAGATTAAAATAAGACAAAATAACATAAGAAATTCTGTACTTTCTTTCTCTTTGAGAAGGAGGAGTCCAAGGGCTTATAAACAAAATCAGAAATATTTGAGAAAATATTTCAAGATACAAAATTCAGGGAAATCTTTACAGTGATTGTATCAATAAGGATTAGGTTTAGCCTCATATAACATAAGATATAACAAAATAACAGAGGTTTAAGCAAAATAGATTATTTCTTTCTCATTAAAGTGAATCTGATGGTGGGCAATCCCTGACTGATACGATGATTTTATCATTATCAGAGTTTTAAGCTTTTTTTCATTTTTTGCTTCACCATCCTAGCATGTATCATCCATTTTCAAGTCACCTTATGATCCAAAATGACTTCTGGAATTTGAGTCATCTCACCCACATTGTAGGCTTCAGAAAGAAGGAAAGCTGGGGTCATAGTACTCTTAAGGAGTTTTCCAGAAGTCAGTCCAGTACTTTAACACTTCTGCTTATATCTGATTGTCCATAATTTAATCTCATGGCTGTAATTCTGCTTTAAGTGTGTCTGGGACATCTTAGCTGAGTATATTATGGTCCAAAATAAAATAAGGTGTGTATTAACAACAAAGGACAGAATATATTGTTCAAACAACTAGTAGGCCCTGCCAGGACTGATATCACTTCCCAAGACAAAAATAGCTTATTATCTTTTTCTTAATGGATGTGTGAGTGTGAATGCATATGTGTGTGTGTGTGTGTGTATGTGTGTGTGTGTATAACTAAATCCAACATCAGCCATTGGTAGAAAGCATAATGCCTTTAGAGAAAGATTATAGCATTAACTATAGACACATGAGCAATTCCTAAATCTAATAAAAAGGCTTTGACCAAGAAATATTTCATACATATATGGCCAAAAAAACGTATATACATTTTAAGAAAGAAAAAAATTGTATTAAAACTGTAATACTCAATGTATACCAATATCAAAAGACGAATAAAAGTCATGTGTATACATTTTTTTGGCAACCTTAGTGTGTGTGTGTGTGTGTGTGTGTGTGTGTGTGTGTGTGTGTATGGACTCATTTGCTTATAAAGGCAAAACTGGTAGTAATTATTGGAGTAATAACTGTAACTGCTTTGCTGGGACTGCCACAATGGATTACATTACAGGGGCCTATCAAAAGTATTTTTCAAGAACACTTTATTATATATTGAACTATATATTTATTTTAAATGCCGCTTTTTTATGTGTGCCAATCTAACTTTTTCCTCTTTACAGATGCTGAAATAGAAGAAAAAAAAGGAAGGCTGGAGGTATGCACCTCCCCACTGAGCAAAAGGAAAGGTAATTCTCTTAGTTCTTAAGGAAGAAAAAATGCAGACCACTCAAAGGTTGCCTTCAGTCCAGAGCAAGAAGAAACACTTTTCTGAGTGCTTTCTTGTGTGGTCACAATTGTCCCTGTTTCCTTACTCCCCTCTGGGATTGGACTTGATCTTTTAACATTTCTTTGTAATCGGAAGCTAGAAAGTACAGGATTTAAACATGGTGGGAAATGAAGAATATCGAGACAGGTTGAACAGCAGGGTAATGAAACAGCTGTTGAGTTGGAAATAAAAAGCTGGATCATATCAGAGTGGATGTTATCAAAAGAGTTATGAGCTTACATGACACAAAATTACATGCACTTGAAATATGCCATTACAAAATGCCAGCCTGACATTAAACTGCTTTATAGAGGTATCATGTCCTTAAATAGCCTGGTGATTATCTGTGTCCCTGGAGCACTGCTTTCTTCCCTGAGTTTGTAATACTCTGGCTTGTCCCTAATCACTGCAGAGTGTCACCAATGTAGAAAAAAATATTAAAAGGAAATTAACTTTGATTTCCTTTGACATCCTAGAGAGTTTTTTTTTTTTTTTCCAGCTGGGATGGAGACCCAGCCTTCTTTCCTACAATGACAAGATATAGCAGTTCCCTGTGACCATGAGAATACTGGTTTGGCCACCCTTAAAAAACAAAAACATTTTCTATGTGACCAATAAGGCATTAGGCATGCTACACGAATCATCTTATTTAATTCTCATGAAATCTATAAATATTAGACTCAATGAAGTTGAAGTACAGAGAGACCAAGTGACTTGCCCAAGATCACTCCGCTGGCTAGTCAATAGTAGAATGGGGGTTTTAACCTAGCCAGACTATTTCCAGGGCCTACGCTCTCAATCAGTATGTTATACTGCCTTCTTCAAAGGCTGTGTTGTGTTCCATTGAAAAACCTAGTGGTGGGAGAATACGGTAAATTAATTCAGTAATATTTATAGAAGGGACACAGAGGGCAAGATATAAGATAAAGCATCTTTCCCCCTGTGTCTTTAGAATGACATGGTTAAGAAAACAAGAAAGGATTATTCCTGCAATAAGAATAGGCATCAGGAAGTGTGAATAAGGAGCAGAAATGTGGAATGTAAAGCATTTTACAAAGGAAGGCAGCTGAAGGTTTTCCCTCTGCGGTGTTTGTCTCAACCCCAATCATCACTGCCACCATCGGCTGGGAATTAATTCCCCAGTGAAAGCATCAACAAGGTAGGAAATGTCATAATTATATTTTTTATTATCCCCCAAAGAATATATTAGTATGGTAGATATGACTATAATTTTTTAAAAAGAGGGCTATGTAGCAAATACAACTGCTGATAAAATAAAACAAGCTGATTGTTCATCCTCTGGTAGTAACAAAAAGATAAAGATGAAAAAGGGAGCCTCAGATATTATTCTGTGCCTGTTCTCAAACGTAGTTGTAATTGGGCAGCAAATATGCTTAGTGGTTGTTCTATGTTTTTCTCTATTAAATAAACATATAGTCAGCAGGTTCTGGACAACCCCTTGGAGGTCAGATTGGTAGCAGGGAATGGTCCCAGAAATGATTTGCGGCACCACCTCATACTAATTGGTGGGGTAGATGCATGGATACCTGCTTGATGCAAAGATGGTCTTAGAGGGAGCTGACACTTGAGTGGGCCTTTTTGTGATTGCTATGGAATATTGATATGTTAAGCGCTCCTTCCTTGACCTCCAGTTTCTCTGAGCGATTGCCTGAGATGTTTACAACAGCCTGCACTTTTGCCACTCTTGTACGGCAACCTAGGAGTGTGGGAAAATTAATGTCCTGTGGGGCAACCCTCCATCGAAAGAAACTGTGAGCCAATGGTTAAATGTTTCTCTCTTTTGTCCCTTGGGTAGACAATTATCAGGCTCATTATATACATTTCCTCATAAGATCAGACAATTCTGAGACAATTCTTAGGTAGTGCTTCATATGGTCCCAACAGAATCAAGAACAGTTGCCTACAGTGATGTTCAACTCCTTAATGCATCTTCGTACTGACTTTCTCTCTCTCCTTCCCTGTTTTATTCTCTTTAGTACTTAACTCCACTTAGGCTTCCTGGGATCATTTCTAAAATAACTATTGGAAAACAAATCCTTTATCCAGGTTCCACTTTTACAGGCAACCCAGGCTAAGACAATGCTACATCATGAAAGAAGCTATATTTATGGGCTGAAACATGATAGGGGGTATTTGTTGAGTATAGTATTGATATTTAATAGGGTTTTCTCTCCTCTATCAGATTCCTAAACATTGGAATCCTGGAGGGCTTAGCTCTTAGCTCTCTTCTTGTCTTTATCTATACTTTCTCCTTGGATGATCTCTAGTTCTATGGTATTAACCAGTACCTCTATTTTGATGACTCCCCAAATTGTATCTTTAGTCCTGTCCTTTCCCCTGAGCACTGGCATCATATATTCAATTCCCTATATATCACCTCCTTTGGATATTTAACAGGCATCTTTTCCATCATCTGTACAAAACAAAATTCTTGTTCACTTCCCAGTAATGCCTATAAAAGCCCTGTTACGCCACCCATCTTCTAATGGCACCAGTATCTTCTAGCTATATAGTTCAAACAAATGAAATAAAAAAATCTAGACCTGACAGTAAGGACACAGCAAAAAGACAGCCATCTATGAACCAGTAAGCAGGTCCTCACCAAAAATCAAATCTGCAGGCCAGCCGAGTGGCGCGGTGGTTAAGCGCTGGCTCGGGAAGCCAGCAGCCCCAGTTCGGGTGCCACATATGAGGGCCAGTGACACTGCCCTCAAAAAAAAAAGAAAAAGAAAAAAAAAGCCCTTTAAAAACCAAATCTGCGACGCCTTCATCTTGGACGTCCCAGCATCGATTGAGAACTGTGACAAATAAATGTTTGTTCTTTAGGTCCCCTAGACAGACTAAGGCAAAGGTCACATTGGGTAAGTAGTATTCCATATAGTTCTTAGGTGGGAAAAAGAAAATAATAAGACAAACCTGTGACACAGCCAGTTAATGACTGAGGTTTGGGAAACTGAGGCCCGGAGGAGAAGGTTCCAAGGCCTGGCCTAAGTCAGGAAGCAGCTGGAAGAAACAGTGATTGTTTGGTACAGGGCCTGCCTCCCAAAGTCCCAACAACAGCCTTGTTGACATAACCCTGCAGATCAAAGTTCCTGTGGCTCCAGTGGAATTCACTCAGAGGGCCTGGATCTGGGTCCTGTAAATATAAAATTTCGGGTCCTTGGGTAGGGAGCTACATCCTAGAAGATGTCGAGGAAAATGGTTCCTCCTGGTGATGCTGTGGCATCAGCAATGGCGCCCTCCAAGACCCCAGGGACCAGAGAGCAAGCCCCAACATCATAGGCCATGAGACACACCTGGAGACCAGCTCAGGTGGGAAGCCAGCCCACCATCGGAAGGCCATCCCCACAGCTCACATAACTTTTGTTATTGACTGTGCTAGAGGGAAACAGCTCTCCCTGGCAGCACCCCGAGTGCCCCCACCCAAGCCCTGAATCCCAACCTAGGACCTGTCACTCCTTCAATGAAGACCTGCATCTTGTTCTGTGGAGAAAGCCAGCCCCATCTGACTCAGAAGGTGCCCCTGGGAGGGAGACACCTTGCCCAGGCCAGGGGCACCCTGCCACCCTGCAGAGGGACTGTGGTCCCAGCTTCCTCCCTAGTCAGCTCACTCTGCTCCCAGGAGCCAAGGGGAGCCCCTTGAAGACTGTGGCTGGGAGGTGTTCAGCTTGGGAAGCAGTCATAGGCTCACTGAAAGCTCTCTCCTCCTGTGTCTGTGGGCAGGAAGATTAACGGGAAGAGCCCCATCGTGGGGGATGGGTGGGCACACCAGGCTTCAGTGCCCAGGGACTGCAGCTCCGAGAGCTCACTCCCTTGTCCCCGGCCCACAGAAATTTTTTGTGCCTGAGCCAAGGAAGGAGCATTAGATCCATTAAAGGACATCTGAACAGTCACTGAATGCACACTGAAGAGTACCTACTTCCTCCTTCCCTATCTTTGTTAACCTTTCAGCAGAAGCAGGACCAGGCACATCCACATGGAGAGAGACTCATTCATTCATTCAGCAGATTCTAATGGAGCATCTTTTACCTGCCAGGCTCTGCAGCTTTCTGGGAGCTCATACTCTTGGAATGGGGGTAGGTGGAGGGGAGGAGAAAAGGGTTAAACAATGAAATAAAGATGATTTTGAACAGTGGAAAAAAAAAATCTAGATGTTGTTCTTGATTCAGACCTTTCCACATAATTCCCAGCAAGTTCTGTCAATTCTATCTTTATCTCCAGAATAGATTTCAAGTTCATCCACTTATTTCCATCTCCAATGCCATCTTGTCTTAGACAAGATTATCTTTTGTCGGGATCACTGACAAAAGCCTTCAAAAATCAATCTTTATAATATAGTCAGAATAGTTTAAACAAATACACATACATTGCCTGCCTCTTTAAAGACTTCCCATGACTTCCTGAGGCACACAGAAATAAAATTCTAAAACCTTGCCATGTTCCCAAGGCTCTATACGATCTAGGCCTTGCTTATATCAAATACGAATTTCTCCCTTGCTCTCTTTTCATTCTTTCAAAAGCCCATGTTCTGTCTGTCTTTGGGGTCTTCCAGTTTTCTGAACCTTCTGCCTGAATAGTTGTTTTTCTTGGTTTTCATATGGCGCACTCCTTATTCTTCAGGCCTTGACACAAATCTCTCTTCTGGAATCATTATTGTAGTGAGCACCTGTCTAGAATCATGCCCTCACCCTGGTTACTTTCTATCTCTTCTTGCTTATTTCTTTCATAATTCTTTACATGAAATTTATATTGTTTCTTGAGCCATTTCTATTTTCTTTTTATCTTCTGAATTAGAAGGTAAGCTGTATGAGCGCAGGAATCTCAAATGAATCTGGCACATTTGTAGAGTATATTCATGGATAGGCTAGTTATTCTGAGAAATTCCCCTGGATGGGTGCATACAGGAATTTTTTCTTACCTACACTGAGGCAAAGAATCTAAGAAATATTGTATAATTATTTCTGTCTCAATAATTCATAAATCTCTGCATCTTTGGAAATCTAATGAGATCAAAAGATGGGAGTAAACAATCATTTTTTTTTTTTTTTTGTAAATACTTGAAGACATTCTTATAAATCTTCATTTTTAAAAAAATTTTCATATGGTCAGTTTTATTTTCAAGTAAGAAACAAAATTGATGATTCATCCCTTAGTAATCAAATTTATTATCATCAATTGCATCTTCAATAGCTTTTATCTACATGGTATAATTATGTCTGAGAAACATGAGTTGTTTTTTTTAAGATTTTAGTGGGGAATTGGGGGAGGGGAACAGTCTCATTAATGGGTTTCCTCTTGACTGACTTGAAAAGATCAAAAAAAAATCTGACATATTTGATCAGTCAGATGCTGTCCTTGATACCTCTAAGTAACTTCTAAACACTTCACCACCTTCTGCCTGTGCTCTGTGTTTAATAATCAAATGTTCTTACCGTCAGTGCAGAGGAGCCCAGACCTTCCATATGGGCAGAGGCAAACAATATCTGTCTCAGATTTAGGAACACAGGTGGCACAGTTTCTACAGGGGCTGTTTTCACAAGTTGCAAACTGGCACAGCTTGCCTGAGTCTGGCTTTGGACACTCACAAAACCAGTTTTCACTATCACTGAGAAGAGAAAAGGAATGATAAATTCAATCAAAAAACAACTGATCATTCACATATATACACATGCATGCACACACACGTAAGTAAAATTACATTTTGTCTAATAAGTGGAATTTTTTTCCCTCTCCCTTTCTCTTTCTGTGTTTTTCAACTTTTAAGTATTTGTAGCTGTGTACTTTGGATTGAAAGTAGATTAACAGCTTTATAGATTGTCCCGAATCCATGAATTCTATTTTAAGCCACATATTTTTATTTTTGATTTATCTCCTTTTTTATTTTTTCACACTAGGTGCGCTTTCAGGCCTTCATTAAATATGTATGGTGTTGCCTCAATAAAGTGCTTCAAATATCGATTAGAAAAAAAATTTTTAGACTCAGAGCTCAGAGAATTTCAAGCCTGGTAATAATCTTCAGTCAACTCAGGACACCGTTCTCCAAGAGCACCCTGTGGTAATTTAAGAGGAAAAACACAGTAGGGGAGCTGTAATGACTACAGAACTCTGCAGCTTAGAATATTATTTGGTGGTCCCAGGGGGGCGAGTGACTGTGAAAGCGGCACTCAGGAAAACTGCTCCTCTCACCTGCTGGGGAAGCATTATCCAGAGCTGCAAAGTGACTTGGAACCTGGTTGTTTTCCGCCTTCCCTGCATCCATTGCCCACTTTTAAAGTAACTGTAGCTTGGATTCTCCCTGCAGACTCACCCTTCTCACAGTCAGCCCACGCTGACTGGGAAGGGCTGACCCGACTCTTGGTGTCAATCACAAGGGTCATGCCAGACCAACCTGCCTTTTTTTGCTGGGATTGTTGAACCTGGAGCTGCTGGTGGCATCTCCCTATCCTGAGGGGAAAGCTGGTTGAGAGTAAATAACGAATACCTAGCAACACAAATCTAAGAGACTGCGGGAGATAATTAATATTATTTGGGCACCAGATCAAGCTATTACTCTGCAGTATATTTGAATTTAGCCGGTACATTTTAACCCCCATTTTAATGTTTGAGCCAGTTTGAATTGGGGTTTTGTCATTTACAATTAAGTGAATTCCATTTAGTGTTGATGTCCTTTCCTTCCATTTTTTCTTTCTTCTTATTACCTTAAGTCCATACACCTTGCCATATATGAATCCTTAGAGTTTTACTTATTTGTTTTTTTTTCCTGCTTCACTCTTCTAAAGATGACTGTTAGCTCTTAAGGGTACATAAATGCCAGGACCATCCCGAAAATGAGGAAGCTAGCATATTTTGTCTTCATGACTTAGCCTCCCAATATAGTTGTAGAGCTTGCCCATACTATGGACTTTTTCTCTTGTCCTTCTCATCTTTCTGGTCTTTTGATGCTTTCCTTACATCTTTTCATCCCCCTTAGTCCAAAATAAATTTGCATGAAGGAAAGTCACATATTCTTTCATATGAATGAATACCTGACTTTGAAATCTGAAGAGGCTTGCTTTTCCAAAAAATATCTATGCTATTATTTAATTTTCTGTGTTAGTGGGATGAAGCACCATGGAGAAACCTTGCCTATCAGGTAGTAGGTAAAGCAGCTCTCAGAGGTGTGAAGATTTGAGACCTTCAGATTTTGCCGACACATAAGGTGATCCTGCATGTGATCCGTGATTTACTCATTTTATAACTTTGATGGCACCTTGCATGGGGCTTTCGACATAGCAGACAGATATAGAATCTCATAGTTTTACAGACTTAGAAAATTTTTTAAAGTTCAATGTCACTAAGATGGTTTATAAAGCACCCTAGACAAATTCTTCTGTTTCTGAGCTACAAAAGAAAGCTTTGAGGACCGTAGAGCCAATGCTGTTTTTTCTTTCCCGACAATAATGGTAAAAGTATAACCAGACCACCTGGCAGGTATAGACATACCTTCTGGTGTGACTTAAAGTGTTAGTTAGGAATGTAGTGTTTTTTTGGGGAAGGGCATGGATAAATCTAAAGTAACTTTGCTTCCACTCACCTAAGTTGGAGTTGAAAGTTCAGAATTAAGCATCTGTATTCTGGGATGAAGTCTAGGAGTGTAACACTCTTGAAAGCTGCATTCTGGAAGGACCAAATTAGTCTTTTTATAATAATGGGTAGTGCTACATATATGAAAGTCAAATCTAAATATTGACTGATTGAAAGTGCTTTAATTATATAGACCTAACCATCTTTGAAATACAGGAAAGATGCTTTTATGTTAAAAAACAAGGAAACCACTAATTTTAATTATGTCCTATTGATAAACCAAGCTTCGTTTCCTTTTTGCTTTTATCAGGTGTTGGGAGAAAATGGTTGCATAAATTATGCAGCTATGACTAACTGTGTGCATCTGTACATCAGCAGGCAGCTAGAGCAGAGAGAAAAATAGGAATTCTATAGAAAACACTCCATGAAAGGGGAAAATCACCTTATCTGGCTAACCAAGGGCAAGTGTCCACAGCCCTCTGGCCCATCTTAACATTCCATTAGCATTTCATCAGAAAGAGTCAGATTTAACCAATTGAAATTTTGCCAAATGATGGTGCCTCTCTATACTTCTCTTCGAATTGTAACTTCAAATCCAAAAGATTTCCTGGAGTGCCAGATATTTCACCAATAGTTTTTTTTTTTTTTTTTTTTTTTTTAAGATTTTATTGGGGAATTGGGGGAGGGAACAGCATTGGGGAATCGAGGAAGGGGAACAGACAAATTGCTGTCCTGTTGTTCTTCAGTCTAGTTGTGGAGGACGTCGCTTTGCTGGTCCATGTTGGTATTATCATTGCGCTCTTCCCAGCTGAGGCAGTCAGTTGCTGGTCATTGTATGGCCACTCACGGCAGTTCATAGCTCACGCCAGCTGCTGGCTACCCACACCAGCTGCCAGCCACCCACGGAGTAGCACATAGCAACCCACTGCAGCCCTGCTACAGCCTACGCTGTCTCCGGCGACTCACGGCAGCCCAGCTCCAGGTTGAGCTGTTGTTTACCATCTCAGCTGTAGAGGGCTCAGCGTTGCTGGCCCTCATATGGGATCTGTACCTGGACCCTGCTGCTCAGAGCTGGCGCTCCCAAACCAACTCCTAACCAATGTGTACTCAGACAGCCCAGCAACAGTTTTAATAAAATCTATGCTTGCCATCAGCTGTGTTACCCATGGACCTAAAGGCTTCTCCTATTTAGAGTTTACCAAAGATCCCATTACTAAATCCCATCTTCTTTTAAAGCTAATGAGTCAGCTGTTTTTGCTATCACTTGGCTCACTTTTACGCCTTTTCACACCCTGAAATAAATGGCAGTGTCAACCAGGAAAGTGATGTCCTAGGTTGAAGGACCTTATGTAACAGTCTACTTTTTGCCACTGTGATTAAGACAACATCACCCTCCTTCTCTCAGTTTCCTTTAAATGTCGTAACGTTGCTGTGAATTGGTTGGGCACTGTTTAATTAGTTATGGGAGAATATATTCACACAGACTATATTATTTTTCATTTGAGAAAGTTTTAAGAAGCTTACCCTTCTCAGACCTATGAACCATATAGAAAACTGTTTTGCAAATCTTCTTCTAGGGAAGTCAGGGCATTTTGCTGAATTCGAAGTAGGTTTGTGAAAGTCCCCAGATATTGGCGAAGTTTTACCTGTACACCAGAACATCATATTTATTTTCAGTTGCTGTCAACCAATATTTTCACTGCACCCACATCATGGACAGAGCCATGTTCCATGGGATAAGTAAGACAAGCTTCTGTTCTCATTGCAAAGACAACATAAGTTCATGAACTAGCTCTGTAAGACACAACATATGTATGTGACAAGGGAATTTAGACAGTGGCAAGGATTGTAAGGTCTTAGATCATATGTGGACTCAGATGTCAGTAGCTACTAAAAGATGGTGGACTGGTTGCAGAGCATGTTACCAGAGGACCTCCCATGTGGCTTTAAATGCAGATTCCTGTGTCCCTTGGTCCTCTGAGATTTTGATTTAGGAGATCTATGGTCAGGCCCAAGATTCTGCATTTTAAAAATGTTATCAGGTGATTCTTTTGCATAGCCTTCTTTGAGTATAAGCCAGCTCGGGAGACAATTCTTCTCACCAGAGTAAAAGCTTGATGGGCATTAGTTACTATTGTGTCCTTAGCAGAATGCCAGGGTTGGGCTACATTTTGATTTTTGACTAACATATATCTGAAAACACAATATGAACATTAGAGAGTTTTCCTTTTACTAGCACCATATATATGGCCTATTGCTTGTTACATTACATGTAACAACATGAAGTAGGTGAAAAAATTCAGATTACTTCAAAGAAAAACACTTACCTAACAGTACACAAGCATCTGTATATTTCAGCATTTTAACCACGAGAGCATATTTGATAACAAGTTACAATATATTTAGCATATCAAATGATTGTCACAAAGTTCCTATGGGTATTAAAATTTATCTTTAAAAAATTTAGCTGTTTAAAAAAATCAAAGATGTTAGTTTGAAAAGGATACCCCCTATTTACATCACACAGCCAGATGCCTGAAAACCTCCTAGAACTAAAAGGACATCCGCATGTATTAACTTAAAAAAACAAACTCTTCCTGCACTCTTTGTATTTAAGGGATCATTAGGAGATTTGAAAGTTGACCACCCACAGTGTCAAGAGAGGGAGATTCTCAAAGAAAGTATGCAGAATGAATTCTTATGAGTAATGTCTCTAGATAATTCGAAAAACTAAAGTTCCTGCTGGCAGAAATAACCTATCTCTAAGGTATAGTACCTTGCACAGCCTTGAGGTAGAATGCAAATAAGATCCTGAGTAGCTGTGGTTCAAGTGGAACTTTCACTCTGTTTTTGTGAACTTCACACCGCAGTAAATAAGAGTCAGTTGATTAAACAGCAATGCTACTCCGGCACGTCCCCCACCCCCACCCCCAAGCACCATCTTCCTTAAAAATTTTGAAGTCCTTTCAAATAAGCTGTCAACTGTGTGGGGAGACCTGGTTCTCCAGCACCACACAGGAGTCTTTCTTTGTCTCTAAGAGCTGCCTAAAGGAGGAAGGCACACCATCGTACTTAAGATTTTTATCTTTCTAAAAGTAGCCAAATGTGAAAATAATAGAAAAAAATAAAAAGAAAAATAAATTACCTTAAGTTGGCCTAGAAAGTGAACTTGGAGGATATCGTCTATATAGTCTACCCATGAACAGAGAGGGCTCCAGGAAAATTTCCTTCTGCTTCAGGAGCTGTTTTTCTTTATATGAAAAATTTTACTTAAGGCAGAAAGAAAGAAGATGAAAAAGGATAAGAGCACTCATAAAAACCATAGAATCACATATAGAGCAGTAATACATAAAATAGAGATATTTCACAAATCATATAAAAATATTTTTGTTGCTTCTTGTTCTAGGATCTGTCCAGTTTAATCTCGTGGGTAGTTTATGAAGAAAAATTGAATTTATTTTGGAATCTTCTCTGCTTCTTCCCCTTTCCTTCCTCTTAAAACCATGGTTTACTTTACAAAAAGGTCTTCATTGGTAAAAAAAAAAAAAAAAAAAGATGATTAGAAATTTCCTTCCCAGCAAGAGATGTCTCTTCCATTTCTTTTGCCTTGTGACCCACTAAGTCCTTATAAAATGGAGTTAGAGCTTTGCTTCCAAGAGAGGAGTCTCAGAAAACCACAAACAAAAAAAATAGGGAGCTAATACAGTAAAAATGGCCATAATCTAAGTAAATTAAATGAGATATGCATGATAGTGTGCTTAGTATAGTTCTTGCCATTGGTGAGCTGCTCATTATATATTAGGGAAAGGAGGTGGGCAAAGATGAAAAACAAAATTAGTGAAGTCTGAATCAGTTAATGGTGGGATAAGAGAAACAGAACAGAATCTGGTATGAAGACAAGTGGGTTGGGAAAGAAGGGTGCGGTGGATGGTGCTGATGCATTAATAATTGTTGAATGAATATATCATTTCAATGTCTAAAATTACCTCCTCTTAAGGTTAGATTGTGCCCAAGCAAAGATTTTATAATAGATTTTCTTACTCTGTGTTCACTGCAGAATCAGCCAGTCTCCAGTCTCCTGTTCTGTAAGGGCAATTTTGGCAGAATTTAATATAACTGAATCAGTAAATGCAGGGCTTATGAAACTCTGGAGTTCTCAGATAATTTTCTGTAAAGATAATGTGCCTATTTGGAGGCTACTTAAGACTAGAAGAGTTGGTATAAGCTTTTAAAAAGCTTATACTCCTACTAAAAAGAAACAAAAAATTTCTTTTAAAATATTTAAGCCAACAAAGTGCTGTTTCACCTATTCCCTTGACCTCAATAATGTTCACATACATACAATTTCTACTCAGCTGTTTCCATGGTGAATTCAACTGTTGTCAGGAAGGTGGAAACACAGCACACAATGTTGATGGTGTTCTTTTCTGATATTAAGAATTATTTACAAAATTGTTGTGGGGGGAAACTTATTCCTAACAAACGTAAAGAATAATAAATAACAACTCTCTAGAAAGATACAAATTTATGAACATTCTTTGTGAGCATTGCTATTATACATTTCTACATTGAATTTGCAACAAGAAATTTATTTTTTTGTGTGCAATTTCTCACTTACTCCAGGTCTTCCTCTCTTTCTTAGAATCTTTATGCTCCAATTTGGGGTTTGCAAAAGGCAAGAAATTTAGAGGAGTTCTTGCCTGTAAATATATTGATTCATCAAGCTTGCTCTTAAACTACAGTTTGCATCTGCCATATAGAAAAAGAAGGTGACATCTGGAACCATCCCAAATCTCCTTATATAGAGTCAGTGCTCTGAACAATACAGACCAGAGAATACTGACTGGCAAGATGTTTAATGCCTTCCTTTTGAAGCACACGGTATATTTTGCTTACAATTCTGAGGCCCAGACACAAAGTTTGGTGCACAATCATAAGGAAAAGGATCCAATTTGCCACCCAATATTTACCCACTGTACAAGAGATCATTTCCTTAGTCCCTTGCCCAGTTCAGACCTTCATCTCATGCACATTCTTCCCTGTAGCACATCCTACACATTTATGTTAGTCCAGATAACATTCCCAATTCATTCAGCAAAATGTTGGCATTAATTTTGGCTTTGACTCTTTTCATCCTTCTACAAACTAGTTGTTCAGATCTTTTCCAATCTTTGAGCCCTGTGTCCCACGCCCAGCTAAGAAGACTTCTTTTCCTACTTTATAGATAAGATTCTGGTCATCAGCATACAGCCGTGACTTCCCACCTCATCCCTTCCTGACTTATTTCCCCATCCTTCTTTCCTTTTACCCCATGGAAGGATTTTGGGGCAGGGAAATAATCATGTTATGTTTCAGAATGATCATTCTGGAGTTATAGTGTGGAAAATTGTGTTGGAGGGACACAGAGAAGAAGGGGTTCCTTTTCCTAGCTCTGATGTGCTTGCCTCTCTTCTCACTCCTGTTGGGAGCATGTGCAGGAAACCCAGTGGTGCTGCCTCCTAGCAAGAAGCAGCATCTCTCCAGATGGATTCCCACTGAGAGGTTTCAGCCCATGCTCCAGCTGGCTTCCCAGTAACTTCCCGCTGTCCTAGTGGGCAGATTCCCAGCACACTTCAGCAGTACCCCCAAGTGTGGCTTTTCAGGGAGCCCTGCTGGCTCTTCAGTAGGTGGTTTGACATAGATTTACACAGGCCCTCAATGGACAGAGTTCTAGTAAGTTCAACAATCCTGTTGGTAGTTCTTCAATGAGGTCCCGAGGATGCCAGAAGATGGTTTCCCAGTGAGTTTTGGCAGCACCTGTGCAGGCCCTGCCTAGTCAGTTTCTTCAGCACCTCAGTGGGTAGCTTCTTCACTGGAATCTCAGTGAACTTTTTTGCATCCAATGACCATACTCTGTCCAAGATGATCTAAATATCAACTGGTGTGTGTGTGTGTGTGTGTGTGTGTGTGTGTGTGTGTGTGTTCAAAATATGTTCCTTCCTTGGGTATTCTTCCTAAGCCCCAGAGGTAGGGATTGCAACCTACATTCCTAAACCCTTTGATGTATTCTTTACCTTTTAGGAAGTAATCCTCTGTTATTAGCTAGTAATTCCTCATATTAAACTTTCCTAAGTTACTGTGTGTCTTCTGTCTCCTGAGCAGACCTTGAATTATACACAGAGAAGCCATCTGGGAGGAGGTTATTAAGGAAATCCAAGCAGAAGTGTAGATAAACCCAATGGATGTGGGCGTGAAGAAAAATGAGCTGATGGCTGCTTAGAGGAAACATCTGTCTAACCTAATGATTGGTTTCTGAATTGGACCACTGAATAGATTTTGATGCCAGTCTTGGAACTGAAGAATACACATTTGGAAAGTAGGGGGAGAATATAATGAGCTCACTTTTATGCAGATATTACTTGAAGCATTCATGACTACCCTAGTAAATATGTTAGGTAGTGATAAAATATGTTAGGAATATACAAATACCTTGGCTTTGATTAAAATTAATGAACCTATGGATTACAATGGTAGTTGGTGTCAGGGAAAAGGCAACTAAAGGAAAAATAAACTTTGACTCAACTATCTAAAGAATTTAAACTGCTGGACTAGCTACTTATCATATCAATGAGATAAGAAACTTTGCACTAAAAATAGTTATCCATTATGATTTTGTTATCATGCATGGTAAGATATCCATGTTGTGGGAATATGAGATGGCAAAGTTATTTTTTAAGTTTAAATGAATACATACTCTTCTTTTATAAATACAACTACATACATGAAATAGTTGTTCTTCCTGAGGACAGTTTGGTTAGTTTCTTGGGGACAGTTGTGAGACAAAAGCTATGCCCAGGAGGGAGAGCTAACTGAACAGAAAGCATCCCAGATCATTTTAATACAACTATTGATGACAACGGTGACAATGATGATGATGATGATGATGATGATGATAATGATGATAATTCATTATAAAAATGAAATATCTGGTACTCATGCTAACCTGGACAGGGTGTCAGGGCAAAAGAAATAAATAGCTCCAAGCAAATTAGAGGTATAGTTGCCCTCTGTTAGGGGTATTTATAATATTTTGGTATTATTTAAAATAATATCTCCCCCTTAGCCTAGTAGAATGTTTATAATAATATTTTCCCTTTTAACTTGTTGTTATACTGAATATATTAATTAAGTACAAAGAATTACCACATTAATTCTGAAGTATAATGGCTGTGATTTTATTTTAACTGCTTTATTAACTGAAAACTCATTCTATGAGGGTTCAAATTTACATATACATGATCTTCGAGGAATATTTTGCTTTAAGTTGATAAAACTGAGATACGAAGCTCAGAGAACTAAAAACAGCTTTCTTGAAAAAAGAACTGATAATAAATCACAGCTTTGCTACCTTTGATACAAGTGTGATGTTTTTCTTCTTTTTTCCCCTTTAATCCTGAATGGGATAATTTGAGTTTTAAATACAAGAGGTTGAAAGTGGCTTCAGGCTTTTTCAATTAAAAGTTTAAGTTTTCAACTTCTTTGCACTGGAAAAGACTAAATCTCTCCTTGGAATCAGTTGACATGACATTAAAACAGACCATGCTATTTCTTTGAAAACCATGTACAATGGCCAGCCTTCATCAAAAGAAGTTTCTGCTGGAGGCAAGCTTCTCAGTTCAGTGACCTAATGGATGGTAAAGGACAGTTTTAAAAGGCATTTATACCTAGTTAACACTTTTTTTTTTTGACACTCTATTAGATGTGACAATTTTCTTTTACATTGAATGGATTAAAAACAAAAAAAAACCCAAAAAAGAATACTCAACTTTCCCCGCTGTTTCAATAGCTTCAATTAGTTTCTTTCCCCTCAATTGCTCCATCAGATGGGCTAGATAAGATTTCACTATTTGGGGGATCATTTTAGGCCTCTTTTCTAGCAGTTTGTTATTTTTACTGCTCCAATGATTCACCATAAAATGCATATCCATCTGCAGGAAGCAATTCCTAAATTGCTTCACTCAACAAATCCAAACTGCAAGGCTGACTAGAGCACAGAAATAGAACTGACTTAGACAGGAATTACCCATTTGGTTCAGAAACCCTTTCTTTTGAGACAGGTTATGGCATAGAGCAGATTTGGGAATGCCACAGGCAACTTTTATTTTATTTATTTTTAGTAAAAATCATTTGAAGTTTTGTTTCATTGGTTTGAACTATTTCCTGATTTAGAAAAAATATATATTTCATGATAACTAACCTATATGTATAAATTATTTAGTTGTTACACACTCTCCAATTCAGTTCACGCTGAATTAAATTTTTCTTTGCAACTTAAAATTGTATTAGAATAGATAAACCCTTAAACCCCTTTTTCTCAGAATTCCTTAAATCTTAAATTGAACTCATTTCTGAATTCACTTAAAGTTACTCCCTCTCCCTCCCCCTCCATGGCACATGCATACAAAATATTAGTCTTCAGCATGGAGAAGTTATTTCTATCTCTCATATAATCGAGTTGAAGTTTTGACATAGATTTTTATCTACATGAAAGTGTAAAATGGGTTATAAAATCTTGATTGATCTCATTTGTTTTAAATCTAAAGTAACATAGAAACAAAAATATAGGTTAGGGAACAAAGAGTTGTTTGCTAGTTTAATCACATTTGGAAGCTATTGCTCTCCTTGGGACCTGAAGAGGTTAATTATTCTACAGGATTTTTAAAGACAGGACACAATTTATCTTAGGAGTATGTCAGCATTTTCCCGAAACTGATTTAGCCTTTCACACTGGAAAAAAAAAGACTCACTGGAACTTTTAATTGAAAAATCCTGCAGCTACTTTCAGCCTCTGATATCTCAAATCAAGTTATCTCTTTATAAAACAAGGCAAAAGAACTAGCTCATCTGGAAGTTGTTCAGGAGTCATTTATTATAAAAGTATTGTTAGTGACTATCTGAATTCCTTCAGGAAAGCTCTAGGGATGAGGGCATATCATAATATATAAAACAGAAAATTTAAGGGATGCTTTATTACAAAAGGTGTCCTTCAAGTTTCCAATAAATAGCCTCATACAATCTTTTTTCAGGGATACACCATTTGCCAAAAAGAAGGCTGACCCAGTGTTTGTCTTGTGCTGAAGTTTCTTGAAGGTGTTCCATAGCCTCCATGATGAGCAAGGGAGCAGGCTTTACATCCCTCTGCCGTGCCTCAACCAGAGCTAGTTTGCTTATATCTTGAACCACTCGTTTGTCACTCACTCAACAAACCTGGACTGCTAGGCACTGTGACACTGTGGAGGATAAAACAGATATTGTCCCATTTTGTATTAAGCTCACAATCTGGATAGGGAGGTAGGAATTAAGCAATTGAGTATAAAATTACCAATGATGTTCATTGCTAAGAAAGGACATCATATTGTAGTGCAGGAGAACACAGAATGGGCATCTTTGAGATGAATAGTCAGAGGGGAATTTTCAGTGGAACTAATCATTAAACTGAAATCTAAAAAATGAGAAGCTAGCCTAGGTGAAGAGTAGGGTGTGTCTCAAACAACAAACAACATAGGCAAAGGCCAAGATATGAGAGGAAGCCTGAATAACCCAGAACTTGAGAGCAGCCATGTTTGCCTGGAGTTCAGAAAAAAGAGAGGGGATTTGAAAAACCAGGTGGAGGCTAGATCAAGCAAGGATGCCTCTGAGTTTATATCAAAATAGTCCAACATTTAACTTAAACATAATTAGCATGATTTTACCCCCAACAGTTGATCAAGGCAATATTCCCTAAAAAATTCCTACTATACATCATAACATGGTGTTCACTTTTCTTTGTTCAATGAATTCCTTCAGCCAGTAATCAGTCACAACACTCCCTGGCTTTTAAAGCAATGACTTCCTATTACATTTGGAACAAAATCCAACTTTTTTGGGCTGAACATGATCTGGCCCCTGCTCCCCTCTCTAATTCACTTTGCTCCTGCCCACCGGCCCTCTGTGTGCCCGGTTAATGCCCTTGGCCCACTGGCTTCAGACAGCTTCCCTGGACAGTTCCCTGGGAACTCACTCTTGACACTTGGACAGTTTCTCACCACAAGAGCTCAAATCATTTTTTATCTTGGATTCAGGACTCTCTCACGTTCCTTCTTCCCATGTAAACACATCCTGAAAGAGCAGAATGAATGCCCCATGGGACAACACTTAACCAAAGGTGATTGAAAGCAAGTGAAAAACTGCTCCTACCTTTCACCCTCTAGTTGAACACTATAAGCGTCTCAGGAGGTCCCCGCAGAAAGGAGCCCCTATCACCCAGAGCAGGGACTCAGTAACTTCCCGTTCTGTTAACTTTCCCCCTGATCTGGCTGCCTGTCCCCAGGTCTCCACTTGCTCTTCAGGGTCACCTCCATTGTGCTGCTTGTACATAAGCCTGTGAGGAAACCTCTGCTTTTGGGGGGAACCTAGGCTATGGTCCTGATCTTTTTGTTTCCCAAACATTCTGTGTTTTCTCCCCATTTGGGTGCTTTGTGCTCTGACTGGAACCCTCTTGCCCTTCGCATAACTGGTGCCTTCTCATCACTGTTTCAGCTAAAATGTTATCTACTGAGAGGTGCCTTTCCTCTAATGCCACCCCAGAATACTCATTTCTGTTCATTACATTACTCTTAGTATATCTATGACCATTGGTCACTTTTAAAGTGTTCTTTTTTTTTTGTTGAGGGTAGTGTCACTGGTCCTCATATGTGGGACCTGAACCGGGGCCGCTGGCATCCCAAGCCAGCTCTTAACTACCATGCCACTAGGCCGGCCCTAAAGTGTTCTTACTTACAGATGCTCCTCGATTTACAATGGGGTTATGACCAGGTAGACCCATTGTAAATTGAAAATATCATTTATGTCTAAATGCATTTAATACTCCTAACCTACAAAACATCATAGCTTAGCCTAGCCTACCTTAAATGTACTCAAGATGCTTATATGAGCCTATAGTTAGTCAAGTATCTTGAGTTTTATCTCAAGAGTAATTGCCTTCCTCTTCTCATCAGAAGCAGCAGACACAGATGGTCATTTGTAGACATGATGGGATGCAAAAGCACACAACACAATACCCCCAAACCGCTGGCAACACACTACACTGTAGAGTATCAATCGTTTACCCTTGTGATCACAGGGCTGACTGTGAGCTGTGGTTCACTGATGCTGCCCAGTATCATGAGAGAGTATTGTATGGAATATTGCTAGCCCGGGAAAAGATAAAAATTCAAAATTTGAAGTACGGCTCCTACCCAATGCATATTGCTTTTACACCATTGTAAAGTTGAAATACAGTAAATTGAACCACTGTAAGTCAGGGATTGTTTGTATTTTAAGATTTTTAAATTGAAATATAGCTAACATATATTAGTTTCAAATGTACACTATAGTTATTTAAAGAAGTGATCACCATGATAAGTCCAGAAACCATATGACACCGCACCCGCTATCACAATATTATTGACTATATTCCCGATGCTACATTCCCATGGCTTATTAGTCTTATATCTGGAAATGTGAATCTCTTATTCTCCTTCAGCTTTTTCCCCACTTTTAAAATTTTTCAATTATATTCAATATTATTTTATATTAATTTCAGGTGTACAGAATAGGTATATAGCATAATTTAAGACGTGATTAGCCTGACTAGCCTAATACCTACCTGGCACTAAACAGTTATTACCAAATGTAGAGAACTAAACATTCTTCTTATACTTTAAGTAATACTTCAATGTTATTTTCTTCATCATATTCATGACCAGAAGTAATTTATATTTTCTTTGACAAATTGATACCATTCACTTATCCATTCAGACATTAAGTGAATATTTATATTTACTATATTCCCAATGGTTTACTTTATATCCCCAAGACTATTTTGTAACTACAATATGTATTTCTTAATCACTTCATTTTTTTCACCTTGCCCCAACCCTCTCTTATCACCCCAATAAATCTAGTACCCAACTGACACCATACATAGTTATTACAATATTATTAATTATATTCCTTATACCCTACACCCTCATGACTACTGTGTAACAACCAATTTGTACTTGTTAATCCCATCCCCTTTTTACCCACACCTCTAACTCCCCTCCCATCTGGCAACCATCAAAATGTTCTTTGTATCTATGAGTCTGTTTCTGTTTTGTTTGTTAATTTTGTTCTTAGATTTTACATATAAGGGAAATCACATTGTATCTGTCTTTCTCTGTTTGACATACTCCACTCAGCACAGTACCATCCAGATCCATCCATGCCACCACAGATGGCAAGGTTCCATTTCTTTCCGTGGCTGAGGAAAATTCCATTGTATATATGTACCATCTTCTCTTTATCCATTCTTCCATCAGTGAAGACACCCAGGCTGCCTCCACATCTTGGCCATTGTAAACAATGCTGCAATGAACATATAGATGCACATGTCCCCTCGCAGTAGCACTTTGGGTTTCTTTGAATAAATACCCAAAAGTAGAGAACTAAACATTCTTCTCAAACTTTAAGTAATACTTCAATGTTACTTTCTTCATGATATCCATGACCAGAAGTAATTTATGTTTTCTTTGACAAATTGATGCCATTCACTTATCCATTCAGACATTAAGTGAATATTTATGAAGTTCTGACATGTGTCAGGCACAGGTTGGCCTTCAAGACAGAAAATCACATAAGACATAACTATATCTTATCAAGGTTTTAGATTAGATTAGTTGTTTTTAAAATTAGTTTTTCATCCCAATTGCTATGGAAGCTTGTCAAAAATACAGATCCATAGACCCCACCATGGAGCCTCTGGAAGCAGAATTTGTGGGTATGGGAGCTGCAGATGTATATTTTTAACAAGTTCCTAGATGATTATGATACACATCTCCAGTGACATGGATTCCACCCTCCCACTGTAAGAGTCTGACCCACTTTGGGAGTAAAAAGAGAGTCTTTTTTATTGAACTAAGCCTCTCTAACATCTTTTCGATGTAAACATTGGTTATAGTTGTACTCTTTGGGGGGATATTCTTATTCCAATGTGAATGGTATATAGTTAATGTCAAACATTTGTTGAACAATAAGTGAATGACTGACAGTCTTCTCAAACGGAGCTGTCTTCAGATGAAACGTCTCTTACATGGCATGGCTTCAAGGCCTATAAAGGAACTTAAAAGTTCTGAGATTCCCGGTATTTAGGAAAATAAAAGGAAATTTGATGCTCAGAGCTTCTTTTCATGCCTTGATTTAAGTGTCCAAATAATCTATACGTTTTCTTTATTGAGTTAAAGGAAACATCTCTTTATCTAAAGGCATAGGTAATACATGCATCATCTTAAACCTGTTTTATTTCAAGGAGCATTGAGTTTTCTTTTGAATCCATTTTACAGAATTAAAACTTGACATATTTCAAATTGTATTTTAAGATATCTTGTCTATAAATCAAGGCCTATTCTCCATTTTCTAAGTTAGATAATAGGAAATCAAGTCATCGTTGGACATGCCATAGTTTGTACAGACTAAGCAAAAAGAGAAAAAAAATTGCATATATATGGCTACACACTGAAAATAATTTGATATTACTTTAGATTACACTGTTAAATATTTGGAAGATTCCAGAAATACATAATATCATATAGGTTGCAACATAGCATATTTTCAAAATGATAAACTCTTTAGGACTTTGGTAATAAGATGATAAGGGAATGATGAAGTGTTAAAGAAGTTAGTTTCTTCTTTGAATTTTTTTAGTCCATTATTTTTATAGATGTCTTATAACACTTCAATCTATATACTGACCTTTTATTCTGACTGCTTCCTTAACCGCCTATCACACATTGGGAGATGACTATAAATTATGAAAAATTGAAAGTGCCCCCAAAAGTGTTCAACTAAGTGCTATAAAACTGAGTGTTGACATTTTCCAGAAGTGCAAAAAGTGCAATAGCAAAAGTTTCAGAATGTTGACTATTACAATGGAGAGAAACTGCACTTTAGAAAATTAAATCTGAGTATAGAAGGTGAAGAAACTTTTATATTTGGCAGAAAAAGTTGTTTTCTTACTTTTTGCTAATGCAATATAATTAAGCACCTAATTGCTTTTATTCTCCTTCAAATCAGACATTGGGAGGGCAGGTATGTCAGAAGACTGTCAGGCTCACTTATTCTAATAAAATGTAAAAAGCTGACCTAGAAACAAATTGATGGGACAAGGACCCATCAGTAGACTGCATCTGCAGGCATAGGACCAATTAAATATTCATCTAAGCTTCAAATATGTAAATACACTGCCTTGTTCTAAGGAAATATTAATAGTTTTATTTATATTGAGCATGGAGTATAATAAGAATATATTCAGATTCTTAAGTGGCCCAAATTTAAAGGACCTTAACTAAAAAGGAAACAAAATTTATTTTTGTTGGCTTTTGTAAAAAGAACAGGATGTTCAGCATAAATATTTTAAGATATACCTTATTTAAAATTTAAATAACATCTTTTCCCACAATCTCAATGATTTCATTTTGCTTCAGTTGTTAATCAAATCAACTAAAAGTGTATCAATCTAAAAATGTATCAATCTACTATAATATGAGCCATATCATAGTATTCATTATTATATAATAGAAGAGAAAATGGAGGCACAATCATCAAATAAGCATTTTAGATTTTAGGAGACATAAAGAATCATTTAACACCTGTTTTATTTTAGAAATGGAGGAATTGAAAACTATAAAGTTATTACAGCTATTAGAAGCAGAGCTGGAACCAGAAACTAAATCCCCTATGAATAAAAGCAATAATTTAGGATATAGCTGGTTAACATGTCCCAGTCATTCTGTAAATCTACATACTTTCTGGATGACCTTACAACTAATGTTGGGTTTTACCTATTTTGATCTTAATCCTAGTCTGTCCCCAGGCTACCTGGCATCTTTCGGTAAAGTGCATCTAACCAATCAACTCATTACTTATAAGGTAGTCTTTTCTCCTCTTCTTGCCTTTACACACTTTTCAGCCTTCTTCTCTGCTACCCTAAACCAAACACCTAATTCTTCCTTCAATGATATTTTTCCCAGTACCCATCCACACTTCTGTGCTTTTATTTTTACTGAGCTCTGCCCTTTGCTTAGCATACCCTTCCCCCAAATCTTCCTCTTCTTCTCACAGATAATTCTTATTTAATCTTTAGGAATGAAATCAGTTGCCATCTTTTATTTTTTTCAGAAAGCTTTCAATAGACTTGCTAGGTCTTTTGCTGGGAGAGGCAATCTCTAGCACACAGCTTTCAATTCCTACAACTTTCACTGGGCCGCATAAGAACAGGCCTCGGGCCTGAAACACTTCCTCACCAAAGGATTAAGAACCCACACAGCTGGTGCTGGGTGTATCAACCTGTATGAAAATATCTTTCCCTGTTTTGTGCTCAATGAATGCTCTTTTTGTTCGGTTAAGCATATACATCAAGGCCCTTAGTCATGCTCTGAGCTTTCAGTATTTCAGACTCCACGTGGGAAGAGTCGGGGCCCTTCTGCTGCAACACAAGAGAGGTTAATGTAGGCTAGCTGCCCTGTGTCAGCTCCTGTGGTGAGGGGGTCGCTATCCATGAGAGAGGAAGGCACACTATCAGAACTCATCTTGCTGTCTCTTCTGTAGAGAAGAGGAAAGAAAAAGTAAGTAAAGCACTGTCCCCTCCAGTTCTTGGCTGTGCTGTGTTTCTCTTGGCAACTCTGATACCATGATGCAATGGGCAGAAGTTTTGGAATCCTCTCCTGGGATTGATGCTTGGTGCATGTATTCTGCTCTACATCTTCCATGAATTCTGGTGTTTCTTTCTATCACCCCAAAGCACTTTGTGCATATTTTTATATTAGTATTAATATTTGCCATATTACTGGGATATGTGCCTGTCTGTCTGACTATCCTCAATGTTACTTGGAAAACTAGGTGCACTGAATTGAAACAGCTGCCCTCCATAATTTCTTAAATTGTTCTCATAGTATTCATGACTCCAACCATTTCCTTCTTGATTCTGAATCCCGAATCTATATGTCCATTTTACACATTTTTTGTGATTACCAAGGTTTTATTACTACTATACCTTCTAAGCCGTTCTTCTCTCTTTATATATATCACAGTGCATTAAATAATTTGTCTATAGTCAGGCCTCTCAATGTCAAAAAATGCACCTTAAATCATTTTGTGTACCTAATTCTTATGTACTCACATGTATCTGTTTGCTTAGTTTATTTTTTATAGACTTTAGTTTTTAGAGCAATTTTAAGTTCACTGAAATATTGAACAGGAAGTACTAAGAGTTCCCATATACTCCCTGTTCCCACACATGCATAACCTCTCCTATTCTCAACATCCCACACCAGAGTAGTACATTTGTTATAATTCCTAAACCTACATTGACACAGCATTATTACCTAAAGTCTATAGTTTACTTTAGGATGCACCATTGGTGTTGTACATTTTATGGTTTGGACAAATGCGTAATGTCATATATCCATCACTATAATATCACCCAGACTATTTCACTGCCATAAAAGCTCTCTATACTCCCTCCTCCCTAATTTCTGCCTTTTTCTAGAATGTCATCCGTTAGAATCATAAAGTATATAGCCTTGTCAAATTGGCTTCTTTCACTTAGGAATATGCATTTAAGTTTTCTCCATGTCTTTTCATGGCTTAATAGCTCATTTCGTTTTAGTGCTGAATAATATTCCGTTGTATGGATGTACCACGGTTTACCCATTCACCTACTAAAGGACATCTTGGCTTGGCAATTATGAATAAAGCTGCTATTGTTTAGTTATTTTCATATTGTAAAACATATTAAAAACTAATAAAATATATGGACGTGTACAAAGCAGTAAGTATTGAGTCCTTTCTTTTTTCCCTCTTTTGTGTCCCACTCACCACAGGTGACCTCTGTGAACAGTTTGGTACTTATCTTTCCAGTCATTTCCATGGCAAGTTTATTGAATGACTAAACTAATTTAAGGAAAAAGATGTTACTCAGTTAAGTCCAAAAAATGCATTGAGTCCTGCAGTTGGCTATATAATGGCCCACAAAGATATAAGATTCTAATTCCTGGAATCTGTAAATGTTACCTTATCTAGAAAAAATATCTTTGCAGATATAATAAAGGATTTTGAGATGGGGGGATTATATCTTGGATTATCTGAGTGGGCCCAATATGTCATCACAGACAACTTTCTAAGAGAGGCTGAGAAGAAGAGAAATATTGTTCAGACAGAAGAGGAGAAGGCAAGGTGACCATGCAGGTGGAGATTGGTGATGTGGCAACAAGAAATGTTGCAGCCACCAGAAACTGGGAGATGCAAGGAATAGTACTTGTCCTACAGTGTCCAAAAAGAGCATGGCTATTTACATACAAAGGAACTCCTGTTAGACTAACAGCTGACTTGTCTACAGAAACTCTGCAGGCCAGAAGGGAGTGGCAGGAGATACTCAAAGTGACACAAAATAAAGGCCTACAACCAAGATTGCTCTACCCAGCATGGCTATCACTTAAAATTTAAAGAGAAATAAAGAGCTTCTCAGAAAAGAATAAGCTTAAGGAATTCATTACCACCAAGCCAGCATTGCAAGAAATGTTAAAAGGGCTTTTTTTAAAAAAAGGGGTAAACAAGCTAACCCAGAGAGACAATTTAAGAAGATTGAAGTCATATCAAGCAGATATAAAGGAAAAACTGATGGTTGCTGGCTGGGAGGGAGTGGGGAAGAGGGAGAGGGGGAAGGTTTTGGACAGTGTATGTGGGACTACAATGTTACCGCAGGGATATGGGGGCAGTTCTGGGAATGTAATTTATAATGTTGTGAAGAGACTATTATGTTGCGAGAAATAAGTCAGTCAGAGAAGGACAGGTACCATGTGATCTCACTTGTGTGTGGAGACTGAAGAGCTGAGTGAACGATCAAAGTAAACAGACTCATAGATGTAGAGGAAAAACTGAGTGTTGCTAGTTGGGAAGGGGGTGGGGATGGGGGGAAGGGGAAGGGATTAGACAGCATAAATAGACAACTACAATATTGCCACAGGGATATGAAACACAGTTCGGGGAATATAATAATCTTGTAAAAATTTTGTGGCGTGTCAGATAGTCACATGTCTTGTTAGGGAGACCACTTCATGGATGGAGTAGAGGCTTGATCACTGCACTGTACACCTGAAGCTGATGTTGTATAGTATTGTATGCCAACTGCAACTGAATATGTGGATGGTCACGGGATGTGGAGTATACTGTGGAGGGCAGTCAGGGGAGTTGTGATGGATATGTATGATATGGGGGGGAGTGGGGTGGCGAACTGGGGGAGGGGGTTTTTCACTTTGGGGGTTAAAGAGTATAACTATTGCATTGTGTTGTACACCTGAAACTAATAAAATAAAATAAAATTAAAAAAAAAAAAAGAGCATGGCTATGAACTATCCTTTATTGCAGTCCAGTGATACTGATTTTGGATTTTTAGTCTCCAGAACTATGAAAAATTATATTTCTGTTTTAAGTCACCAAATTTGTGGTAATTGTTACAGTAGCCATAGGAAACTGATACACGATCCTGAGATGTTTCTGCACTGTCGTATGTTGCAGGTAAAAAGACAAATAGAACATTGGCCTTGACCTTGAAAAGTTAGGAATAGGGGCTGTATGGTAGGCTGGTGGTGGCAAGAAGGTCTATGTGCCCAGGTAAGGGGTTTCCATTTCCCAGTGACTAACAAGAAGCCAGCAGAGGTTTTAAAGTAGGTGGCACTAATACCTTTGTTTCTGAGGAAGATGGAGAGTCTGGAATTAACTATACAAATAAGATTGTCCCTCTGTGATAGGTGCAGCAACACGAAGGAGGAGAGATTTGAATTTAAGAGATTTTCTGATATGGAATTGAAAATATTTGGTCATTACATCGTTTTTGAGCCATGTTATCGTTCTGTGGTCAACATTTGTCCCCAATAATAATTTCTGCTTAGATTTTTAGGCTTTCTCTACCTTAATCATAGCAGTTCTGAAAAATGACATAAGTATTATTTTGAAAAAAAAAATTGATTGGAGATAATATTCTTTTAAAGATGTGATTTTAAACAATCTTTCCCCACATTCTTGATGTTTCTATGGAAAATGAATCAACACAGGAATTTACACCTTCTATCAAATAAAGATTACTAATATAATGATTTAATTTTAGATGATCTCAAATGTGATTTGAATAATGTATCAAATTATTGTGAATGGACGTAACTATCTTTTCAAGTGTTAAATCCCAGAGAAAATGTAAGATTAAATAAATGTCATTCTAACTATGGGTCGATGAAATCATTTTGCGAATAATCAAATAGACTAGTCAGGTTAGGAAGTAATGAGTTTTTAATGCATTCTTTCTGAAGAAAAAGTGCAATTCTTTTCAAATGAAGTTCAAATAAACATGAAGCCACTACCAGGCTGTTCTGCACTAGTAATAATTACTTTATAAAAGGTTAATAAATGTCAAATAAAAGCAGCCATGACCTGTCTAAAGGTTAAACTGAAAACAGCTAAAATGAAAAGAAGAAAGGGCAGGTTATTACATTTATTGACTGACACTGACACTTAGAAAATAGACAATTCTGGAATGATTAATTGATAATTAAATTTCAAACAAGCATCTTTAACCTCTAAACATAAAGATAATTTAAGAGCCTTACCACACTCATACTGCCTACTAATGTATTTCTGTTCCCCTGCTTTCTAAGGATCAGCAAAAATCAGTGGCTAGTCTTATTTCTAAGTGTCTTCATAACACGTGTTGAGTTAGTGGAGAAGATATACACAGGTAGATCTCACAGCACAGGGTGAGATGGGGCCCCAGATGTCACTCTCCTCTCGAACATCCCACAGGGTTTCCCAATCACATTGGACTGAAGCCAAACACTCAGCTTGGGATACAAGTACTTTATGGTATGATCTTGCCTTCTTCTCTTACTTTATCTCTCACTACTCCTTCAAAAACTCCTTCAAAATCATATGCTTCAGTTAGTAAAGTATTCCCAATACTCCATGCTTTTGCATATACCCAGAACATGGCGTTCTTTCTTCATGTGCTAGGCTAATTAATTCCTCTTTTTGCTTCAGGGTCCATTCATGTCATCTCTTCTGGGAAGCATTCCCTGATCCTGCCAGGTGGGATTTCTTGATCACAAAATTGACTACAATGCATGCACATTTTAGGCTTATGCATCCCTCTCCCTTGCTCCCTTTAGAACACACAGCCTGACTCATATACTCGATGTATCCAGTATTAAAAATGCCTGTCAAATAAATAAATGGATTTCTTAAGGATAAAGACAGAATATTTGATGACAGAAGGCTAGAGGGGTAGACTTTTTGTTATTTTTGGCTGAAACCTAAATTTTATAGCATAGTATCATCAGAATACTTTTCAGAGAGGAGCACCCTCTTATTTATTTGTTTTCAGTTAATATCAGCCATTCCTTTTCCTTAGTGTTATAATAAAAAAATAATCAGATGCAGCTATGTGGTTTGCTTTGCACCTTCCTATGAAATCAAACTTTTAAAGATTTTTTTTTTTCATCTGTTACTCCCTTCAAGTACAACTACTAAAAAATGTCAAAATGTTTTTAATGACTGAACAGCCCACAGGCATCATCCAAGTTTCTTTTTCTTTACTTACTTTTTTCTTAGCACAGAATAACAACATTAACAAATGCATCCATCTCCTCTAGATGTAAATGTGTGGTATATTAAAATATACACAGTTTTTAGTAGTGCCCTGCTGCAAAACGCCCTTGCTTTGTAATGAGCTTTATTATCTATCAGAAAATAAGGTGGTGGTCTATGAGAAATCAAATTATATGTAACTTCTTTTAATAGCAAACAAGAAAAACCCACTTATTATACAGCACACAACTTTGTCCTTTGTTCAGTTCTCAAAAAATCCTAAGGGCTAAGACTGTCCACATGTATGGCAGATAGCAGAGAGGTCCCAAGTAACCCACCTTTCCTTGGCTGACAGAATCTGTTCAGAAGTATAGAGGTGATGCGGAAGAACCCGGTGAACTTTAAAAGCAGGGTAAGAGTTGAAAATGACCTAAAGTCTTAATATTTCCTCCAGCTCACATACAGATCTATCAGCAGAAAATGGAAGCCTTACTGGCTTGAGGCATTGGAGAATAACCTCTGTGCAATATTTTACTGGACGCTAACTATGCAAGTACACAGATAACCTCTAGGAAGGCAAGATTAAAAAAATAAAAACAAGGAAAATAATAATTGAATGGAGACATCAGTGGCTGCACATTTTGGGGGAGATAGACTTCATAAGTTTATTCTAGGCAAGTTTACTAAATAAGCAAAGAAAACAAAACAACAATCCTCAGGAGGAAAACAGGCAGAATCCAGAGTTGCAACAATATATTTTCTAAAAAGGCCAATATTAACAAAAAATATGAGACATGCAAAGACATATTATGGAAAAAAGTAGGGAATAAAAAATATTTCTGAATGTCCTCAGATGTTGGATTTAGCATACAAAGAATTAAAAGTGGCTATACTAAATATGTTCAAAGACCTAAAGAAAACTATTTAAAGAATTAAGGGACGGTATGATGACAATCATTCAGTGACTAGAAAATCCAATAATGATATGGAAAATATTTTAAAAATAGAAAAGCCAATGGAAATTCTTTCAAATATAATTAAAAAGTACAATGACTGAAATGAAGAATTTACTAGAGAGGCTCAACAGAAAACTTGAGATCTCAGAAGAAAAAAATCAGTGAGCTTAAAGATAAATAAATAGGAATTACTCAAACAGAAGAATAGAAAAAAATACTTAGTAAAATGAACACAGTCTCAGAGACATATGTGATATTATACATCGTACAGACATGTGTAATGAATCCTATAAAAAAAAAGTAGAAAAAAAGGCATACAAATATTTGAAGAAGTAATTGCTAAAAACTTCCCCAAATTTATGGCAAACATTAATTTAAAAATCCAAGGAGCTCAATGAATCTCAAGTATGATAAATTATTCACACCTAGACACACAGTAGTTAAACTTTTGAAAGCTAAAGCCAAAAAGAAAAACTTGAAAGTAACAAGAGAGAAAAACACACAAAAAAACCCGTATCAGATACAAGGCAACAACAATATGATAATAAACTGACTTCTTATCAGAGACAATGGAGACCAGAGGGCACTGGAATAAGACACTCACATTGCTGAAAAGAAAGTGTAAACCAAGAATTCTACCCAAATAAATTTAAATGGTACACTAAGAAATATTTACCATATTTCTTAGTTTTACCAAGTTTCTTAGTTTTAAGAAGTTTCTTAGTTTTATATTTACCAATATTTACCATAAAAGAAGGCATTAAAGGAAAAAATAGAAGAATAGTTCATCTACAGAGCATGGTAGTATATGGGTAAAGGTTTATGTTACTTGGTAGGGGGATTGGTGGTAGAAATTTGTGTGAATTCTCTTCTGATTGCTTCTATCAGGGTAATCAGCTAAGCTTTAAGTAGGGGAGAAGGTGCTAGATATTTGAGGAGAAAGGAGACATATGATATGTAATCTACGAAAAAGGAAGAGTTGGGAAATGCAGTAGGATTTTAGAGTTGCACTAAGGATCTGTTGGAAGTTAGTGATCATGTATTTACAGCTCAATTAGTAATCATGCTTTGCTCAAGCCAAGATCATCTGCAGAGGTGTAGGTACAGTGAAAGAGAAAAAAACCAGGAGATTTGAGGTCATATGAAGGGTGTACGCTGATTGAAGATGGACTCTGACCTGGATGTGGAAGAAAATAAGGACATGTCAGGAGTATCAGGGTCACTTGGTTGGCTATGCAGGGTGTTGGGGGAAGAACAGGAGCAAAAACATAGAAGTAGAAATAAATACAGAATATGTAAAGAAAAGTAAGGAGTTATACCTGTTGGATGTGATAGGTATGTAATGGGAAATTTGTGAGGCTCAAATTAATTAGAAATATAGACTCAAATGATACCTAGATATTTTCTTAAATCTGTTGGTTCTGGGGCTGGTCGAGTGGCTCAGTTGGTTAAGAGTGCTCTGAGCAACAGCATTGCCGGTTCTATTCTCACATGGGCCAGTGAGCTGTGCCCAAGCTGAGCTGCTGCTGAGCTGCCAACAGGCTGCAGGATGGTTCAGCTGGTGAGAGCACATGCTATACCAACAAGGTTGCCAGTTAGACTCCTGCATGGGATGGTGGGCTCTGCCCACCTGCAACTAAGATTGAACATGGCACATTGAGATGAGCAGCTGCGAGCTGCTGACAGGCAGCCAGATGGCGACTGGACTTGGAGCTGGGCTAGCTGTGTCCTCAACTAAGATTGAAGGACAACAACTTGGCTGTTGCCCTTCCCCAATTCCCCAACACTGTTCCCCTTCTCCAATTTCCAATAAAATCTTTAACAAACAAAGGAAAAAAAATTGTTGGCCTGATTTAGCTATCTAATAACGTTTGGTATTAGTAAAGTTAGGCATAGCAGCCAAGGCAACAGACTGCCACAATCTCGCACAAGCCACTCTCAGACACAGAAGCCACCATGCTGAGAAAGTGAGCTCCACTGTCTCCCAGCCTACATGTAAGTCAAAGACCTTTCCGTGGTGCATCCTCTTTCCCTACACTTCTCCCCTTTGCTGTCAGCTCCAGCCCATTGGTCTCCCCAGTGTTCCTCACAAACCCCAGACAGGCTGGGATCCTCCCTGATAGCTAAATGCTTCCATCCCTCAACTCCTTTAAGTCTTGTGCAAGTGACATCTCAATTTTCTTCATCTTCACAGGCCTACCCTGACCCCATGTAAAACCGAACATTGTTCCCTTGCCATGCTGCCCCTTGAAAGCAAACCCTTTACCCTGCATCTCCCTATTCTAGGTTATACTTATAGTCTTCTAATATTCTCAGTAATCTATACGTTTAGTATGTTTATTTTCTCTTTCCCAGCACTTGAGTGTAAACTCCATTAAAGCAGGGATGTGCTGTCTGTTTTATTCAGCACTTAGGACAGTACCCGGGACACTGGCCATCCTTAGTAAGTACTGATGCCATGCAGGCAGGAGGTGCCCTCTAGGAAGCAATAGCCACAATGAGATAGATAAAGAGATGCACATGGAGGATGGCTCTGATTTACTTTCACTCACTGCTCATGTGAGAAGGATACGTAAAAGACCGCAGATCTAAGATACTCTGGGAAGGTAGGATTATACAAACATTTTTTTTTCATAATCCCACATTTCATCCTTTTTTCTGTACCCTCCCCCTCCTCCAAGTTTACTCCAATATGAAGATAACTAGACCAGTATTGTTCCACTCTTTTTAACTGTTTTTTCTGTGGCTTTTCTCATGCAATGTCTTTAATATATGAAAAAAAGTCCTACTTGTAACTGTGATAACTGGGAAAAGGTTCGCATAGTTTAGACCTTTGCTCGTCTGGATGGGGCTCCGTGTCTCGGTTGTCTTCACTTCATAGTCTTGAGAATGTAAATAATGTGTCTCTCCTCTTCCTTACCTGTTCCATTTTCTCTGAATGATTTCTTGACCTAACTTGCTTTCAATAACTCAGCCTAATATATTTATTTCCCATACTCATCATAATAATCATAACAGATTCTCATTTGAACTTACTAAACACTTTTTTCCTACTGCCACACTAAGCTGACTCTTGCTACTGACTTAGCAACTGACAATCCAGCAATGGGATCCATGCCAATTAATTTCTAAGACCAGCGATTTTAACATGTGGTTCAATAATGCTTGGAGCATGTGCACCCAGCTTTGGAAAGGAGTGTCTGACCTTGGAATTTTCATCTTAGGAAAAAAAAGTAAAAAAGAAGTTTTTCCAGATTGATTCCATGGTATGGAACATGGTGACCCTCTAAATCACCCCTTGCAATGTGGGGAAGTATGGACTACACTAGGGAGCTCATAATCAGGCCAGAAAATGTGACTTGCCCTTTTGTAACTCTTGTGGAAGGAACTGAGAAGTGTCTGCAGGAGGCTATGGGAGCTTAAGCTTCAGTGCTCCACAGCTGCACAGGCCCCTCCCAGAGAAGCTACAGGTATTTTGTATATGTGATTCTGAATTCATTGTTTTAGGCACTTCCTTAAGTTACAAAAGCTTCCGAGCCTCAAGAAACCTAGACCTACCGCTGAAAAAAAACCAAACTTAAGCCTAAGAAGGAAGCATAATTTCAAATGGGTCAAATAAGACAAAGTAGAAAGGCCTCTTTTGTATATGTGGTAAGATACACACAACATAAAATTTATCATGTAAACCATTTTAAAATATACAATCGGTGGCATTTAATACATTCACAATGTTGAGCAACCATCACCACTATCTGGATCTAAAACATTTTTATCACCTGAAAAGGAAACACTACATCCATTACACTACATCCATTAAACAGTCACTCCTTATTCTCCGTTGTATCCTGCCCTTGGAAACCACTTATCTACTTTCTATTTCTACGGAAGTGCCTATTCTGGATGTTTCATAAAAATAGAATCATACAATAGGTGGCCTTTTGAGTCTGTGTTTTACTTCTTTTACTTAGCATAACGTCTTCAAGGTTTATTCATGTTGCAGCGTGTATCAGTATTTCATTCCTTTTAAAAGGCGTTTTATAAAACACAGTTTTAGAGAGGGTGTCGCCAATAGAATATGAGAATTCCAAGAGTAAAACTTGTCAGGATGACTCATACTTTGGGAAGAAATTTTCATGCTATTGAATTACGTTTAAGTCTCTAATCCAGTGGGCTAGAATTCACCTGTCCTTTTTAGTATTTACACTCATTTCAATGAACTCCTAAGCCTGTCTGACTCACATCTAGTCCACTCAGAGATCATTTTTGTACCAGTTGTCTTAGCTCCGCCCACTTGACCTGATGCCAAATACTGCTTCTCTCATCTGAGTTAGCATCTAGATTGCCCACTAAAGCTTCTGACAAAAAACACCTATTTCCCCCCGATTTTAGTGAGAACATTTGAAAATAACCTGTTCTCTGCTAAATTCCTGATGCTTATTTTAATATCTGCTTTCATATTTAAAAAGCTATGTATGCTACCAACAGGTGAACAATAACTGCCAGGTTCACCAGTGTTACTATGCTGTCAATCTTAATTTGCTATCAAGTGTTGGGAGGCACAGCAATTGTATATGAACAAAATTATATCCATTTTTTTCCTGTTATGAAGCATAATTACTTTATGTAGCTATAAAATGCCATGAAGTTTTCAGTAATATATTTAGCCTATTATTGACTCTATTTTTAGTCTATTGCAATGCAAAGGTTAAAAGTCCTTTTATGTCTTATCTGAGGTGCCATACACAAATTACCACGCTTACTATGCAAATAATTCCTTCAAGAGAAGTCTGCTGTGTTTATAATAGGACAGCCTATTAGCACTTGGCTTTATTTTCTTCTCACCTTGCTTCTTATTTCTGCCTTCAACTGTGTCCATTCTCAGTGAGCAGTTAGTATAATCATCATGTTTTTTCAAACCCCGAAGTCTCTAAATACATATTTTTTTGACTTTGGATACAAATCATGGCCTAGTTTAGTCTTCTGTCTTAGAAATTTAGTCTTCTATATTGGAACCTTACTGATTCCTTTTGAAAAGCTTTCAGTTCTAATGTTGTATTTTAATTTTATTTAATTTCAAAACATTTCACTTACACTTAACTATGAAATCTCCTGTCTTGCTTGGGTAAGGGAGGTATGATAATAAAATCAGCTTTCATCTATCTAGCTCATGCATTCTTAACAGGGAAATATTGCTCCCAGGAAGTGAAAATTGTTTTGCAGGGGTGGCAAAAAAATCTTACTCGTTTTATGTATGAAGCACAGATGTGCAGACACTACATAAACAGATATATAGTATAATCATGGTATTGAAATTTCATGGATGGGGCAGTTAGGGGGAAAATTGTCTAAAATGCACTTTGGGGGAGGGGGGATGACAATGAAAACAGTGGGCTGAACAACACTGGTCTAGCCCACTGAACAATGCTAATATTCACTGTTCCATTTGACAGGAAAGTCAAGGTCACATAACATATACATGGAAGATCCAGGCCTGGACCCTGGTGTTCTCTTTTCACATCTGTTCTCCTTTAACTGTTATCATCACACGATAGCATGCCCGCCCCCATGCGCCTTTCCATAAAGACAGATCATTACTTCAATATTTTTTTTTTTATATTTTATTTTCAATTAGTTTCAGGTGTACAACACAGTGCAATAGTTATACATTTTACCCCTCAAAGTGACAACCCCCCACCCCCAATACACCACCCCACTCCCCCCCCATATCATATATATCTATTACTCTTCCTCTGACTCTCTTCCACAGTATAATCCACATCCCGTGACTATCTATATATATTCAATTACAGTAGGTATACCACCTCCACTTTAGTAATACAGTGCAGTGATCAAACCTCTACTCCATCCATGAAATGGTCTCCCTAACAAGACCTATGATCATCTGACATTCCACAGAATATTTACAACATTATTAATTATATTCCCCAAACTGTTTTTCCTATCCCAGTAGCAATATTGTAGTTGCCTATTTTTGCTGTCTAATCCCTTCCCCTTCTCCCTCATCCCCATTCCTCTCCAACTTAGCAACCCTGATTTTTCCTCTATATCTATGAGACAGTTTCTGTTTACTTTGCTCATTCATACAGTTTTTCATATTCCACATATAAGTGAGATCATATGGTATTTGTCCTTCTCTGACTGACTTATTTCACTCAACATTATAGTCTCTAGGTCCATCCATATCATTGCAAATGGCACGATTTCATTCTTCTTTATAGCAGAGTAATACTCCATTGTATAAATATACCACAGTTTCTTAATCCAGTCATCTACTGACGGGCATTTTGGTTGTTTCCAAGTCTTAGCTATTGTAAATTGTGCTGCTATGAACATCGGGGTGCATAACTTTTTTTGAATAAGTGTCTTGGTTTTTTCAGGATAAATACCTAGGAGTGGAATTGCTGGGTCAAACGGTAGCTCTATTTCCAGTTCTTTGAGATACCTCCATACTGACTTCCATAGTGGCTGCACCAATCTGCAGTCCCACCAACAGTGCAGCAGGGTCCCCTTTTCCCCACAGCCCTGCCAGCACTTGTTGTTTGTTGATTTGTTGATGATAGCCATTCTGACTGGAGTGAGGTGGTATCTCATGGTGGTTTTTATTTGCATTTCCCTAATGGCCAGTGAGGTTGAACGCTTTTCATATGCCTGTTGGCCATCTGTATGTCCTCTTTAGAGAAATGTCTCTTCATATCTTCTGCCCATTTTTTAATTGGGTTGTTTGTTTTTTGGTGTTGAGTTTCATGAGTGTTTTATAAATTTTGGATATTAACCCCTTATCAGATATATCGTTGGCAAATATATTCTCCCATTCAGTAGGCTTCCTTTTTGTTTTATTAATGGTTTCCTTTGTTGTGAAAAAACTTTTAAGTCTGATATAATCCCATATGTTCATTTTTTCTTTTACTTCCCTAGCCCGTAGGGATGTATCAGTAAAAATATTGCTCCGGTAATGTCTGCAAATGTACTCCTATATTTTCATTTAGGGTTTTTATGGTTTCAGGTCTTACATTTAAGTCTTTAATCCATTTTGAATTTGTTCTTGTATAAGGCGTAAGGAGATGATCCAGTTTCATTTTTTTGCATGTGTCAGTCCAATTTTCCCAGCACCATTTATTGAATAGACTATCTTTACTCCAGTGTAAATTCTTGCTTCCCTTGTCATAGATTAACTGTCCATAAATGCTTGGATTAATTTCTGGGCTCTCTGTTCTGTTCCACTGATCGATGTGCCTGTTTTTATGCCAATACCAAACTGTCTTGATTACTGTGGCCTTGTAGTAGGTTTTGATGTCTGGTAGCGTGATCCCCCCGACTTTGTTTTTATTCCTCAGAATTGCCGAGGTTATTCTGGGTCTTTTATGATTCCATATAAACTTTAGGATTATATTTTCTATTTCTGTGAAAAATGCCCTTGGTAGTTTGATAGGAATTGCATTGAATCTATATATTGCTTTAGGCAGTATGGACATTTTAACTATATTAATTCTTCCTATCCATGAGCATGGTAGATGTTTCCATTTATTTGTATCTTCTATGATTTCTTTCCTCAGTGTCTTATAATTTTCTGAGTACAGATCTTTCACTTCTTTGGTTAAATTTATTCCTAGGTATTTTATAGTTCTTGACGCAATTGTGAATGGGACAGTTTTCTTAATTTCTCTTTCCATTAGTTTATTATTGGTATATGCATCATTACTTCAATATTATGCCTACAACTAGGTATACCTACTTGGCCCCAAAAGATGGCTGGTTAGTCAATGACGGATAAGATTCCTCAAGGGAGGAACAACCTAAGACAGGCATAGTCTCATGGGAGCCATAGGAGGAATCACAGAGTTGAGGAAAAAGGAAATAGATCTCTTGCTTCAGGTTCTGACAGCCTTCCTGTGAAATGACCTAATGATGTGATAACACCTGTCCTCCATGCATTCTTATCAGTAAGTCTTGGCAGAGGAAGTGTCTGTCTCTTAGGAGGTGCATGACAATAACATCATGGGACCTTCAGTAATGGCAGCCTGCAGGCATGGGTGATTTGGCCCTGAGCTAAATTCTCTGGTATGAGACTCACAGACTGTGAAAGATACATTGATCTTTTCTTATATGTGAGACAATAAAAGGAAAAGTCAGGCCTGATTTGGGGCTCAGTCCATGAGGCTTGAGTCCCCTGGCACCAATCGCATTTTGCTCTTATTTATGTCTCTCTCTTTCTTAATTTTTCACTGTCCCTTCTACACTCCCACTGTTCTGTCGTGCTGGACATGACAAACTGTGGCATGTTGACTTGGACTGGGGTTCTGGCAAGGAAGAAATATCTCCATTGTTACCTTTTCTTTCAAGATTTGTTCATAAATTAACAGAACGTTTGGTCCCCAAACTTAATGAACTTATTCACAGTTCCCCCCTTCCTGTCTAGAGTGTGAGAGACTTACACCTCTCCCTTGTCCTAAGTGGGGTCTACATCCCTTTAGTTTTACAAAGGTCATGGGTAGAGAAAAGTGTAGAAATGGCTGGGCTGGAGGTAGGGATTGTTTCTAGTCCCCATGGTCCAAACTACTTTGGGTCTATCTACAAAGTCAAGGATTTCTAAAGCTTTAAGGTACTCAACTTTTATCTGTTTTTAAATCTTTCTCACCCTCAAGATTTGCTGTCAGCTTCTGATTTTAGTAAGATGGGTTCTAAGAGCCCACAGGTACTGCTCTTCCTCTGTATTCCTTTCTAGAATGCTCCAGATATCTCTAAGTATCTCTTTCTAAAGTAACGTAAGTACTGTAGATATATTAGTGCCAAAATATTCATTAAAAAAATCAAAACATTATTTTCAACCTAAATAGAATCAGCACTGACCTCACTCAGCTAAGGACAGAAAAGGGAGCAGAAAAAATATTTTTCAGAATGAAAGAAAATTTGTATTTTACATAATTTTCTAGCAAACAAGAGGCTGCCCTAGGGGACTGCTAAAATCTTTGAAGTCTATTTATTTATTTACATTTATTTATTTATTTATTTATTTATTTATTTATTTATTAAGAGGAAGGAGACTATAAGATATAAACATTGGTTACTGGCTGTTTATAGCATAAAATGTGAGGTGGAACATGGAGGAAATGAAGCTGAAAAGGTCATTGTGGTCAAGTCATGAAGAGAATGCATATAGGGAGATGCAAAATATGGGTTTTACCTGTAGGTCACTGGTTCTTAAAATGCCATCTATGTTGCCTTCTGGTTTTCATGGAAGTCCTTTAGATAACACCACAGGGGTGTGGGGGGAGGAGCCAAGTAGAGGAAACTCTGTAGCTTGGTTTGTCTGAGGAGTTCCGCTTCGTCTGTTCTTTCAATCATCTATCTATCTAATATATCTATCTATCTATCTATCTATCTATCTATCTATCTATCTATCTATCTATCTATCATCTATCCACCTGTGATGTGAAGCTTCAATTCATAGTTGGGGTATTAAACCAGTGAAATCAGCAAATGCTACAAATGAGACTCTGTGGTCCTCTCCCCCCATTTCTTGCAGAAAGCTGGTTGTTAAATATGTTACAGCAGTGATAGAGGAATGTAAACACATTTGATTTGAACTTGAATGTTCACAGATTATGATATTGTTTAGCAAAGCAAAAAATTCTGAAATCTAGGTTGAATTCATTTGTTAAAAAAAAAAAAAAAGCCGGAATGTAAATGCATCTGCACACATTTCAATTGCAGTCACTTTTCCCACAAATCAGCTTTATCAGCGCCATTAACAGTTGAAGTCGATAAAAATCTGAAGCCGACTTAGTCTAAGTGTCAGAAATAACATATTCTGTGATACAAATGTCCCGGAGGTAACATGTCTGCTGCTTCCCAACACTGCTATCACTTACTCTCCAGGATAAACATCTGCCCTTAGTCTCATTAAAAATTGCTTTTAAAAAATAGGAAATTGAGTAAAAACAAACTAATCAGTGAACAGCCTGACACAGGGTGACTGCCAAGAACAGAGTCATTCTGTATCCAAAACATCCACTGATGTCACAGTTGGATTTAATTCATTATTTTCCATTCATTTATTGTTTATTTGGTCTTTTATACCATAATTGATAAATCTTGAACAGTAAGACTAAAAATTATCAAAACTTTGGACAATATGAACCCTGAATTTTTCCTTGCTAATCATTACGATCACCGTTTTTCTTTCTGTCTGTGAAAATACAGTCTGGCATAGATTCAAATTTTTTAGGTAAATAAAAGTATCACTTTTCTTTGAAAATTTTTTATTATTTATTGTACTGCTTGGAGATACCATGGGGTTTGACAATTCCAAATTTGGAAATACATAACATTATAGCTGCCGAGAAAAACACAAACCAAAAAGTGTGCTCTTGGCTAACTATGTTCTTTCCTGTTTATCTCAAATTTAACAAATACCTATTTATTGAGCATTTACTATGTGATGGGGTGTGTGTAAAGATGAATAAAACATATACACATCCTTAGGAGCTAAAAGTTTAACAGAGAAGGTAAATGTAAACTAATAATTACGAGCAGCACAACCATAACAAAGGCTTATCTATTTATTTTTGCCAGTATTATTAGCGCAGGTCCAAGAAACCCTAGAGTAGGGTTTGTTTCCTCACAACTGGCAAGGTTTTAGAGACGAAGGGAGAGAGAGAAAGAGAGGGAGAGAGAAGGAGCAAGAGTACCACCAACAGCCTGGTACTTCCTGTTTCTTACCATTTTATGCCTCTATTTCAACGCCCAAATAGTGAAGCATTCTTTTTGCCCTAAGTCTCTCCATGGTGCTAGGGTTTCTGAATGGCTAATCTCATGATATCATTTAGAATTTGAGGTTCAAGGCCAACACTGTCCAATATAAATAGAATCCGAGCCACATAATGAAATTTAAAGATTTCTGGAAGCAACATTATGAAAAAATAAGAAAAAACAGGTAAAATGAATTTTAATAACATCTCCTACTTAATCCAATATATCCAAAACATTATAACTTGCAAATATAATCACTATGAAATAAACTTGTTTATGAGGTATTTTACTTTAAAAAAAAATCCAGTGTGTATTTTATGCTTACAGCCCAGCTCAGTGCAGGCTAGAGACATTTCCAGGGCTCAGGAGCTGCATGAGCCTGATGGCGATTGTTCTAGATGTTTAACTCTTTAGGGCCCCTCCTTATCATCTTGATTGCGTGTGTATATAAGAATCTTGACAATTTGTCAGACAGCTTTTTCTCAGGCTGAACCAGCGAAAGTCATTTTTTTTATATCCCCTCGGGAGAACCAGAAAGCAACTCTGTGGGCGTTATAGGTGGCTCAGTTGTTTTAGCTCTAAATTCTTGAAAACACTGGGGACTATTTCCTTTTCCAAACCCCACGAGATTGCTCCAGGGACTTTAAATATATATGATATATATTTCATATACCAGCTTTGTGTATATACAGAAGGTGCCAAAAGATGTATAAACAGTTTAAGAAAGGAAAAAACTGTATTAAAATTGTAATATTCAATATATACCAATAACGAAAGATGAATACAAGTCATGTTTGACTTCTGCAATTACAAGAGGTGCTCAAAATGGTTACCATCAGGGTAATTTTAATACAGTTTTTTCCTTTCTTAAAAAGTGTATACATTTTTTAGGCACCCTCTGTATATATAAATCAGCTTTACTAAAATACAATTTATAAATAAAATTCAATAATTTAAGGTGTACAGTTCTATTTCTTTTTTTGTGTATTCATAGAACTGTGCAACCATCACCACTAACCAATTTGGAACATTTTTGTTACCCCAAATAGAAATTCCACACGTATTAGCATTCACTATGTATTCTCTCCCCATCCATCAGACCTAGGTAAACACTAACCTATTTTCTGTTTCTATAGATTTGCCTAATCAGGGCATTTTACATAAATAGAATTATACAATATGTGGTCATTTGTGACTGGCATCTTTCATTTAGTATTATGTTGTCAAGGTCTATACATCTTGTAGCATGTATAATATCAGTGTTTCTTTCCTTTTTACTACTGAATACTATTCCATTATATGGATATATCACATTTTGTTTACCCTTTCATCAGTGGATAAACCTTTAAGTTGTTTTCACTCTTTGGCTATTATGAATAATATTATTAATAATAATAATATTATGAATAATACTGTTATGATTATTCATGTACAAGCTTTTGTGTGGACATATGTTTTCATTTCTATCTGGTATAAACCTTGTAGTAGAAACCGTTCTCCACAGTGGTGTACCCCCCATTTTACATCCCCACCAACAATGTATGTGCATTACACATTTTCCACATCCTTACTGTTACTGGCTATTGTCTGATGTTTTTATTATAGCCACCCTAGTGGGTGTGAAGAGGTATGTTATTGTGGTTTTGGTCTGATTTCCTTAACACTAAGATGTTGAGCATTTTTCATGTGTTTATTGGCCATTTTTTATATCTTCTTTGGAGAAATGTCTTCAAATTCTTTGCTTATTTTTAATTAGGTTACTTGTTTTTCTATTTTGAGTTGTTAAAGTTCTTTATATATTCTGCACATAAATTTTTTTTTTTTAAAGATTTTTTTATTGGGGAATTGGGGAAGAGGAACAGACAAATTGCTGTCCTTTTGTTCTTCAGTCTAGTTGTGGAGAATGTTGCTTCACTGGCCCATGTTGGTATTATGATCATTGTGCTCTTCCCAGGTGAGGCAGTCTGTCAGGAGCCATTGGACACAGGCTCATGACGGCTCATGGTAGCTTATGCTGGCTGCTCATGCTGGCTGCTGACCACTCGTGGTAGCTTATGGCAGCTCGCTGCAGCCCCACTGCAGCCTACACTGTTGTGGGCAACTCACAGCAGCCCAGCTCCAGGTAGAGCTGTTGTTCACCATCTTAGCTGTAGAGGGCACAACATCACTGGCTCTCATATGTGGGATCCAAACTGGGGCACCCTGTTGCTCAGAGCTGGTACTCCCAAGCCACCTCTTAACCAACGTGCCACTTGGCTGGCTCATCTTATAAATTCTTTATCAGGTATATAATTCATATGTACTTTTCTTCCATTTTATATGCTATCTTTCATTTTCTTAATGGCTTCCTTTGAATCACAAAAGTTTTAAGTTTCGATAAAACAATTTATTTTCTCTCTTGCTATTTCTTTTATTGCTTTTGGTGTTGTAGCATGCATTACATTTTCAACACCTTTATGCATGAACAAAACCAGGTATTGCCTCTGTTCACCTGGAGCTGAGAGAGAAGAGAAGGAATTAAATAAACGGTGACAGTAAAGCAATAAGGGTAGGGTTTAAAGTGCTGTGAGTTCACCCTGCAAGAACAATTAATATCAGGTCCTGATGGTAAGAGACCAGAGAAGATTTTAGAGGGAAAAACTTAGAAACCAAGAGGTCAAGAAATATTATTTAATAGTAAAGGAAGGAAAGAATACAGTCATGTTTACTGTTCATGGATATAATTTTTAAAATGCTTTGGATGTGATAAGATTCTCAAATTTCTGATAGAAGGCAGAGTGTCATGTAAGGGTTGTGGGTAATGTGTGGTGTGTGGTGTGTGTGTGTGTGTATGTGTGGTATGTGGTATGTGTGTACGTGTGTATGTGTGGTATGTGCGGGGTGTGTGTGTGTGTGTGTGTGTGTGTTTAGAGCACATACTTTTGGATCTTGCAGTTTATCTCAGGTCATCTATCTGAAGGTCAGTTATTGGTCTGGCTGAGCCCAGAAGCGATGGCTGATGGAGGTTGCTGGTTGACAAAACAATAAAGTCATATGAGGACAAGGCTACATCATCAGCTTGCATTGTGGTTAAGTTCTTAATATTTAGACCAATGCCAACTGCAAGCAATCTCTATATTCAGAAGAATACACTGTGTTCAAGAGTCTTTTGAAGGCTTTGCAGTTTCACTCTGTTCATATCAAAGAGAAATCGTAACAGGAGAAGGAACAACAGATTCAATTTCAGCTTTTGACTTGAGCAACCCCAGTTCTTCCCTTTCCTTTTGTATTTTAAAGTCTTTTCAGATAAATGCATAATTTATCAGAAACACTGGGCAAAACTATAGGTAAAAATGTTGTTAAAATTATCACTTGCACCAAATGTCAAATGGCAGGAATTAAAATTGAAACAGACATGAAAGAGGCAATAAAGGTAAAATCAATAAAGTTGATTTCACAAAAGTCTGAGGCACAGAGCTTTTATGATGAGTCCAATTTTTAGAGAAGACAGAACCCTGGGGATCTATTCTCCCATTGGTGGGCATGCTTCACTCCTGTTTACTTAACGAGCCTTATCAGCGGGAAACAAGGGAAAATAGATTCTCCAGCTCTCCTTTCCTGTTGCTGGCTCCAAACCCCTTACAGAGCCAATGCCATGCATTACATTAGTTTTAGGTATTATTCAGATAAGAGACAATTGGAATTAAAAAAAAAAGGATTTAAAATTCTGCACAGTCTTCTTCGTGCATATTGTTCAGGAGATCCAGTGAGTACATACACAGCTATTCTCTGTAGCACAGTGTCTTTATCTTAGGCTGTGTATAGGTTTAAGAACTACCTCAAGGCAATCTGTAATGCAGATGACTTTGGCAACTATGTGCAAATGCAGATAAAATACTGTGGTGTAAATAATACTGATCATGAGAATTAGCAGACAGCATTCATGGGCTTCACACTGTCCTTTGCAATCTGGTGCTATATAATACCAGGAGATTTCATGATTTATTTGAAAGAGCAGCATTACTGAAACGTTTTTTGGTTGATGGCTGTACAAAAGGAAATCGGTGCCCTAAAAGCTGGGGTGGTCTATTAACATTAATGTGTTGATTGTAAATTTGAATATGGTACAGTGTGGCCATTTAATACAGTAATTCTTCTCACTTTGACCACTAGTTCAACAGATGAAAATTGTGTCTCTACCGTGTAACATAGACACCGTGTTAATTACTAAGACATAAAATGAACAATATCCCAGAAAGGATTTTAGCCATTTGGAAACTTACCTACAGATCTGTGTGGGAGTCCAGAGAAGGACACTTAACCCAGCCACGCAGTGTCAGTAAAAGTCTCCAAGGAGATGATGTGGAGCCACCTCTTAGAGACTAAGGTTAGAATTCGCCAGGTGGCAGCAAGGGTGTTCAAGGCCAGAGGACTCACCTCAATTATTATAAAAGCTGTATATTATTTTTACCTAAACAGTACTCTTGGAAAAAAGCAAATTGGATAGTCCTTATTCTCTTTATTAAGTCATAACAGAAGTTTTCAGAAGGGGCTGCTCCTGTCTAGTCCACTGTATTTCACAAAAATTTATGGAGAACCATCTGTGAATCTTACATTGGGTTTCCCTTCAGGGTTATTGGGTACCTAGGGCTAGGGCTATAATTACACTTAACCTTAGGTGACTACTTTCTTTTTTTTTTGAGGGCAGTGTCACTGGTCCTTATATGTGGGACCCGAACTGGGGCCGCTGGCTTCCCAAGACCAGCGCTCAATCACCACTCCACTCAGCCGGCCCCATGGCTACTTTCTTTGAAGCTGTGCTCTGGGACCATTTTTCTAGTCCAGGGAAACAAGGGGAGGCAGGAAGTAAATTTGAGAGAGGAGGGGCAGAGCAGGCCACTGCTGGATGATGCAAGGCAGCAACCATCATTTCCATGGAAGGTGGGAGTGAAGTTGGGGTGGGTAGCAGAGGAAGAGGTAGAAACTGGAAGGGGAGACCACAGGAGGAGTGGTGAATGGAAGCAGCAGGGAGGAGTGGGTATGTGTGGGGTTGGTGCTCAAAGTGGGGGAAGAGGTGGAAGGGGAGAGGGAGCTGAAAATTTTTTTGTTGTTCAGTCTGGGAGGTTATTTTAGTCCAAGTCCATAGGACTGAAATATTTCATTCCAGATTTTGCTTATCCTTATTCACAATGGACAAAAATATAATTTCCAGTCCCCTACGTGTCTAATTCAAACTGTGATTTTCTTTCTTATCTTCCTGGATGTCAAAATTCAGACGAGAGTCTGAAAAGTAGGCATAGAATCTTATTAGACTGTGAAATATACTTAATCTAATCTCCAAAGTCAGCGCTTTCAAGGGGACTGGTAGGAGTCTTGACAACCCACATCCTGGTCTGCCAGGCCTCTGCATCCTCGGATGAGTTCCCAAGGTGAAGTGAACATGCAAAGCCGCCATAGTTGCAGACACTCACCTTCCAGCTTCACTCTACTTGCCACTCACAAGCACTCTGTTTGCTTTACACTCAGCCCAGGAGTTCCCATAATCTCCTGCCTGCTGCAGCAGTGTGTCTTCTTTATTTAGCAAGACTCTGCTGTGTGGTTGGAGTGCCACATTTAGATGAAACATGCAGTCAATTATCCACATGTTTCTAAATAAATGGATGCTTGGCACTAAGTAAATTGGGTAAATCAATTTTTTGTTGTTTGTTTGCTGAATTCTCTGGCACACCTGCACCTGTTTTATTCTTTGTTACCAATGACCTGAATAAAAGTATATTGATCTATAGCTATACTTATATCTCTATGTATCTCTATCTATCTATCATCTATCTATCTATTTATCTGTCTGTCTATCTATCTATCTATCTATCTATCTATCTATCTATCTATCTATCATCTATCTATCTATTATATGTGTGTATAAAATCACTTCTAGTTTTAGTAAAATATAGAATCATTAAAGACTTAATTAGTAACTTTCCAAAGCATTCCGTTTTTTACAAAAAGCACTCTTAGATGCTAAAGATAAGGGATGTAGCATTTCTTGTCCTCCCCAGCTCCATTCTTTACATTTTCTATATTGCTCTATGCCCAGGAGGTTGACCTCTGCCCACTCTATCTTCTGGAATTCCCTGCTGGGTGGCTTCTGATTAGGTTTAGTTAATGGAAGCACCAGCAAGAGCCTGAAGGGCAGGAGGAAAGAGAAGCCAGGGTATTTCTTCCTCTCTGCTCTGGGCCACGTTTTCTGGAAGGCATTGCACCCTCCAGAACAATAGTTCATGTCTCGCAGCATCTCCTTCACAGCTGGGCTTCTCAGCCCACTTCCCACTGGATGTCTGCAAACACTTTTGCCTCTCCTTTGTCCCGAGGTGGCAACAGCCTCCCCTCCTGTTGATCTCCAGGTACCTCCACATCACTTCTTAGTTCCTTTTGTGCTTGAACACCTCGGAAGGGAACATTCATTAAAGTCTCTTGAACCAGCCGAGTTGGATTCTACTTTCTGCCAGGACTCTGACAGGAAGCAGAAGTATAACAGGGGTATTTTCCAAAAAACATACTTCATGAATTTTCAAAAAAGACTCCTTCATCAAGCATTTAACCATAGGGAATCTCTGATTTTACACTTGGTGCTAGCTAGGACAGGGCATGAGACTCGGTGTGATGAGCATCAGAAAAGAGTGAGAGGAGCTTGCTTTGTGACCTTGGGCAAGCCTCTCACCGAGTCCTATGGGCTGTTTTCTCAACTGCAGCTGAGGGCTGATGACCTGCTGCACCTGGGCATCTCCCTGGGTGATTGTAAAGAGCTCAGGAGACGCCATGTGTGACAGCCCTTTGAAACATACGAAGCGTGAAGTCCTGAAACCTGATGTAGAGTCTCCAGAGCTGCTGTCATGTCATGCTACTGACCCTCATTCTCTTCTACCCCCTCTTCTACCAGCTGCTCTTTATGATTTTGTATGTTCATATGTCATTAATGAATGTTTAGATTCCTACTTTTGTTTAAATTAACTGTGACTATCCGGGTACTGTGGTTTTGTGGTTGGATGAATGGGTTTGGATGTATCTGATAGACATTTCTGTTGGTTCATGCTCTGCTTACGTATTTATGACTTAACTCCAGGGGCTTTGGGACCCAGAGTAAGCTGTATGGCCTCTGGTGAATTTCGCTTTCCTTGTGGGTGAAATAATAGTAACATCTACCAAGCTGTCTTCACAGGGATAACATAAAGATATAATAAAAAAGGAAAATATTTTTGAAATCAATAGGAAAAAAAATTATTATTATAAACCTGTGTGGGTTTCAGTTTCCTCTTCTATAAAAGATGAAATATTGGAATAGGAGTGGATGGTGTTAAGGTCCATTCAAACATCAAAATTCTTTGTTTCTAAGAATCTGTGCAGGGCCTTAAATCCAAATTAATAAACAAGATTTGTGTCTCACATTTTGGAGACAGTTGTACCAAAGACAAATAATAGCATTAACACAAATCTTACACTGCCAATGCATGGAAGAAGTAGGTCTTGGTAAAAACCAGGAAAAAAAACCAAACAAACTATAAATCACAGATATTGAATCAATGAGCCTGAGGACCTATTATTAATTCTCCTCTCAAGGGAGTTTGTAGAGTTCACAAGATTTTTAAGTTGTCTAATTTGGACCAGTCTCTCTCCTCAAAATCATATATGACATAGCAGTATTTTGAATCAATTAAGTAGTAGTTTCTCATTTTAGAGTATCAAAGACTGTATGCTATGGACAGAATTGTGTACCCCCGCCCAATTCATATATTGAACCCCCAATCCCCAATATAACTGTATACAGAGATTATCTGAAGAGATAATTAAAATTAAATGAAGTCATAAGAGTGGGGCTCTAATCAGATAGGACTGTGGCCTTCTGAGAGATTGCTCTCTTCACACATATACAATGAACAAAGCCCAAGTGAGCATAGCAAGAAGGCGGCTGTCTACAAGTCAAGGAAAGGGCCCTCACCTGAAACTGACCATGCTGGCAACTTGATCTTGAATTTCCAGCCCCCAGAACTGTGCGAAAATAAACTTCTGTTGCTTAAGCTAACTAGTCTATGGTATTTTGTTATGGCAGCCAGAACTGACTCATACATTTGAATTAGCTTTAATTGTTACTATTATAGATTATTGGCAACTCTAAATTCTTCAGATCTAGAGAGAGAAGATAATTAGGCATTACCTAAAAGAAAAAGGGCTATGCTTTATCTAGTTTAAATCAAAATATAACTTCTCATACCTCACTGTTAATTGTCCTTCATAAAAAGCATCATCCTTTATTGTGTTCATTGTGGGAAAATCTGTTGCATTTTGTGAATGAGTAAAATTTCAAAACTGATTTTTAAAAGCAAACTACAGATTTTTTTTTCCTCCCATGAATCTAGCATGGGTCATTTAAAAACACCAACTCTGATATCTAATCAGAATAGCAGGATGTATGGTGGAAGGCACCCTGGACCGGGAGCTGGCTGACCTCATTTCTAGTCCTGCCTTGACAAATAGCTGACTCTATGACTTTGAACATGTTTTATCCCTCAGTGTGTTCATCTGTTAAAAAAAAGGGAGCAGTACTTGAATGGTATCTGGAATCCCTCTGAGCTCTTACACACACTTTATAAATGTGCTTGCCAATGTGTTGTAAGTTTGTTAAACTTTAATTTATTAGTCTGAAAAATGCTATATAGGCTGTTAGAGAATGCTGCTAAAACCAGTGCTTAAAATCTTCTAATGATAGGCCATATGTATTCACTATACTCTTAATTTTTAAATGTGTTCTTTTCATCCCCTGAAAATAGAAAATAAGACACTGCGATTTTGAAATAACAACACAAACAAAAGCAACAAAATCTGTATGCTGTATAAACCACGGTTCCTTTTCGTAACATTTTATGCAAATATGCTATTTTTAAAAACTTGCCATTCTAGCAAGAGTACACTAGGTGGAAGCAAAGAGTAAGCTAATATGTTAACAGAAAATATTTCCTGTGATAAATGAACCACATTTTTCTGAATAGTAAAGGTCATTTAAATCAGAGGTTACATTCCTTTTTAAAAGATGCCAATTAGAAAGAAAAACAACAGATGACATTGCCTACTTAAACCATTGAAACAATACTAAAGATGGACCACTGTTTAAGCCTCCTATTTACCTTTCTTCTTGTAGATTCTGGCTGGTATCATAAAAATTAAATATTGAATCATTTCTCTTAATTTCTGGGACCTGATTGATCAGTAAGCATAATAGAATAGGCAGATAAAAGGTACTATTTATAGTACCTTTTCGTTTTTCAAAAGGGATAAAATATGATAAATTGAAAAAACATTTCTTTATGAAGTGCATAGTATTTTGAGCTGAAGGATGGGAAATCAACCTTATTGCATATAATTTTACATGTCATTTCTTTTAAAAATTGTATTTCTTCTCTTTCCTTTCAAAATTAATTGGGTCTTATAATCCTAGTTCTAAAATGTGAAATGATGTGATGATTTCCATGTTTAAGCTTGTAACAAGTCAAAACTCAGTTCAGTGCCATAGTTTTCATGCAAAGCAAATCTCTTAGAGCACTGCATGGAGAAGGAAAAGCCTTCTTATTTAAGAAAAGCATTTTGAAGTTGTTTGTGTAGGTGGTAAATCACAAGTGATCACATTCTGTGCAATGGCAATTTCTACACTGTGTTTTAGATGAAACCTGTTGTTTAGAGTACAAGATGGCACTATTGTTTGTGAAATACCTGGTAGAAAATGCAAGATGTACTAGCCATTGCTTAACAGTGGTGAACTTGCAACTGAAAAAGAGGCTGATATTGAGAGCACTCGTTTGGATGCCATCAGTAGAAGCAGGTTACCTTTGTGACTTTAGGAGCAATCATTTAATCCCTATTGGGGAACAATGTTTTGACCTGTAAAATCTGAAGCAAGGTCAGACAACCTGTAAGTGTCAGTGGTTACTGACTAAGGTTTTAGAATACTTGTTCTACTGAAGCCAAGCTAGAATGAATCAACTAGATCTCCTGAATTAGAATTTATGTTCTTAGCTTTGCTTGTTTCTTTCTTTGGCCCCTAACAGAAAAGTAAATATGGGAAATAAATGATATATGTGAAGAGGTTTGGGGTCATCTCTATATTCTTTAGTTAATACTGTCACTGACTGTCTGAAGAACTGAGAAGTGATGTTGTCTTCTGTCACCCACCATTACCCAGCAACGCTGATAGAGGACCTAAGGGTATACACCAAGATAGATCATATATATATATATATATATATATATATATATATATATATATAATCTATGTATGAACATTAGATGCTTAGGGCATAAAAAATTAATGTGTTGGGAATCTTTGGGCAACTAATCTCCTTGAGCCTCATATCCCATATTTGTATAATGGAGATATCAATTGCTTAAGAAAGCAGTCCTGAGGATTAAACAAAAGATGCAGATGTTCATAATGCGCCCTGTGGGTTAAAGGGAGAATTTCTGGGCAGTGTTGTCAACTACCTCTGAAAAAAAAAAAAATGGCAGCCCTGCAATTTACTTATATTCTCCAGGTCTAAATGTCATCAGTCCTCTTCCTCAGCAAGAACAACAAGAAAAAAAGAAGGCAAATAGGTCATACTAAAGAAAATAAGTACATTTTACTCATCCCAGGCAGTAGATAATTCAGAAAATTCTTACATGAACAAATTAGACTCATTTTATTGGCCTGTAGAAAATAGGCATTGGAGTACCTTTCATTTGGTATCCAATTACTTTCACATTTTTCTAGTATCTCTTTATCCACCTGGCTCATCCTAGCAACACAGGCAGGTCAACAGGTGCATAATTCTTTCAGAGTTTCCCTTAACTGTCTCTTTTAAAATGTCCAGTTAAATTTTGTGAAAATTAAGAACTAATTTAGTCAATCATATCCTTATCTTTGAATAACTCTAGAAAAAAGTCGCAGAATGAAAGAATCAATATCACATGCTATGACAAGCTATACAAAGGGAACAATTGACTTTTTCTTCTTAGATTATAATAACCTAGCAGGAAAGGCCTTTTGCATTTTTATTTTCCATGCAGTTCGTCTCATAGCATACTGCATGTAAAAATAAAATATCAATACTACCTGGGACTTTTGCAACACATTTAGTGGGCTCAGTATACCTTACATCTAGTGTCTGAGAGCTACAGTATCTCAACAACACACCTAATGGTGGGGCTACTCTTTCTCCATTATACGAAGGATGGAAGGTGGAATGGAGAGGTCTGTGGCTTATATATGGCTATCAGTAGAGAACATAGATCTGATTTTGACAGTTAGTCCAAAAGTTAAATCACAGCTTTTGGGGTCAGTATTGATTCCTGTGATAGTAACAGCTTCAAAGTAATATCATGGATATCAGTGAGTGCTTAATGGTTCTTCTACTTATGCTTCTGAAAGTACAGAATACTTGAAACATAAGCTACTTATTGATGACATTATCATTACTTGTGTACAATGATAATTGACAATGATAATAATGACTTACATTTGGGCAGAGGCTATACCTTATACTTCATAATTCAACTATTATATAAATACTTAGCTCAGTACTAAACACAAATAAGATTTCAGTAAACATTTGTGGATTTTTTCAAAGAGCTTTTAAAGTAAATATTAACTTACTTAAATTCACAACAGCTCTGTGAGAAAGAGTGGCCAAAATTATGCCAATTTTGCTGTGAAACAGATAAACACAAATATAATGGGTATAGGCATTGGCGCCAAGTAACTTGGGTTCTCAATAGCTGTGTGATGTTACAAAAGTTACGAGAACTCTCCGAGCCTCAATTTTCCCAACAGAGAGGTAGGGATATTAACATGAAACAAAGAGTTAATGTCAGAAATAAAGAGATTATGCACCTAGCGCACCTAGCCTAATGTTACTGATCAGGGTCCTGCATTTAAGAGACAGAAATGAGATCAGAGCTCAGGTCTCCTGACTTTGGGTCATATGCTCTTTGCATTAAGTCAGATTTAAGGTGATAATCTACTAGTCATTTTATCATGAGCTATGCCCAAAGCACCTGACAGGCTATGAAGACTTGTTATTACTTTGCCTTATGGAAGCTTCAAAAGTCATGATCATAAAACAATTAATGATTCTGCTGATCTGGAAACAACGTCACATGAATTGAGATTAATTTTCCTTTTTACTTTTTTCCCCCTGTGGGCAAGCTGAGTTTTTGGAGATGGCATTTCTTAGATATCACTTCATTCAATATTCTATATCCCACTTGTGGCTGGAAATGTCCAGTCTTCCCTTAACTTTAATTCTGACATATTATCAATGTGTCAGAATGGAAACCAGTTGCTGCAGGATCTCTGTCATGAGAGGTCATTATACAAAAGCTAGAAGCACAAGTTGGTTTCTAGGATAGATACCAGATAGGGAACACTTCAAACCACTGACTGGACATCGGGTGGCTGGTGGGTGTAATGGTAAAGACATAGTTTTTTCTAGTTATGGTTGTTCAGGTCATCTCCATGCATTAATTTAAATAAAAATATATAAATTGTGGCAGTTACGATAAACTGTCTGAACTTTAATTTTTTTGATGCTCAGTCTGATTTCTCTGTTCTGGATTGAAGTTTAATGCATTTTCCACTAATTTTTGAAAACTGTGTGGTATAATGGAAAAAGCAAAGGTCTCTGATGAACTGTGTAACTTAGGTAGATTACCCTCTCTGCATCTTTCTCTCAACTGCATAATGAGGATGATAAGAATTCAGAGGATGAGATCAATTATGTTGATGTGTATGAAATACTTTGAAAATTGAAAGTGCCAGACAATGTTGGTTCACAAAATATTATTACTAGCAGAAGAGGAGGTTTATATTGACTTATTTGGTTGAACACACTCCATGCCTCTCTCATAGTGCCAACTGTCTGTAGTATGAGTTTTATGCCCATTTGGGAAAAAGATGTGATCGAGGTCTGACAATTAAATTGGCAAACTTGTTGCAACGATGTTGCTAACTTTTTTTTTTTATATCACAGGTATTATTCATTATGAATTTGTACCAACTGGACAAACAGTTAACCAAGTTTACTATTAGGAAGTGCTGAAAAGGTTGCATGAAAAAGTTAGACGACCTGAACTTTTCACCAACAATTCATGGCTCTTGCATCACGACAATGCACCAGCTCACATGGCACTGTCTGTGAGGGAGTTTTTAGCCAGTAAACAAATAACTGTATTGGAACACCCTCCCTACTCACCTGATCTGGTCCCCAATGATTTCTTTCTTTACCCGAAGATAGAGGAAATATTGAAAGGAAGACATTTTGATGACATTCAGGACATCAAGGGTAAATGGCAACAGCTCTGATGGCCATTCCAGAAAAAGAGTTCCAAAATTGCTTTGAAGGGTGGAGTAGGTGCTGGCATCAGTGCATAGCTTCCCAAGGGGAGTACTTCGAAGGTGGCCATAGTGATATTCAGCAATGAGGTATGTAGCACTTTTTCTAGGATGAGTTTGTGAACTGAATTGTCCTACTTCATATGATACTCTCTGACTTCACTATTCACTTGCTCAGGATTACATTAGAAAATAAGCTCCATGAGGACAGGCATTTTTGTATATTTGCTTCATGGATGTGTGCAAAGTGCCTATGACAGTATCAGGCACACAACCTGTGCTAGTGACTATTTGCCACATGACTTAATGAAAGCAGGGAGGCCCAGGCATCTGCTGCTGCTGACCTTTCAGCTGACTGTACATGCGTGCATGCGTGCATTCGTGCGTATGTGTGTAGAAGACCTGGGGATTGCTTGGCAGTAAGCATATTTCCTTACATATATTCCATCTCACCTTACCTGGTAAACATTTCACCTCCTGTTTTCAGATTTTGGGTCAGGTAGCAACTGCTTAAGAATGCTGACGTTCTGGGACAACCCAGTCGGGACCCCCTCTCGTATTGAGAGCTGTTACTTTCTACCCTAATAAGCTGTCCTCTGCTGTAAACTTTACCTCTCTGGTCCATGTCTCCATGCTTCAGCTTCAGGAGACTACGATTCCGGCACAAGAAATATCCTACATCATTTGGGGGTTTCTCCAGGATGAAAGAGAGGTAAATATGATCTGTGCTTTTATGTTTGCCTTGCCCACTCGTGGGCCTTCAACAATATTTTCCTGTCACACAAACATTGGGCCTCCAACAGCCAGATAAAAACGACTAGCATGGCTTCCAGGCTTAAGACTCAGAGGACAGGCTTAGCAGAAGGGCTCTGGTTAATCCCCTCCAACACCTAGTCGGAGGAATGTTGGCCTTAGCCTGACTGCCTTCTCTCTTAGGGGAGAAAAGAGGGAAACCTGAGGACAGCCTGAGGTTGGGGTGAACGACTCTTGGATGCATCTGAAGAACTCTAGTCACAGCGACTCTGTGACTTGTTCCGAAGGCTCCCTGGCTCTTCCCCGGACCCGACAGCCCTAAGGGTGCTGGCCTAAGGTTCTCCCTCTCCCTTCCCTCTCTGCTACTCTGCTGCCTTGTCCTTTCTGCAAGAAGGCTGGATACTGGCCCGTGGCTAGGTTGTGGGCCTTTGCAGGCAACTAAGGGACCCTTGGCTGCGGCCACTCTGCAGTAGAGTCCCAAAGGCTTCACTGGTCCCTTTTCAGCCCGAAAGCCCCTACAGGATGCCGGTAGAATGCCTCCTCCATCCTTACTGCTTTTCTCATCCTGACACTATCTCTCTCTCTTCAACACATGAGACGCTGATCTGGGGCCCTTCCCTGTGAGACCTCTTCAACACTCCACACCAGCCTCAAGACAGCTTAAGGGATTTCCTCATACTGCTGCCTCAAATTCATCTCTGCTTACAGACCACCCACTGGCCGGCTACCATGGCCTACACCACCACAACCACCTCACCTGAATTCGCTCATCTACCGTGGACTGTTAGACCCCCTCTGGACTAGCCCTAACTGCGGGTTCATACTTTGTCCCTCCTCAGCAGGAAGCAGCCAGAACAGTCTTCGCCCCTTTCCCTAACAGCAGTTAAGGTTATCTCATCAAAGGGGGGATTGAGATAGGAAAATTATAGGTGGTCAGGGAAATTGCCACGGTAGAGGGAATCAGGGTGAAAACCATAACAGAACCAGAAGAAATAATCTTAATAGCTGACTGATGGGTTTAAGTCACAGGACCCAGACAGAATGACAAACTTGGGAGTGGGAGGAGGAGATGGTTTTTTTCTCAAAGCCTGTAACAAAGAAGTCAGAAGTTAAGTTTCACCTCCAAGCTGGGGGGAGGAGATTAAGACAGGTTAGTTAACATAAGATAAGACTGTCAGGAGTCCTTTCTTCAACACCAATCTCTTCTAACAAGCTCCTCTCAGAACAGAGACATTGATTAAGCTCTAAGGAAATTAGACAGTCTTGAGAAAATGCCTCCTCTGGGCTAGGCAACAACCTAAATCTGATAATAGTGCCAAGAGGTCCCCCCCCCCCAACCAGACATACAAAAGGTATAAAAACCAAGGCTTTTGCCCTGACTAGTGGGCAACCCAGTCGGGATCCCCTCTCGTTTTGAGAGCTGTTACTTTCTACCCTAATAAACTATCCTCTGCTGTAAACTTAAAAAAAAAAAAAAAGAATGCTGACATTCCAATTCAAGTCACAGTTCAAATCCCCCTACTTCTCATTGCTCCTGAATCAACACAATAGTGCACTCAGCTTAATAACACCCTACCAAGCCCTGAAAGTCTTACAGAGATACACAATTACCTAAACCCACCTAGGAGGCAACACATGTAAGGACTCACTAATGGGATTCAAGAGGGAGCCTTGATGATACAATCAATCTTTAATTGAAGAGTTTCTTATGTCAGATTTAAAACAGTCAGAGAAGCCAGGGTGTGTTTTTATGATTTACACAAATCCACGAGCACATCAGTAGTACTTTGAGGCTGGCTGAAACACTGAGTGTCAATTTCTATTGAGTCCTGGAAGGATGTTACCTGGATTTCTCTAGGAGCAGAGTGGGTCAAATGGGATCCATGTGCATGTCATCAATGTTTACTGAGGTGTTATTCAGGAATTTTAATGAAAATGAAGTCAGATTTAGTGAACTGTTTCTAATCTGATTTCACTGCATCAAGCTAAGCCCTTCTCTATGAAACTAAAGCCCAGGGAATCTAACACAAGACAAATAAGTAGTAATCTGTAGACGGTAGGGAAACTGCAGTCTGCAGGCCTCTGTCAACTGCTACTGTCATTGGAGCTCTTGAGTCTCACTTGCCTCAAGACTCAGGGAGCGGTTTTATCCCCAGGAGAAAAAGCAGCTGCTGGCACTTTCTCTCACCTTAGGTCAAAAAGTAAAACAGCTCAAGACTGGATTTGTCATCAAAAGGTATGAGTATCCCTTTAATCTCTTAGAATCATTTGATTTTCCAAGCTTCTAAACCCAACATTTTGTACAAATAAATTCGAGATGACTTTAGCACGACTTGGAATCCTAAAAGCACAAACCAAACTAGTATGATGCTCTCTCTCTCACTTGCATGGAAAGGAAGACAGTTCTGTTATCTATCATTACTATTAATATTTTTCTGTTTAATATTTTATCAAAGTAACATGTGCAGAGGGTAAATTTTTAAGTAGAATAGAAGGGGCTTACAATGAAAGACAGCAGTTTCTCATCCATCCTTTTCCACCTTGGGTTCATTTCCCAGAGACAGCAGGTTTTTCTGCTGTTTTAGCTCTTCTTGTCTTTTTCTCACATTGTATGATTACAATGCTTTTTCTTGGTTAATCAAATTCAGACATTATTTATTCATTTTCTGCTATGAAGCAGTTTAGTTAGTTTAAACTATTCTTTTCCAGTATTTGTTCATCATGTTTCACTTACCTTATTAGTTATCTTTGTACCATTATGTTATACACCTAAATCTATGGTTCCTTACATGTCTAATGTACTTAGTATTCCTTGCCTTCTTGATCTGTTAGATTAAAATATTAGTGCCCTATCCCATTTGCTCTCTTTCATCCTCACTGCAAGCTTCTGTCTCCCATCAGTTCAGCCTTTACTTTTAAAAGTGTCAAGGTTGATCACATTTGCATTTTGTTTTGTAACGGTGTTTCAGTTTTATATGTTCAGTTTTATATGCTAGGCAACTTCTAACAATTGCAAACCAATAAGCACTCATTACATTATTATTATTTAAATATATTGCCTGCATAGATTAGTAGTATGCTAGCAGCACATTTCTTTCTACGGAAGTCCACCTTCAAAATATCTGTTCAAGCTGACAAAATATCAAAGGGGTCTTTACAACCCAAAACAACAAAGAGAATGCTTTCAAAATAAATGCTTTTTATCGGATTATCAAAGTAATGCTCATTCTAGACCAAAAAAAAAAAATGCAAAGAAAAAAAGTCTAAATAATTTAAAAAATTTAAAAAAAAAATCTGCTCCATAAAGGTATATCCAAATCTTAACATGAGTTATTTCTCAATTTTATTTTTTTCTCTAATGTGATGAATCAGCTTGGCCACTCAAATACTGTTTCGGGGTTCAGCAGGGGAGTAGTGGGTATTCTCAATTACTATAGGTACACTTAAAGAGACTACTTTCCTAAACCCTGCAACCCACTCCTTTATCCTATTACATACTTTATTGGAAAGATAAAGACATTTGATGGAGCCCCTAAATACCTGTGATCATCACATTAACATTTTTTTGTGTCTTCATATGATTTATTCCCCTTTCTTGCTGTCTCAGAAAGGGTATTTTTCCTTTGCTTTGCCAGGAATTACCCAGGGTTTTCTCACTGATTACATTTGACAAGTGAAAGGGCATGCTTTTAGTCATTCACCAGTTCCCATAGGCATAACTGGGTCACTGAGAGAAGCCTCTTTAAGGAGGAATGGCTGCCAGTATGACACTGGTATTCTTTACCCTTACTCTTGTTTAAAGAGGAATCTGCTTCACTAGCTGGCCTCCTGATGCCTAGTCACCATGCCACCAAGTCTACCTCCTTGAAAGTCACAAACAAATTATCGAAAAGATCCAAGTCTAACAGTTCTTTGCATTTCTCATCTTCTCTCACTTCTCTGCAGCATCCAACATGGTGGCCAACAGCTTCTTCCTCATGTTCCTTTCCTTTATTTCTGATGCTTTGCTCCTCTAGGTGTCCTACTGTTTCAGTGAGCTTAGGCTGCTGGAACAAATTCCATAAGCTGGGTGACCTAAGTAATCAAAACTTACTTTTCACAGTTCTGGAGAATGGCAAATCCAAGAGTAAGGTGTTGGCAGATTCAGTGCCTGGGGAGAACCCACTCCTGATTTGCAGACGGCCATCTTGCTGCAGCTTTACATGGACGAGAGAGAGCATCTCTCTAGTGTTTCTCCTTACCAGGACATTAATCCCATTCATGACGGCTCCACTTTTATGACCTAATTACCTCGCAAAGGCCCCAACCTCCAAAAACTATCATGTTGGAGATTAGGGTTTCAACATATTAATTTTCAAAGGATACAAACATCCAGTCCAGAGTGCCTACCTCAGATGGCCTCTTTCTTCTTCTTTTCTACTTCTTTGCAATTATTCTGCTCCTTTTCTACAAAATTCCAATATAATTGAACAAATGTTTTTCCTTGTTTTGCCTCTCTTTGTTGCTCCCTTTCAGTAATTACATGGCTCAACCTTAAAATCTACATAGTTGACCCAAATCTATGTGTTAACTCTGACTACTGGTAACATTTGCAACTGTTTTGGATATCCCCATTTGGATGTTCATCTGACTCTCGAGGACAGAACAGCCCAAACTGAACTCATCCTCTTCCTTCTTCCTCCTGCAATTATTACAGCATTCAGGTTGCCAGGTTCAAACCTCAGTAATCATTCTTTACATCTTCCCTCGGCTCCCTGTCTTCTGTGAATTTTTCATTTCTGTTCTTTTTATTTCATAATATCTGATGTTCTTTCTCCTCTTCCCTCTACCGACTGCTGTTTTTGCTGTCTTAGCTCTGATTTTTGGAAAAATTTTAATATAAAGAGTAGAATGCCATAGATATGAAAGCTTGACTGACGTGGCATATCATCCTGTGATATAATGAGCAGTCTCATCTTAATAGTTTCATTAACAATCACCTGTTTTTCTCTGAGCTTTTATAGGAGCACAGCTCTATACCCCTTCCTAACTCAAAAGTATACAGTTCCCCCATAACCTGATTCATAAAGCCAAAGTCCTAGACTAGTGTTTATATCCATATTTAAACCTCATATTTTCCTACCTGTGTAACAGCAATAATTTTTCCGTAGCTTGTATGGCTTTCCCCTCCCAACTCTTTACCTATTATAGAATGGGAGCCGCCTAAAACAGGGACTTGTCTGCCGTATCCACTGCCATGTCTCCTGTGCTTAGGACAGAGCCTGAACATCATATGCTCTCAATATTTGTTGAATACATAAATCAGTTAATGAATGGATAGTAAGTTCTGTGTCCCCCCGCCCCCTTATGTTTCCAGGCCTCCATGGCTTTTTAGACAGCACTCACATTTATTGGGTGCTTGCTGTTATGGACTGAACTGTGTTCTCCCCAAGTTTATATGCTAAAGCCCTCATCGCCAGTACTTCAGAACACGAAAGTATTTGGAGGTAGGGCCTTTGAACAGGTGATTGAGTTAAATGGTCATTTGGGTGGGTTCTAATCCAATCTGACTAGTGTCTTATAAGAAGAGGAAATTTGGACATAAAAAAAATGAAACACTAGAGATCCTTGTGCCTCAAGGAAACATCATGTGAGGACATAATGAGAGGGTAGCCATCTGCAAGCCAAGGAGAGAGGCCTTAGGAGAAACCAAACCCACAGTCACCTTGAACTTGGACTTCTATCCTCTAGAACTGTGAGAAAATAAATTTTGCTAGTTTCATCCACCCAATCTGTGGTATTTTGTTATGGCTTGCCCTTATAAACTAATATACTTACTCTTGCCAGATACTCTGTTAAACTTTTCACATGTATGCTAATAAAAATCTTGTGATACAGATATTTTAAAGATTCCCATTTCACAGATAAAGAATAAAGGAATTCACTGAGACATTAATTAACTTCCTTATGATCACACAGCCAGGATTTGGAATGTAGGCAGCTTGACTCAAGCTGTTTCCTCTAACTGGAATACCCTTTTCCTCTTTTCTGGACATCCAAATTCTAACCATTTATAAAGCCAGAGGAAATATCCTTTCACTGAATTCCTGTATTCTGGCTCTGAACATGCATTTTAATAATTGTTCTTCTACCTTATTTTTATCTCTTACTTTGCATAAGCGCCTGTCAGAAATCTGGCTAGCTCTCCAGAACTAAGTTTCTGTATTATTCATCATAGCCCATTGACATTAAATGTGGACCCCTTCTGGGTCGAGAGTCTGTCAACACACCTGGGGCCTGGCTTCTGGCTTATAGGTATCCCTGGGAATAAACACACACCCGTTGACATGTGTTTATGAATTCACTTGTCTCAGAATTCCATGTTGCTATTTTCTGTCAGATGCACGGGGATCTCTGCTAGCCTGATATTGATTACATCCTTGCATCGCCGTTGTTTGTAAGTCCCTATAGCCCTTTATATGTAGTGTTCTACCCCTTATATGCATTTTTCCCCAGAATCATAAGCTGAATCTCTCCTAAAATCTCAGGCTTACCATTAGTTCTGTGTCCTTGTTTTTGCTTATCCTACACATGATTACTGTTTAGAAGTCAATAGTCAGGCATAACCTGTGATACACAATTATTACATTACTCTCAATGATCCACTCATTCATTCATGCATGTGTTCATTTGTTCATTCATTTATCTATCTGACTGAGAACTTTTGATATTGCAGGTATAATACTATGTGAGAGCTTCAAGGTCAGTCACTTTGCTTTGATGCTAAAACTGACTACAAGCTTTTGATGCTATTAGCAGCCTATAAGAAATGTTCCCAAAGTAACCTATACTAAAATGTAATTTGAAGACATTACTGATGAGATTCAGGTATCTTCCTATGTGTCACCAACAAGCAATCTAAAATGAAATCAATGGAAAATAAGCTGCAAACTGTGATATGTTAACATGTCGTGAGGATATGTCAAATGAAGGAAAGCGATGGTAAAATGATAAGGGGCAACTGAAATTTCTGTGGATCTGCAAGAATTACTGAATAAAAGGAACACTGTTGAAAAGGATCAGATTAGTGCTACTCCATGTGCTTGCCCATGAGAGAGAAACTCCAGCCAATACTAGAGTGTTAGTAATGGGTGGCATTTTGATAGGCTAATTAGTTAGGTTTAGCAAACATTTTTGAGCAATCACTATATGCCAGACAATTGTAGGAGTATAAAGGTGAATCAGGTATGGTTCCTCTCCTCACACAGTGAGAAAACAGACACATAAAACCCTAACCTTTGAGGGCATAGGAATGGGGCTAGTATGGCTGTTAGTAACATAAAGAGTTACTAAGTATATCAGAAAGACCCAAATTTCCTATCCTCCTTTCTTAATGAAAGGAAACAGTTGGTATAACTCCCAGAATTCTGCCTCGGCGTAGGGAGCGAAACAAAGAAATAGAGACCAATATACAGAGGGTACCAAAAAAATGTATACACATTTTAAGAAAGGAAAAAATGTATTAAAATTGTGATACTCGATATACACTGATAACAAAAGATGAAGAATATAAATCATGTGCATACATTTTTTTTGGCACCCCCGGTATTTTGATGGGTGATAGGGGAAGTGTGCTGGATATTTTATATTTTCCTCTCCTATTCCATTCCATCTTTCTCCACCCTTCTCTCAGCCATGAAAAGCACAGCGTGTGTACAACACATCCACCACTTCCTTGCTCCTGGAGCCAAAGGGGAGGAGCCCTCTAGGGAGATCAAGATGAAAGGAGAAATGAAGTCAGAATGTCGCTCCCTGGCTCCTTTCTTGCTGAGCCATGTTAAACTGGCTATATATGTGTTATCTGAAGCTTGCCTCTTTTCACTTTACAGCTCTTCTTCTGGTTCTAAACAACTGTTTGTCCCTGCTTCCTTTTGGCTTTAGAGTAGTAACAGCTCTGTTCTACCAGCCCTGGATTCTGACATTCCTTATGGTTCCCCTACACACTGGTCATTATCTTTGTAAATGGTCCCTTTGTTAAATCTTCATTGAATTATCCCAATTTGAGAGTACACTCTTTTTCTTCTTGAAACTCACTTGATTCAGGAACCAACCAAAAGGACTAAGGAGGGGCAGGATGGAGGCAGAACTCTGAACTTGGTGACAGGCCAACGTGGAGAGAGCGGTCCAGAAGGATAAGGAGTCCTGTGACTCAGCACTGTGCAGATTCCCAGGCTTTATTCCTGGATGCTGCACTGGGTTTGGGAGCTTAGGCTCTGAGAGCCTACCACTATTCATAGGCCCGGAAACTGGCAACACCAGTGTCTTATGTGCCTGGGACTGCTACTTAATTCCATATTCCACCGAGCAAGAGTTCTCAGCGTTCTGGCCCTTTCAAAGGCCCTGGGGTAACGTAAGCCCTTAAACAGGGGGCTGTAAATAGCATCAGTTCTCAGAACCACATGAAAGCAGGGGGAACAAGACAAGTTCTCAGCTTGGATGAAATCACCTTAATATCATTTTATTTCCTCTTTAAAAGTTTGCATATTCAGCAAACCACCATCTGTATTTAAGCAAGTTTCTGTTGTGTTTCTGCACTGACTTGCTGATAAAATAATTACCGTCTACTGGAAATTATATTTCTCACTACAAAATAATAAGGTGGCAATCTGATTGATAAATCAATTATATTCATTTAGATTTCTAAATCAATTGATCAGCTCAGGCAAGGCTGAAGATGAGGCCTTGGAGTAGCAGAGAATCAGGAGGCTCAATTACTTAGGCAGCCTAACCCACTTGTACAATAAGTCCCCATATTTAGAATTGTTTGTCTAATAGTTGTATGTTGACCCAACCACAATCTAATTGCAAGGCTTGGAATGAAGTCTGCCACAGTCTGTGAAATACAGTGAAACAATTGGTCTTTATAGGGTTTCAGGATTGTTAGAAGACAGAAATGTCTTCCAGGTGTTAAGAAAACAGGACTCTTGTAGAGTTATCACTAAATTCCAGATGGGACCAAATGGCTTTAATGTTTGAAAGTAACTTTGGTCAACCTGGTCATTCATTCAGGCAGCCCCACTGGCCGTAGGCAAATCCCCTTAACTTTCTTAAGTTTCTGTTAAGAAAGTTATTTTCTTAAAACGACATATTCTAAGACACCTTAAACTTGATAGAAATGTTTCAATGTGGTTTCATTCTCTTGGCTGAAAGAGGAAATGTAAGTGACATGTAAGGGACTGCAACATAAATCACTGACTTTGTATCCCTTAATTTCTCTCCAATGTGTCAGGTGTGATTTATTTGGTGTCATTGACACGATTTGTGAATTAACACATCTATTGGGTCCAAATATCTAGCAGAATGAACTAGATATATAAAAAACATTGGATATGCTCAGCGAGTGGATTCAGTAAGGAAAAGCCTAACGTCTAAGGCACTCGCATGTCCCAGGACTCCTCTGTTGGATGAGCATATTTTACAAAGAGCCAGACGGTTTGGGCCCTCGTTTGATCAAGGGTCGGGAGCACAAAAGTTAACTAAATAACAGAAATCAAAAGGCAAACACTGACGCCAGAAGCTCACAAGACTTAGCAAGAAACACATTCTTAAAAGTCATTAAACATATTTGAAAAGAAATTCAAGCTGCGGGTTCTGAGCTCTGAGATCAGAACTATAAGCTCTGTGAATTGGAACAGAGGATTTCTGATAGAAATGTCTACAGTTCTGAAGAATACTTTTCCCAGACAAGCTTCTTTATGAAGGGATTTTTTTTTTTTTAACAAACATGCCTATTTTTGACTGAGCTCAGAAATGAAATACTTCAAAATCCTTTTCAAGCTCAACATCTCTAAAATTACTCCTTCAGTGTTACACTTTAAGGGGTGGTAGAGCACTGACAGTAAGAGGAATACCAAGTAAGTAAAATTTTCATAGGCATGTTAAAGACACTGCCAAACCCTACCAACCCCATTAATTTCTTTAGCGTTTTAGGCAAAACAAAAAGATATCATTTGGAAAAAGTGGCAATATTACAAGGGTTGGGAAAGTGTTTCAAAGTTCAGTTTTTGTGAAAAGAAAGCATAAAACAAGATTACTTTTCCCCTTCCCCCAGGTTTGAGAGTTATAAAGGGAATTTTTTTAAAGAGAAATATTTTTACAAGTATCATTTTTGGAAACAACATCACAGATTTCTGTAATTGGCAATGGATGTCAAAAATTATCTCCAAATATAAATATTTTCTGGGGAAATGAAATCAAACTCAGACTTAATTTACTTAGGTAGCCACTAATGGTCTTATCAATACATCCTATTGAGACTTAATTATTCTAATTGTAGCTTTGGTTGTTTATTTTAAAAATTTATTTTTAATGATGTACAAAATGCCAAGTGAATAGTTTACATCAATGAGTCAGAACCAGAGAATATTTTATTCAGCTTGATTCTGCATGGAAACATCAAGATATCTGTGAAGACACATAAAGGCAAGCATCTGTGAAACAGAACATCGCAAACATGTATTAAAGCAAATTATTTGTTCTTGATAAGTGGTTCAAGCTTGTGCTGTACCTGTTTGGGGAGGTGCTCCTCCTTGTTAATTCTCTGGGGGCATTGATCTTATTTCTCTGCAACATTTTGTATTCTCCAGATAGTGACTCAACCAAATCACTATTCTTTCTGTGTAGGGTGACGTGTTGTTTTTCCTGCCTAGTCCCCTTCCTTTTTTTGTGGGTACCAACCCAGGCTAAACAACGACTTCTATCTGGCCATTATAATATTTCAATAAGAGGTTTGTCTAACATTTGATAAGTGGATGCAGGAAGAGAGGCTTTTTCTTTGTCCTGGACTGCATGTTGTGAAGACTATCTAGCTAGAATGCCAAGGAAGCTGCAGAATGAAGCCAGAGAGAAAAAAAGAATAAAGGCAGAGAGGGATGCAGAGCCACAACCTAAGCCTGCCTAAAGCTATGGATTTTCAAAAACAATGACTCCTTTTCTGTTTTAAGCTAGTTTGTATTGTGTTTCTGTCCCTTGCAGCCAAAATAATCCTGGCTAATCCAACACATAAGCAATAGACAAAGCTGGAAGAAATAATTCACAGCAAATTATGAGAATGCATCTTGTTTTTACCCACAAATGGCAAAAAAGAGCTTTCTCTCATTCTCACATATACAGAGAGAAAAATAAGAATTCTTGCTTTACTGTATCTCGAACGTAGAGATTTTTAGGACATTTTACAAAATGTGTTAGTGGATGACATGCTTTAGTCTGGTAGTTAATTTTTAAGGATATTAAAAGAGCTTCATTTACATATGCTCACCTTAGGAAAAAATATATTGTTAATGACTCATATTTTTGGTTATATGGAAGTGAATCATTGTTTTTAAAAAATATTTAATGACAATATGATCTGGCTATTTAGATAGGCAGTTTTAGGTAAAGATCAGAAGTTTAAGGAGGTTAATGGCAAAAGATTCTGAGTAATCTATCTGACCTTAAAGTATTCCCCATCTCCTCACTGCCTATACATAAGAACGCATGCAAATTCAATGAATTATTGTGCATTACAAATAAATATAACTACTGGGTTGAGTACAAATTTCTAGGCAATACGTCAAGGAGAATTAACTTGTCTGAAGAAATCTGGACATAATTGGACATCCATAGTAAGAAATCTTTGGATCTCAGGGTAAGTTTACATACCAGACTGGTTTGACTCTTGACTAAATTGCGTATTAGTTCAATTCCATCAAAATATTTGTCTGAGCTAATTTTTTGAATGGACAAATCTAGTAAGGTGAACTGGTTTTTACAAGTAAACACCATCTTAGTAACATAGTAAACACATTAAATTGAATAAAGTGTTTTGTGTAAAATTCTAAATATATTCTATTTTTATGTGTTACCATTCTTCTTGACTATGTGAGAGAGTCAGAAGGAACGCTTCTGTTTTCCAAAATAAAATAGCTTTTTAGAAACTATAATGCAACAAACCTTCAAGAATTCTAGATAAACATGTTTGGGATAAGACACCAAGTATGCCCAAATAAAATTGTAACTTTATTACAATTATGAAATATTAATTTTAGGAAATATAAGGAAATCCTTATTTTGTTAGGTGAGGATGATGGTGCTCTGCAACTGAATTTTTAAGGAAAGTGTGTTGAGTTTGAACAAAATATAATAAAATTTATATTTTAGCAGTTGAGAGCTTGCTGATAGAACTAAATAGGTTTAAATCTCAGTTCCCCAAATTTGTAGCTTGTATGATCTTGGCAAAAATATTTAAGCTTTTTGTAGTTCAGATTTTCATCTAAAAAAAATTGGAGATAATAAACAGTGCTTATATGCTTATATCAAAGACTTGTTGGGGCAATTTAAACAAGCTAATGTATAAAAAGCACTACAAATTCTCAATAAACGTTAGCTACTGTTATGAAAAATAGAAAACTATATTACTGTTTAAAAATGACAAATAATTACTGTTATTAACTTACATTTTGTTGGATTTCTATTGAATTGTTTGAATCAGAAATGATAATATTTATAGAACATATGATTTTTCTAGGTAAAGAAGGAGGATTTATAATTTACTTACTATTAGGGTTGTACATGTACATTTGTGATTGGTCTGTAAATTCTGCTTAATGCTTTCTGAGATTTGCTTGATGTGATTCAAAGCTCTAATCTCTTGCCTTTTCTTACTCTTATAGTCAGCTTTTTCCTGGATATCTGCAGAGTCCATAGTAAAAATGGTAAATATAAAATATAGCAAGTGTCAATACTGTCATACTAGCATAAGAAGCATTAATTAGGAAAAAATGCCCTCTGACAGAAAGCTATCCTAAAGTACGTTTTGTATTAAACTCTTCTGTTTTATGAGATTGATTAAATGGTTCTTTTCTGTTGAATCACTGAAGAGAAAACAGAGCTGTTTCCTACAGAGGGTCATGACATATGTTATTGGTTATTTCGGCCAAGATAGCAAGATTTTCAGTAATGAGTTTTATGTAGAATGTTCATTTGAAAGCACTTTCTTTGCTCACATTGCATTCTCCTGAGGTTTTATTAAGAAGAGCATTAAATACAGTACTAATGACTCATGAGTGAAAATGCATTGAACTAAATGATGCAAAAAAATACATCAAGCATTTGATTAAAACAATGTTAAATACATATGCACAGCCCAAAGACTAAAAGAAAATGCAAAAGGCCTTGCTTTTATTTTGGTTTAGAGCTTCCAGGCTTTTCCTTTCATTATTAATTATACTTGGCTGCATAGACCACTTGTGCTCTGTCATTTCTTTGTAGGAACTGCCGTTGTGTGAAGACGGATATGCCTTTTTCCTCTCTTTTCCCAAAAGATGAATTCTCAGTCTCAATTGCTTCTTCATAGCATGTGCACTTATCTTTGCCTTTTGTGCACTGGAGGAGAACATGCTTCTCCATTTCTTTGTCACTCAGGAAAGTGAGACAAGTGCCTTTTCCTCTATCATGTAGCGACTCCTTACAATGTCAGCTAAGCCGACACCTGCCTCCAGTAGCAAGCTGTGACACCACAGACAAGTCATTCTCCAGAAAGTGCTGATCTCTTTCTCTCTTTCATTCTCCCTCCTTTCTGTTTCCTTCTCTCCCTCTCTCTGTCTCCTGATCCAGCTTTAAAAAAAAAAAAATTTATTGGGGAATTGGGGGAGGGAACAGCTTTGGGGAATTGGGGAAGGGGAACAGACAACTTGCTGTCCTTTTATTTTTCAGTCTAGTTGTGAAGGCCATCACTTCACTGGCCCATGTTGGTATTGTGATCATTGTGCTCTTCCCGGGTGAGGCAGATAGGTTACCTGCGATTGGACTGCAACTCACGGAGGCTCATGCCAGCTCACAAAAGCAAAAGCGTATGCCAGTTGCCAGCCAGCCCCACTGCAGCCTACACTGTCGCCGGCGACTCACAGCAGCCCAGCTCCAGGTCACGCTGTTGTTCAATATCTTAGCTGTAGAGGGAGCAGCATCATTGGCTCTCATGTGGGATCCGAACCGGGGCCCTGCTACTCAGAGCTGGTGTCCCAAGCCAGCTCTTAACCAATGTGCCACTCAGCTGGCTCTCCTGATCCACTTTTAAAAAGACTAATTTGAATCCAACTTTCAGTAAAGACTGAAAGTTTACTTTACATTAACTTAGTTTCCAACAGATATAGTGCAGAAAATTCAAGGGACTAGATCTAGGTTTTTTACTTGCTTAAAGAGGCACTCTTTCTGCATCTGGTCATAACTCCTAATATGCATATATAAATACCGAGGTTGCCAAAAAAATGTGTACATATATGTGTGTATATATATATATATATATATATATATATCCACACATGTATATGTATAACCACAAATGTGTGTGTGTGTGTATATATATATATATATATATATATATATATATATCTCCACATACATATTTGTGTATATGTATATTTTTTTCTCTTCTATTTTGTATGGTGTATCTATCATCCTCACATTCTCATTAGTTCTGCATTTTCACAATTATTCAATGAGAACAATGTGCTACCTACAATAACTTGGAAGTCAAAATACTAAAATAAAGTGGATATTTTAAATTGGATTCCTAGTGTAGATTTCATACAAATATGTCTCATTGACATGGGAAATTAAGGACTCATCAATAGACACTTTTAAAACCAGAGACACAGGTAGACATGTTTCTGTTAGGAGAAAAGATGGAGAGTAGAAAAATGTCTTTGTGTTAGACATTTCATTATCTTCCATTACCTTTAGCATGCAACTTAAACTCATTAGTCTGGCTCCTGGCTCCTTGCCCATCTCAACTCATATCATTCTTCTACAAGTATCCTATATTCTAGCCATACTGATTTGTTTGGAATTCTTTGAACTTTCTAAATTATCTTCCTTCCATACTTTTGTACACACAGCTCTTTTTTTTAGGTAACCATTTTTAATGTGTAAGTATTCAGTGCTGTGGCATTTTAGGAAGATATTCTTTATTCAGTTCTCAGGTTAGGTTAGGTATCTCCTATAGCTCTTATCTTATATATATTTCTTCAATTTTTTATTCACTCATCATTTATCTCATTCATGCATTCAACAAATATATATTGTGTGCTTAATAAATGCCATTTATTTGTCACTGATATGCCTCTCACCCACTAAACTGTATGTAACCTCTGATAGGTAAGAGACATACAGTTGATTCTTGTGGTTTCTGCTACTTATGTTTGACAAAGTTGCTGAGAATACAAAATTAGCAAATACTGAACTATTGCTTCTAGGGGAAAAGCAGGATTAGGTCCCTGAGAGCTTCTGGTCATATTTTCATCAACCCAAATACCATTTGCATTATATAGATTCATGTGTCAATGTCCTTGTAAAACAAGCCAGTCTCATCTGTGTTGAAAACCTGCTCTTCCACATAAACTTTTATTTGTATAACACTTAGTGGGTATTTTAAAAATTGTTCCACAGTCTCCTGATCTGCAAAACCTGTCTTATCTGCAAGTTTAACATTTTCCACATATATCACCTCTTGAAACATGCAAGCCAACACTATCAGAGAAGCATTTAACATTTTCTTGACCTTGAATAATGTGACTAATTTCTTTTGGCTTTCAGCCTTGTAACAATGCTATTATATATATATATATATATATATATATATATATATATATATATATATATATATATATATAAAACATTATCTTATGAATCCACAAATTTAGTCAATTTTCCATCTTTTCCATAGCTTTATCATGCACTATGGATGTTACTTCAGTATTTTCTGGAGTAGCCTCATGTATACACTGGCGAATTTCCCCTTTCCTTTTTCTGGATGTATAATATTGACCCATTAACAGTGAATTCATGGCCAACAGCACTATAATTAATGTCTGGACAATACTTATCTAACACATGACCTTCTTGCACTTAGGAACACTAGATAGCATGTCAGCACTATGTGTGTGGCCCATTTTGAACAGTGAAATTACCACCACCACCACCACCACCACCACCAACAACAACAACAAAATACAAAAAAATGTGGCACTAAATATAGATCACAAAAAAATGCCATTATATATTATGACAGCTGAAACAAAAAGGCAGAATATCACCTTGTTTGGCTTTCAGTTGAAAGTGAATTTCAGGTGACAAATTTTTCACTACTATAAACATGTTGGTGAATGTCTGAAAAAATGCCACCAGTATTGATTCTGGGGACACAAGTAAATTTTACTGAGTGGATGAATTTACAAATACAGAATGCATGAATAATGAGGATCAACACTATTTTTATTCTACTAAATAATAGATATTCAATAAACCTTTATGGACAGGATGAAGAATGCATGCTATGTGCAAAGCTATTTCTCAAGGTTCAATGAATCAAAATAACTTATTAGAAACTATAGATTTGATAAATTTTTTATGCTTAAAAGTCTAAAAATGTAAAGAAAAAAACCTTGTGTGTATACTATATATATTATACTCTCACAATATTCTTAAGTGCGTTCTTCAAAGCATAGTCTAAGCAATCTTCATTCCATATGATATTAAAGGATATTTTTATGTGTAAAACTATAGGGTATATCTGTAAGTGGTGATCATCTCTGAAGGAAAAGCACTAGCAACTCTAGAGTACTGCTCTCTCTGGCACAAACTACAAGAAAGTCCTATTTTTAAAAAGAAACAAACCAAGTCAATTAAAGAACATTATATCCACAACTTATATTAACCATAAAATCTAATTATGACTAATGGAGAAACAATTTTTTGTATATGATAATTTACACAGAAGTCAGTGTAACCCACTGAGACACATAAACGTTAGGTTGATTTTCAATTAGCAGAGACTTTGAATTGACTTACACTTATCTTCTTGCTTGTTTCTCTTTATGTCAAGGACAAAACCTTGACAAATGTGTTCATTTAAAAATGTTTGTGCATCTCGCTGTGTGCAGCCATTCAATGGTGGGCTACTGACTGCCTCAACCGGGAAGAGTGCAGTGATCACAATACCAACATGGGCCAGTGAAGCAACATCCTCCACAACTAGACTGAAGAACGAAAAAGACAGCAACTTGTCTGTTTCCCTTCCCTGATCCCCCAACGCTGTTCCTCTCCCCCAATTCTCCAATAAAATCTTAAAAAAAAAAGAAATGTTTGTGCATCTAATGATGTGGTCTATAATCGTGGCTAATAGCCAAGCTAATGTGCCAATGTGGGGAGTCTTATCTATCATCTTCACCAACTCATATAATTCATTCACTTATTTAGGCAACAAATATTCCTTGAGTGCTGACAAATATTCCCTGAAGACATTCCAGACTTGTGTTAAGTGCTAGGAATAAACTGTGAATGAAATAGGTATAGTTCTATCCCCATGAAGCTAGTGGTATACTAGAAGAGACATTAACAAGTAAAACGAGAACTAAGAATGTAAAATACAGGTTGTGAAAGGTCCATAGAGGAAGTAAGTCTAGTGAAGGGGGAGAATAACAGTTGAAGTGGCTTAGGGGCAGTTGTTAGATGGATTCTTTAAGAGCTCCATTAAGAAGGGGATTTTGGAACTGAACTTTAACAAAGAAAAGGATCCGCCTATAAGAAGAACTGTGGGAAGCCTATTGCAGATGCTGAGAACAGTGATTGGAAATGTTCTTAGGTTGCCTCGAACTGCCTCATTTTAGGAACTGTCAAAGAGCCCTAGTGAGCAAGGGGATTTGACACCAAGTGCTATTGGAGGTTTGGTCATTGCAGGGCAATGCAGGGCAGGATAAGATGTATGTAGTTGATTCTAATTATATTTGGAAACCATTGAAAAGTGTTAAAAAGGAGAGGGATCATTAATTGAACTGCATTTTAAAGAGACTATTTAGGCTGCTGAATGGAGAATCATGGTAGGGTGCAATCTAGGAGTCTGAGCTAGGAGCTGTTGCAGCAGCTGAGGCAAGAGAAGATGGAGATCTTGACTTGGTTCATGACAGTGGGGGGGTGAAGAAGAATGTGAACTTCTGATATATTATGAATGTTGAATGAAATGGACTTATTGGTTGCAGTGGGGGTCAGGCTTGGTGAGCTGGGAATATGGTGCTGCAACCCACTGATGAGAGAAGACTGCATGTCTGACTTTGGAGACATCCAGCTTAAGTTGGTGGTTGGCTTATACAATAAAGGTGATCAAAATAGGTATTATAAGCAGACAGGTGGCTTTTGAAGTTACAGGAATGGATGGGATCATCTTTGGAGAGAAACTAGGGCATACTGAAAGAGAACCTAGGAGTTCAGAGGAATGCCATTGTTTAATAAAGAAGAAGGACGTCACACAGTCAAGAAAGATTTTAAAAAAGAAATAACAAGCAGCAGGATATCAGGAAAAGAGTGTTTCTGATTCAAGTAATTGGTTGGGGGCCCAAAATTGGGCTCTAGCCTCATCTCTACCATGAACTAGTGAGAAGCAATGTGTTCTACAATAGCAGAATCCTCTATTTTAGAGTCATGTAAATCGAGGCTCAGATCCCAAGGCTGGAATACACTGGACAAGTTTTCCAAGTTTTTAAAGTCTCTTTAAACTCCAGGTTTTGCTTGTAGGATTGTTATAAGAGATAGGTATAAGAAAGATAAATATCTTACTATGGTGTTTAGCACATAATAGATCCTGGTTTTAACTTGTAGGTGCATACAAATAGTGTTTCAATGACTTAAGAAACAAATTAAAATTTTTCTTAACCAAAGGATTTTGTTCCTGAGATGGTCTTTATCAAGCTGATGTACAGTGACATTGTGAGAATGGGGCAAAGCAAGGAATTTCATCTCAGTATCAGTTTTGTCAGTTTGGATTAGTTATTAATAAAAAACTATAGCTTAGATTTATTGAGTGCTTTCCATGTGTCCAGCTCTGTGCTGAGTAGTTTAAATATTACTCATTTAATCTAGGTAGTTGCCCTATGAGGCATGCAGTGTTACCATTCCCATTTTACAGGAGACAAAAATGTAACCAGGAAATTAAACAATTTGGTCTAAACTCATTCAGTTAGGTGTGTGTGATTCTGTTCTTAGACATTACCGTTTACATCTTAGATGATCTCCAATGTTTTTTTCAAAAATATCTTCCTAGGGCCTGCCGACTGGCGCATTGGTTGAGAGTTGGTTTGGGATGCCAGTAGCCCCAATTCAGATCCTACATATGAGGGCCAGTGACACTGCCCTCCACAGCTAACAACAGCTCCACCTGGAGCTGGGCTGTGTGAGTCCTGGTGACGGTGTAGGCTGCAGTGGGCTGCCATAGGCTACAGTGAGTGGCTGGCAGCCAGCGTGAGCTGCCAATAGCTGCGGTGAGCGACCATCCAGAGGTCGGTGACCGATCTACCTCATCTGGGAAGAGAGCAATGACGATACCAACATGGGCCAGTGAAGCAACGTCCTCCGCAACTAGACTGAAGAACAAAAAGACAGCAACTTGTCTGTTCCCCCTCCCCAATTCCCCAGTGCTGTTCCCCTTCCCCAATTCCCCAATAAAATCTTTAAGACAAAAAATATCTTCCTGTATATTGTTAAATTTTTTTCCATATCAACATTTAGGTTGGAAAAATACAATAAATACTTTTTTTGAAAAACAAGAACACCAAGCAATGTAAGAAAGCCATATGAACTCTTATTTTATGATAGAAAGCAAATGAGTAAATGAACTGAAAATTAAATGCAAGAATACTGCTGTATGTGAGGAGCAAAGGAATGTCCAATTAATTGCACACTGAGACATGTGGGAAAGGAGGCCTGAGACACTTCAAATATGACTCAGAGAAAGTCACTGGTATGTGGCTTCAAGGAATAATAACACCAAAATGGCATCACTTTATGCTCCCAGTGCAGCCTGCTCACAGGACTGAGAGGCGGCATGTCTAAACTTTGGGTGAGGCGACAGCTTATTGCAAACGTTGGCTGGCTTGTCACAGATCATGGGTTTGCTTCCTCTTCTTAAAACTTAGGCTGCAGTAACTGACAACTTGCTATCATTAGGAAGAAACATTTTTGAAAAGAAAATGCCTTGACTATAATATTAGAGAATCTGCTTTTTTGGTAGCTCTAGTTTCACTTACATCTCATAACCTATAAGCACAGTCTAATTACTGAGAGTACCGGAAGTATTCATTTCTCACAGGTAATATCTATAAGATCTGTGTTCTGTGACCTGGGGATCTTCAGTGTGAACTCAGGTTCATCTTTGTTTGCTACTAGCGGACATTTTCAAAGACTTATCTCCCATCTGTAGGTGGCAGTAAGTTATTACAGTTTTTGTTACTCTGACCAGTGGAAGGAAGATTAAATCCAGTTTAGGAAAACAGAATATAAAGATATACCTTTGGGCCAATATAAAGAACACTAACTCTCAATGGATGTTTTTCAATGGACGTTTGATTGCCTCCCCCATTTTAATTCGAAATACTTATGTATTCTCTCTGGACTCTCCTCTAGCTAGACAAATTTAAGTTCACATCAGGCTAAACAAACATATAATAGAACAAGAGAGTAAAGGGTTTTGTATAAATCACCAGCTCAAGAAACCCAATTTTTCTTAAGGTGATGTGTGTAAGCCAGATCAGCTCAGACCTTAAAAGCTGCTGTTGTATTTATATTAAGCAATGGCATTTTGCTTTTAAGTATATGCATCGGAACACCAAATAATTATTCTTCCAATTCCACAATAAAAAATAGTTCTTTTTAAACCACTCACTGATTTCCAATCTCAGTGTTTCAAAGAAAGAGAAAACAACACACACACACACACAGAGGGAAAGGAACCGATGAATAGCCCTGTTTTTCTGCATTGCCTTCTGCCCTGTGGTGGTTCATATGCAAAGCATGTATCCTTACAGATGGAACCTACCAGTCCCTGCCATTAAGGGAAACGCAGCAGGACTCAGGGAAGATTTGTTGAAGCTGAAAACTGACTTTATAATTTAGCTCTGAGTCTTGAAACAGCATAAGTCACACTATAAATCAGAACATGGGATCTGCAAATGTAAGACAAATAGAGTGAAACCTGTATTTCCCCCCCTCATGCTTCTCCTCTTGTTAGTTCAATTAAAACAACAACCAGCTCCTTTATTGCTCGTGATTTAGCAGTTAGCCAAGTAAAGTGACAATTTCAGGCTAGAGTAGACCGAGCCATAGAAAAAATGGAAAACGGCCGATAAGGTGAGGCAACTGCTGTCTGTCATATTATGCCAACAGAGACTGCAGGTTCTAAAATGAAAACTATGTTTCCATCAGGGTGAATACTTTGCAATTTTGCTTAGCTTAGCTTCATGGACCCCTTCTATTGGACTAAACCAGCTTATACTTCTATTATCTGTTTTTGGATTCCTCTAACAAAATTCAACTGAAGTCAGAGATTAAGTTAGCTTTTTTTTTTTTTTTTTTTTTTTTTTTAATGGCTGAGGATATATACTTAACATCACCTTGTCTGTGCCAGCAGCACGCTTTTGGGCTACTAGAGACTTTCTAGGCATGTTTTTACTATGTATAGGGAAGTATTCTTACTTTGTTCAAAATAGCTTACTATTGATAAGCTTTGTTCCTCCACAAGAGTCATAGAGGCAGGGATTCTGTTGTTTTCCAATCTTTGTTACAGCAGCTGGCAGAAGAAAAGACAGTGTTGTAGCAGCTGACAGGAGAAAAGGGCAGAGGTTAAGTAGGCTGCCTGAGGTTTAAAATGCCTACATGTTAAAATGTAGGATTTTCTGCCCCAGCTTTCCCAATCTAATAGGTAACATTTGTGCACTGTTCAAAAAAATCAAAATACATTTTATTTTTGATGAGCATGAAAGGCGTAACCCTTTAACAACTACTCAGGTGACAAATTGTCCTTCTTCTTTCAAATGAACCAACTGGTAATGTAACGGATCTACACGGCAATGCATAACAACTTGTTATACATCAAGTAAGGATCTCTATTTATTCCAGCTCTATGGCATAAATTATTTTCTTGTGGAGATGAAAGTGGTGGCTGTGTTATGGGACTGACTGACCTGACCTCAAAAAAACGTGAAGAGCTTCATGGTTTAGCTTTTGTACCTGACTTGGTATTTGTAAGATCTGGAGGATAGCTGGAATCTTCTCTTTGTAACCAGGAGTTAGAAAGAAGGAGTAAGTTAGAGGCAGAAGACAGAGCCTGTAACGGACGATACCCTGTGTGCCATGTGAAAAGGACCCTGGGGATTTAGCACAACACTATTGAAAGAACATATGACATAGGATTCAAACAGACGTGGGCTAAAATCCCAGTTAAGCCACTTACTCTGTGAACTTGAACAAGCTGTTTAACCATTCAAACCTCAGTTTTTAATTTTGTAAAATATGGTTTGTAATGCCTAGTTTAAAAATGTACAGTGACTAATGAGCTAAAGCATTCAGCACCATTCACAAAACACAGTAAAACACTGAAAAAGTAGTAGTTGTATTAAAACATTAAACAACAGCAACAGTAGTAAGAGTCATTTCAGTAGAATATTCCATACGATGCAGTAGGGATGTTGGTGGAGAGCAAGGCTACATTTTGCCTGAGATTTAAAAACACCTCCATCAGTGGGGTGACCCAGGGGAGATTATTGACCTCTTTGTGCCTTGGTTTTGCCATTTACACAATGGACATGACCATAGCATGCACCCTATAGTATTATTGCCAGTGTTGAGATAATGCATGTAAAGCAATTAGGACAGTCTAAGCAATCAATGATGTTAGATATTTTTATTATTACCACCCCCTTCCTAGTAGATTATCTGAAAGGAATATAGAGGTAGCTAATGTGGTGCTAAAGGATAATATATTTTATAAACTCTGTATAGCCACATACCAGGGTTTCTGTGGAGGACAGAGAGAGAGCCAATGACCTAATGACACTGGCAATGCTACTGCAGTGATCATAGGTATTTACCTCGCTCTAACATCTGCATCAAAAGCATGGATGTGAGTCTGACACAAATGAGTATTAAGCAAGGCTGGGGATTTTTTTTTTTTTTTTGACTTTTGATCAACTCACCATGTTTCAGTAGGTTCTTCATCCACTATTTAAATAAATCTGTGAATCTTTTGGAAGCATGGGAAGTCTGTAATTAATCCCTATGGGCAGTACAGAGCTGCTTGTTCAAATCAAAAGGAGCCTTCACATTTTCTCCCTTTCAACATCCTGCATCTATACACTAAAATGTTCTTGAATTTGAATGGTGCTTTGCAATTTAAGGCATTCTCACATGTGAGTTTATTTCACCCTCTTACAGCCCTGGAGAGTTGGCCCAGTTGGCGCTGATATCTTCTTCATCTTATGAGCAAGAAACCAAGGATTTGGGAGGTGAGGTGGCTTGCCCCAAATCACTTAGCTTTTAAGCAGCAGAGTAGGTTAAAAAAATTACTCAGCAGTATTTGATAAGGTTGACTTTGCAGCTTAGTTTTAGGTTATACAAGACTGTACTGTCACAAGTGCCATAGGAATTATTACCGCATTATGACTATTTTTAAAAATTCTGCTTTCACTAATTAGAATAAAAGGAGATCTTTCTAACCTGGAGATACACGTGCCTTCTATAGTTATCTTTTATATTTATATCTGCTATTTGGGGCCATTACAGTTTGATATTTTCCTGCTTTTCCAAAGAATACTCCATAAAAAAGACTCACAGAGTATCAGAAAAATATTATGGATGCAAAGATTAGAAGAAAGCTTTAGTTTAAAATAAAGATGTGGTAGCTTACACCATAATATTTTCAAGTGCAAATAAAATTCTTTACTTCCATAGTTTTGCTTATGGCTCATTTGTCTATATCTGAGAAACAACAAAAGAATCACACGGGGATTTGCAGATGCATCTAATACGGGAAAAATGCAGGGGTGTGAGTGGAAGCATTCCTATTTTCTTATTCTACAAAGTGAAGTAAAAAATAAAAGCACGTATGGAACTGAGATTGGAGCAGGAAAAGTAGGCAGGGGGAGATGGATAACCTTTGATGTCAAGTTGATTTTTTATATCTATGTGGTCCAATTTCAGTTTGAAAATTAGCTATGAGATCTTCAGTCCCATTTTATAAGACGAGAAAGGTGATGGCAGAATGTTGCAGAGGTTTCTCAGAACTATAATAAAAAATCTCTCCTGCCAGATGACCTCTGGTAAACTTCAGTCTTCCTTTCAGTAAAAAAAACTCCCCAAGATGAGCTCAGAAATGATGATGTTTGCCACCATTAAGTCTCCAGTCAGCCATGGTAGGCAGTTGAGAAATTTCATTGAATTTTTTCCTGACTTCGCAGTTTTCGATGGTTTAGTCAGTAATGCAAATCAAACAGGAGAAGCACTTGGTAGGAGTATATGATAAATAGGTCTATGTTACATTAAATATGCTTTTGGTTGTAGATAAGTAATATGTAATATTTACCTAATGGTGCAATATATCAAAATTGAGCTTTTGTGAAGGTGTACATCATAAAATTCATGTATTCCACTTCTATTTATGTTGTGCTTATGATTATGGCTTCATATTGATATATTTTCCAGTAGAACATCAATATGTATGATTCTTGATACCAGCACTTATACATTATATTGTGGTATTCTCCTTATATTTTGTTATTTTACTCTACCATCGTGCATATTAAAAATCTGTTTCTGGGCATATGGAAGGTAACAGATAAATCTTTTAATATCATGGTCAGATGAAGTAAAAAATCCAGAGAATACCAGGATGAGGCAAATCACATTGACAGACAAATCATCGTCAAACAGGAACAGACAGAAGAGATTATTTGGTTGTTTTTGGATGTAGTTCTCTAAGGTTGGGCTTGACTTTCTGTTGTCTGGTCTATTTTACAACTTTGTAGGGACAGAGGTTAACTTGTAGATTTTGCCAGAGATGGGAATAATTTCTTTCCAACCCTACATGTTACAATTTATCACTCTGTTGGACATTACCAGTTTTACATCTAATCCAATCTTAATATTGATTCTCAAATATTCTTACAATTAGTTTTGATGTCTTACTGATTCCATTATTAATTACCGAGTTAAATAAAACCTTGACATGCATTCTTATTATATTTGCATGAGAGTCATAAGTTCACTGGTATAAATTATGTTTTATCAGATTTCCTTGTCCACTTTGCTTTCCTTCAATTGATTTTATATAAAGAAAGTAGATTAAAATAAAGGCTGAGCAAGGAAACAGTCACAATGGAGAAGGAAGAAAGACCATGTCAACTGTTCTGCCTCAGGATTGAGGAGAGAGGCATCACCCTCCAATAGCAAAAGTGCTCCATCATCCCACAGATCTTTGTCCTGGGGACCATGCCTGGCCAAGCTCGTGGGTGGTACGCCATTATAGTGCACCAGGAATCATGCTCACAGGGCTTGCACTGGAAGTTTAATGCTCTGATGCAGCTGCATATATTAACCTTGAATTTGGCTTTTATAAATAAAGTAAGGTGAGACAATGGAGCATGTGCCAGGGCCTTAGAGCACTGATGTTTTGCCCCTTACGCATGTCTCCAGGAAAAGTTCTCAATCACTTGCTTTTCCACCCCCACCCAGTTACCACTGCCATCTCCACCCCTGGCAAAGGGCCTAGGTATGGGCACAGGGAAAGTCAGGCTTGGGGATGTAACACAGCCCTTGTGCTAAACGTAGGGCAGGGTCCCAGGTGCCTGTGCATGTTTGCACGCACCCTGTGAGTATCCTCTTGCCTGAGGAAGTGTGGTTTTAAACAGCAAATAAAGAATCTGATAACATTGAGAGGAGAGGCTACTGAAGAAAGCAAAAACGTTTTTTTCCTGTGTTTTGAACTAGGGACTCTGCATTTTCATCTTGAACTGGGCCCCACAAATTACTTCTATGTAGCTAGCCCTGTGGGGCAGAAAAGAAGGGGTCTCAGACACACTGGTTGGTGTCCAATATCCACATACATGGAGTGACCACTGTCAACATACTGAGCCAATAAAGGTGTGAAAGACGGGGTTTTCCATTTATCATTGATCCTGTAGTTTTTGTTTAGCTTCAGATCTTTGTTTTATTTTTATCATATTGATATGTGTTCAGAAAACAAAATAAACCCCTATAATACTATAGGGGATTACTTAAGGATCCTGTAATAAGTACAGAGAATATGCAGAATCATAAATATTACTATTAAATATTCACTCTCTATCAGTTAATACAGGAACCCATTAGAATATTCTTTTTGCCCAGAGCTTACACACTAGAAATGAAATAAAAACAACCCTCATGCGCACATTTAAACCCAAACTCATAAAAACCAGGTTAGAAATACCTTAAATTTGTTTTTCTAAGGTTTTCAATGATGTTTCCATCCTATGCATTTTATGAAGTTGTTCTTTGGTAAGGAAACATTTATATTCAGATCATTTCAATAAGCATATATAGAGAGCACCTATTATATACTAGCCATTTTGCAAGGCATAAAAGGTATACAATAAACAAGTGATAAACTCCATACTCAAGAAGTTTCCACCCTCTACTCAAGAAAATATTTCTCAGTATATTTAAATCAGGATGCATTTATTTTTCCCTTACTAATTAAATTAGGTGATATATTTCTAGACTACAAACAATAGCATTGGAAGTGCCTTTAGATTCTTAGATATTTAGAATTAGAAAAGTCTGGGTGATCTTCAGTTGAATGAGAAAAGGAACTCAGGAAGTATATGTGTCCACATCACATAGAGGAACAGATATGAGACTTGAGCCTGAGTGTCTATCATTGTCCTGGCTCATGGGGAGTCCTCACTGGTCCTGAGTCCCATCTCATTTGGAGATCAAGTATCCATTCATATCTACGTCCCTGTGGAAGGGGTACACTGGTTTGCCCTCTGTTCAAGGGAAATTTCAAGCATCCAGGACTCCCAAATGTGACAATGGATGGTCCACATTCAAAGTCTCCTAGACACTGAGACCCCTTTACTCTGTTCTGGTCAAAAGTTCTTCTTTTTCCAGTTCAATGAATCCCTGTTCTATTGACTTCTTTCCCGTCCACCATCCGTTCCCCAGCCCAGTCCTCTGTCCTTCTTGGGAGCAGAAAATGTCTCTCTGCAATCATGGGTATAAATATTTATTGCTCACACTTAGGACTAGAACAGTTCTGAGGATTTAATTTCAGTTTCTCTATAGATAGGTAGATTGGGGAAAGAAATTAAAAAAAAAAAAAGAATGCCCTAGAGCAATTATGAGAGAGCAAAGGGGAACAAAATTTGTCAGGTGATTATTATTATTTTTTTAATTATTATTTTTTAAAGATTTTATTGGGGAATTGGCGGAGGGGAACAGCGTTGGGGAATCGGGGAAGGGGAACAGACAAGTTGCTGTCTTTTTGTTCTTCAGTTTAGTTGCGGAGGATGTTGCTTCACTGTTGGTATCGTCATTGCGCTCTTCCCGGATGAGGCAGATCGGTCGCTGGCCTCTGGATGTCGCTCATCGCGGCTATTGGCAGCTCACGCTTGACTGCCAGCCGCTCACGCTGGCTGCGGGCCACTCACTGCAGCCTATGGCAGCCCACTGCAGCAGGGGCTGCAGCCCACACCATCAACGGGGCTTGCACAGCCCAGCTCCAGGTGGAGCTGTTGTTAGCTGTAGAGGGCAGTGCCACTGGCCCTCATGTGGGATCCGAACCGGGGCCGCTGGCATCCCAAAACCAGCGCTTAACCAATGCGCCACTCGGCCAGCCCTGTCAGGTGATTATTAAGGTATAACTTTACTGCATAATTCTAATGTCCAGATAATTTCTTACCTCAATACTAAACTCCAAGATTTAGGCATGATTTTCTGTCAGCTGTATTGAATTTAAACTGTATTTGTCATAAGTCCTATGAATCTAAGACTGAAAAGGGAAAACTGGATCTCTGAAAGCCTATGCAAATTGTCAGGTGTGGAGAAAGCATTGTTGTTGGTATTGGAGCATACTAAATTCAATGTATATTCCCAATTATTGTTGTACAATGTTCTGCTATGGAAGTCTTTTAAATGTAAAACAATCCCACTCATTGGATCTTGTTTATATCATGTGGGACAGCATTTTTTTTTTTCATTGCTTCTGAGAAAGAGAGTGTTCTGTGTGACGTTAAGAAGTATTCCTGGAAAATTTTTTTTTTTTTTTTTTTGGTGAAACAAGCTTTCACATTTTTCATGAACTAGAATTGAATAGTTTATTTTCTATAGGACTTCCTTAATGTGTTGAAATACATTGTGAAAAACTCCACGAGGGGAATAGCGCATGTGACATTTTATGAATTTGTCTTAGAAAATTTTCCCCTTGCCACCTTTTTTTCCTGAAGAATGTTTATTAGTATATCTCAAAAAACTGTTTTGGAAATTCCAGTCTAATTGAATCCCTTCTTTACACAAAAGATAAAGGCAAAGTCCAGAAATGGTTCGTGGCGTACTTGAGAGTAAGGGTCTATTAGACTGGTCCACAGTGATGAGCTATAATTTTCATATACAGTCTAGTCCTTACCTGTGATTCCCAAGTCAGAGAACTGCTGAAAATAGTTGTCAAATCACCTAGTTAGTACAACTAACTTTCTTTTCTTCTTTTCTTTCTTTCTTTTTCTTTTCTTTTTTTTTTTTTTTTTTGTGTGTGTGTGTGATGGAGCAGTTGATTTATATTACAAAGCTCAGGGCAGAGAATATCAACTTCAAGTCTAGAAGACTGATTTGTCATGTCTCAGTTATCAATGTTGACTTGAACAAATCTCTTAACTCACTTATTTTCCCATTTGTGAAACAGAAATCTACATGGATGTTCCAGAGATCTTCGAATATCATCATTTTAAGATAACATCACATCAGAACAATGCCACTGTATCAGTTTCCAAAACAAAGGCAGCACTTGGTAACCGTTAGGTCAATGGCAATCAGCAGTGTTAATGTGTGGAGAGTACTTGCTTGAAGTCATGGTTGCATTTTAATGTCAAGCAACAATAACCAACTTAGTTTTCCAGCATTTTCCCACTAGTATTTATACTCTCAAGTCTTTAATGAGCTTTGACTTTTGGCTCCAAATCACTTCACGTATAGGTAGGCAGATGGAAACAATTTTTAGTTCATTTTCCTAGAACAAAAGGTTAAGCAATTTTCCTAAGGTACATAATATGGCAGCAAATGGGCCAGGAACAAAATGTAAAGTTTGGGAACTCTTTGTCTACTCCTGAACCAAAAGAATTGGTTTGTTTCCATTCTCAATTAATTATTTAAACTCCTTGTTTTAAGCATTTTGCAAACCCAAGCCAAGGGATTCTGCATATCTCACATTTTATTCCAGCTTTCACTTTGCTGATTTCATTTTATTTTTCAAGCTTTTCACACAATTTTAACATTGGCATGTCTAATTATATGTAAAAATCATAGAGATTAACACAATTTACCAAATCATTTTTTTTTTTTTTTTGGTTGTATGAGTGCCATCTGTAAGTGGTAAACCATGTAGATTAAAAGAAAAAAAGAATAAATGCTTCCAGGTACAAAACAAACAGGTTTTAACACATAATTTCCTACTAAAAATACCCAGTAATAAATAGTTTTTGAAGGGAAGCAAAACAGTCAAGAAAAACAGACTAGAAGCTTGTATTTTGCTTGCTTGTTCTTTGAAGTAGGTTAAGAGAAAACTTAGTATTCTATAAGAAAAGGAGAGGAAAGATAGTTTTCAGGTGGGATTTAAGCCATAGAGGTCTCTTATGCCCAAGAAGATCAATCAGGGCAAATGAGTTCTCCATGCATTATTACCTAAGGGTAGAGAAAATTGAAGATGAGATTTTTTTCCCCCCTACTTGTTTGACCTTGCTGCATAAATATGATGTAAAAAATATGTGTAGAATTTGATAGGGTCCTTTTCATTAGTCAGACCTTGAAACATTTAACTCTTTGAGACTTCACATTTGGAGAAAATGACACAATTTCTTCCATGCTTACGCTTATTTGTTCTGATTTAAACATAATTGTATTTGCAATCATGACTTTGATGCAACTCTGATTTGCAGAGAACCTAAATGCTTTCTGCCCTGTAAAAACAAATGCCCAACCCTTGTTGCTGCACTCAAGGATGGCAGTAATAAAAGTGGTTAGAAAATCAATTTAAACTGCATTTGTACTTTACCAAGAACTCTGTGACACATTGGCAAGAGTTATGCTTTCCAAATATGTGATCTACTTTTATAAGCAAGTAAAAACCTTGCAGTACTCTCCAAGCAAGAATGAATGACTCCACATCAATCCATTTCCACAATACCTGGCATTTGTAGAATGGGGGAAAGAAATGAGATCAAAAGGATAAACAGCAGTCTGTGAATTCCAAGCTGTTCTAACCTAAAACTGTACATTATATTTATACATGAAAACACACATTTTATTTAGTATTCCTTAATGTTTTACAAGTCTGAGATTATTATAAGCAAAGAGTATGGAAAAAAAGATTTCCTGTCTTATTCATCACTATAAACCTCATGTTCATCACATTTGGTGCTTAACACAAAAGGTGTGCTCTGCAAATGCTTGTGGTATGAGAGAAGGGATAAATGGATGGTCTCAAAGACACACAAATCCTGTTTTTAATCAAACAGGTTTGGATTAAAATAATTTCTAAATTTGGGGATTCAGAAGAAAACAGAAAAAGTTACCAAAATATTGTGTTGTGTGAGGTATTCATCCCATTTTGCCTAAGTAATAAGGAGATAAAACATGCCTGTGTTTTTTCCTTTTTTTCCCCAATAACAGTATTGGTATATTTGCTTTTCATATCATGGGAGACTTAAGTGGGTGTATTTTTCGAGGTGCTCCTTTGCTTATGATTACCTCCAGCTTGTTAAACATTCAAAAAGCAGAGGGGTAGCAGTGAAGCTGCTAAACTCCCATCTCTTGGTAATGGAGCAGGTAGGTGGTGTTCAGAAAAAACTCAAAACTTTGAAATAAAACAAAAGGATTACTGCATGTTCTTTTAATATCATACTAGAGTGTTTTCCAATGGGCCTGCTCAAGAATTATGTAATTCTCTAGAAGGATGCACTTTCATTTGGCTCACTATTTACTATTGATTAGGCCCAGTCTCTGTCAAGTTACACAGTAACTTACAGATTTTTATCTGATGGAGATGCAAATGAGTATGTGCTGGTAGAAAAGAAAACCATAAAAATTACATTTTATGCCTTTGTGGAATACCAACCAGTTTTGTCTCTAACCTAACAATCTCATTTCAGCATTCATTCAGTGCCTCTATATGCTCAGTCTCTTGAATTTTCTTTGGACTAACTTTATCATCATGCTAGCTCCTTCATTTATGAGACAAATAAATCTTTGGCATGTGTTCATTATACACTTGTATGAAAGTCAGGTTTATAATTTGTTAAAAATTCACCTATGACACTTGGCTTGCGTTACCTTTCCAGGACCCTAAGAGGAGAGGCGAGATTTTGTGAGACCCCCCAAGCTTATATAATTTTTGGTTCCTTTGCCACCAAAATGATTCAAAAGTACATCTACAAAATTATGTATCAAAGTGACTATTTACTTAGAATGAAAAAAGAAATCCCAATGAGTTACAAGGAAATTTGGAGACTTAGTGTCTTTCTCTGAAATCTCTTTAGGCTCTTCACAGGAAATGCTTACATGGAAATATTTCCTGAGTGCAATCTGGTTTCCCCTTCAAAAGAGAATTTTTAACCACCGACCGCAATTTCTAGGAAATTCCAGGTCTCAGAACAACATATGCAAGGGTGGGGGCCTCTTAAGCTTGGTTAGCTTCAGAGTAAAGCAGCTCTGCTCCTGGGTGAGAGGACAGCAGCAGGGAAGGAGCCGTGAAGGAAATGGCTGGGAGAAGGAAACCAGAACACGTCTCCCCCATCACAGAATGGGCCCTCCTGGGGCGGGGCTTGGTAAGGACTCAAGCATGCATGTGTCAAGAGATCCAGCACTGAGCTTGCATTGCAGGGAGGGCCATAATGACACTGGTTAATAGGAAAACATTTGAATCTTTTTCAATAAAATCCTTCCTGCCCTAAGAGCCCCAAAGCTGGAGAAACTAAAAACAAGAGGGTCAGAGAGGCACGAGGATACATCACATTCCTTCCCATTCAGGTTTTTCATTAGGACTTCTGTCTAACCAGGTAGGGGACTGATGACCACGAAACTGGGTATGAGATAGAAGTTTTAAATTGGAGCAGGTTTGAACCAGATGCTTTTAACATGTGAACGCAAAGAGAAGGCTCTGGAACCTGCATGATATTTCATTAAGAGAAAGTAAAGAGAGATCCTACAGAGTGTTGACATCAGTGACAGAATAAAAAATAAAACTTTTTTATATTTGCACCTCATAAAGCTAAAACTGCTTTTAATGAATGGAATTCATAGATAAAGGCCTTACATGCTCAAGTAATTAACATGATGAGAGAAATGGACAAAACCAAATATGTTTCTAAGTTTATACTTGAAGCCTGGTTGGATATTTTCCTTTTTCCCCTTGTTTTTCACAACAGGGGCTGCCTGCAATTAAGATGTTTGGATGTTCAGTGGCAAACTTCTATAGCTGAGAATAATGTAACCAAATACAAATTAGTCCTCTAGTACAAGAGACACTCAAATTACAAGTTCAAGGATGTTGACCGCAGTTAGGAAGCTCAGCAACTACAAAGAAAGGTTAAATATTTGAAGATGTTATTAGTCTAAATGTGGTGGTAAGAAATTGATCTGAAATAGACTCTTTTTGCCCTGGATATTTAGAAGACTAGAGTAGACTGCTGAGCTAGATTAGGGGTAATCTGGTTTAGATACAGAGGAATAACTAAAAAATCTCAGCAGGCGAAGCCTAACTACATGCCCCTGTGAAATGACAATGAAGACAAGTAAACATTTTGTAGGGGGTTGCCATTCATTACAGAACCCGAATTCTTAGTACTCTATTTTAAGTTCAAATTCAATTTATGGCCCCTCCCTCTTTTTGAAGTGCTAAATGATTTGAAAACTAAATACCTCAGAAATCATGAAAAACTACTTCTTTTTTAATCACTATCAAAAAAGGTATCTATAAAATTAGATAAAAGGAAAAAATGGATTGAAAGAAAAGGATGAAGGAAAACAACTTTTAATTCTATTCACACCAGATAGTGAGCATAATGAAAGTTCCCTAATGTTATAAATATAGAAATAGATACTTTTTTTTTTGAGATTGCTTGTTATGCTTGTTATAGTTAATTTTATGTGTCAACCTGAAAAGGCCACAGGATGATTAAACATTATTTCTGGGTATATCTGTGAGTATTTGAACTGATAGACTGAGTGAAGCAGATGGGCCTTCCCAATATGGGTGGGTGGGCATCAACCAATCCCCAAGGGTCTGAATAGAATAAAAAGTGGAGCAAGATTGAATTTGTTTTCTACCTGACTGTGGAGCTGTGATGTTAGTCTTCTCCTGTTGTTAATACTCCTGGTTTTCAGGCCTACAGATTCACACTGGAATCTACACCACTGGCTTTCCTGAGTCTCTGGCTTTCAGATGGCATATTGTGGGACTTCTTAGTTTCCATAATTGTGTGAGCCAATATCTTATAATAGCTATACCTATATATTTCTATATCTATCTATCTATCTATCTATCTATCTATCTATCTATCTATCATCTATCTATCTAGCTAGCTAGCTAGCTACATTGCCTAGTATGGAAAAATTAAATTGAATTGGATTTTCTTGGTCAATTGATCAAATAAAACTATTTGATCCATTTGTTGCCTCAGTGCAATAGTCTACAAACTATGGTCCTTGGGCCAAATCCTGCCAGTCACCTATTTTTGTAAATAAAGTTTTATTGGAACACAGCCATGTCCATTCATTTACATATCTTCAATGGCTGTTTTGGTGTAACAATAGCAAAGTTGATTAGATGAGATACAAAGTCTAAAATATTTGCTATCTGGTCCTTTACAAAAAAAAGTTGGCTGACCCCTGCCAGCACATGGAGGGTAGCACTGGTGAGTGATGGATTAAAGCTCTGAGGACAATTAGAGGCACAGGAAGCACGTTAACATATGGGATTGCTGACTTTCAATGCATGATAAAAGACATTTATACACACTTAGTTCCTGATAAAATTAACACTAAGTCTAAAATTCATGTCTCAATAATTATTTACCATAATGTCAGTGACATAAGTTTTTAGAGCCATGGTTGTATAGGGCATATTCCCAAACCTGATGCCCCCTTTTAATTATTGTTTAACCTATTTTAAAACATCTGGCACATAAAGGAGAAAGTGATTTAAATATTATCTGTTTAATTTGCTAACCTTCCTATACCCTTTAGGAAACAGCTTGTTCAAAGTCCACAGAGATTTGCATGCTCAGAATAACCCGTCTGTATCACTTTTCTAAACTGAATTTCACTACATGCAATTTGGATTTCTCTGAAATAAGCAACCACAGGGGTTTGAAAATTCTAGCACAGATTTATAACGAAATGAAAAAAGGTTGGATGCTGTCCAAAAACATGTGATGGCACTCAAAGCAGAATGACATTTGCTCAGCAAAACCGCTGAAGTAATACTTCCCCTTAATACTTTTCAACATGAAATTTGTCTTTTTGTAAGCAGATTACTTTCTTACCTTCATGGACAATGTAGGGACAGCACTTAATAACAGTGAAGCATAGCAACTGAGCTACTAAAATTAGTAATGATTTTGTTTATAAATCTATACAGCTATGTAACTGTATTTTATTTTGTGAACCCTAAAGTGTAGCTCTGTGGTATTGAGTCTCTGTTCGCTTACCATCTTACTCTTGTTTAGGGCATCCTTCTCTATGGGTTATCTCTTTTTTTTTGACGGCAGTGTCTCTGGCCCTCATATGTGGGACCCGAACCAGGGCCGCTGGCTTCCCAAACCAGCGCTTAACCACCGTGCCACTCGGCCAGCCCTACAGGTTATCTCTTAAACCACTATTATTCTTCACATGTTGGGGAGAGTGGCATGCATTTCCAGGATTAGAATGCTCAAGTGTGTGCATGTGCGTGTGTGTGTATGTGTGCATGTGTGTGTGTGTGCGTGTAAACTGAAAAATTTCTGCCTCTGTTAAGGTTATTATATGCCTCATTTGGAGGCATTCCCCAACTTTTAGATGAGAGTCTGTGGACTAGAACAATTAAACTGTTACAAGAAATTATTATCGGCATTTTCACATAGAAAATGCACACATACTATAGTGTTAAAACATTAGTGCCTCTATATCTTGAGACAGGAATCAGAAAAGTAAAAGAGCTTTCTTCTTGTCTTTGTAAGAAAGACTCTTTCCATTTGAACATAGATGGCCTATAACTTTAAAAATAAAGTAATAAAACTGTGGACCTAAAAAGAATTCCACCAGGTCACTTTGTCAATATCCTCTGCATCCAGAAAGATATTAATATATCTTAATTAAGTTGCTCTGCTATTTTGAAAGCTGTCTTGCTTCCAATCTCCCCTTAGAGAAACAGGAGAAAAGGGACTGGAACTGGACAATTCCAATGTACTTTGGTTTTGGTGTGCGCGGGGATATGCTGGAATGGAAATCATAGTTGTCACGGACCAGCCATGCTCTGGGCTCAATAACGCAAGGGGTCGTTTATGGGATTTAAGAACTGTCAAGGAAGAGAGAAATCATGGTGTCCATTGGATGGGAAGAAATGTTTTATTTGTTGGGTACACAGCTGGAAAGTGATCGCCCTCAGCTCCTTGCTGGTTGTTGGCTGGAGGCCACCCTCATTGCCTTGTCACAAGGACCTTCCCACAATTGCTACATGGTTTATCGAAGTCAGCAAGAGAGAGTCTCCTTCCAAGATGCAGCCCACAATCCTATGTAACCTAATCGTTGAAGTAAGTGACATCTCATCACCCTATTCTATTGGTTATTTGTGGCTAAAAGTAAGTCACCAGTCCCATCCACACTGAAGACAGAGGGGATATGCAAAGGCTTGAACATCAGGAGATGGGGTGATGTGGGCTATGATAGAGTCTGTTGACCACAGGTAGGGAGGGAAAAACACAATTCTTGTCACTTCTATATCTCCATCAATGGTAAAGCCTCACTCACAATATTTATTTAAGTTAAATGACACTAATATTTCAGACACTAGAAAATCAGTAGGAGAAGTTTTTTTCCTGTTTCTTTTTCACTGAAATTAGGCAAAAATGCAAGTTTTTCTGCAGGGTTCTGAAGGTTGCCCTGCTGGATCATTTCTGCAGTTATTTTTTTTTTTTTAAATAATTGCTATTAATGGGTTCATTATAAAACAGAATACTTAATGAGTAAAGCCTTGATTTGGTTTCCTTCAGAAAAGTGACCATGGCCAAAGGAATTTTCATACTAGCTTCAAAATACACTCTCTTTTAAAGCCCTTTAAAATTTTATCTATTGTACTTTCCCCATGTGAAATAGGTCTGTATTGCTTTTGTTCATTTACAAATGTGTAAATCAAGTCACTCACTCAGATACAGTTAATCAGAAGAAAGTTTTTAGATACCCTAAGAGTTGAACTCTTTCTCCAAACATGCTTTTTCTTCAAATTTATTATGGTCAGTTTGTGATTGTCTGGTAAATATATCACCTTCACTTTTTCATATCTGTCCATTCCTCTGTTCCTTGTCTTTGCCATTTGGGGGGGGGGCTCTCTCTCTCATTTCCTGTTCCAGTGATTACTTTCAGGGCCCATCTCTGCCTACCATTTCCCATCCTACTTTTTTTGATATAATTTTTCTCTTTCCCACATGATGCATATAGGTGTTTACTTTTATGGAGTCATTAACAATTTGATAGTTTTCCCCTTAGAGTCACTGAAGTAAATTAATTAAGATATTTCCTATGAGATTTGGTCAATTTTTTCTTGACTAGAATTACTATTATCTGTACATGTTTCAGCTTCCACTCTGTCATTATTTGTAGCCCTGAAATAAAGATTTCTCAGAGGACTGAAGAAATTTGGGAATATGTTCTACACTATCCAAATGAAAGTCCCTCAGGCTCAAGTCACTTAAGACACTTTAGTGGTGCAGAAAGTAATTTTAATTAAGATCTTAAGCTTATAAGCATGACGAATCTACTTGAAGGAGGAAAAACATACATAGAATTCCAAATAAAGAGAAGAAGCAGGTATAGGTATTTTTTTCTCCATCTCTAATCTTAGAGATGTAAGTAGATAATTTTGAAGATGCAGCCAAAACAAATACAATAAAAATTAATATATCAAAACCATTATCAATGAATAATGATCTCTCATTCATATTCTTAAAAAGCAGAACACCTTGGGAAACTTACTCTTGGATCCATATAAAATTGCCCAAATCAGGTCCAGTTACCTTTTCAGAGGTCAGGAATCTGTTGCCACTGGGGCCACAACACACAAATTTCTTTGAACAAAGAAGTATCCACCACATATGTGTATCATCTAAATGATTCACATGCAAACTTGTATGTTCCAGGCCTTTCTTTCTCTCACCCAGGTGACAGTGCTGCTGATTTTATTGTTTTAAGGATTTGGAGTTGTGCACGGTAGGTTGGATATCAGGAGGCTCACACTCACCTGATGCAGGTGCCGTTGTTGCAGCATAGATGCTGAGCACACCCAGAGACAGGGCAGTTCTCAACTTTCTTTCCACGTAGTGCTTCACCAACGATGAAGAACTCTTCGTTGTTTACTTGAAGCTCTCTAATACAGCCCTGGAACCCATAAACGTGGCCCACATTCTTATGGATCTTAACATTTTCTGGAATATGGCCAAGGAACATTGATTCAAAATGTACCTGTAGGAAAAATAACAACCAAAAATATCTTCTTATAAGGTGTTGTTGGATTATAGAAGAAAGGCCTAGGATGATTTGTTCTGTAACTGCATGTTTTAATGTGTTCTCCTATGTTAAACAGGTTGCAAATGTTGGCTGATTTTGTCAACTTCACGAGGTTGTAAGGTAAATTACTTTAGGAAAGGGCCCATATTTTACTGGGTTGTTGGAAAAGTCATGACGTATTTTTTCTATGTTTTTTGTTGCAAAAATGCGTCATGACTTTTCTGAGAACCCAATATATTTCTTTGGTATCTCTAACAATAACTAATACAATTTAGTACCAAAAAATGGGCATTCGACAAGACTTGCTGATTGACTATTTTGAAATGTATTTTGGAACTCAAGTGTTTGCATTTCAGTGTGAACGTTACCAAATAATAACTGATAAAGAAAATGAAGCCTTGTTAATTATTGTTAGAGATTGAATTGTACACCACCACCAAATCCACATGCTGAAGTCTTAACCGCCAGTACACATCAGAATGTGATCTTATTTGGAAATAGAGCTTATACTCATGACCACAATGGTGAAAAGAAATCACGTGATGTAAATTGCTACTTAATCTTTCCTTTCCCACCCCTCAGCAATATGTATAGATTGAACTCTTATCATTTAGATGTACCTAAAATGCAACTCTCCTCAATAACTACAATTGCAGTCTGGAAGAACTGGAAATGAGACCGTGACCTTCAGGGCGGTTTGGCATATAACAGGTAAGTGCAGCAACATTTGTGCAGTTTATGTCTCTGATGTCCTTATTCCCAAAACATACTCATGCAGTCCAAGCTGATGTTGAAAATTTGTATTACAAATACATTAAAGTGGAAAACTGTCATTGCAAGAATTCAAAAACTAGAGCTAAATAATTAAGTTATGACTCTGAGGGGAAGAAGAAATGAGAGATACCTAGTAATATCACTTAATATTTATACCAGTATTTTCCAGCTTAATGCAAATGTGCTTTTAGAGAACAGAAGAATATGTAATTCTAGGAATATCGAAGCATCTCCATGACCCATCATAGATCAAACTAATTCTATTATTTGAGCTCTTATTCTTTTTTATTTTTTAGTGACTCAAGGCTCTGCTCCTAAGGGTACTCCTTAATTTTTTTTTTCTGAGTGTTTCATATAGGATTTGAATATATAATCACCCAGAGAATGACTACCTTTGGGTATTTGGAGTGGAAGTTTCAAGGTGTGTTAATAGAACCCTCATGCATCGTAGGAGTATGTCTATTTGTTTTATATCCCTTTTTTAATATGCTAAGTCCATTTATGTTAATTGCTCTAACAAACTATTAGTAGAGCTCTTTTATCACCTAAGATAAGTGACTCCCTGCTAATGCAATCTGGGATCTATCATGAACCTGCAGACTCAGCGAATCCAGGGCTACGACCTTCCTCTCACTGAGGATCTCTGACATCTTTGTGTATTGATCACACACCTGGAACAGCAAACCTCTCGCCGCTTTGACAAGTGTGCTGTTTTAGCACAAAACTGATAGAGGATGGAGGAATATCCTCCTCTTCTGTCAGCAGTAGGCAGATCTGAGGGGAAGTCTATAGAGCTGTCTATGATTTATTAGACCATTAAAAAACACCCAAACAATGGAAATAAATGGCTCTTGTATTTTTTCTGATCTGAGGCCCACACTTAGTTGGAGCCCTGAAATGTCTAAAAAAGCAGCTGTCGTTGACTGCACATAGATAACCATTAAAACGGTTGACTTCCTATATCCCCAGACTCTCAATTATCCAAGAGCTGCCTTTTGTGTGTGTATAATCATTCCTAAGAAGACAGGTCTTTAGAATAAGTCTTTTCTAATAACCTCTTGTGAATCAGACTATAGAGAATAGAGTTTGACATCAAGATATGATCTTACAAGATAAAACCACAGAGAACAGACATGGACAATCATCAAGGAGGAATCATCAAGATAATGAAAAATATGAATGGTGACTGAGGGAAAAGTACTCTACATCTGACAAGAATGAATGAACATTCTGTTTCCTCTCAGAGCTTCCCCTTAGGGGAAGAATATAGTGCTTTTTTATAATTAGTGGGAATACAATAAGAAGATAGGTAACAGGTAATAAACTTTTCAAAACTGGGGAGCGAGGGGAAGATGGATAAGATGTTGCTTTATCTCTCTTTTCTTAAAAGTTAAATTTAGATATTGGAATACTACATACATGTAATGATTTCTCGACTTAATGTTTACTTCTGTTTTACATCCTCAAGTCTGTTTGAATTTCAATAACTTTTGTGTTGATGAAATATAGAATGGTCACTAGAAATGTATTTTTTCGTTAAGATTGACTATCAGGGTGTACTTGTGTTGATCCAAGAATATAATGACCTTTAAGCGCTGGCCTGGGAAGCCAGCGGGCCCCGGTTCGGTCCCACATATGAGGGCCAGTGACACTGCCCTCAAAAAAAAAAAAAAAAAAAAAAAAAAAGAATATAATGACTTAAAATTGAAATGACCTGAATTTTATTTGTTATTACATTTTTTGTTTTTAATATTATCTTAATTGTATGCAGACACATTCAAAGCCAGAGATGTGGAGAGTTGAAATAAAGATGAGTAATAGATGATGGGTACAGTGTTTGGGAAGAAAGATTTATTTAAATAACTTTTCACATGTGATTTGAGTCTTAAATTCTTTATAACTGTTTACAGACATTAAATTGAAGGAAATCAAAAGACAGAAGCAGTATTTATCTAACTCCTCCATCCCTTTGCTGTTAGCCTTTCCCTTTCTGTCTCTCTCTACCACGCCCCCCCAATAACATGATAATCTGTGAGCATACAGTATCTTTTATATGAATTGAAATGCCCTTTTAAAGTAGGGCCTCCACCCCTTGTCATTTTGGGATTCTCTCAGTCTATAGCAGCACCTTGTAAATAGGAGGTTTGATACAAGTTTGTGATAAATGACCTGATTCATGAAACTCAATCCTGCATTTCTTCAGTCTCCTTTTTGTCTTTCAGGCTTCTTCTTCTACTTTATGCTGCCTTGGAGCCTTGCTAGTTTGCCAGATTCAGCATATGGCAGATCCTCACTGGATACCATCCAAGAAGGAATATTAATGTGGCTTTAATTTTAACATATATCCCCATATTTATATATCATAAAGGGCAATATTTATATGGAGATCCTTGAGTTACTTATGAGATTAATATCAAGTAGCTCACACAAAGGCTTTTTTTCTTTTTTAAAATTTGATAAATATCAGTGAAATCCTAAGTGGTCCCACACTTCACAGTTAAATCTTTCATTCTTAAAGCTTTCTAGGCCAGGAAATGTTCTCAAAATAATATCTTCTCACCTTGTCAAAGAAAGAACTGAATGTTAGTGAAGTAATCAACAAATCGAGTTGCTACCTTGTGAGCATGTGGATATAGGGAAATGCAGATACAAAAGAAGGATGTGAGATTATTCTTGTCTATAAGGAAATTAAATGTAATCTGGGGAAATAAATACATATGGGGAAATAAAGAAATTAAATAGTTAGAAAAGAGTAGCTTTCAGGTTAGCAAGATGGCAGGATAGGAAGGTCCAGATGTTCCTTCCTTCCCTCATGGAGAGACAGTGATTCAACAATACACAGACCATGTCCCTTTGTGAGAAATGTGTAGATTCAGTTGAACCTATTTTGTTTTAGCTAAGCCATCCTGCCACCTGTTGGCAGCTCAACGGCAACTCAGCTCAAACTGGCCTCGAACCGCTGTTGCTCAGAGCTCAGCTTGCACTCTTAAGCGAGCTCTTAACCAACTGAGCTATTCGGCCGGCCCAGTAGATTCAGTTGAGAACCTGAGGCAACTATGAGACCAGCTGTGTGGAGGCCAGTAGGAAAATATGTGGCACTCACTCACCATAGCCCTCCTCAGGGCTCAGCGAGGCGTGATAGAGAGAAAACTTCCAGTTCCCAGCTTCTCTTTGGGGGAAATGGAAGACTCAAACATACGAGGTCAGTCAGAATTAGGTTTATGAACCTCCCACTCTGTGCTTACACATATCCTATGTGCAGAGTTTTCAGTGTGCTTGCTGCTCAAGGGACTAGTCTGTCTTGTTGAAGTTACTTCCTGACAGAAAAGAGTACCTACCATCTTGGGGGCCACTGGGAACAAAGATGAAGGTTTGGACCAGCATGCACAGTTCCCTGGCCCCCAGCTCAGTGGGGAACAGTAGGTGAAAACACCCAACTCCTGACTTCTCCCTAGGGATGGAAAGGGTTGGAATATGCATGCAAAATTACGACTTTTTAGAGGGCTGCCTGAAGAGTGGGTTTCTGTCTCTCCTGTCTTGGGGCACTTACAAGACCTGGCATAATTAGATGCCCGGCTATCACTGAACATAGAAGAAAAGTAGATGGTGTCCTGCTGCTCCAGGGGACCTGTGATGCAGCAGACAGAGACTACTGGTTCAACTCCATGGCCTCTTCCTGGTGACGGTGCTGGAGGTGGGGGTGGATAGAGAAGAGGGGAACATGCTTCTAGCATTCTGGCTTTTCAGGGGGCTTCCTGAGAGGCTGCTTTCTGTTTTGCCTGAACTGCAGCTCTGATGGGACCCAGAATTGTCTAGAAACTTGGGGGCTTCTGAGAACAAAGGGAAACTGGGTAGCTAGCAGCAGTTCCAGAGAACCTGAAGTATTGAGGACAGAAGACAGAGGGGGTGAAGGATGACAGGCACTGCCCCCAGAAAGATACTGGCAAATTTGTATAATAAGGAATCATTATTATTTTGGAGGGTTCTTGACAGGATCAGATGAGATACTATGTATGGGCATAATTCGGAAAATATAATGTGCTTAAGCAAATGTTAGACATTCTTATGTGCTTCTTTTGGATACCTGCATATACTCAATAAGAGACAACATAGAAAAAATGGAAACAAAATGAAATTTCCAATTCATTAGGGCACTGCACACTGCAAGCTTTAATGTATACCAAAATTAGCACTTTGGAGCTCTAATTATACAAATTAACTCTCTATGATGATCAAATGAACCAGGAATTCTTTATTTTAAATGTACTGCTATAAAGTCATACCAAGAAGCATGTAAATCAACCACTTCATTAAAATTAAAAGAATTCAGCAAATTGTCTGGTCTCTAGGGGGACAGACATTCTCTCTTTCAATTTAGCTTCATACAATGTTTCTAAGAAAAATTTTCTGGCCAACATAAATCTGGAAAACTGAAGATGGACTTTTTAACAGCACAGTACAAGCACTACCATAGTCTATAAAAATATAACTTTTCAGCACTGTTTTGTATTTTGCTCATCTTTCCCCATTCCTGAGCTGTTTTATAAATCAAGCATACTGTCTTATATGTAAAGTTTGAGGAGAAAACCAATTTCATGCTAAATTTAATAAAACTTTTATAGTGACAGGCAACATTAAATATCTTTAATTATACCTAAAGTATCAGAGATGAATATTCTGGTGTTTCTTTGAGAGCTTTTACAAGGAATTTGTTCAACAAAAAAAAAGATTACTAATGCTTAGTGACTAAAAAATACCTATGTATTTAAAATATAGAGGACGCATTTAGTCATGTTTGAAACTAGATATATACATACTTACCTGAGAGGCATTGGATATCTCTGCGTCTTTCTTTTTTATTGGAGGTTTTCCATCTGCAGGCATTTCAATCATACAAGCGACCCCAGGGCTGCCAACAGGTATCGAGTAGCTAGAAATAAAAAAGAAGAGGCCATTAATGTGTGTGTTATTGGCAAGAACATGGTAACTTCGCACATGGATGGTAAGTACTTTTTCCATAAGATAGGTACTTTCTGGATCACCATAATCTTGAAATATGGCCTCGACCAAGTATGAACACTTTAGGATAGATAAAAGATATATTTCTTGTCTAACACTGCATTTTGTCCTCCTTCTTGCCTCCTGTCTTTAAATCAGGACTTGAAAAGCTTTCAGAAAGTTAAAGCCCAACAAAACAAAACAAAAAAACTTTATGTGTATAAGTAGGAGTTGATACATTTTAAGTGCTAACTGTGGTTGACATGGGGTCTCACTCATGTAGGAGATTGTTGGACAAGTAACATCGATGTTAAATGATGCTAAACTCCCTAGGTAGACATTTCTCCTCCGTGGCCTACAGAGGACACAGGAATGGAATAAGAAAGGAAAGACTGCATACCCCTGAGCAGTGAGATTACACGGTGATACAGTTATCTGAACTCAGAAAGCATGCTGCTGATGTACTAGCTGGTGCTGTGTTTCAGAGATAAAGGGACGTGAAAGGTTAAGGGAATTTATAGAATGAATCAGAAATGGTCAATACACAATTGAAAGTTTATCAGAATTATAAAGTGATGCAATCAGATGAAAAGGTACACATCTTAAAGTACTTGACAGATTTTTAAACAGAATTTTAAAAGACAATTCAAATGATATTACTATCACTTGACATATGTATGTAACTTGCACTGTTATAAAGTCTACTTCATAGAGATATTGGGAAATACATTTACTTATACTAACAGTGGCTATCTCTGTATACTGAAAGTGTGAATGACTTCAGTGCTCACTTTTGCTTTTACGAACTTCCTAAATTTTGGACAATGAACACACTTTTTATTTTTAATTTTAACCAACTGCCCCAATTTGCCCAGGACTGAGAGACTTTCCAGGACATGGGGCTTTTTGTACTAATACCAGGGATGTTCCAGGCAAACAGAATCAGTTGGTAATTCTAGTTTTCAAGTGAAAAATCAGTTTCATTAAACAATCATTAGTTAAATCATTTACCAATACTTTTTCTTAAAATTAACTTCGGAGACTAAGTTGGATGGAAAAACAAATTGAATGCCCTTCTCCCCCTCCCTACCACCTTCAAAAGAGACAATTGTCCTGTTGGTTTCCTGGACTCCTTACCTAGAAATACAAATCTGATATGGTCCTTGCAATACACCAATCAATCCACTACTTTTTTGGCCTTCATTCTAGTTTCCCAAGGTTACTTCTAATTCTGATCATATCAATGTTGAAAATTCTTATATTCCAGGAATAACTTCCTGGAACTGTATATAGTAAGGATATATGAAGCAATTTTTTGTCATCTCAGTTGATATAGGCGGGTAAACCTGTATGATGCTTTATACTGGAGATGGAGGGAATAGCTCTGAGGTAGTGAGTATGTCCTAGTTAATAAATAAGATCCCTTTTTGTTCGTTTCATTCAGAGCCTGTTAAAATCTAACCCTGAACTGCAAATCTACAAAAGGAAGCCATTCTATTTGTTCTGTTACTTCTTGCCTTTATTCCCCCAACTCGTCCACCAAGTGGTTTTTTTTGTTTTTGTTTTTGTTTTTTTTTTTTTTTTTTGTGAGGGCAGTGTCACTAGCCCTCATATGTGGGATCTGAACTAACCCTCATATGTGGGATCCGAAGCCAGCGCCCAACCACCATGCCACTCGGCCGGCCCAAGAGTGTTTTTTAAATTATCTACTAAGTCTATGTACTATTTTAGAAGAGATTTTTCCACTGTAGATTCTTACTGTATTCATTTTTACAATGTCTCATATTTGCTTATAGACCAAATTATGTCATAAGAAGCAACAACCAAAAAATGCTCTATAAACAAATTAGACATTATGCCACATAAATCATTTGAAGGGAAATCTAAGTGCTTATCCCTTTTGTCTCTCAAGTATTGCTGAGGCCAGCGAAGCCTAATGATTTAAAGACTCGAGGATCATATTTTGAGATAATCCATTGACTGGCTGAGTGATCTTAGGTAAACCACTTAACCTTTCTTCCCTGAAGTGTGATTATCCACAGAAGGGAGATAATCATTCTTAGCTCATAAATGGTTAGTGAGAACCACATTATTTAATGTACATAAATCATTCAGTGCTTATATTAAAATCCAAAGTTAAAGCAATTATTTGCTGAGTAGACAGGGATCTCTAAAGAGATTTCTATGAAAATAAATTACACAGTCAAGTTGAAGTGTTCATCTACTTCTACTAACATTGCTTGTAATAATATTCAAATTCAAATACTCAGGTTGCATTATTTTAAAAATTAAAATTTGACGAAACACATATTTTTCAGTGTCCTTAACATTCTTGTTCTTTAGATTTACAGTCTTTAGGTATGCTAAGCAATTTAGCAGAAACACTCACATTTGGAAAAGACAATTTATTTGAAAGTTTTAGAAGATTCTGCTGAGACTGGAAATTTAGGGTATCCAAAACCAAGGGAAGGGTTGTAAAAATGTAAAACAATGGAGAGGGTTGGTGAATTAAATCAAGTACTTTTATATAATTGAATGATACCCAGCTTTTAAGCAGGAGTTATAGAATAATAATTAATGAAATTAATTATTCCACCCACCACTCATTTTTTCATATCTTTATACAAAGACATATTTGTATATAATACAAAAAGAGATAAAGACATAGAGGTAAATGATATATGATTTTTATAAACATATGCATAGACATTATACCAGAACTACTTTCACTAATTAACAGTGGCCATCTTTACATGACAAACGAGGATGATTATTAACTTGTCTCTTTTGTTTATTTGCATTTTCTAAATTTTGACATGAACATACAATATTTTTCAATTTCACCTCTTAAAGCAAAAATTTAGTTTTTATGAAAAACAAATCAAAGATTAAATAATTCACTAACTATCTCCTGTTTTCCAGGACTCCATGCTTTACTTCCAGGCACACCATCCTTTGATCTTCTTGCTAAGTACATCTTTCATAGTTCTTGTAATGATTATTTGTGGACAGTAAACTCACAGTTATGTCACATTTCATATCACCCCTGAATAATAGTTTATGTATAAAATTTTACATGTTTTTTCTTTTAGAACTTTAAACATAGTACACGATTATTTTCTGCAATCTGTTGCTGATGTGAAATTATCAGTGCCATTTAAAGGCTGTTCTTTTAGTTTTACTGATAGCTTTAAGATCATATTTTCAATCTGTGATAATGAGTCTAGGTATAAATTAATTATTATTTATTCTTCTTAATTAATTCTCTTGAGTGTACTTTTTATCTCAAGAATTATATAGTTCTCCAATTTTGGAAAATTCTCAATAAAACACCTGAAATGTTGCTTTTCAACATTCTCCAAAATTTCTTTTTATAGAGTTTTGGAGAGCTTTTATTAGACATTGTTAGGAATCCTGTTAAGCTGGTCTCTAAATGACTTAATCTTGTTTTCATTTTAAAAAATATTCTCTTCATTTCTCTAGCCTGTATTCTTCCTAGGTACCATGTTTTCCCTCAACAATCTCCAGGATCACTTATTCTATCTAATGAGTTGTAAATTTCAATGACTATATTCTTTTATCCCCTATATTTTGAACCTTTTCCAATTCTTTTGGTGTTAAATTATGCTTTTATATCTCCTCCTTTAAATTAAAAGTTATTTCTTCATTTATGCTTTCTAGCATCCCCAAAATATTTATTTTAGTTTTTGTCAGGCTTTTCCACAAAAATGATTTTCTCTCAAGTGATTCATTTTCCAAGTGCTGATTTGCTCGGTTCCTTTCTTAGTATTTCCATGCGTCTCATATTGTGTTGTGCAGGCTCATTTCCAGTGGGAAGTAGTTTTGTTTTTCCCTGTTCTTCCCCACTCACATTGTCCTTCTCCTGTGAGCTTCTGTTGTACTCAACTCTGCCTGCTTAATGGGAACCCAATGTGCTCCTCTGATCGCACTTTGATCAGCACTTAAACCAGAATATTGGATAATGGATATTTGGTAGTTCTCTCCTATGGTGACATTAAAGATATCCAGCAGTCCTTTCATAGAGCTGAAAAAGATTGCTTGGTGCTGTTCTGCTCATGATACTTTGGCTGCATTCTGTTTTCTTTCTGGGCTGCAATTGTTCTTTAGTTAGTAGTTTTAATTCTCTTTGCCCTACAAGAGCTGAGCTTCCGTTTCCAGACCCATATCATGGCAGGCCTGCAGTATTAGCCCTTTTGCTGTTTTGCATTTTTGTCTCTTCCTTGTCTTGTTTTATATTTCCAGCTATTTGTTTTTTATTTTCTCTATAGTTGCTATGTGTTTGACACAGATGAGGAGCATCCAAGTGTGAAGTTACTGAGTTGTCTTGACTAGAAGTCCCACATTATTTTCTTTCGTAATAAGAAAAGACAGCAATAAAGATCAAACTAAGTCCTTGCCTTTGAAGGGCCATGTAAATAGGAATGCATCTTTAATTTGTGAGAGGCAGAATGAAGAAAAATTAAACAAGCCATTTGGAGGTGCCTTTATGAGTTTGCAGGCTTTAAATTGGGGAAAGACTAATTTCTTTGGCTTTTTCCACCTCAGGTCGGTTTTGTGCTAAAGGTATTTCATACATCTGCCTCACAATCTTTTTCAGTACTTTTATTTCAAAAGTACATTAATAAAGAGGTTTGTTTTCCCTCTAAAGAGAAATAGGAAGTGTGGATTTTTTTCTTCTCTAAGGTACCTGTGTTTGATTTGCCAAACCTGGGAGTTATATGAGTTACTGGCGTTAATCCATAGTGAAATTAAATGCTTTAAGGACTATTGCTCTGCTGTGCTGAAGGCTCACAATACCTAGGTCACACATAATCTCAGTAGCTGCAGAGTTTTGGAGCCATGTTGTAACAGTAACTAAACTGAAAGGCAGCAATGTTTCTAGGGAATATGGCAAAATTCATGACACACTGAAGGCTTTCACAGGTGCAAAATATAAATGCATCTCTTGTCATTAGGTTTACCTATTACCAGCCATGATGCAGGCTTGGCTTTTTTACATTTTTGACATGAATTTACTTTGCTAGTAAAGGTTTCTTTGTTTACCTGAATCAGTCTTTAAAAATGAATTTAAAGAAAGTTCTCTATATGGATAACTTGTAATATAGATAGCTATTAAATGAATCTCCAAATGAATCACCATTCTGACCAATAATGATCAGTCTTAATTTTTACCACATGTAAGTATTGCTCAGAAAATGAATGGCTAGCACACCCATTCATCTCCAGCTTGGAACTTTCATTAAAGGAACCTTCTCAGGCTAGACTTTAGGACCAAGAAAAGTTAACTTCTATTGTTAGCTGCTGTGATCTTCACGGACAACCCTGAGTTTTAGTTGAGTTGTGACAGCTCTGCACAAGAATACCTGGGATGGGGGACTCTTGTCAGCAGATGGCAGTAAAAATCCATGGCAGAGATGGAGGCACTGAGAGGCACCGAGTCCCAGAAAAAATCGCGTCTAATGGATAGTGTGATTGTTTTAGCTCCCTGTTTGCAGCAGGAAAACATGAGAAAATATATTTAAAAGATTATACATCAGGCAGTATGGATGAAGCTGTCCAGGGACATACAGCTTTCCTTAGCAGTTCATGTCCCTAATGCGACTGTCATGGCTACGGGAGCAAATCAAAGAAGATGCTGTTTAAGAGTATGATGTAATGGTTTGGTACAGCCCTATCAACACAGCCATGTTTCTTGAGGTTGTCAGTGCAACTCAGCACAATTTATATGTTAAAACGGTGTAAAAAAAACACCAAACAGACACAAAAAGCAGAGTGTTAGGTCCTTTGCCAAATAAAAGCAACTGAACATCCCAAAAGCATCCTGAAGCATCTTTTTTTTTGTTTTTTGTTTTTTAGAGCATCAAGGAACTGGTCAGGCTGGCCATACAAACAGCTGTACAAGGAACGCTGTGTGACTTCTCATAGGTGATTGTCATGAGGACTTCCTGTTTCTGGATGATGGGCATGAGATGGTCATTGGTTTTCGACTGATTATTTTATTTAGATTTTCCTATGACTGACAGATAGCTCAAATGTATTGAATAATACATCTCAGAGAAAACCAAGCCATTATTCTACGAAGCACTGATATTAAAGAAAGGATCCGCGATGATGCGTGAGCCCTGCTGAAGCAGAAGCTTATGTACACCCTTAATCAACCAGAGCAGTCATCAAGGGAACATCCACCCAGCTGTCATGAGATATCAGAGATATTCCAAGAGCTGTGATTCTACCTCTGACTACTGTGCAATGGAATCTATGGCATATTCCACAGATTCCACAGTCTTCTGTGAAAGTGTACATCTTAGAATTCCCTTGTTTTCTTTATCCAAAAACATACAAGTAATGATCATTACAATTACATGAACTGACATTCACACCCCAAAATGTTGCTGTTTTTTGACCTGCTCTCTGGCTTCAACCTATCCGGACATGATGACAATAAGCTCCAATGGTGTGGGGAGCAGGCTTGCACCGGCTCACCGGAGTTGATGTGCATCCCTTCCCAACTCCACGTCCGGGAATTCATGCTGGTAGCCTGAGATGGGCCACGATGGCAGGATTTACGCCAGGGAAATTGGCAAATGGTGCAAATCAATCATCACCTTATCCCGCCCTTTTCCCTAAAAGCTGGTGGTTAAACACAACTCAGCACACCACTGAGTTTCTTAAATATTTTTTAGTAGGGCTTAAGCATTCAGTTAGAACAAGGGCATTAAGAAAGTCATAAAGCTCAACTTCACTGGTGGTAGTTTGTTTGGAATTTCAGTAGAAAAGTCACCTTGATTCATAATATATTAGTTTACAGCTTTGGATTGAATCAATTTACTCTGATGATGAATGTGAGTTCTAAGAATATCACTCCTAAAACCTACACATATTCAGTTTACAAATACCAGAGTATTTAATTTTACCTTTCATTTCCAATATTGACTCAGTCTATTTATTTTTACTTATTTATTTATATTAGCAATTTTGGGGTATAATTGTATCCAATCCACTGAGCAATCAATCAAAACTCAGGAGTTAAAAAATATTGATTCCTGATCCTTTCCTCTACAATACATAAACTCTCATACAAACATATTTTGAGACACTAAAATTTCCCAAGTTGAAACTGCATATGGAAAAACTCAATTTGATAAGAAATAAATTATCTTACCACATTTGAATAAAAAGTAATTCTGATATGGGCGTGTGGTGTGGAAACTGACTTCCATTAGATGATGAGAGAAGCTAAACACAAGTTTTCCTCAGGAATAGGCCATATATGTCCCTGTCATCTTTTTAGATGTGTTACAGTGAGTGTTGGCTAATTCTTTCTTTTAAATTGCTTTATATTAACAATAAGTGTGTAGTTTTCTTCTCTTCTAAATACTATAGTTTCAAAATGGTTTGTATTATTTGTAGCATGTGATTTTCCTGGCAGTGCATTTTAACTGGGATATATCTATATATCTATATATCTGTATCTATATCTATCTATACTAGAAAATATTTTAATGTTAAAATATTTATACTGTGTTATGTTTAATCCAATGAAGCCATTAATAGTTCTAGTTTTTATTATAACATATGAAGAGTAGGTTAACAGATGCAAAGGATTTAAATTTCAGAAGTACTCTCTGAGCCAAAATTGTAAATATTCTCATCACTCTAAGTGTGAAAAGACTGTATAGTGTGATGCAGTGAGCCATGCCTCAGATCAATACCTCTTCAGCTTCATATTTTTTTGCCAGCTAGCATACAATCTAGGTGTCAGCTTATTTAATTTTCCCTGAGCAAATATATATATATATATATATATATATATATATATATATATATTTTTTTTTTTTTTTCATTCTGATATATAACTTTTCTGTGTGTTTTCTGGGGTTTTTCTAATTGTTCTTCTTAAACCTTTTGCCAAACATGGCTTCTCCTTCTCTGAAATTTCTGATGGGGAGAAAAGAAAAGTCAAGTCAAATTCTTCAGCAAACTTTCAATTTGGAGATAAATAGACAAGTAAAATTTTAGAAATTCAACCAATATAAAAACAGATAGAATTGATGAATATCTGTAATCTAGGCTTAATGGTTGAAAGAAGAATTACTAGTCTGTCATTGATTTTGCATCTATTTCTTATTAATAACTTCCATGAGAACACTTCCAATTTAAAGACTGAGGAGAATTCAGTTGAATAGTGATCATGATGATGAAAAAAAAAAAGCTTTGTTTTTACCCTTACGATAGAGACAACACATTTCTGGAGTTGTTTCTGATGAGAATAACTAGTACACTAAATATTTTAGAATTTTTTCCAGATGATGATATATAAAATACTCCAAGTGGGACTAAAATCCATATCATCTCACCTGGAGGGAAAAATCACTGAGAGTTAGAGATGGTTTGAAAATTTTGTATTACTTGATATAAACAGAAAATTAAATTATTGCAAGGCTTATAGGCTCAAGATGACAAATAAATTTAATCGGCTCTAACATATATAATTTGTATTAAGACATAAAGTCTTAATCCAAAAATGATTTAAGGTAGTTTTCAATACGAGGTAAAATAGTGAGGAATGGAAGGAAAAAGGAAAATTTATGTAGAACAATAAAGCATAAAATATATTAGTGTTCAGGTAAATGATCTTAAATATAACTCAAAATGGATTTATCCCTTCAACAGACGAATGAATGTCTGTTTGTTATGTGAGAATATACATGATATTCGTGGTGGGATGGATAAAGCAGTTGTCTTTCAAAGGTTCTCACACTGATAAGTAGGAAAGATACTGTCACTCTCTAAGAGGTCAAATTTCACTGAAACCTGAGGAATCAGGGCCAAGGCATCAGCATCAGTGGTGTGGATCAGTGTTAATGAGAGCTGACACATTTGTGTTACATCTTCAAGGCTCATTCAAACTGAGTTAACAAATAATGCCGGAAACACTTCATTCAGTGAACAGACAGTGAGACCACTCGATTGCCAGGCCCATGAAGCAAAAATGAAAGTAGGGAATTCAAAGAGTACTTAGCTTTGTTGTTTATAGCAAACAAATAAACAAAAAAGCAAAATGCCTTTCCTCATATCTTTTGCTTTTCTGCTCTTCTTTAGAAAGACACAGTTTAGTATCTGGTGCCTTCATGCTGATCTATCCCATCGCCTATCTATTGTAAGTGACACAATCAGGAGAGACTGGAATACATTATTTCAAAGTGATAGAGAGCTTCATGAGTATATGTTTTTATTATTAATGGCTTCTGACAATGAAATATATTGGAATTATTTACCTTATTTAATAAACATTTATGTGGCATTTATTATGGACCAAACATTATTTCAAGTATTTAAAATATTAAAAAGCATCCACCATGTGAATTAGACACATTTTTTTCATTAAAAATGAGAAAATTGAGGACCCAAGGGGTTAAATAACTTATTCAAGCTCACATAGCTCATAAGTGACAGAAATGGATTTTGATGGGAAGATAGAGGCAGAGATTGGAGTGAAATCAAGAAATACCAAAGAATGTGGGCATTGACCCAAAGGTAGAAGAGGCAAAGAACGGATTTTCCCTAAAGCCTCTGGAGAGAGGATGGTTCTACTGATATCTTGATTTCATCCTTCTAGCCTCCAGAACTGTGAGAGAATACATTTCTGTTGTTTTAAGCCACCAACTTTGTGGCAATTTGTTACAGCAGCTACAATAAACAAATTCACATCAGAAGGTTTTTTTTTTGTGTTTTTTTTTTCAGTGAAACAATGTTAAAAATATGAGCCAAGGCTTTGAATACTAGCGGTGTTCAATAGTTAAGATGGAACTCAGACATGAATGAGATTACAGTGAGTATATATTGAATTGTAACTGGACACCCTATTATGATATATCTCTGATATAATCTAAATCATTTGGGTTTAACAAATATCTCAGCTGTGGAGTAGCTATGGAAAAGATCAGAAAGCAATAGTGTATCTCCTTTTAACATTTCACAGTATAGTCTAATTTGACAGGAAACACTGATATAATCAACATAAATCTATTGTAAACATCTAAATCTAGTACCTGCATTTATTGCAATTGAAATAGAATAATAAATACATTTTAACAGACCTCTGTAAAGTGCAAAGAGGATGATGTTCACTATATCACCAAACACTAAAGGCTTCTTGGGGTGAATATAGTCACAGTAGTGACTGTAAAATAAATGGTACAAAATTATTCAGCAATTTTCCTACCTTCAACATTTGATATTTTGAAGTCTAAAAGCATCTCTCTTGAATTTGTATTTTATTACCTTTCGGGGGAGGGATTATATTTACTATCTATGATAAAAGAAACATTGATATTCAAAGATTTTTATCAATTGCAGATGTTTTGTTGGCAGACAATCAATCGAAGTAGCAAACATTTCCATTGCAGGTTTTACTTTAACCTTGAATCAGCTGAGAATCTAGTGTCCTAATCTTGGGAGGATAATACAAATGTTAAAATAATGAATTATGTATGCAAAAGAAAGTTCTCAATGGTGGTATTATAGACAGATGGAGAAAGCCCATTTTTTTATCTTCAAAGATTTCCTAAAAAAATCTAAGCACTATGTGATGAAAGAAACACAGCTACAACATTGTGAAAACTAAAGGGAAGAACAAAGAAGTGTCCATCTATGAGGAGAGCTTACCATCCCTGCTAAAGGCTCCTTAAATATTCACTCTACCCAAAAGCATTTTCTGAATTGAGACAGCATTCTCATTTTATGTATACATCAGCCAGAGCCTAGAATTCCTTGAAACAATAATTTTCAAAGAAAAAAAGCACTAGATGTATATAAGAATATGAAAATACACAAATGACATTTAATCATTATTTACATAATTAAGTATGGTACAATACTAAAGTAGAGGGTTATAAGGATCAAGTTGTTATTTTATTCTAGCATTTAGGTAAAGAAAAAGTCACCTCCCTTTTATCTCTTCATGGTCCTTTGCAAAGCATAATAAAACAGTGAAGCTCCAAGCACTTTTTATCAGCGGAACAGAAGAATTTGATAAACTTTATAAAGAAGAATTTGCAGTAAACTAATAGTCAGATTTCTGTAAATGCCAACATGGAACAGAGCAAACCATATTCAGAACCAAGGAAACTTAATAGTTGGAAGGACTTGTGGTACATAGTCCATTCTCCCACTCAAAGGAAGATGCTTTTTAAAGGCTTTGTAAAGAATGACCCTCGGGCCGGCTGAGTGGCGCATTGGTTAAGAGCTGGCTTGGGATGCCAGTAGCCCCGGTTCGGATCCCACATATGAGGGTCAGTGACACTGCCCTCTACAGCTAAGAACAGCTCCAGCTGGAGCTGGGCTGTGCTAGCCCCGGCGATGGTGTAGGCTGCAGCCCCTGCTGCAGTGGGCTGCCATAGGCTACAGTGAGTGACCAGCAGCCAGCGCGAGCAGCTGGCAGCCAGCCGTGAGCTGCCAATAGCCGTGATGAGCGACCATCCAGAGGCCGGCGACCCATCTGCCTCATCAGGGAAGAGCGCAATGAGGATACCAACATGGGCCAGTGAAGCAACGTCCTCCACAACTAGACTGAAGAACAAAAAGACAGCAACTTGTTTGTTCCCCTCCCCTGATTCCTCAATGCTGTTCCCCTCCCCCAGTACCCCAATAAAATCTTTAAAAAAAAAAAAAAAAAGAATGACCCTCAATCTCTGTTTGAATATTCCATTGAAAGAGAGTTCATTATGCCACAAGACCATTTCTTCACTGTTTCACAGCTCTGTCACTATTTGTACAAAGACATTTTGTTTTCTCCTCCACCCTCCCTTTTTTTGTGGTGGTAACCCTTTATTAAAGGTTTTCTTAAGCCAGGTACTGGGTTCAGCACCATAAATGGATTATCTCAAGGTGGTGGTTCTCAATTGGAGTTTTTGCCCGCACCAGGTCCCCCATCCCGAACATTTGACAATGTCTGCAGACATCTTTGTCACAACAAAAGGAGGAGGATGCTACTAATATTCAGTATGCAGAGGTCGGCAATGCTACTCAACATCCTCTATAATGCACAGGACAGCTCCTGACCGCAAAGAAGGATTCAGCCCCAAGTTAACAATGCCTACCTTGAGAAATCTTGATTTAAAGTAAAAGCAGAGTGGATGTTCACCAGCTAGACCAATGGTAATCTCGTTATAAAACTGGAGGACAAAGGAACATATTTTTCTACAATGGGAGAATTAAAAATATTATTTTATAATATTTTGTTATTTATAGGCAATGCATTCACATGACCTAAGAATCCAGAGGTACGTGTGTGTATGGTCCAAAGTCTCCCTCCCTCCCCATCCCTGGTCCATTCAAGTCCCGTCCTTGGAGGAAGCAATGTTATCAATTTCTTGTTTATTTATCCAGAGGTGTTTTATGTATATATAAGTGATCGATCACACACACACACACACACACACACACACACACACACACACACACACTATATACATTCTTTGCATTGATCTTTTGTTACTTTTCCAGTTTTATACATAGTTTATTTTCTGGCATGGCTCAGAGTTTCCTCATTTCTTTTCTTTTCTTTTTTTAAAGGTTTTATTGGGGCGTTGGGGTAGGGAAACAGCATTGGGGAATTGGGGAAGGGGCACAGACAAGTTGCTGTCCTTTTATTCTTCAGTCTAGTTGTGGAGGATGTTGCTTCACTGGCCCATGTTGGTATTATCATTGCACTCTTCCTGGGTGAGGCAGATCGGACACCGGCCTCTGGATGGCAGCTCTTGGCAGCTCACACCAGCTTCTGGCTGCTCACGCTGGCTGCCATCCACTCACAGTAGCTCATGGCAGTCCACTGCAGCTTAAGCCATCACCAGCAACTCACAGCAGCCTAGTTCCAGGTCGAGCTGTTGTTCACCATCTTAGCTGTAGAGGGCGCAGCGTCACTGGCCTTATGTGGGACCCGAACCGGGGCCCTACTGCTCAGAGCTGGCATCCCAAGCCAACTCTTAACCAATGTGCCACTTGGAGGGCCCCTCCTCATTCCTTTTTAAGTTGGCAGAGTATTTCATTATATGGATATTTTGCACTTTATTTAATCACTCCTCTCACCATGGATATTTAGGTTGTTTACTTTTTTTTTCTGTTACGAACACAGATGCAATGAAAGACTTTGTTTATCTGTAGGATTAAGTCCTACAAGTAGAATCACCAAATAAGAAAGTTTGTGTGTTTGTAATTTTTATTGAATGTTTTCCAAATTACCTTCCATTGAAATTGTACCATCCCCCACTGGCAAAAATGTATGAAAGGAGTTTGGATGATTTTGTAATTTTTCGAATTTGTTCCCACTATTTATATCTTCTCATCAAAAACCTTCTGGGAATATATAAAATGTGGGCACACCATACTCGTATAATATTTTGTGCCTATCATGTTCTCAGCACTCAGGTGTCCAAAATCTGCCTGCAGAAGACTTTTTAAAATCTATTTTTAATTGTGGTAAAACATGTATAACATAAAATTTACCATTTCAACTATTTCTAAGTGTAAAATTCAGGGGCATTAAGTATATTTACAATGTTGTGCAACTATTACCATTATCTATTTCCAAAATTTTTCATTGCTCCAAACAGACACTCTGTACCCATTAAGCAATAATTTCCCATTCTGTCCTATCACCAGCCCCTGGTAACCACCAATCTAATGTCTGTTTCTATGAATTTGCCTATTCTATATATTTCATGTAGGTGAAATCATATAATACTTGTCCTTTTGTGTCTAACTTATTTCACTTTAGCACAAATCTTTCAAGGTCCTTCCATGTTGCTGCATGTGACTTCATTCCTTCTTAAGGCTGAATACCATTCCACTGTACATATAGACTGCATTCTGTTTATCCATTTATCTGCTGATAGACATGGATGTACGTTGTTCCCAGATTTTGGCTATTATGAATGATACTGCTATGAATGTTGGATTAGCAGTGTCTGTTTGAGTCCCTGTTTTCTATCCTTTTCTGTATGTATTTAGGAGCAAAATTCCTGGGTCATATAGTAATTCCATGTTTAGTTTTTTTAAGGAAGGATACAATTGTTTTCTTTTCTTTTTCTTTTGTTTGAGGGCAGTGTCACCAGCCCTCATATGTGGGACCTGAACGAGGGCCGCTGGCTTCCCAAGCCAGCGCTTAACCATCGCGCCACTCAGCCGGCCCTACAATTATTTTCTATAGTGACTGAGTCAGTTTATATTGCCTCCAGCAGTGTACTAGAGTTCCAATTGTTCTACTTCCTTACAACAACACTGGTTATTTTTCATTTTTTAAACAAAATTCTGGTTACTGTAGTAGGTCTAGAGTAGTATCTCATTGTGCTTTTGACTTACATTCCTCTAATGACTAATGCTTTTGAGCATCTCTTCATGTGCTTATTGACAATCTATATATCTTCTTGGGAGAAATGTCTGTTCAAGTCCTTTGCCCTTTTTAAAATTGGGTTGTTTTTTTTATTCTTGTTCTTCCTCCTCATCCATTGTGTCAAAACCTTCTACCTTTTCAAGAGGGTAAACATAAAAGCAAAGAGCATCAAGGATTTTATTTTCTAAAAGAGCTTAGTAAACTGTTCAGGGAAATAATTTTATCCTTGAATTTGAGAAAGAGAATTAGTAAATACATTTGTAAGCAAGTAATTATATCTCTAATAATGAAGTTAATTAATGTCCAAAATAGGTCAGAATGTTTTTATGCAGTTATTTTTAAACAAAATATTCAAACCTAGGCATAAAACCTACATTAATTGTCAAAATGTCTTGTCTATTGAAAACATTTAGTAGATTAATTTAATTCATTTGGATTAGGTATGATAAATTAAACCACTGGAAAGGATTAGACATTAAAAGTTTTTTAGAACCCCTCAAATTAGTTATATTGATGATGTCTAAATTCAATAGTTAAAAAGTAAGTTGGATGCAAAGAGATTAGAATATGTATATATTGAATTGTGAATGGACTTATACTCTTTAAGATGTACAGAGGATCTAAATGATTTGGACTTAATAAATATCCAGCTGTTGAATGACTGAGAAAAAATTAGAAATCAATAGTATCCTTCCTCTTTAATATTTTCACAGTGGAGTCTAATTTGTTAGGGATATTGATTTAATCAATATAAATTCAACAAAGTAAATGGAAGTAAAAATGATTCCAGATTCCTAATAGGTTATCATTGGTCATGCCTACATTTTGTAATGGTCTGCAATAGGGGTGTACTCAAATTAAATAGTAGGCCAAATCCTCAGTCCACTAAGTGTTAAATAAAAATAAGAACAAATACTGAGTAGACAATGAGGACAATACAAAATAATTATACTACTAACACCACTACTGCTAATAATTGAATAAGTCTTGCTAAATGTCAAGGACCAAATGCATTTATATATTACAACTACCTTCAAAAGTAGACAACATTATCTTACAGTATCCATTTTATAGATAAGGTAACAGAGGCACAGTGTTGTAAGTGACTTGCCCAAGACCAGAGGGAACAGAGCCAGGATGTGGTCCCAAGGAGCCTGGCCCTGAATCTGCACACTTAACGAGGCCAGTGGTCCCCAAACTTGTTTTCTGGCATCACCAGGATGTTCAGGCCACAACCCAGATCAACTAACTCCCAATCTCTTGGGGTGAAACACAGGCACATGTACAGAGGGTTCCAGAAAAAGGTATACATATTTTAAAAAAGAGAAACTGCATTAAAATTGTAATACTCAATATATATCAATAACAAAAAATGAAAATAAGTCATATGTATACATATTTTTGGTATCCCCCGTATTTTTTGAAGCTTTCCAGGTAATTCCAACGTGCATACCAGTTAGGGAGTCCTAGGCTGCCTTAAATTGTGGAGATCAAAGAAGCCAGAGTTATCAAGCCAGGAAACACAGCATGGGGCATTCAGAAAAAGGTATAAGAGCAATCTTATACCACCAACAGCAACAAGCAACATGTGGAATGCTCTTACTACTAAAGAAATGTAAAAGAGTTTAAGCTACAGCAAGATGAAATTGGGTATTTCTATTATGAATATCCCACTTACCAAAGCAACATGAAGTAATAAACATTTTAATGAATAAGGTACCTGCTCTTTTTTTGGAATTAAAGTGGTATTACGTTCAGAAATAGGGATAGACAATTCAAACCTTCTCACCAGCCTCTGGATTTCAGTGTGTAATTACAGTCAACATTTGTCATACTTTCTAAAATTAAGTAAGTAAAAATCCTGCTTCTAATATTTTAGAATATAGAAAATGTTAATATTTTATTGTGTCCCCCCCCCAAAAAAAAAAAGAAGGTCATACACATTAAACTATAGAACATCTTGCCTGGACTCCTACTGTGCAAATCAAACAGTAAGTCTGAAAAGGAAACATCACCTGCAACCTCAAACATTAGTAAGATCATCCCTTTTGCTTGTCTTGTTCCTTGTTAGGAAGCCTTGCTGTGAATCTCAGTTATCCTGTGAAACACACAGTGCAGAAGTGTTAGAAGCTGAGAATCATGAAAGAACGAAATACGATGTCAGAATGTGTGAAATTGTGCACCATTTAACTTTCTGGAGCCTCAGTTGACTCATCTCAAGGATAGGCAGGCTTGTTCTGTATAGAGTGCTAGGTAGCAAATATTTGAAGCTTTGCAAGCTGCCTCCAGTCTCTATTACACATTCTTTTCCTTCCTTTGAAAATGTGAAAATAATTCTTTTTGGCTCATGGGCTATATGAAAACAGGCTGTGGCCAGATTGGCTCATGGTTTGTAGCTTGCCAACCCCTGAGCTAGATATCACACTTCAAAAAATACACCATCTAATGCACAGGTTCTCAACAAGGGGTGATTTGGTCCTTCCTCAGGGGTGTCTGTCAATGTCTGAAGACATTTTTGGTCATCACCTGGGATTGAGGGCTGGGTGGTGTGACTGACATCTAGCCTGTAGAGACCAGAAATGGTGCTAAATATCCTACAATGCACAGGATAGGCAGGCCCCCACAGCAAACACTTGTCAAGAGTGCCTAGTTTGAGAAACTCTTCACTAATTGCTATTTTCTCTTGATTATAGGGACAGTAAGGAGATGAAGTATATTTAATTTTACTTCATTTAGGATTGTGGTTAATTCATGTTTCCTCAATCAGTGTGATAAATCTATGAAATAGAGTTGGAGCAATTTCAACAATCTTTGAGTTCCTGCAAGCTAGACTACCATGGAGCAAATTCATAAAGATGAATTCAATGAAGATCTCTAGCCATGAGGGTAAATGTAGTGACAGCCTTAAAAATCTGTTTGATTTATAGGGCAGAGATGGCAAGTAGGTAGGGTGGTGATAGATATGAAATTGTGACATATCGCATATGGTCAGACGACTGAGTGAGAAAACCAGAGGCTGGCATTGCAGGTACTCTGATGTTGGTTTGGTGCCTGGAATATGTTTATTTTCCCTGCCCATGAAGTAGTAATATGTCTTCTATGGAATCAAGGTAAAGATTCATGTAAAAGAGACACAACTGTATTACTGAAAATGTTCAGGGGAATCTGGCACACTATTCAATGTATTATAATACCAGTAAGAGGATTTACAGAATTCTAAAACTGATGTTTTTTCTTCCTGTGTACTATTATAATTGCATTTTCATGGCATCCTAAATGTTTTCTTTTTTAAAAAATTTCCACTGTATTGCTTTTAAAGAAAATTTTAACTTTTACCTCTTTAAATTCTATTATATTTAACATTAGAAACATAATATTACATAAGAAAGTGATTATTAAGAAATCTGAGTATAAATTCTCAGAAATTTCCTCTGGTATATCTTATTAAAATTGGATCCTAGGCTCACCTCTGAAGTTTTGGTTTGGAAAGCTCTACCTCTGATCTTGTTGAAAGCATTAGTTTGTATTAGCAATAAAGAGCAGTGTAACATGTCTGAAAAGATTTCAAACTAGAATACAGTTTTATAATTCTTCTTCCTGTAGTGACTAAATTAGTAATCTTTTAAAAGATTTAACATAGAAAATCCTGTTGTATAACACAGTAATGTAAAGTGACAATTTGATCTCTCTGGAGGGGCTTTTCTGCTATTCCAGACTAGGAAGGACACACAAAAGCAAGACAGATTATATGTCTGTTAAGTGTGATGGAGTTGGGGTAGAGGATGAGGAGTAGTGAGAGATAATGCTGACCACATAAGCAGGAGCTACATCTCAGACCAAAGAGGGCTTTAAACACCATACAAACGAATTTGGGTTTAAGAAATTGAAAGCTTAATTTGGGAGAGTAAAATAATCAGATTGTGTTGTAGTGATATTATCCCAGACACTTATTGACACTATTCTGCAAGTTTTATGGAAGATAGGTTGGAGGGGCCTTGAATGTAGGCAGGAAGACCATCGAGGACAAAACAGAAATAATGCAGGGGAGCAATAAGGATGTGCACAAGGGCTGTCACAGAGGGATTGAAGCGGAAGGGGCAGATCAAGAGATAATGAGATATTCAAAGAATACCAAAACTTGAGGCTGGATTGGCTGTAAAGGAGGCATACAGAATGAGACTAAGTAAGACTCTTAGATTACTGACTTAGGATGGTTTTAAACACTTTACTTACATCATCTCTTTAGTCTATGATATAATAATTATTATCTACAGTCTGCAGATAAAGACACTCAGGTTAAGTAACTTGCCCAATGCCATACAGAGGATAGTGGCCAAGCTAGGATATGAACCTGGGGTCATCTAACTTCAAAGAACATGTTATCGACTGACCTCAGTAACTAGGATGCATAACAGAGGAGGAAGAGAATATTTGTGATGTTAGATTATGTTCTGGAAATGTGGAGCCTGAGATGGCTATGGAATACATAGCTAGATCATGTAATAGGCAACTAAGTGATTGGAATTTTTAAATATGATTTTATACTACCCTCCCATATTATATTTTAGCTTATTGGGTTTTACAATGATGATGATAGCACATATTTATATATTATGCCTAAATCTAAAAAGACCAGTGATAATGCAAGCATGTTACAGAACATATTGGGAATTAGGCTGTGGAAAAGGTCCTATTAAGTTTTTTATTAGTCATTGTTTTTTTTTTTAAAGATTTTTTATTGGGGAATTTGGGGAGGGGAACAGCTCTGGGGAATTGGGGAAGGGGAACAGACAAGTTGTCCTTTTGTTCTTCAGTCTAGTTGTGGAGGACATTGCTTCACTGGCCCACGTTGCTATTATCATTGCGCTCTTCCTGGATGAGGCAGATTGGTCGCCAGCCTCTGGACGGCTGCTCACACTGGCTGCTGGCCGCTCACTGTAGCCTATGGCAGCCCACTGCAGCAGGGGCTGCAGCTATGCTGTCCGGAGGGCTCACAGCAGCCCAGCTCCAGGTGGAGCTGCTGTTCACCATCTTAGCTGCAGAGGGCAGTGTCACTGGCCCTCATATGTGGGATCAGAATTGGGGCCACTGGCATCCCAAGCCAGCTCTTTACCAACGTGCCACTCGACCGGCCTTATTAGTCATTTTTAACCATATTGTATATTAACACTTCAGCACACTTCACAAAATAGCAATTTGGGCTTTTATTCAACCACATTTACTAGAAAAGTGGGAACTGAATTAAATACAATCTAGAAAACAAATAGTGCAAAAAATTTCATGAATATTAATAGAAAACCAGACAAATGTAATGTATTTGAGTTTTATCACAAAATGTACAATTCATTCTTTTGTGGAATTGCTATTTCCAAACAAGATAGATTGCTTTAGTCACTGTAAATAATGTAAAATGTAAAACATTCATGGAAAAAAGATAGACTGAGATTATGAGAAATATGATAGATTTCTTAATGAAGGAATGAGGTTTTGAATAAAGTACTCTCTTTGGCAGTATCTTAACAAGATCATATTAAATGAATACGAATTATTAGTAAACTATGAAACAACAAACACACACACACATCCAGATGAGAGTGTAGGTTGCTATGGATTTGCTAGGAATTCCAGTCTGTCATTATTTCTGATTTTTTACCATGTCCTAAAATCATTAATAGGGTACCCACAGTACGGTGAATTGTATGCCTGCTCGGAAAACACATCAGAGTTTAATTTATTGAATGATATTTCATTAATTCAGATGAGTTGAAATGTGGCATTTCATTTTCGAAAACTGTGTGGGAACATTAATCATATAGATACTTAAATTATAATTTAGGCACTGAGTAAAGTTTCAATTTATCTGAATGAAATTGAATAAACATCCAAAAGGAACTAAAAGTCATTTTAGATCAAATTGATTTTTTCTGATTAGTGATCATTTAAAATCTCTGCATGCAAGATTAATCAGAGGCAATTTCTTTTCCCCCCCATTTTTACTATATGATGTGAGACTATTCCTTATTTATAGAACTATTTTAACAAAGTAGAACACTTTTAGTGGTTTGATTTATTTACTTTATTCTACCTGATTTCCAAATACCTGATGGATGAATGAAGAAATCAATACAACAATTGGGTAAATGAATCTATACAAAATGAAACATTTTAATAGATCATTCATTCCTTCATCTGTATTGAATTCTTACTTTAAGTATTATTTACTTTATTTAAGTATTATTGTGATAGTAAAGAAGAAAGCTGAATTCTTAGATAGGAATCTAACCCGAGTCAAGTGCTTAGAAGAGAGTAAAGTTTCTGTTGCTATCATTTCTGAACCAATGGAAGTTTTAGAAGTTTTAGGTGAATAGTAATCACAAAATCTACTACAATATTTCTGGCCAGAGTCACAATTCATTGTGAAGCAAATTAGAATACAGTCATACACCCCATAATGACGTTTTGGTCAACAATGAACTGAAAATGATAGTGACCCCATAAGATTAAAATGAAGCTGAAAAATTCCTATTGCCCAGTGAACTCATAGCTCTCATAATGTCATAGAACAATGCGTTTCTCATCTGTTTGTGGGATGCTGCTGTAAACAAACCTGCTGCCCTGCCAATTGTATAAAAGGATAGCACATACAATTTTGTAGAGTACTGAATACTTGATAATGATAATAAATGACTATATGACTTAGCTTATGTATTTATTATACTATAAATTATTATTTTAGAGTACATTCTTTCTACTTATAAAAAGATGTTTGCTGTAAAACAGCATGCCAAGTTACACCAGCAGCAGCCTCATGCCTCTCATGTTTAATGTCTCTCGATTGCATTATTTTCTCATGTGCCTGAATTAATCTCATGTTGTTTTGCACAGCAACATGCTGTACAGGCTTGTAGCCTAGGAGCAATAGGCTATGCCACATAGTCTCAGTATGCAGTAGGCTATACCACCTAGGTAAGTGTACTCTATGATGTTTGCACAATGAGGGAATCTCCTAATGACACATTTTTCAAAACATATCCCTGTCTTTAAGTGATGCATGACTGTACATTTAAAAAGAGTAAAATTTCTTAAGATCAATTAGAGAAAGGCTGACTGGATTTAATGAATTATCGGCTCTCCTAATTTGAAACACAGGTATTGGGATTTACTTTTTAGGATCCTCTTGCGATTAATTATTTAGGATCCTCTTGCTCAGAGAAGTCTATATACCCTGCCTTACATCTGGAGAAGTATATGTCAGCTTTTCTTTGTCTTCCTTTGTTTTAAGTTTTGAATGCTGGTTATTTATTTCTTGTATACTAGGATTATTGCCATTTTCTTATATTACTAAAAGGTGGAAGTTTCATTCCTCCTTTCTTTATAGGCAGATACAGGTTGAGTTTGGAATAGCAATCAAAAGTGTTAAATTTGATCTGTTAATTTACTGATATACCTATAGAATTGTAAGAATGTAGGTAAGGTATAACATTGTTGAAAAAGTGTTTTCAAAAAGCATTGAATATTGAGCATATGGTTAACACTACTCGTACACTTAAATAGGGTTTAGATGGTAAATTTTATGTTGTAGGCTTTTTCAACCACAAAAAAAGCAATGAATTATATCTTTACATCAGTGTAAATAACTCATTCAATAGTTTTGATTGGCTTGATACTTCATTTATTTATAATCTTACCCACTGTATTAAAATATGCTGTCAACTGCTTTATTTTACCTTTTGGGACCAAACCCCAAACTTGTATATAATTTTACCTGAAAAACTAGCTTCAACCCAATTGTGTAATAAATTTCTGGAGCATAATAGAATCTCTCTCCTTCCCTGCTATCTCCTTTATGCCTTCTTTTGAGGACAATATCAATAGCCCAAGTTGGGATTAGTATATTTATAGGAAGTCACTGGCTTTCAGCAATCATTTCTTTATTATTTCAATAGAAAAACACATAAAATAACAGTGTAGATATTCATCCAGTCACTGGGAAGTGAAAATAGAATAGGTTGAATCATATGAAATTGTACTTGAACATTTTTTAACATACAAAAATGCAATGTCATATGTTGCAATAGTCATAACAAGTGTTTTTTTATTGACTGTCTACTCTGTTCTTAGAACTAAACCAGGCACTTGGAATAATGATATCTAATATCTATTTTTGCAAAATAGAAATTATTTTCTCCATTTTTAGATGAAGAAGTTGAACTTCAGAAAGGTTAATTAAGTGCCTTGCCTATGACCACAAATTAGGACTATTTCTGGCTCCAAATTATATCTTTTCATGATTAACAAAAAAGAAAGGGATTTTTCCTGCTCTTCCTATTGCTTAGTGAGAATGAAAGCTGTGATGTTTGGAGAACATGACAATTGAGATGCAGATTCCTTGTCACTGTGTCTTGTCACTTGTGAACACATCCAGTCATGGAATCCAGATGTAAAACTGTGGAGACCAAAATTAGTCACTTATATGAAGACAATTTTCCAGTTTGGAGCTCAGAGCTTCTTCTGTTTTGGGGATTCAATTCTTCTTTAGGGGTGTAGGGCTACCGGTTCTTCAAATGGCGAGAACAAATAAAATTTAAAGACATCTGGGGGATTGTCCTGACTCTTTTGCATATGGAATCTTCCTTTATCGTGAAGTAAGAGAAAACTATGAAATAGTTAGAGGTGAAAGTACTTGAAAGCAAGGGAATGCAGGTTAAAAATATTAGACATGTTAGAAAGAGAATAAATTTGGGAAAAACTGACTTCAGTAAACACCTTAGGAGAAGAAATTAAAGGGGAATCTCTTTCTAATTTAACATTCTTGTTTATCAGTAATTCTGCTCTCAAATAGATTCCCTGCAAAACATTTTGAGTCTGAGGTTCTGGAATTTGTCCAAATATACTGGGAACTAGCTGGTATAAAAATATGTTTTGAGGTCTTAAAGTTTATTTAAATGGTGATATAAAGTTGCCATTGTTTTAACAGTAAAGAATATTTCCCTGAAATTTGTTTGTGAAATGGATGGCTATGTCCTGCAAGGCAAGACTTTAGGTTACAAGATAAAAAATTAAGGAGCTAGGGCTGGCCGAGTGGCGCGGTGATTAAGCACTGGCTTGGGAAGCCAGCGACCTCGGTTCAGGTCCCACATATGAGGGCCAGTGACACTGCCCAAAAAAAAAAAAAAAAAAAATGGAGCTATAAATGTTATTATTTTGAGATTATCCACAATTTGAAAAATTCTGATGCGCGGGATTAAACATTAATACTAAAATAGGGCCTATATCTGATTTCCTGGTTTCCACCCTTCATACTTAAATTTGTTCTTAGACAGGTAACTTTATAGCACTGGAACTCAACGAGATGGGAAGAAGAAATCCTGGAACGGCAATATGCCCAGCATTGTGGTTATTCACAAGTTCTCCAGGGAAAATATTTTTCTTTCTTTTTTTTTCTTGTTATTTAAGATTTTTGTCTTGTTACTATAATTTTTAAATGGTCAAGAAGGGCTGCAAAATTATCACTTTTATTCAAAGATGTTTTCATAAAGTTTACAGTTAAGATTGTAAATGTTTTCTGTTTGAAAATATTTGGATGACAAACATTATTATTGAAAATAAAACAAAGCAAAGATAATGTAGACATATGGTATAATAGAACTTGCAAAGTTAATTTTTCTTAATTGGCAATTTTTTGTTAGATATTCTAAATTAGAATTGGAAAACATATTTTTGGTAAACTAATGATTTTGGGGGAAGATATTCTTTTTAAATAACTGCTTTATCTTTGCAATTACCATACTGTGCAAAGTGGCAGCTCAAACCTGCTATATTTAAATCCAGTAAAAAAAAAATTGGGTATTTGCACTAAAAGCCTTATTTGTTTCTATTCTTTGTACTTGTTTTAACATGATGATGTATGAAGATGCTTCAGAATTATTTGTAATGCTATGGTATGGGGGAGTCGAGGGACAAAAATTACTTAAATGTAATGTGGATATGAAATAGTAATTGGAAAGCACTTTCATTTAATGGTGAGTGTGTTTGGTAACTCATTGCTTCTGAAAACAGTCAATCTTGTGACAATTAATGGACTTTAAAAAACAGTCTTAAATAACATTTAGGTGGAATCTTAAAAATTATAGTATTTGGCACACATCTGTTTTCTAATGTTAATTCAATTATTTTATAACATTTTAAATTTGTTTTGCAAGTTCTAATGTAGTGCATAACTAAGACAAAAGATATTTGCTTGTACTGCAAGGCAGGGTTTTGCAAGCTAAGAACTGAGAGCCAAATCTGCCATGCATAAAATTTTACTGGAACACAGCCATATCCATTTATTTAGATATTGTCTATGGTGGCTCTAGAGCCACAACAGCAGAGTTGAGCTGCTGTAACATAGTCTGTAATGACCTAGAAAGTCTGAAATGTTTACTATCTGGCCCTTTAGAAGAAACATTTGTCAACTCCTCCTGCTTGACGGCTCATGAAAAGTTGAAATTGAGCTTTATGATGGTCTATGGCAAAAAAATGGTTAAGGGCACTAGGGTACAGGGTAAACAAACAAAACTTAGGTTTAAATAAAAGTATGCATATCAAAATCTGGAATCAGGTTTTGGTCCATCGCAATGAAACAGAAAACATTTAGAATAGACCCAAGAGCAGCTCTTTACTTACATTTTAAGTTCAACCATAGTCATCTACTAAGTGTATGGGTACTATATTTGTAATTCTAAATGACCAATGCCTTTAAGCTTTCTGGGTCCCTTGGGGTCGAGCTGGTACCTAGCTTACTTTTGTCACTTTAGATAGTGCGTGATAAGCTCTGATGATGCTGACAGAGAGGATCATATGGACCCACAGAGGTTGAAGCCAGTCCCAGCATGGATATCTGTGTGATATATACATACACATACACATACACATATACATTACATATACTACATATATGAGTATGTATGGAAAACATTTTCTTAAAAGGAGAATACTGGCTAAAATAGCTGTAGTTTCCAGGAAAATAAGAATCATGGTGCATACAAATTCAAAAGTTGGTTGAGAATGGGGAAAATATATTCACCTGTATTGAAGAAGTCTAAAAAGCAGGTTTCAGTGTTGCTCATCAGTGAGCCAAAAAATAAGTCCTTTGTATGTAGGAAATGGTAAGTGCTTTGCATGTAGGAAATGGTAAGTGCTTTGCCCTTTAAAAAGGGAATCCAGGAAATGTTACCCTTTTAATATGTCCTGTGGCTTGCCCTGGATTTGAAGATGAACAAAGATGGCACTAAAAATGATAAAGCAATAAATCATAAAGCTCCAAAGTTCCTTTTATGTCACAGTTCCTACATGTTCAGAAGGCAATAACAATCTTCAGTGCATATCAATTTTTCTCTGTGGGATGGAAATTGAAGAAATGGTAAGCAAAAATACTGAATAGGAATAAAAAATGTTTTTACCTCTATTTTCCTTACTTTGAAATTTCTGCTGTCTACATGTTGATTGGAGATGTTAATAGTTCTAGCTACAAGGTTATATCTAAAGCAGAAAAGGGGGAAAAAAATGGGTCTGTAACTCAGCTGGAATCTAAAGTAGACAAACATAAGACAGGAGATCATTTTCTTGGTTATTGATGGATTGTACTTGGGGTCATTTGTAGGTTTTATCTAGGGACCTAGTCAGAATCAGGGAATAAGAGTAGTTCTATGGCTGTGAAAGTTTAATTTGGACCTTTACATAAATGCTCCTGCAATGACTTGCTTTTCCTTTAGTAACAAGATTTAGCTATTTGGTGTACTCTGCCTTCAGGAAAGTTAGTTGGTGACTGAAAAACAAGGAATAAGGATGTTCTGCTGTCTTCCAAAAGCATTGAACTTCAGGGTCAATTTTTGTGGTAGAGTCAGGACAATCACTATTAGATGCTCATATGAAAGTGCGATGATGCATCTTCCTCTGCAGTGTTCAGAAAACTGACGACCACATGCCTTCTATGAACAGCCCAGGTAGTGCCTCAGGAATAAAGCTACTTGTCCATTTCATCACACTGAGTATCCTGCTACGCAATTCCTTCTTTACCTCTCCAGGTATGTACCTTGTGACTGAATAGAAACCATAGTCCATGTAACACTTTAGTTGAACTTAGCGGCTTCTCTCCATGTCTCTCTGGGTTTCTTTCTTTTTTTTTTAAAAGATTTTATTGGGGAATTGGGGGAGGGGAACAGTGTTAGGGAATGGGGGAAGAGGAACAGACAAGTTGCTGTCTTTTTGTTCTTCAGTCTAGTTGCGGAGGATGATGCTTCACTGGCCCATGTTGGTATCATCATTGCGCTCTTTCCGGGTGAGGCAGATCGGTCGCTGGCCTCCGGATGGTCGCTCACTGCGGCCATTGGCAGTTCATGCTGGCTGCCAGGCACTCACTGTAGCCTATGGCAGCCCACTGCAGCAGGGGCTGCAGTCCACACCGTCCCAGGGCTCATAGCCCAGGTCCAGGTGGAGCTATTGTTAGCTGTAGAGGGCAGTGTCACTGGCCCTCATATGTGGGATCTGAACCGGGGCCGCTGGTGTCCCAAGCCAGCTCTTAACCAGTGCGTCACTGGGCCAGCCCCTCCCTGGACTTCTTTATCAAGCTTCCCCTTTATACGGTTTTTTGGTCATTGGACAACTACAAGTTTATTTTTCCTGAGCTTGACTTCCAAAACTTTTCTCAATTGGCTTGCCTACACTTAACACCTGTGCTATAATCAGCTACAATCATTTTTAAGTACCTCCATTTGAATTTCCTCATGTTGTGTCCTTTTCTTGTAAAATAGTTTTCATAATAACATAGAGGGCCAGATCTAAAGTCAGATTGCCTGGGCTTGAATCCAAGTTAGCTGAGTGACCTTGGACAAGTTATCCAACATCTCTGTGCTCAATTTCCTCTTTTTTAAAACGTGGATGCTAGTAGCACTTCTCTCATATGATGTTATGATTATTAAATGAAGTAATACAGATAAAACAATTGCGATAGTGCTGGGATATACTACTTAAGAGCTTTGTAAACTTGTTATATTTTTAGTTTTATTGAGGTACAATGGACAAAGTTATATTTCAAGTGGACTACATGATGATTAGATTAATGCATGCACCGTGAAATGATTCCCACCATTGAGTTAATTAACACTTCTGTCACTTCTCATGTTAAATTTTTTATCCCTATTTTTTGGTGAGAACACTTAAGTTCTACTCTCAACAAATTTCAATTATACAATAAAGTGTTATCAACTATAGTCACCATGTTACACATTAGATCCTCAGACCTTATTCACCTTATTTCTGAAAGCTTGTACCTTTTTACCAATCTCTCCTATTTCCCTCACCACGCAGGTCCTGGCGACCACCATTCTCTCTGTTTCTGAGTTCAACTTTTTTCTTTCAACAATTCTACATATAGGTGATACCAAACAGTATTTGTCTTTCTCGGCTTGGCTAATTTCACTTAGCATCATGCATTCCAGGGTCACTCACGTGGTATCAAATGGCAGGATTTCCTTTTTTTTTTTTTTTTTTTAAGGCTGAATAATATTCCACTGTGTGTGTATACATATATATCACATTTTCTTGAGTCATTCATCTGTGGATGAATACTTACACTGTTTAAATACTTTGGCTATTGTGAGTAATGCTGCAATGAACATGGAAATGAAGATATCTTTTCAAGATAGTCATTCCATTTCCTTTGGATAATTACCTAGAGTGGGATTGATGGATCATATACTGGTTATATTTTTAATTTCTCCATCCTGTATTTTATAGTTGCTGCACAGGTATTCCCTTCTCTCCACATTTTTATCAACACAGTCTTCTATTGGACCCCTCTATTCATTTTTTTAAAAGTTCGTTTATTGTATTCTTCACTTCTATGATTTCTTTCAGGTAATTTTCTATATATTTCATTTCTTTGTTGAAATTCTTACTGTGTTCATGCACTGCTCTCCCAACCTTGGTGAGCATCTTCAAGACCATTATTTTGAACTCTCTATTGAGTAAATCACTTATCTTTGTTTCATTAAGATTGGATTCTGGAGATTTATCTGGGGTGTTTTTGTCTGGAACATATCCCTTCATTTTCCCTGACTCTCTGTGTTGGTTTCTGTACATTAGAAAAAATAGCCACCTCTCCCAATGTTGACAGGGTGGTCCTGTTTAGGAGGTGAACCTTGTTAATTAGCCTGGCTCGAGTTCCTGGTTGTCTCTCAGAACTTTGAGATGTCACAAGTACCTTCTTTGTCCTTAGTGGTCTGCAGTAGCTGAAGCTGTGTTAAGACCCATCAATGTTCAAAAAGGAAGGATCACAGTCAGCACCTAAATCAGGCTGATTAGATGCTGGACCCTCTGGTTATAGTTTGGAATGTATACAGTTAACCCCCTTCCAGGAAGAAAGTGGGTGATGGACATTTGTCTTCTCCCTGTGCTGAACCTGGGTATATGGACATCAGTGGGGGAGCTCCTGTAGCCATTTAAAATGTACTTTGCTTGGGCCGGCCGAGTGGTGGGGTGGTTAAGCGCTGATTTGGGAAGCCAGTGGCCCTGGTTCGGTCCCACATATGAGGGCCAATGACAGTGCCCTCAAAATAAATAAATAAATAAATAAAATGTACTTTGCTTGTTATAGTTCTGTGGGCTCATGAATGCAAGCCCTCTTGGCTATCAGAGCAAGGTAATTTGGGGGGGACCATCTCTCAATGGCAGCTGCAAAATCTGGGGTACCAGGTATGTGTGCAAGCTACTTGCAGAGAGACATTGGCTATGTGGTCGTACTGGAGCGTGCTAGAGAGAGAAGGCATCAGAAGTGCCCTGAAACTCTACTGAGCTCTGTGGAGGATGACAGCCAATCCCTATGCATGGAAACTACAACCCTGATTCTCAGACAGTAGCTCATAAAGTGTGAGATCCAATCCCTCTCAGGGAATAGTGGGAAATGATCACTTTCACCTGCTCCTTTTTTGCTGAGCCCTAGGAAGTAGCTGCAGCAACTGCTTGTGTGCCTATTAAGAACTGCTTCTGTGAAAAATCTCAAATAAAGTAACATCTACATGAAAAAGAAAAACAAATAAAGTCAAAGTTAGTAGAAACAAGGAAATACTCAAGATTAGAGAAGTAATAAATGAAATGCAGGCTGAAAATAAAAGAAAATAATAGAGAAGATCAATGAAATTAAGAGCTGGTTCTTTGAAAAGATACATGAGTCAGACTCATCAAGAAAGAGAGAGAGTCCATATAAATAAAATCAGAAATAAAAGAGGAGAAGATATGACTAATACTGCAAAAATACAAAGGATCATGGGAGGTTGAACAATTATATGCTAACAAATTGGAAAACCTAGAAGAAATAAATGAATTCCCAGAACATACACATTTCCTAGATTTAATCATGAAGAACTAGAAAATCTGAATAGACTGATTACTAGTAAGAAGATCAAATCAATAATCAAAAAACCCCCAACAAACAAAAGTCCAGGACCAGACAGCTTCATGGGTGAATTCTACCAAACCTTTAAAGGAGGTTTAATACCTAACCTTCTCAAACTCTTCCAAACATTTGAAGAGCAGGGAACATTTCTAAACTCATTTTATGAGACTAACATTAACTTATACAACAACAGAAGACACCACACACACACAAAAATTACAGGCCAATATCCCTGATGAGTATTGCTGTAAAAATCCTCAACAAGATATTTGCAAACTGAATTCAACAATATATTTTAAAAAAATCATACTCCATGATAAGGTGGGATTTATTCCAGGATTGCAAGGGCAGTTCAGCATCTGCAAATTGATCAATGTGATACACACATTAACAAAAATGAAAGATAAAAATCATATGATCATCTCAACAGATGCAGAAAACCATTTGAAAAAATTCAACATCCATTTATGATGAAAAACTTTCAACAAAGTATGTACAAAGGGAACAAACCTCAACATAATAAAGGCTATATATGGCAAACTCACAGCTAACATCATATTCAATGATGAAAAGCTGAAAGCTTTTCCCCTAAGATCAGGACCAAGGCAAGTATGCCAACTTTTATTTAACATAGTACTGGAAGTCCTACTCACACCAATTAGGCATTAAAAGAAAATAAATGGCATCCAAATTGGGAAGGAAGAAATAAAACTGTCACAATTTGCAGATGACATGATACTAAATAAAGAAAATCCTTAGACTCCATCAAAAAACTGTTAGAACTAACAATTGAATTCAGTAAAGTTGCAGGATAAAAAAATCAGTATGCAGAAATCTGTTGTGTTTCTATGTGCTAACAATGAACAATCAGAAGAGAAATTGAGAAAACAATCTAATTCAAAATCACATCTAAAAGAATAAAATACCTAGAACATTTCATAAAGGAGGTAAGGGATCTGTAGTCTGAAAACTATAAGACATTGATGAAAGAAATTGAAGACAACACAAATTAATGGAAAAATATTTTATGTTCACAGATTGGAAGATTTAATATTGTGAAAATGTTCATATTACCCAAAGCAATCTACATTTTCAGTGCATTTCTATAAAAATCCTGATTGCATTTTTCACTGAATTAGAACAAATAATCCTTAAATTTGTATGGAATCCCAAAAGAACCCAAATATCCAAAGCAATCTTAAGAAAGAAAAACAAAACTGCAGGCATCATGCTCCCTGATTCTAAACCATTTTACAAAGCTACAGTAGTTAAAACAGTGTGGTATCAGCAAAAAAAGCTGAAATAGATCTATGAAACAGAATAGAGAACCCAAAGATAAACCCATGTATATATGGTAAATTAATTTAGGACAAAGAAACCAAGTATATACAATGGGGAAAGGTCAGTCTCTTCAATAAATGGTTCTGGGAAAACTTGACAGCAACAAGCAAAAGGATGAAATTAAACTACTGTCTTAAACCACTGACACAAATCAACTCAAAATTGATTAAAAGCTTGAATTTAAGACCTGAAACCATAAAACTCCTACAAGAAAACATAGTAAACTCCTTGACATCAGTCTCGACATTATATATATATATATATATATATATATATATATATATATATACATATATATATATATATATATTTTTATTTGACACCAAAACAAAGGAAACAAAAGCAAAATAAACAAGTGGGACTCAAACTAAAAAGCTTCTGTACAAAAAGAGAACCATCAACAAAATGAAATGGGAACCTACTGCATGGGAGAAAGTATCTATAAATTTACAATATTTTTTGAACCTGACTCCATAAGCAAGGGCAACAAATACAAAAATAAACAAATGGAACAACATCAAATTAAAAAGCTTCCACATGGCAAAGGAAGACTATCCACAAAATGAAGAGGCACCCAACTCAATGGGAGAAGATATTTACAAACCACATCTCAGATTAAGGGTTAATACTCAAAACAAGGAAAGCGCTCATAGAACTCAATATTGACAGAAACAAAACAAAACAAACAATCTAAATAAAAAAATGGGCAGAGGATCTGAATAGACATTTTTTCAAAGAGGACATACAACAGCCAAGAGGCACATGAAAAGACATTCAACATGACTAATCATTCATTACCTCTGTGCCAGTTCACCTGCACCATGTTGAATCTGATGCAAATCAAAACCACAATGAGATATCACCTTACACTTGTTACAATGGCTATTACAAAAACAAAACAAAACAAAACAAAATGAAACCCAAGAAATAACAAGTGTTGGTGAGAATTTGGAGAAAGGGAAACCGTCACACACTGTTGGTATGAGTGTAAATTGGTGCAGCTAGTATGGAAAACAGTAAAGTGTTCATTAAAAAAAAAACAAAAATAAAACTACTCTATGATCCAGCAATTCTACTTCTGGGTATAATCAAAAACAAATACAAAAACACTAATTTGAAAGAATATGCACCCTTGTTTTCACTGAAGCATTATTTACAATAGCCAAGATATGGAAACAACATAAATGTTCATCAGTTGATAAATAGAGTATTACTCAGCCAGGAGAAAGAATAAAATCTTGACATTTGCCACAACATGGATGGGGCTTGACAGTATTATGTGCTAAGTAAAATAATTCAGAGAGACAAATACCGAATGATTTCACTTATACGTGGAATCGAAAAGAAAATGACAACCACCTCCCCTCCAAACCAAACCAAACCAAACCAAACTCATAGAAACAAAGAACAGACAGATGGTTGCCAGGATAGAGGGGGGTGGAGTGCTTGAAATGAGTGAAGGGGATCAAGAAGTTTAAACTAGTTATAAAACAAACATGGAGGAGTACAGAACAAGGAATATAGAGAATACTATTGTATCAACTTTGTATGGTGACAGATGGTACAGATGGTAACTAGATTTATTGTGGTGATTATTTCATATATTAATGTTGAATCACTATGTTGTACAGCTGAAATTAACATAATAGTGTACGTCAATTATACTTTAATTTAAATTAAAAAAATGCTTCTTTGTTTCCTATGGCCCTGTGAGTCTCATGGATGCAAGCCCCACTGGATTCAGAGGTAGGGCTTTTGGGAGTCCATCCCTCGGGCAGAAGTCTTAAAGCTGAAGTTCTAGATGTGTGGTGTAAATGCTTCACTTCTCAGTGAGAAGCTGGGAATTGGAGATCCCTCCCAATTTTATGTGGTGGGGTTTGTGGTGAGGGCATGCCACAACCTTTCCCACCTCTTTTGACATGGGTATTCTCTTATTCACCTGATGTGTGGGATTCGCTGGGCTACTCTGGATTTCTCTCAGAGGGAGGTGCTCTATGTTGTATTCTGTGTGTCCTTCGGAGGAGGTGAGTTCAGGAAGCCTCCTGTGTAGCAATTTTTGTCCCCTGAGTGACTTAAAGTGTTTTTTTAATTGTTGTTTGTTTGTTTTGTTTTTAATTTAAGTTGGCCTAAGAAAGACATATGGCATAGGTACAACATAAAAATCTTTAAAAATAATGATAAAATAATAGGATTTCTACCTAACAATTGAGCAACTTAAAAATATTGACATTTAGTGCTGGTAAGGCTGTGGGGAAATGGACACTGCTAGCAAGAGTATAATTGGTTCAACCTTTGTGTACAATATAAATGCACCACCATAAGGCTTATTATTCCATGTGTAGGTGTGTGGCATTTAGGAATGACCATAGCTCTAGAATGCATACTCACTGAATGCCTTCCTGAGGAGCACAGAACTATCCAGATTGCTTGCAAGACACACACAGGTCGTGAAGAGGCAGGACTGCTGTTTCCTGTTTAACCTGTCAGCCAACTCCCATCATTCCCTCTGTGCCATCTCACCTGCACCATGTTGGATCTGATGCTGAGCTCAAAGTTGGCTGTTCTCCTGGGTGCTCAGGGGTTCTGTCATAAATATGCCCATTAGGGCCGGCTGAGTGGCACATTGGTTAAGAGCTGGTTTGGGGATGCCAGCAGCCCTGGTTCGGATCCCACATATGAGGGCCAGTGACACTGCCCTCTACAGCTAACAACAGCTCCACCTGAAGCTGGACTATGCGAGCCCCGGCGACGGTGTAGGCTGCAGCCCCTGCTGCAGTGGGCTGCCATAGGCTACAGTGAGTGACCGGCAGCCAGTGTGAGCTGCCAGTAGCCATGGTGAGCAACATCCAGAGGCCTGCGACCGATCTGCCTCATCTGGGAAGAGCGCAATGATGATACCAACATGGGCCAGTGAAGCAACATACTCTACAACTAGACTGAAGAACAAAAAGGCGGCAACTTGTCTGTTCCCCACCGCAATTCCCCAATAAAATCTTTAAAAAAAAAAAAAATATATATATATATATGCCCATTAGCCTGTAGTTCCTAACTATCTTTAAATACTCTATACTACCTTTCCCTTCCTCAAATTATGGATATGCCTCTGAGGGTGTGGGGAAGCAGAAGGCCCCAGTGATCACCTCACTGATCCACTCCAAACCTCCTTTTCATGTATGATCTCCCTACACCTGTGTGGGAGCTGGGGGCTTTCTCTTCCTGCTATGTCTTGAATTCTCTCTACTTTTTAGGCATACAGTAAACATCGCAGGTCTACTCTGATAGGCCTAACTCATGATATGTTAACGGGGTCTGGAAAAGTTTCTAATGTTGCTTTCTGTTTCTTCCAAGACCATTTTGCTACAGAGTCAAGAAAGTCATTTGGAGGCCAGAGCTATTTAACCACCTCTTTGCTCTTGGGTGGCACTCTTTTTCACTGGGCAAGGAGCCTCAGCATGGAGCTAGATGATTGAAAGGGATTTAAAGGGGAAATAGAAATACAGTGTTTAATATCCCACCTGGGTTATTCCCTTTTTGGCACAAAGGGGGGAAGTACAAAGCACACTGATTGTTCACTGTTATTGTACACTCCAGGCATACACAAAGAGCTGTTTGTAAAGATCTTGCCTTGCAGCCTCTTTACCCAGGGAGTGGGTACATCAGTTGTACTAATGAGGAACAGGTTCAGTTAGTCTTGTTTATGAAACTTTCTTCCCTGAAAATATGTAATATTTTCACAATAAAAAAAATGATTCCATGTACTTTCAATGGTTTTTTTCAGCCAAAAAAAAAAAAAAGGGACTTCCTTTTTACAACAGTTGGTTGAAAAGGACATCGTTCCTATTTTCCTTCCATGCTGTCATTATAGCTTCTATATTGAATTGGAAGTATGCTTCATAATATCTATAATTAATAGAGAATTTTAGTCATTGATTAAATGATTTTGACTGTTCTGTTTTTGTTCATATTTGGATATCATAAAGTTCTCCCATTACAGTCTTGTGCCAATCAGTATTACCTCAAGATGATTCAAACTAAAGGCTTTCTGGGTAGAAATGCCACAAAAGCTACAATGGCAGAGAGCTGAGGAACTCTTCAGGTGGAATGCAAATCATTTATGAGGTGAAACACTCATGTAAGGTAAGTGGCTGTATCCTGGCATGGTTCAACTCAGCTTGAATTTTAGCTGAATAATTTTGTGCAGCTCCATTTGTTACTTAATGTAGCTATGAAAACATGTAGGCCCTTTGGTCTCTGACGTTCTCTATACTTCTCTTAGAGTGCTTAACATTCTTTTTGTTCCTTTTAGGAAAAAGTTTATTTTTCCTTTTTCTTTTTTACTCTTGATATAGAATATTTTGAGTGACATTTTACTTTAAAAAATATGGTAGAACTCTGTGGTGAGAACATATGACTTACTGTGCCAAGCTGTGTTGTTGATTTAGCTTTTGAATGAGCAAGAAAATAAGATGTAAAAGTGAACAATTTGAATCGGATAAGGGATATTGTATGTCAAGTGATAAATATTACTCCTGAAAAATGTGGAATAAGGTGGTTGAGACTAAATTTAGACTTTTTAAGTCCCATAGGGATTAGCTGTATGTAGAAAATTGTGATAATCTTTGGCAGAAAAATGTTTTATTTGAATTAATCCAGTGGAAGAGGTGTTCTCTTCCTCAGCTAACCTCCCTCAGTGAGTACATAGGGCATTCATAGGGACAACTATTATATCTATCCCAGCAGCTACCGACAGCAGAGTGAAGCCATCTTTATGATTATGTGAGTGTCCTTTGTCTACAGGTACTTGAAACTATTTTAAAATGGACTAAAAAATACTAAGAGCTGGGTTATAGTAATCCAGCCTCCATTTGATAATGATAATTTTATCTAATCTTTACTCTTTAACAATGCAAAACATTTTTCAGGAAAACTTTAAAAAGGTTAATGTAAATATTTTAGGATTGTTGACAGTTTTTTCTTTTAATTTGTTTTTCCCTCAGAGTACCTATTTTTTATGTTTGAGCAAAACAACTTATTAACAATAGTTACATAGCATATGTAATTAATATTATATATATGACTAATATATTTTAGAGATTTTAAGTATAACTGACAATGTTAGCTTTCTGATGTTGGAGATTAGACTTTGAATCTTCCATACCTGCCTAGCAGTAAACAGTGACGATTTGAAGGGCTAGATTTCAGAGTTGAATATAAAAGAAATCTTAGGGAAAGAATATGGTTTGATATCCCAGAATGTTTAAGAATGGTTATGACCTGTTTATCTATCTATCTATCTATCTATCTATCTATCTATCTATCTACCTACCTATATCTATCAATCATCTATATGCATCCATCCATCTAGATTCATGAGAAGGAGAAAATGGCTGCTCCATGAACATCTTGCAGTGAGGAGAGAAGACACATGCTAGTTGGTGCTTTCTCTCCTCTGCATCTAAATTTAATTCTGAAGTAGAAATTTGTGTTGAAAGGGGGCTCAAATATTATCCTCTTTCTTTTGCAATTGGAAAAGGAGTAGAATTTATTTCCTTTTACCTAAGGAAAAAAAGTCCCCTCTAGGGGAGTAGTATATTAAAAAAGCTGCTTAAGTTTCTTTTAAAAACAAGGAACAATTGAATTGTAAAAAGCCCTGCCTTTTCTCCTTATAAACTTAATCTATTAATGAAAGTCAGCATGTCACACATTGACATTTGCATTTGATTTGGTATGTTTTTTTGCTGTCACAGTTATGCTTGCCTGAAAAATTGTTTTCATATTTACAACCTCCAGATCCTCACCTAGAAATGAGGTACAGTCTGTCAGGAGGTCATGATTTCAGTGGCACTTTACATTTTCTATTCTCTTTGAAGGTTGTAGGGCAGAGGTCAGGCTGAGCTTGCCAGTCACTGCAAATTTCTTTTTTTCTCACAGTAAGCTGTGCTAGATGTTAATGATAACATGAGGTACCTGCTTCAGATGCCTTAACCTTAGCACTGAAGACATTTCAACTAATGGAGTCTTTCCATCTCATTATTTCATACTTGAAATTCACCAAACGTTAAAATTAAGCACCTCTTGGCTTCCGGTCAACGCAGCAGAGTAGGTAAATGTTGTGCTCACTTCCTCTCATGACAACATCAAAATTACAACTAAACTACAGAACAACCATCATTGAGAACTGCCAGAAAGTCTACCTAAACAGAAGTCATATAACCAAGGATATATAGAAGAAGCCACATCAAGACTGGTAGTAGGGGTGGAGACACAGAACACACTGGTCCCATACTCATGTATGGTGCTTAAAAATTAGGAGAAATATCTTGGCTGCAGAGGTTCCCTTTGAGGAGTGAGGGATGCCTATCTCACCCGAGCCCAGGGTTCCAGTGTTGGGAAGAGAAATCCTCACAACTTCTGGCTGTGAAAACCAGCACAGATTGTTGCTGAGACCAGGGTGGCTGAACTCCCAAGAGTTCCTCTTAAAAGGGTGCACACATGGACTTACTCGCCAACATACTCACTCACTGTGAGCTCTAGTGCTGGGGCAGCAGCTTGAAAGATACTGGGGACATATGGGAAGAACTGCATGCAGTGTTTGGCCTCAGGGTGAGGGCTGGTAGAGCAGATTTGTTCCAGACAGAAGTGCTGGCAGGAGCCACTGTTCCATTGTTGAGAACCTCCCTATCCAGTAAGCAGACTTAGGCAGGCACCATAATTGAGTCTCCATCAACCTGGCTAACACCATTCACCTAGCCCTGGTCATTCCCTGACACCACCCTCCCCTTCCCCTACTGGCAGATCCACTCAAGCCACTTCCATTGGCTTTTCCATATAAAGTGCCTGCCATGGTTCATGCTGCAGAATTTCCTAAAAATCTCTTCACAAACCCCAAAGAAGTAGCATCTGGCCTTGGTGTGCCCCATAACTGTTGCTAAGCAGCCCTAAGCCCAGCATTAGTAGCAGCCAGCCTTGGCTCATAGCTTATCCTCTGCCAGACACCTCCAAGCCCAGCACAAGTGACAGCCATCTGCAGATCATTTTGTAGCTCATACCAAGTAGCCCTTGGCAGGGCACAGGCAGTGTCTGACTTTGGCCTGCAATAGAGTCTATCCCAAGAGGTCGGAGAACTAATACACATGATGGTAAGCTTCAGACCACATACAGAATACCACCCAACCACATCCACAAATGACACACCCAGAGGGCAGTCTGGGCAGACACCCTGCTAAAGAAATCCTGCTCCATAGGGTCAGACCCTGCACAGCAGCTTCTTCACTGTAGTTACAGCCAGTTCTCACAACCAGTCAGCCTGAGGGTCAATCCCTCCCATTGACATGCAAATAGTAACCAAGGCTCAGCTCCAGCAGGAAGGCACATACAACTCAAACAAGAGACACACCAGCAGCACCAGGCTCAGGTGACCAAAGAGACTGTGCATGTCATTGGGCCCCATAAGAAGCCTACCTCATAAGGTCACTCTACTAAGCCTCGGAGATATAGCAACTCTACCTAGTGCATAGAAACAAACACAAGGAGGCAATCAAAATGGGTAGACAAATAAACATGTCCCAAATAAAAAAACAGAACAAAGCTCCAGAAAAAGAACTAAAAAAATTGAGACAAGCTATCTACCAGATGCAGAGTTCAAAACACTGGTTATAAGGATGTTCAGTGATTTCAGGAAGAATTTCAAGGAAGAGACAGAAAAAATAAAAATGGAGATAAAAAACATAAAAAAGAACCAGTCAGAAATAAAGGCTAAATAACTGAAATGAAGAATATATTAGAGGGATACAAGTGTAGATTAGATGAAGCAAAGATTGAATCAATGATTTGGAAGATAATGTAGCAGAAACACCAAATCAGAACATCAGAACAGCAAAAAGAAAAAGAAAAAATCCCAAACAAAAACCAAAATGAGGAAAGTTTAAGTTGCCTCTAGGACAGCATCAAGTGTACCAACATTCCTATCATTGTGGTACCAGAAGGAAAGAGAGAACAAGGAATTGAAGACCTATTTGAAGAAATATTGATGGAAAATATCCCAAACCTGGCAAAGGAAATAGACAGTCCAGGAAGCTCAGAGAGTCCCAAACAAGATGAACCCAAAGACACTCACAATAAGTCACATCATAATTAAAATGCCAAAGATTAAAGACAAACAGAAAATCTCAAAGGCAGCAAGAGAAAAACAGTTAGTTACCTACAAGGGAGCTTCCATAAGACTGCTAGCTGATTTCTCAACAGAACTTTGCAAGCCAAAAGGGAATGGCAGGAAATATTCAAATGATGAAAAACAAGGATCTACAATCAATATTATTATACTCTACCAAGCAAAGCTATCACTTAGAATCGAAGGACAGAAAAAGAGCTTACTAGACAAGAAAAAGCTAAAGCAGTTCATAACTGCCAAACCAGTACTATAAAAAATGTTAAAGGGACTTGTTTAAGAAGAAGAAGAAGAAAAACTATGAATAAAAAATGGCAATAACTACATATTAATAATTACTATAAATGTAAACAGATTAAATGCTCTAATCAAAAGATAGGGTGGCTGAATGCATAAGAAGAAAAGGCCCTACATATGCTGCCTACAAGACACTCACTTCAGATCGAAAGACACATACAGACTGAAATTAGAGGGATGGAAAACGATATTTCATAAAAATGGAAACAAAAAAAATATGATGGGTAGCAATACTTACACCAGACAAAACAAAGTCCATAGACTTTAAAACAAAGGCTATAACAAGAGACAAAGAAGGATCCCAGTAATCCCACTTCTGAGTATTTATCCAAAGAAACCCAAAACACTATTTCAATGGGACATGTGCATACATATGTTCATTGCACTATTATTTACAATAACCAAGACACGGAAGCAACCTGGATGTTCATCAATGGATGAAGTAAGTCAGACAAAGACAAATGCCATATGATTTCACTTATATGTGGAATCTGAAGACCAAAATAAGTAAGCAAACAAAACAAAAAGAAACTCATAAATACAGAAAACGTTTTGATGATTGCCAGATAGGAGGGTGGTTGGGAGAATGAATGAAAAAAGGGAATGGATTAAGAATAGTTACAAAATAGTTACAGGGATGTAAAGTATAGCATAAGTAATATAGTCAATAATATTGTAATAACTATGTATAATGTCAGATGGGTACTAGATTTATCAGCATGATCACTTCATAATTTACATAAATGTCTAATTATTCTGTTGAACCCCTGAAACTAACATAATATTGAACATCAACTATAATTGAAAAATAAAATATTATTAAAAAGAAATTAAGCACCTCTTTCCCCTGGTAAAGATGTTTTTCAATTCCCATTTCTAATTTTAAAGTATGTCACTACATGAAAAAAAAAAAAAAAGACAAGATATTGTGGTAATGATATAAAATATTTTTGGGAAAGAGGTAACAATTCAATCATTTCACTAGGGCATCAGAGATACTAAAGGTGGTCTTCAGTCATGTAGAGAGGAACACATAGGAACACCAATATAAAAAACAACAACACAGGGGCCGGCCGAGTGCCGTGGTAGTTAAGAGCTGGCTTGGGATGGCTGAGTGGCACATTTGTTGGGAGTTGGCTAGGGAAGCCAGCTCTGAGAGGCAGGGCCCCAATTCGGATCCCACAGAGAGGACCAGTGACGTTGCACCCTCTACAGCTAGGATGGTGAACAACAGCTCAACCTGGAACTGAGCTGTGGTGAGTTGCCGGGATGACGTCGTAGTCTGCAGTCGGACTGGCTGGCAGCTGGCGTGCGCTTATGTGAACTGCCATGACCCGTCATGAGTGGCCATCCAATGGCTGGCGAGAGACTGCCTCAGCTGGGAAGAGCGCAATGATGATACCAACATGGGCCAGTGAAGCAACATCCTCCACAACTAGACTGAAGAACAAAAGGACAGCAACTTGTCTGTTCCCCTTCCCTGATTCCCCAGCACTGTTCCCCTCCCCGAATTCCCCAATAAAATCTTAAAATATTATTGACAGCTTAAGAAAAGGGCCTGCCTGTCATGGCTTGCCACATCCTAGCTTCTCTATGTCTATCTAAGGAGATTTCTGATTCCTCTCCACAAGGCCCAGCTGTCTTGCTTTCCTGAACACCTGCCTTTCTGTTCCCTCTTTCACGTGTTTGCTCATGCTGTTTCCCCCACTTGAAATGCTCTTCCTTTTCCACGTCATCTTTTAAAATCCTACATCTTCAAGTTTTGAGTGGCTCTCTTTCCTTATATGTCAATCTGTGTTGATTTCTCTCTGAAATCCCATTTCTCTTATAATCTGTACCTCACAGTATAGTAATTATTTCATGTGTGAGTGTTTAAACACCTAATTGAATGGCAAGGTTCAGGTAAACAGTGATCAACTCTTTTCCCTCAACGTTTAATTATCAAAAGTTTTAAACATACAAAAAAAGTTAAATGAATTTCAAATGTGAATAGTCATATACCTACCTATAACCAACAATTAACATTTTGCTGTTTGCTTGATCTAGTATATGTCCCTCTATCCATCCATCATTTCACCTTAATTTTTGCAATACATTGCAAAATTAGTTGCAGAAATCACTCCCATTTCACCCACAATACTTTAGCGAGTCTTTCACTAACCAGAGTGAATAATTTTAATGGTATTTTTGGGATTAAATGTCTCTACTCCATAGCACTCAGCAGAGTAGTAACCATATCACAGAATATCAATTTATTCACATTGGGTTGAATTTACACCACTTCGAAATCTGTTACAAACTAAACGTGTGGAAGCCCAAATAAATGATTTCTGGGGCCTCTGAGGCATATGGAGGTGGGTATGTTTTATGGTTTTGCAGTAGAGACCTACCTATATCTAGCTTGTCCTAGCCCAACTTGTGATCTGTCAAATATATTCCAGGGAGTTGTTCAAGCTAAATTTCAGGAGGCTATTGGCTGAAAGACCAAACAGACAGCCTTCTGATTGGATAATGTACTAACATGGGTCCTGTTATACTGTGTGCTTAAGTAACAAGAGAGGGACCATCTAGTTTGTATAAACATACATTGAAATGAGGTGATGAAGCAAAAATTGGGGTTCATGTGTAGCAGCCTGTGACAGTGCCACCAGTTACCAAATCACCTTACCCCATCTCTGAAAACTCTCATTCCTTTAGCATGCTGGTCTCAGCGAGGGGTTAGGAGAAAATTATATCTGAAGGAAGGAATTGACCACAAGCTGTGAATGATTGAGAACCTCACTTAATGTGTTAAAGCTCCTGAGGATGTTTACATATTACAAGATCAGTAAACTGGCAGTGTGACTGGGCAACTTAAATAATTTCAGGGAGTTTATGTGAAAAAAGATCAACGGATTTAGTTGACTAAAAAAATCTGAATGGTTTGAAGACTGAGGAAAAATTAACTCATTCTTCCTGAGTGCATTATAATCTCATGCTTGTTATGCACTTATACATTACACAGGGAATACTGACTTCCTTTATCTGTGACAGACTATAAAGGAGCTGATATATTGAAGAATGTAGAGAATAATTAGGAGGAGGATGTTCTCCCAAATCATGTCACTTGAAGAACAGGTTAGGAGCTGGAAAAATGTAGTTTACAACAGAAAAGACTTAGGAAGATAAGTAAACTTGGTTCAGTCATTTGAAAAATATTGAACACATGCACTAAAGTAGGTGATGAGGGAAATTAGTGATTAAACACAAAAATAGTCCACATAGAGCTTAGATTCCATGGTTAAGGAAATAGCTAAAGACTATTAAGTAGAAAAGGGAATACATTTATAGACTTATGCTTTTTCTTTTTCCTTAAAATGATAGGTAGAGGACCAAGGCAAGGAAAATTGCATGAAAAAGTGTTTACTTAATATAAATAAGTCTCTAACATCTACCCAGTCTGCAAAGGAGATGTTTTCTGGTATAGATGTTCCCATTATTGCTGATCAGTTAATACTATCAAGGTTCAAGGAGGTTATAGATGAGAATCCATGTGAACTGAGAGAAGTAGAGACTTTCCTATGTATTGTACAATCCTTTGTCAGTCAGGATCACAAATTTTCACCTATGATGACCAGAAAAATAAGCATAATAGTTCTCATATAAAGAAGTGCCACAGGTCAGGTTTGGAAAAAGGAGTCATTTGATTTGTATTTTTTGATCCTTTCACAAAAGAAAGGGTGAATAGTTCTGTGGGCCTGTAGTAATGAACAAACAACCGATAACTCTTTTCTCAAATGTAAAAGGAAGTAAAACATAGGCCACACAAAGGGGAAAGATAAAAGTAGCAGAATGTCACCTATAAAAGTAGAAACAGAGATGGGTGCTGGACAAAAAGTGCCAAATGTGAACCCGATTTCTAACTTTCCTGGTTTTCCTGGAGTCATGTGCTCTAAACAAGTCCATTTTCCTCCTTGACATGACGTTTCCTCAGCAAAAACAGGTATGTTGGACTACATTATCTTTGATGAATCTTTTATTCTTACAATTAAATATTTTTGAAAGCATTAAATATATGTTTTGTAAAGATGCTTAGTTAAGTATTTTGGACCATTAAGGTAACATTCTAGAAATAAAACTTTCCATTTTCTCAGTGGATCAATTAGCATTATCATATATAACAAAAGTACCACTCTTCTGATTCCTAAATCTAGTAATAAAGTCAGCAATGAAAACTCTTTGAATGAGCACTTAGATACATTTTTGAACAAATACATGTAATATTTTAAAGCAACTAGTCTCTCAAATAATAAATACTATTGTAGTTAATACACCTTTATCCTATTCTGTGAATTAAATGTCTTAAATTTATTATGACAATACTGGTGATTCCAGAGGCAATGCATATCTAAAAGAATACAATATTCTTCCTCGAGAAAAATCTGAAAAAATAATATAGTAGTCTTTCAATTGTTTAATTAGAAATACTCATTTTATAATAGTAGTATAACATCCCTCCTCTTATTAGACAGGAAGAGATTGTGTTCAACTTTCCTGCTTTTCTGGGCTTTTAAAAAATGTGTCCAGGGCCGGCCGAGTGGCTCAGTTGATTAAGAGCTCGCTCAAGAGTGCGAGCTGATCTCTGAGCAACGGCGGTTTGATGCCAGCCGGAGCTGAGTTGCCATTGAGCTGCCAACAGGTGGCAGGATGGCTCAGCCAAAAAGAACAAAACAAAAAACAAAACAAAACAAAACAAAATGTGTCCATGATAGAATATAATTGACCTATGTAATTTTCAAGGATGAAAATACCTTTTCTAAGAGCCTTTTGTACAGTACCCAACAATTAAAGCCTAGTAAATTTTAAGGAACAGAATACCATGGCTTTTTATTATAGCAAATACATTAAAAATTTGATTTTCAATAAGTATAGCAGCATATGATAATTCATAAACATCTTTAAAACATCTTGGGCCGGCCGAGTGGCATGTTGGTTAGGAGCTGGCTTGGGATGCCAGCTCTGAGCAGCAGGGCCCCAGTTCAGATCCCACATATGAGGGTCAGTGACACTGCCCTCTATAGCTAAGGTGGTGAACAATAGCTCCACCTGGCTGCCTATATAGCTAAGATGGCCGGTGAGTGTGGGCTGCAGCCTCTGCTGCAATGGACTGCCATAGGCTACAGTGAGTGGCCAGCAGACAGCGTGAACTGCTAAGAGCCTCAGTGAGCTGCCAAGAGCCGCTGTGAGTGGCCGTCCAGAGGCCAGCGACTGATCTGTCTCACTTGAGAAGAGTGCAATGATGATACCAACATGGGCCAGTGAAGCAATGTCCTCCACAACTAGACTGAAGAACAAAAAAGGACTGCAACTTGTCTGTTCCCCTTCCCTGATTACCCAATAAAATCTTAAAACAGAAACCCCAAAAACACATCTTTAAGCTTACCACACCTACACATTTTGTGGGCTAAGAAAAAATTTTTTATCTACCTCTTTTGTTAATTCCAGAATTAACAGAATGTATACTAATTCTATTTTGCTTTCAAAATGGCATCACAATGTTATGCCAAACATAAATTCAGTAAAACATAATTTTCACTAAATTTTATTTTGTAAAATTCCCTAAGAGACAAAATAGTAATAGTGTAGGGCAAAGTAAAAATAGAAAGAAAAGTTTTAGACCTTTGTGTGCTTTTCACTTTTATAATAATTGAGTTCTCAAAATAGTTATTATGTTCACTAATGTCATAAAGCATATTTTAGAAACAAAAAGTTAGAGAATTTTGAATATGTTTAGGACTTCATGAAATGTACAAAGTACGAAACATTTTACCTACATTTACTCTCTACAGTATTGTACATGGTATACTATGTAGTAATGAGAGCTGGACTCTGGATTCAGATTTCCTGACTTGAAAAATTCTGTGTGATCTGTCAGTGTCCCCAGGTCCTGTGTGCTTCAGTATTCTCCTCTGTAAAAGAATATAATAGCATTTCACTGGATGAATACTAGGAATAATTAATTAAATCCAGGTAAAGAGCTTGAAATTGTGCCTGTAAAGTAGTAAGAGCTTAATTAGCAATAGCTATTTTATTATTAATATCATCATTTAAACATTTAAGAAAAAAATTAGAATGATTTCATTCACTCTCGAAGGCTCCCTACCAATGCACTTTTTTTTTTTTCCAATACAACTTCTGGAGTTTCCATTAGGTTAAAGTCAGTTGTCTAATTTCTTATATGAGTATCTTATCTTGTTACATTTGCATATGCCAAACCTACTGCCTAAATATTCTCTAAAAAACTACATTTCCATGGCCTTCGTCTACTTACTGATTTTTAGCAAGATTTCCATGATCAAGTCTAATTGTTTTTCTTCTACTTGTCACATACCCTTACATGCTTGTTTGTACTGAGTTAATTCAATTTCACTTGTGGTCTTGAGGCCACGTGCCTTTATTAAATATTTATTGTATTTCTAGCATTTTTACAGTAGTTTAAATGTGACAGGAAGAGATCTTTGCACCATGTGTTGTTGGTTTTGGAGATAATTATCCATCCACAACACCACTGGACATAAGCATGCTGAGGGTAAATAAGGAAGAGGAATGTCAGGTGGGATTCGCCTCATCTAGCTTCTAGAGGAGGTGGGGCTTGCAGAAAGGATAGTGTTCAATTTTGGAGAAAAGAACAGACAAGGTATTTGGGGGAGAAATTGTAGCATTAGCTAAGATGAATGTAGGAAACAGCAGGACTGTATTTGGGATGGTAAGGGTTATGGCTTTAATGGCATGGGACAGTCCATGTTGGTAATAGAGGAAGTTAAAGATGTATAGGTAAGGAGCCCCATGATTTGTCCTTGAAATGATACATGATGAGGAAGAGACTCCTTACAGATGCTTTGATTTGAGACGATCTCACTTTAGGAGTATTTTAGGAAGGAAAATCAGAACAGCAATGAGATGTGTAGCATGGCAATTAAACATAAGGGATCTAGAGTTAAATGGCCTAGGTGAGAACCTTGCTTCAGTTACTAGTTTCATGACCTTAGGTAAATTACTTAATCTCTTTCAGCCCCAGTCTCCTCAACTTTTAAATGGCTATTACAAAAGTAATTACCTTTTAAAGATATTGTGAAGACTAAATGAGATTGTGTGTAAAAGTATTTATCATACTGTCTGTCATATAAGTGCAAAATAAATACTATTATCATAAAGCTTTTGAGTAGGCATGAAAACATGACTAAATTGAGATTATTGGTAAAGTTTCTAGCTCATTCTTGTAAATCAAATCTTGTTTGTTGGGAGCATTTTCCCAATTCATTGAGATTTTGCTTCCCAGCAGTTGCCATCACTTTGTCTGAAATAAAATTTTATAAGTTTTCCAAAAAAAAAAAAAAAATCATGTTTGTTGAATCCATACCAAACTTGCCAGATATGTCCACTTCACAAGCATCCCACCTGCTGTCGTGGAAACAAACTTGCTTTTTGCAGTCTATACTATTTTGTGCTCACTCCATGATTCTACTCACATGCTTTTTAGATCATATACCACAGCCTTCCTCTGATAGCTCCAGGCCTATCACTTTCCCATCTATGACATGTTTATAAAAGGAGGCAAGTCTAGCAAGCAAGGAACTTCTAAAACATTTCTATCAGAGGATAGTAGATTAATCACCCTACTGCCCACTCAGCACTGGCAAAGACAGTGGTTTTCAGAATGGGCCACTGGGAACCTCTCCTATATCACATAAAATATATATTAGTTATCCCCAAATCTTCTTTAGCAGATTTTGTAAGACACATTGGAATATATGTTGTATCATCATATAGCTCTGTCTGGCATCTTTCTGAGAAATAGACAGATGGAGTACCTATACCATGAATATGAAAGAGAAATGTCTGAAGGGAGGTGACATGATGCACTAGATGAGAGAAGGTTTTTACTTTCACCAAACATTGTACCTCCCTCAAATATATTCCTTGAACAATACCCATGATGAACATTTAATAAATGTGAACTGATATATATGATTTTTGAGGCCTGCCTGTAGGTTGCAAAATGTGCTAATAATCTATAGGAAAATCCCATATGGAGAAGAAATATATATGTGGGGACTTTGATTTTCCTATTCATTAAAAACTGGAATCAGTACATTAAATCCAACTGATAGATCTGTGGAAAACTTTGAAGAAGATCCAGAAGATAAGGCCTAAAATAATTAAATGCTTGGGGAACAAAACCACAAGAAAGTAAGTTTGTTTAATTGGAAGGAGAAATATCTGTAGAAAACATCATTAAATTTTTTTATGAAGTATTTTTAATGAGATGTTATAAAATAAAAAACAGTGAGCAATGTTTCTAATCCCAGGGCAGCAATAGAATAGATTTTTATGGATGATAAAGTAGAACAATCATACTTATACATATTTGATGATTTTCAAAGAACTTTCATATATATGATGCTCAGAAGCCTCTATAACAAAAAAATGGGTGCTGTTATCTTTATGTTTCAGATAAAGCAACAGACAAGTAAAATACTTCTTTGGGGTTATGCAGAGTGCTTTGTTCCCTCACTTCCCCATTCTCAAGGTTCTGCTGTTGAGGTGTCCTGTGCTTTCATTTTGAATCATAATGGACATATAAAGATCTATTCTTTGGCTCTATACCCTACTTGGTCAGTGTTCTGTGTTCTAATGATACATCACTGAATGGCATTATTTGTGGTTTTTCTATGTCCATGCTGATGCACATCCACAAAGTTGGCGTCTGGGTTTTGATGTAATTAGTATTTAGCTGTTCTTCCTAAAAGTCAGTTGTTTTTTTTTTAAATTGGGGAATTGGGGAGGGGACCAGCCAAGTTGTTGTTCTTCAATCTTTGTTGTGGAGGGTGCCAGTCGCCATCTGGCTTCCTGTCAGCAGCTCGTGGCCTCTAAGCTCAAGGTGCTGTGTTACAATCTTAGTTGTGGGTGGGCATAGCCACCATCCCATGAGGGAGTTGAACCAGCAGCCTTGTTGTTAAGAGTGCACACTCTACCCACTGAGCCATGTGGGTGGCAACTCAGCTCAAGGTGCCGAGTTCAGTCTTAGTTACGGGTGGGCATAGCCCATCATCGAACAGGCAGTCTTGTTGTTAGGAGCCCGAGCTCTCACCAGCTGAGCCATCCTGCCACCAGTTGTCAGCTCAGCAGCAGCTCAGCTTGGGCGAAGGTCACTGGCCCATGTGGGGATTGAACTGGCAGCCCTGTTGCTCAGAGCTTGCGCTTTTAAGCTGACTCTTAACCAACTGAGCCACTTGACCAGTCCGAGTCACTATTTCTTTAGGTTGCTCCTTCCCACAGAGAGTAGAACCATGTCATTAACATGGGGGAATTCAGCCCTTTAGTTACTTTGGTGGAGGTGATAGTAGGCGTGGCAATAATGTCTTAGCTCATCTAAAAACATTAGCTTGGTTAGGTGTAAGTCAAGGCCAAGTGTCTTGGGCTTCAGTCCTCTGTCAGGCTCAACTGATCTCATAGATTTGTTGCCCACAAATTTTCAAATATCTAACAGTTAAGTATCATGACTCACCGCTTCTGTATCTTCCCCCTCTACTGTAACCTATCTCCAGTCATGTTTGTGATCTAGTACAGTAAAAACATATCTCATATTTAAAATTTTGTGTGCAGTGAATCTGTGAGATCAGTTGCGCCTGACGGAGGGTTAAGTGCTGAGGTAACCATGAGCCTCACCAGCCCTAGTGAATGCTACTGTGTGCTGCCCTGAGTCCCCTGAGGATGGGAGGAGGTAAGAAGGCCAGGTCCACTTGACTCAATTCAGGAAATTAGGATCACACTTACTCTAGAGCTCTCCTTACGGTCAGCTGAAGCCTCGGTTGCAACTGCTTTGCTATTCTGCTTCTGGATGCTGCTTCTCTCACTGCCTTACAGATGTTCCCAACAACACTCCCTAATAAACTTACTGCATGCAAATCTCCACTGTCTATTTTCAAGAAACCTGACCTAAGGTACTAGTTATTAAGTCTAACCAATGCCGTTAACTGCAGAAATTATATTCAATTATAGAATCTCCCTCTCTCAATATTTTTAGGAATCTTCTGAATTTCTTGCATATGTGTGTGTGCAAGTATCAGACTTCCTCGTTGGTGTTTTCTTTGTATCAACAATCCAAGACTTTACTTTTTCTCTTGTTCCAAGAATTCTTCAGAGGTTATACCAAGCTGGAATTGTGCTTCTGTAACTTTTTCTGAGGCCTAGGTACTAGATGAGTTGGAATTCTCTTTCCGCACAATCTCTGCTACTGTGCCTTAGTGGCAAGGATGAGTGTTGTTGCCAACATAGTGTAAGCAGGGAAATGTTCCTTTGCTATTTTATCCATTTGTGAGCTGGGAAGAGGTTTCCAGGGCATGGGTGAGTGCATCCCTCTCCATCACATGTGATTGGAAAGTTATGTCTACCAAATGGTGAGAGCTTTAAACAAAGTGTCTAATAAGCCTGATGTAAATTTTTATGGTATTTGATGTAGGGATTTGTCCTGCAATCTCCTCCTTTTTACCTTGGTAACTAACATTTTGCCTTTGAAAGCAGGATTGGGATTCAAACATCACTAGCAATTAGAATTAATCCAACTATTACAAAGCTAAAAAGTAGGAGGGACCAAGGACAGAGCTCAATATCAAATTCTACAAAACAGAAATTTACTGTGTCTCCTGATGGCATTAGAATAAATTAGCTGAAGAAATATTAAAAGTCTTAGTTCTATATTTATTGACTTCAAACACTTTGGCTCAGTACCAGTATCTATCTATGAAACCAGCTTTCAATTTAAAAAATTTAGTAAATCTTTTGAAGAGTTTTAAATTATTCTTAAATGCACCTGTGTTAGGTGGAACAGAGTTCACAGATGTTAAATTGTAAAACAATTTATCTCAATATAGATCTTCTTTTTATTGAGTATATTGATGAAGTCATGGGCAATTTGTTGAGGATGAAGCTGGCATAGTTCCTTTTAGGCTTCATTTAGAAAGTTAGGTGGCTGGCCATTTTTTAAAATAAATAAGATTGTCTATATTTTGAGTCCACTCTGAGAATTGTTCTAAAGAAGTTAATTAAGATAAATAATGTTGTCAAAGAATGAAGCCTAAGAATAAGATTTAAAGAATTTTCACAGTAAAATATATTTCCTGGTAGTCATTTAGGGGCAATAATCAAATAGTCTCTAACCATGATGATGGATCCTAGTTAGGAAGAGATATGGGGCCTATACAAGTGGGTTGGTAAATTCGTGGACTATAAATCTACATCATTAAGTCACTACTCCTTCACTTAATAAACAAATAATCTCGACATTTCTTTGTAAATCTTATTTTCCAACATGTTAAATCCCATTATTTAAGTGCCCTGTGTGGCAAAGTGTTCTTTGACTATCAATTATTGCTTTCTGCCTAAATTCCAATATATTCAGTTTGCCCTTAAGTCTTTATTTGTTTTCTGTTACTTTCTTATAGAATCTTGTCTTAAAGATGAGGAGTACATGCTTTTCAGAATTATACAGACAAAAGGTTTTAGGGGCTGTTCATTTTTCCATATATTCTGCCAGCACACAAGAATAATTCAAACTTCCTCAGCAATCTTTTCTGAGATTTATAGAAATCTACAACTAATAATAAAGGATGAGGAGAATGTGAAGCCTTCCTCAGGATACATGACTAATTAGCAAAATAATTTCTTACCATTCATTTTAATTTATTGTGATTCTCTGCATTAGGAATTATAATGTTTGATGATGATTTGCTGAAGAGCTATACATCCTTTCACCTTGAACTTCATGTTCTCATCATACCCATTCTCCATAAAATTTCCTGCGTGAGCCATGGTGCTATTCTACATCATGCAGTCTTTGCTGATCTTCTTCCCTCTGCTGTCACCCTGATAAGTTTCTAATCTTTCTTCAGAATCCAGTTCATTTCCTACTCAACGTTATAACTGCACCTGCCAACTGCTATCCTCCTTTCTTCTCAGTGGAGTCTTTGTGGTTGTTCTCAGGTCTTGAGGGTCAGCCCATTTCTGTGTCGCTGTGTCGGCATCTTAACATACCAGAAGATGAGAAGTTGTGGACCTGAGTCTTCACTCTTGTTACTTTGCTAATATCCATTCAATTTGGACAATTTGAATGAATTGCAAGTAAGAGGAACACATATATGATTGCATAGTCAATCAATGACTTGAAAAAAAATGAATATCAACCTGGCTGGCATCCAATATGTCAGTTGAATCCACTGCCATATTATTCGGTAAACATACTGTGTAGACTCAGGTTCGCATTCAGATTATGATGTCTTTGCTTAGAAAGTTCCATTCTATTTCTACATCACTAGACACCAAACTGATAGTTAACATCCTTGTTTCTTAAGATACATGCAAATTTTAGGTACAACTATACATGCTAGCAGAAGACTCTACCCAATAATCCTAAACAACACTAATATCACCAACTTTTAGACCCTCAGACATCCTTTAAAATTTTTCTTGGGCCGGCCGAGTGGCGCGGTGGTTAAGCGCTGGCTTGGGAAGCCAGCGGCCCCAGTTCGGGTCCCACCTATAAGGGCCAGTGACACTGCCCTCAAAAAAAAAAAATTTTTTTCTTAAGCATATTTAGTGAAGGAAATTTTAGTTTTACGGTAGATATTCACAATTGAATACAAAGAAACTGCACTATTACTTGCGATCCATCTAGTATTGATGTATGTTATATGTGAACATGAAATGTATGACTAGTGTGTTATGTATGGACTAAAAATCCAGAGCAATGTTTAGATTTATGTATTTATATACATGTCAATGCAATAAAAAATATTATATTGTATTTCCCATATTGAACTCTAGTCCTACATTTGCTCTAAGAAATACCAGATAGAAGAGTATATGGAAAAGACACAGAAATTAATATTGAAGTGATGAAGTTTGACCTTTTTAAGATGAAAATCTTGCCAAACTTTCCATGTTGACATGGCAATATTTTATGAATAAATCTAATATCTTATAGATTTAGCACAGTTCAAAAGTCACCATCTGTTTCAAGAAGTGAAGGTTCTCACTAATACATAGTTTCTTGGCTCTAAGACTAAAAGCATGCAATCCATAGTTTATATAACATTAACTCAGGAACATGTGAAAAACTTTTACATATTTTAGAAAATTAGAAACATAAAGGACATTTTGAGTTATTCTCAAAATTATAATTGATAATATGTTATGGATATTCTTTCTTCTTATGTTAACTTGGTTATTTTGCTCATTCTCTATATAAAGTTAGTTATAAGTCAATCAGCTGGGCAGCAAGTTGAAATACAAGGAAATTATATGGGAAAACAGCAAAACACTAGAATCTGATTTTGAACAGTTGTCTAAAAGGCCTTTGGCATATTAAATATGAGTATTATAAGAAATTGTAGGGCCGGCCGAGTGGCGCATTGGTTAAGCGCTGGTTTTGGGATGCCAGCGGCCCCGGTTCGGATCCCACATGAGGGCCAGTGACACTGCCCTCTACAGCTAACAACAGCTCCACCTGGAGCTGGGCTGTGCGAGCCCCGGTGATGGTGTGGGCTGCAGCCCCTGCTGCAGTGGGCTGCCATAGGCTACAGTGAGTGGCCCACAGCCAGCGTGAGCGGCTGGCAGCCAGCGTGAGCTGCCAATAGCCGCAGTGAGCGACATCCAGAGGCCAGCGATCGATCTGCCTCATCCGGGAAGAGCAATGACGATACCAACCGTGAAGCAACATCCTCCGCAACTAAAACTGAAGAACAAGAAGACGGCAACTTGTCTGTTCCCCTTCCCCGATTCCCCAACGCTGTTCCCCTCCACCAATTCCCCAATAAAATCTTTAAAAAAAAAAAGAAAAAAAAAAAAGAAATTGTAGTTTGTTTCTTTCGTAATTTTTATAAATTATTTACTAGTAAATCCCTTTGTTTGATATGGCCAAAATAAGTTCTACTCAGAAACCTTTTTATTTCCCATTTTTTTGAGGTTAATGCTGGTTTTACATTAGAATAAATTTTTAATCTATTTTCTTAAATAACTGTGGGAAATAAAAAATAAATAAGATCAAATAAGAGGTAAATAATGAGCAGTTTTTATTAGTTTATTTTGTTTTCTGGGCCTAACGTCTAAGAAGGTAATGTGACAAGAAGGCTTGCAATGGTTTTACCTGATGTTTGTTGGAGTTTTCTCAAGTACTAGGGTTCTTGTTACCCAACTACTAGAAACTTTTCTAGCCTTTGTTCAATGGGTCTTAAACCAAGCATACATTTCTTCCACTGGTTTGCTACTAAAACGTGGCTGATAGGGATGTGTATTCGGGTAGTCATGCCATTCTCTGCCAACACCTACCTGGCTTTGGTTAACCTAAGAGCTTGTTAACCAAAATTAATCATCAGACATTAGAGTCTAATGATTACCTTAGATATGCAAAGATAAATCTTTGAGGACATGTTGTCAGATGTTTGGGATGGTGAAATATAAGGAAGGTAGAATAGAGTATGTGGTTTTAAAACAAGCAGATAAAAGAGTAAACTACCTGGAAGAAAGGACACAGCACTTCTTTAGAGAACAAAATAATAGATAAAGCAGTGTTTTTTTTTGTATAAGATAGACTCAAAAAGTGCTAGAAAAATTTAAACTTCAGAAACTTTAAAAAGTATATATATAGTATGATAATTTTTCTGAACCTCCCTAAGTAGAATAATCCTTGTAAAAACCAAGACTCTCTTTCTGTGATTCCTTTCAAAATTTGTTGAAATGAAAGACAAACTGTGCATGAGTATGAATTACAATGTATCTGTAGAACTGTGATCTCTGCTCCAATTCATTTAAGAACTTCTATCTTTATACCGAATTGACCTCAATCACTACAAGTGGCTTATTCAAGTTTTCTCTATTTCTGTCATTTATCCAACAGATGTCATGCAGATTTATTGAGGAAATACTGCCATGTTTATTCTCAGTGGCTAGTCACAAAATAAAAACCAAAGCCATCTTTTACATGTTTTCCTTAGAGCTTATTCCATTAACTTTTGAAAATAAGTTCTTCTCAATCATACTGTTGTATTTTATTGTAAGGATCCTTAAACACATATGAAAAAAATTCCATCAACATTCATATAATAAAAAAAGAACCTAATTTGTATGCTTTTAAGGGAGAAATTTGTTATGAATTTGCATAGGAAAAGTCCTGTCAGAATTATAACCAGAATGAACTGTACAAACAAACCCTCTTAATTTTTAAATTATGTCCAGTTAGGGATGGAGTTGTAAGAGTGGAGCACTCAAGACAACAGAGAGAAAGTGACATCACTAGACAGATAGAGATAATGCAAAAGGCAAAATCCATCAAAGGACATACACTAAGACAGGGTCAGAAGCCTCAGTGTGTGTGTCTTTCTCCATTTTTCCACCCCTCTTGCAGGAACTCTTTCTCATCTATACTGTAACTTGTTGCTCCAAACTTCTAAGGGACTTTATATTCTCAATTATTCTTTAATTTTCAATGTATTAACACCTTCCACTCAACTAATAATTTCATTGATAGCTGAGCATGCTCAAACTCTTTAACCTTACCCCCCCCCCCCTTGACTTCTCCCCACCATCTTACCTCTTTTAACACCTTCCCAATAAAAGTTTTTAAAAGAGTTGTCTATACTTGTTATTTCAATTTTCTCCAATCTGGCTTCTTACTCTGTGGAAGTCTTTGGCTTATTGGATCATGTAGGTAGTCCAATGGACTATTGGAGCATTTGATAAACCATCTTAGCTGTAGAGGACGCAGTGTCACTGGTTGTAATGTGGGATTGGAACAGGGGCCCTGCTGCTCAGAGCTGGCATCCCAAGCCAACTCGTACCCCAGTGCTCCACTCAGCTGGCTCTGATCCTCTTTCATTCACTCTTTAACATAGCCATAAGGCCCTACAACATTTTCCATCTGTTGATCTCTCAATCTTCATCTTCCAATACTCAGCCACCCTCCTCTGCTTCTCTGTTTCATACCTATTGGTCTGTTGGATCCCTTAATATGCCATGGCTCTTTACTCCCAAGAGGCTTTTCACAGGCTCTTCTCTCTGCCTGGAACATATAGACCATTGCTTAAACAGTTTTGTTTTTTTTTTTTTTGGTTTTCCCTCAGATTTTAATTAGTCCCTCATTAGTGTGACTATTTATCAATTTTCCTCACTAAACTTTATACAGATAAGAATTAGGATTTATCTGTTTTGGCTTACCATTGAATTCTAGGAGTTTAGTATAGTACTAAAGTATATATAGTATATAGTAGTATAGTACTACAAATAAGAACCTTTTGTTATGTGAATGAATGATATTGAAATCAGAATTAAACAAGTCAGAAGAAACAGGAAAGGAAGTAAGAAATAAAAATTAAGACATATTGAGAGTGTTTAGCAAATGGGCACACAAAAATTCTAAAATTAATTTTAATTAATTTAAATTTACCATATACATTTGAATAATTTATATTATTGTATGAATTTAAATGATTCAGATAACATGTAATATAAAATATATAATATAGTCCTAGGGTCAGCCTTTCACCACCTTGAAGTCTTATGGGATATTGCCTTTAAGACATAGCAGATTGCCATTTTTGCATCAGTACAGATAACTCTTTTTTAATTTTTAAACTTTAGATGAAATTAACTGAAAGACTTGGAAAATCCTTGGTTTTTAGTTTTACTAGAAGCAGCAATATTTTTTACAGGATGCTTTCAACTTCAGGCTACCGAAGGATCTGAGTGGTTTATTTGATGACTGTGCAATTAGGTCATCAATACTTAAAGGCAAAAAATAAAATAATTTCTTTAAGCAAGTCTGACCAAAAATAGAAATTATGTCATAGGTAATCAAATGTGCCATTTTTTTGTATAAAATTATTACAGTAATTAAAATGATGACATTTCAATAAAAATCACTTTTAAATTGCTTTCCAAGTTATTCAACTTCTCATCTGGCTTTTGGGGAGGGATCAACTACTAACCTTTGTAAGAGAGACGATCAAAATTGGAGTTAAGTTCATCATTCTGAAAGTTTGTTTTGTCTGTACAGAATTTAATGTTTTAAAAGGGTATGCCTAATTTATGAATAATTTCAATACCTTAGGGTAATTTCACTGCCTTCTTGTCGTAACCAACTGAATTGCCCAGCCTAGACACCTTCATTTTTCATTCATTCAGACATTTACTGAGCAACTTTTCATCTGATGCCCAGACTAAGGGCATTAACAATGAGTAAGATACTGTCCCTGTCTGTAAGGAATTTCTATTTTCAGATTGGTGTCAATCTCCTCGATTTTATTTTCAGATTGATGCAGACCCTGGAAAAGTCTATTTGATTTATATAACCTTAATATGTTAGCCAAGATTCTTGCTGATCTGATTAACTTATCCAATTGTCACATAACACACACACTGAGACACAAAATGTTATTTAAAACTACATAGAGTAACTTTAGAGACCATTATCACTAGAATGTTATACTGATGAAGAACTTTAGATTCTTGGCTGTTAAGTAAAAATTTCATTCAGTAATACCCTTGGGATATGACCATTATATTTAGGCATTTCTCTCTTCTGATATTTCCTAATTCTGAAGCATGAACTAATTTCAAGACAACCTTCCAAAAACGTATATGTTCCAGAAACACATTTCCATTTAATATTCAATTTTTTAAATTGATTTCCTATTTCTGTGCAAAATTAATGGCTTTCCTCTGCGGTCTCCAATTCCTAACAGCTATATTCTTTTCACTCAATAGATGTTTTAGTCTTGACTTTTGCTGTCTGACTTATTGTGCTTAGCAGTCAAAATGATGTGATTTCACTCATATGTGAGATATAAAACTGAAAGCAGCAAAGGAACAAAACAAACAGAGAAACAAAAACTCATAGAGGCAGGCACCTATTTGATGGTTACCAGAGGGGAAGTGGAGTGGGGGTATGGTAGAAGAGGGAAAAGTGGGTCAAATATATGGTGACGGGGGCCGGCCAAGTGGCATGGTGGTTAAGAGGTGTCTTGGGAAGCCAGCGGCCCCGGTTCGAGTCCCACATATGAGGGCCAGTGACACTGCCTTCTTAAAATATATATATGGTGATGGAAGGAGATTTGACTTTGGGTGGTAAACACAGAATGCAATACATAGATGATGTATTATAGAAATGTATACTCGAAACCTATATAATTTTACTAACCAGTGTCACCCCAATAAATTTAATAAATAAAAAAATATAGATGTTTTATTAAACAGCTGAATGGCATCTTAACTTCAACTGAACACCTGACTATTTATTTGCTCTTTGATATTTTCAAGAAATTGATACAAATTATACCTTACTTTGTTTTTCTTTTTTTATCTGAGCCATCCTGTCACCTGCGGGCAGCTCAGTGGCAGCTCAGCTTGGGCTGGGCATAAATTATAACTTACTTTAATTTGTAGTTTACTCCACTACATTGTAGGACATTTTCTCCTGTCTAAAACATTCATATTTGGTCCAGGCCAAATGGTCCTTGGTTCAAATAGCCCATAATGTTTATTTATACTTTTGATTTACAGGACTAATACAAACAAAAATCATATTTTATTGGTCCAATAATTGTGTTTTGGCTGTACTGCCAATAATAACTCTTCTTGCCTTAATAAAATATCTGTTAATGGCACATGGGGTTAGGTAGCTGGGTTGGGGTTGGAGTCTTGTAGAAAAGTGGGATTTATTCGACCTGTGCACCTTTAGGAAAGGACCAATGTTCAAGGAGTTTTGGCATGAACCAAAGGTCTCTGTGGACATTTCAGACAGCACAAAATGTACACTAATCCTCCACTAAACTGAAAAAAGTGTTTGGCAAAACATTTTTCAGGTGGACCTTTTTGTCTTTCTGTATTTGGGTGACTACTATACATATAGATAATATTTGAAAAATAAGACTCAGAACTATAGTTTAAAGAAGTACTGTGGAATACTTACCGTATGGTGAGAGGGATGAATGCATTTGTGTTAATGCTATAATTAGCAGAAAGAGTCAAGCTGTTTTGAGAACTTCCACATCTATATTTAACTGTGGGCCTCCCTTCCACAAGAAATAAATGGAGAAACTGTTGTCCAAAACTCTTCTCATTACCTTCAAAAATAAAATTACATTACATTGATTAATATAGATTCTTTTTATTCAATAACAATCATTCATTCAACAGACTCATTGTTTTGCCCTCAAGGATTTATGATTTGGTGAGATGGGAGGAGTGCTATTAGATAATTATTCACTGTAACAAGTACTATATTAGAAATGCACATATTTTCCACAGGCTGAAAATAGCATGATATTAACAGCAATAACTTGACATGAGATTAACTATTGACTCTGTTTCCTAATAGATAGATGAATTTCAATATTTTGAGCCTCGCAACATAAACTGATAACTACAATACTACTGCAGGGACAGAAGAGACAGTTTAGGAAATAAAATCAATGAGGTTGTAAATATTTTTTTTTAGGGGAACAGAAAGATGTATGTCTTTTTAGGGAGACCAGTTCATGGATGGTGTAGTGGCCTTACAACTGCACTGTACACTGAAACTGCCACTGAACAATATTATATGTCAACTATAATTTAACACATATATAGTCAAGGGATGTGGAATATAGTGTGGGGATGGAGTCAATGGAATTGTAATAGATATGTATGATATCGGGGGGGGGAAGGAGAAGGGAGGGGTAGTCACTTTGTAAGAGGTGAAAAAGATACCTATTGCATAGTTTTGTTCATCTGTAACTAATAATAATAATAATAATAATAATAATAATAATAATAAAAAAGTAAGAAAAGAAAAAGAAGTAATTGGTGCTTAGTGAGCAGTACTGAAGTAGTAGCATCAACCAGTTAAGAGGCTGGGCCTCATCTACATGGGTGCAGAACTGGGATCTTTTTGTGTTCTTATACTGATGGGGCCCAAATTTGCTGATAAATAATAACTAAACTCACCAGAAACTGAAAAACAAACAAACAAATAAAACAAACAAACAAAATAAATGAATAAATAAATATTTTGAGCCTTGGTTTACTCATACATTATGATGGGATAATGAGAATAACTAATTATTAGAACTACTGTGATAATTAAATAAAATAATAGATAAAAAGTGTCTGGCACCTACTATTGAATAATGATTTATTATTTTTAATTAGTTATATTTTAATTTTAATACAGCTTTTATAAAAAATCAAAATGATGTAGAAATATATAAAGGACAAAAAGAAACATTCCCCCTTTCTCCAGCCCATTCTTTACCCCAGTTGGATGTATTCTTTTCTATCACTTACCTATCTACATACAAATATTTATATAGCCCTGATTTTATTTTTAAAATTAATAAAATGTAATAAATAGCTTTATTTATCTTTTTCTTTGACTTAATGATAAATTTTAGACATGTGTCCATGTAAGTACTTAGGAGCATGCACACGTGTGAGTGTATGTATGCATATATACGTATATATACATATATGTGTATGTGTATATATGTATATATGTATATATGGAGAATATGAAAAGAAGTACCTTTTTTTCCCATAATATTCCAATTGATATTATTTTTGGACAGGACTTGAAAGCTCTAGAAAGGCTCATTATTAAGCCATTGAAGGAAAGTTCATTCTGTTGTTTTACTAAAAAGATACTTGAAGATCCATTAGTGAAGACACGTGAAGTTAATTTTTTTTGAGATAATTCTTTATGCTTTTAGGTAGACTGTGTAGGAATTATTTCAATAAATCATAAATATCTTGGATATTTCTGAAAATTTGTCCAGAAAATATTTTGAAACTCTATAAAATATAGTTATAATTCTCAAATTTTATTTATCCTAGTGAAGTCATTGATTGTATATCCTGATTTAGATTTATTAAATATTAAACAATATTTCTAAGAATAAATTGTAATCATTACTTGCAAGACGATGGACTCTAGCTTCTAGATATCATAGACTTTTTGAGAAATAATCCTACACTTTTGAGTCTAAAATTCATATATATAGTGCATACTTATACATACAGTATATAGATATTATATATATACTTAGTATCAAGAAGTAAATAATAATGAAATAATGCAGAGAGAGGGAAAGAATGATATCTCTGTCTATATTTTGAAAGATTTGGTTTGTTTGAATATTGCATTGGGTTGTAGATCTGAAATTTTCTAAGTAATTTTCTTCATCACTTCATTGACATATTGAAGATATAGTAATTATGGTTTATATGGTTATGTGGTTTACCATTTCCATTAAAAATGGGTATTTTTCTAAATTTGAACTATTGTTAACAAATTTTCCCAAACAGCAATGACAGTTTGATTTGAGATCACGTATAAACAAACATTCAGAAGAAATTCATTGGTCATCAGTTTGGATTAAAATGAAGTTCATCATTCCTTATAGAATTGATAGTGATGAATACAGATATCATATTTATTAAATCAGGTATATAGACAGTAAAATTTGTAAAATTTAAAATTTGTAAATTTTAATGAAGCAACACGGATTTCTACCTCCTTTCATAAAAGAAATCTTGATGATAAAATTACACTTGTATTATTTATAATCAAATTAAAATACAGTAAGGTTAATTGATTTATCTTAACTTGTACAGTTAGCTCACACTGACTTGAGTTCAAGTCTACCCTTGGTAACCTACTGACATTTTGATCCAGATTTACGACAGCAGCAGTTGGATAATCTCTCCATCCTTGGTGCCAGCTTTGTGGTGTATGGTAAAGACTGTTTTCTGATAAGAGAAGTACCCATTTGACATGCTACAAATCTTTAATACATTATTGATTATCCCCTGAGACCACTGCACTGTACACCTGAAGCTGAATAATAATATTGAATGTCAAATATAGTTTAATATGATATATATATAGTCACAGGATGTGGAGTACAGCATAGGGAATAGAGTCAATGGGATTGTAACAGCTATATATGATGTCAGAGGGTAGTAGATTGGGGGAGGAGGGTTATCACTTTATGAGGGGTGTAAATGTCTAACTATTACATTGTTCTGTACACCTGAAACAAACAAAAAGGACTGTTCTCTTCACATGCATTTAGCTCTCTACTAAACCTACATGCTTTGGCTGTAGCTTTAGCCCTCCCATTTCCTGGTTCTCCTTAAAGGTTTGTATTTGTATATAGAAGCAACAACCGCAGTAACCACCTTTGCAAGAGTTGCACATGATTTAAAGACATAGAATAACAATGATGATATGGGCAGTAACGTGTATTTAGGATGTGGATAGGGAGAGCTAGTTGGTCAGTGGAAAGATGGCAAGCAGAGAAGCCCCACAGAAATTGCACCAATTGCCTATCCCACTACTGTCTCATTCCTGATTCCAGGATTTCTGAGAGTCTAATTATTCTTTTCCTGGGTGGATATGTCTGTCAAGTGGATGTAATGTTAACAAAACCTACTGGACAAAAATATAGTATCCTGGGCTCCTAATCCCAAGTATCCTTACCAGGCATTATCTGAATAAGATATTTAGCATTTATTTCATGTTTCCATTTGCCAAACACTTTAAAGCACATTAAATGTGTTAACTCTCTCAGTCATTGTAACAACTCTTTGATATATTTGGTATTATTATTATTATTATTATTATTATTATTATTCCATTTTACAGAAACTGAGGCACAGAGATGTTAGGTAACTGCCCAAATGGCAGAGCTAGGCAGTCTAGCTCTAGAGTAGTTTTCTTAATCATGGGATTAGACTGTGCTTGAGATGTCATAGCAATGATTTCAATCCTTGACTGATCTCATTTGTTTTTCCCTTACCTCTGTTTACCAGAAGCAAACTTGTTCCTCACTAGGCCATCCCTTGATGTAATTACATCAGAAGCAGAGTTGTACCTCTTATTGACTTATCTCTTCATAAATTTCAATCATAGAAATAGAGGCCAACTGTTCTTAATATAATTGTTCTATTTCAAGAGAAGCTTAATGAATCACATCATTCTAGGTCAAGGGTTGGCAAATTATGGCTCATGGGCCAAAATCTGCCCTTGTCTGGTTTTGGAAGTTAAGTTTATTTTTGAACACAATCACATTTATTTATTTACTTTTTTATGTGGCTGCTTTTTTATGCTATACTGGCAAAGTTGAACAGTTGTGGCAGAGATTGTACGGCCCGCAAAATTATTGACTCTCTGGCCATCACAGAAAAAATTTGCCAACCTCTGTTCTGCTCCTGATCAAGTAGACCCAGGAAAAAATTCTTTGATTCCAGTTACATTTTGACTAAATCCTTGAAATTTGTACCCTTTTGTTTCTACTTATCACAGGAAGAAAGTATCACAATGTTTAACAGAATAATTTCCTAAAATAAGGTGTCAGTACCTACTAATTTTTCATCACAACCACCAAAGTTGAGTAACTCACAAACGGGATTTTAAGAACTACCCTAATCAAGTGCGTCCTCTGTGCAAGGTCCTGGTTGGAGTACTGAGGAGGTTGGTGGGCTAGAGATGCAAAACACAGTTCCAGATTATGAGGTGTTCCCTCTTTTTTTTTAACTTTATTATTATTATTATTATTATTATTATTAGTTACAGATGTACAAAACAATGCAATAGTTATTTTTTTCACCCCTTACAAAGTGATTCCCCCCTCCCTCTTTAGTGAAAACATATACGTGTAAGCATAGATCCCTGGTGTTGGGAACCCCTCTACTCAGGACCAGTTCTTAATTTATACTCTATTGTAAGACCTATCCATCAGTTTTCTCATGGAATCATGTACATAGTATCTCTCCACTAAATGGTGAGAAAAGGGATATGGATTGTCTCTTACTCATCTTTGCACCCCTCACAGTGTCTAGCAGGGCGTGGTACACTTTCTAGTCACTGAGTTAAATTTTATTGAATTTGACTTTGCTGCATAAAAAAGGAAAAGATACAATGAAAACAACCTCACCATACCTTATAAATGGCAATGTATGAACTCATCCATCCATGCTATCAACCCTACTCCCTCCCATATTCATCTGGACAAAGATATTCAAAGAATTTTATGGTGTACATTGCAAAATTGAAACAACTGAGCAAACTTTTTTCTATAAGAAAAGAAGATGATTTTTAATACGTCAGGAAATACTGTGGGATTTCATTAGCCTTGGCATCAGTATCTAATGAAGAAACTGTGTATCCTGCTGAGAATCATTTTATAGAGAAAGGCAGATGTAATGATTCTTTCGATTTGTTTTCTTTATCAATATCAGAAATCTCTTCTTTTAGCCTTCCCTAAATACACACAAAAAAAGACTCCCATAATCCTGCTTGTTTTGTCAGTTTATTTATTCCTACCAGGAATAAATACCAAAGGTTAGTCCTTTTTCTTTCTTAAATACAAACATTAAATAATACAAAGTTTCCTTGTGAATCCTATTCTTCCACTGGAGTTGCTCATGTAATTTGCCTCCTGTAACTTGGTCAGGTTTCTGCTTCTAATTCTGAAAGATCACATACTTCCAAAGGGCAGGCTTATGTCTTTTCAAAGAGGCAGCACAGAATGGATTCAACCACATAGTAATATATCCCATGACGAAACCTCCTGATTGATACCACTTGCTGCACAGAGCTCATTTTCTGAAAGTGCACCTAAAGAATTTTGTGTGGTCTCAGCCCTTCTCCCGTGACCTATTAGTACCTCTTTTGACTGGGTTCCAGAATTTTGAATTGGTTCAGTGGCAGATTCAAAAAGCTTTCTTTCATCTTGACTGCCGTTCTCAGAGCTGTCTGTCTCCCACAGAGAGTTCTTTTTTAAACTATCTTTTCCAAGGATTTTTACTATAACCCCATGAGGACTCAAGTTTTATCTTCCTTTTGTTCCTTTTCAACATCAATTAGTTGGTGAGGCAAACTGAGAAAAGATAAATCTACGGTTTTGAACTAGGAATATAATTCAAAGCTGACATTGGCTTAAAATATGCTATTTCTCTATCTTTTTCTCTTCAATATTTGATGATACAAAATACAAATGTTCCATAAATGTTTGTAGAATGGAACTGAGTTTTTGCTGAAATAGTCAGCAATGGAAAAAAATGGTAAAACTAAACAAACAAACAAACCCAAAACAAAACAGAACAAAAAAAAAAAACAGACAAAAAATCAACCCCTAGACTCTAAAGTGAAACATCTGTTTTAATTTCCTCACTACATTTAATTGCTCCTACACATAATATATTGATTTCAAAGGAAAGAAAATTAGTTCTTAAGTCAAGTTAAGGGACACCTTTTATAAACTACGGGTGTCTAACTGAATCACAAAAAACTTTGTGTTCATCTGTTGTGAGGCTTCTATGGGTTTGACAAATTCTAAGAGGAGTGAAAGCAGCAACCCCATGAAACATTCTGATGAGGTATCCCCAGCAGTGTAAGGTTGAATTGCCACTTTAGAAATGAACAAAAAAAAAGCTTTACAGGCAAAAATATTTTCTCCATTCAGAAGCTACGACACTCCCACAAGTAAAACAGCTTTGATGTGCCCAGTGCTGTGACAACAATTACATAAGACAAGGACAGAAATTGATAATCATTACAATGGCACCGTTTTCTTACTAATAATTTCTAGTTTGATTTTTTTGGGGGGGTAGGTCAATGGATATGAAAGGCAAAAATAATCCTATTACACTAATATCAGCTTGGGGTTTTTAATGGTTTAAATGAAAGTACCAACTAGAGCGTGGTGTGTATGTGCTTGGTTTGTATTTCTATGACTTTCAAAAAGAGCACGGTGAGTAGCTGTATAATCATGAGCCAGGAGCAAGGTCCAGGAGAGAATTCCCAGAGGTTGGCTACTTCTTTCGCTATGTTAGTGAAAGCACGCTTTCCACATGGAAACACCTTCCAACGCTATGTAACTTAAAAAATTGCAGAGCCAGAAAATCATTTTGCTTTGTGGCTTTAAATTATTATGTTTATGTCTTTTGTTCTATTTTTTTGTTGTTGTTTGTTGTTTCCCCGGCAATGCACCATTACCTCTAAATTTCATGGTCGTCTACCACTATTTAAGTTTCATATATAAAACCAAGCTTTCCTTCTTAAAATCTCCTCCTCCTCCTCCTCCCTTTCTCTCTCTCTTTCCTTTACCATTAATAAATCAGACATCCTAAAGCCATCATTTAAACATGGATGCTTATGCTCCTGGGAAATAAATAATGGTGTCCTAGTTCTGACAAGTTACTTTCTTTCTAAAATATAATACAAATGCTCAGTTTTAACTTCATGTTCAAAACTTCTAACTGTACCCGGTTTTTCCAAAAATGCTTCTTTTAGGCATTTTACTCATAGTCAAGCAGTAAACAGGTTTTAATTTTATTTAGAAAGTACAGAATGATGAATCAATTTTGCAAAATACTTCAAAGTAGAGGAAGAAATCATTTGGGAAAGAGAGTTGCCCTGCAGTAGATAATTTATCCAAGTACTGAAGACATGGCACCTCCAATATAATGAATTATTAAAACTATTGTGCATTCATTTCAAAAGAGATAAAACAATTGTCACATTTGGAATATTGCAAGTAACATACTTTTGTGATGTTCTGCCATACGAGAAAGAGGCCTGTAAATTCTGGCTACAGAGATCCTTGTGAGCATATTCCATAACGTAGAGAGCCCTGGATATAGAGGCATTTCCTAAAACAAATACTGTTAATACTACTTTTTTTCAGACCAGCTAATTTTAAAATAATGCTAAGAGTGATAGGAATTTTCCCAATTGTCAAATCAATCCCATCTTTGGAATGCCTTTTTCCAAGTTATCAAGTATTGAATGCAAATCACATTTGGTGATTTATACTATAAAAATACGTTCTGAAACATTTGCGGCATTTATGTTTTACTGCTATAGCCATATGCCATCAATTTCATATGCTTGTTATATTCTTCCTTGCTGGTTCAGAGCCTGTTTGTAAGTCATGAATGACTCATAAATTAAAGAAACTTCTAAAGAAAACTAGAAAGAACCAAGATTTGCTTTTGGTAATGCCTCATGCGCTAGGATAGAAAAGTTTCCCCACAATATTTGAATGAATAATTCATTGATTCAATAGGTTAACATTTCAGAAAGAAATATAATATGCAGGCAGTCAAACATTTAATACTTACTGTAGAGAATAGTTCCATTCAAAGTGTTTGTTTTTATAGTCAAGTAGATGGTAACAATACTGTTATGTTTCTTCTCCAGGACAGCCTCCAACTCATTCAGGTTTGTAAGAAAAGGCAGTTCTAAATAGGAATTCCTGTTGAAAGATGGAAAAAATAAACCTGCATCTAAAAAAAATAAAAATAAAAGTCATATTAATAAGTTCTGATATTGCTAATCAAGTAGATAATAACATAACATTAATAGTATTCATTGAAAAGGATAAAAACTGACATTTACAGGTATTATTTAGGCCTGACTTAAGAAATTTAGATATATAAGTATAATAAATTTGTAAAGGCATTGTTTCAAATAATTAGCCATCAGTCCCAGATGAAAAAACTCAAAGCAAAAATTCTAATTTGTTATTTATGGATGAGCTTTAAGTGTGAATAAACGCCTGAAATTGTATGAAAATATCTGTGTCCCTGAATATGTGAAATTAGAGTTTTCATTAGATGCTTAAAATTGATGAATTTTATTTGATATAATTACATCTTAATAAAAAAGTTGAAAAAAAAATCTAACACAAAAAGCTTAGAAAATTGTCACATTCTTTTTATTAATATTCATTTATATTTAGTGCTTTTCAATAATAGATATTTTATAAGTAGTATTACTATAATATATGAGTTTATGAATTTTTAGAATATGAATTTTTAGAGCTACCCTTTTAGAATTCTTAATTTTTTAGATGATTAATCTCATAAAATCTTGAAGCATATACAATTTAAAAAGTATTCATTTTATTATTATATATCTATATTTAGATCTATAGACTTGGTACACTGAACAAGTATAAATTATAAGATGTTGGAATTGCAACTTAATTTTTGCCTGGCACTATGGAGGGAGTTTTCATATCAGTCATACTTTCTTGGTAAATTATACAACGATTCAAAAACTAACATCCAGTCTACGACATTTATCAACACTAAATTTTCCTTCATAGATATGACTTTTCCTAACCCCCTCCATCAGCCAAGGCCTGTGAAGCACCTGATACCCACTCTGCCTTGAGGGGTAGGAAGAAGCTGGTCCCTGCTCTTTTTCCCTTCTTACCACCTCTTTCAAACTAGCTGCTATTTTGGACACTTCCAGCTTTGAATGCGAGAAGGAACAGAGAGAGAAGCACACAGTAAAGGAGAGCTGTTAGAGCTGGTGATTGGTACTGTTGTAAGCAGGCCTCATACTCTCCAGGAATAGCAGAGATTTAAAATGGATGGTTTCTCTCATGGTAGGAATGTCAGATAAAGTACAAGATTCTCAGTTAAATTTCAATTTCAAATAAACAACAGATGATTTTTTTTTTCACGTAAGTATGTCCCAAACATTACATGAGACGTACTAAAAAATTATTTACTGTGTTTTTGAAATTCACATTTAACTGAGTGTCCTCTATTTTTAGTTGTTAAATCTGGCAACCCTGGGATTCATGAGGATTTGTGCCATCTTTAGAAAGCTTTTACCAACTGCAATTCCTAGGACTTGTGCTCTAGCCTGCCTTTGGCTTGCTACTATTAACGTGGTCCCACTCTAATTTTTCTTGTTATATACAGACTCCTGTGTTGACAGCCACTTTCCTGTGTCAAAGAAAAAGTTACACTGGACAAAATTAAATAGGAAAGAAAGACTTTATTCAAGGCTAATGCAATAGTGGAGAGAGGCCAGAATTCAGTCTTTGCTCCACAACTCTGAAACAAATGGGGTGGAGTTTTAAGTTTAAGAGCAGCGATGAGACCACAGACTACCTGTTTTGCTAATTGGCCTTACTCCCCAAACATAAGCCTTCTCATGTCTTCATTAAAGGGGGTAGTTTACAACTTGAAGCAAGGCACCCATTGAAGTTAGGCTCCTACCCTCATACAGAGACTGGGCGATAGGACCACTATCTTTCTTAATGATTACATTTGAAAGAGATGGGCCTAGGTCCTGGAGACTGTGTTATAAAAAGAGCAAGAGTTTTTAAAAAGAGTTACATCTGTGGGGGTTGGGGGGAGAAAGAATTTACAATAGAAAGTTTTCTAAAGTAAATGCTTGAAAAAAAGTGAGGTCAGGGGTCTAGAGTCAGGAGGAAGACCGTCTAAAGTCCAGTCAAGCTGAGGGGAATGTTCAAATTATCTTGGCCACCTGACTAGAAAAACCACTGGGGCCTAACATTAAATGACCCTAGGTCAACTCTCTTTTCTGAGGATCCATATCTACTTTATAGTAAATATGACTACATTCCCTGCCCTACGTTTGTGGGTATATGGTTAATTTTTAAATGGGATTATAGTTGATTTTCACTCCCCTCCTCTCCTCTCCTCTCCTCTCCTCTCCTCCTCTCCCCTTCCCTCCCTTCCCCTCCCTTCCTCTCCTCTCCTCTCAACAACACACACACACACAAACACGCACACACACACACACACACACAGAATGTGCTCTGCTTTCTGAGAGGTGAATATATGACTGTTGGTCCATGGTGTTTCTTTCCAAGTGATCTGGTTTTAGCTACTCCCAAACACTGTCATGTGATGGGTGGAAGAAGGTACATAAAGGGTGAGGTTGACAAAATAGCCTTCTACAAAACCATTGTCCCCAAAATTATGCCTTTAAAATCCTTTCTTCTCCTCAAATGCTGCCCCTTTTTATATCAAGAGTTATTTTCTAGTTAACCCTCTTTTAGATATAATACCTCATTTTGTTTATGGCATTATATCCTGGGTGTAATAGAAGGTTTATTTTTAACAATCTGTTTATGTCTATAACTTCGTATTGTCAGATACAAATAATATAATTTGTCTATTACAAAAATGCTTGATTAAAGTTATATGTATCTTCATATTTTTACAATTTCTTATTCTACACACAATCTTTAAGTTCTTGAAATTACCTAACTGGTTCTTTATTTTACTTTTTTTTCTTTCAAAGGTTTTCAGGCCTCGTTAGCAAATCCTTCATCAGTGTTTTTTTTTTTTTTTTTTTTTAGCTGAGCCATCCTGCCACCTGTTGGCAGCTCAACGGCAACTCAGCTCGGGCTGGCCTCGAACCGCTGTTGCTCAGAGCTCAGCTCGCATTCTTGAGCGAGCTCTTAACCAACTGAGCCATTCGGCTGGCCCCATCAGTGTTTATATACCTGGAAATCTCTGTAATACTTAATACTTATTTTTATTAAAAACTTTCTCCTTCCTTGTCTCTCATGACACTGTATTACAATTTGACTGTCTTCTTACCTGCCTGATTGTGTCTTCTCAGGCTATTGTCGCAACCATTCCATAATGGGCACAGTTTCCAAAGCTCTATTCTGGCTCATATAGCTCACCTGTATTTTTTCTAAATCTGCTCCTCATCCATTTTCTTACTCATAGAACTTATTCTCCCAGCCTTAGAAACCCAGCATCATTATCCACCCATCTCTTCCCAAACTAGCTGCTGGTTTCTGTCACCTCTTTCTTAGATAAAATCTTGTAACTTTCCTTCTGCTACCACTGCCCTTATTTAAGTCCTCATGACATTTCAACTCAAATGTTGGTAACAGCTTCTTTCTAGCTGGTCCCCTTCCTATAGTGTCTATTAGCTGTCATTGCTGTCATGTCAATTTACTCAATTTTAATTATCCAAGATCTTTGGTCAAAATACTTCAGAATAATCCACCTGCTTATGAAATAAACTAGGCCCTCCATGGTCTTATCTTTCAGTGCTTCCACATGCACCCACCTGTCAGTAAAGTTTAACTACATTTTCTTCTGTGGCTCTACTTGTGTTCACATTGTTATATTGTATTTGTCTGGAATGTCCTTTCCAATAATCCTAGGTATGTAAATCTTCCCTTAAATCCAGGATCACCTTGAATATTCCCCCACATTTGAACTCTCTATACTATTATATTTAAAACTCTTTCAGTGCATGCATGTTTTCTACCTTATAGTTGTTGCTATCAATGTTGGGTAGTGTTGATAAAATAGTAAATCTGTTAGTTTGGATAAGGGAGGTAACTTAACTTTAGTTAGTAGAAATAGAATATTCTAAATAAATGAACTCTCAAAAGACATGGGGGAGATATGAGTTAAGGAGTTGAGTTTGCTTACTTGGGACCAGAAACACCCATAACATAGTTGGAGTTTGATCAGATGGAATAGAATGTTTAACAGGCACAGAGATGTGCATATACCACTTTTTAATATAAGGAAAAAACAATATGCCAATCAAATTCAAAGGCAACATAGGTAGCTCTACACTGAAGGAAGTTTGGGTGAGAATTTTGCATGTCGCTATGCAGAGGAAAATGGTGAAGATTAAAAAGAGATGGACTTGGGTTTTAAATTAATAGAATCTTTAGCATATAACTTGGCAACTATTTAAATGTTGCATATATGTTGACTCTACCGTAATATGGCTTTAGACACTGTTTCTTCCTATTGCTTTTTTTTTTTAAAGACTTTATTGGGGAATTGACAGAAGGGAATAGCACTGGGGAATTGGGGAAGAGGAACATACAAGCTGCTGTCCTTCTGTTCTTCAGTCTAGTTGTGGAGGACGTTGCTCCACTGGCCCATGTTGGTTTATTATTGCGCTCATCCTAGGTGAGGCAGTCATCTGCGGGCCATTAGACAGCTGCTCATGGCGGCTCATGGCAGTTCATGAAGTGCATGCCAGTTGCCGGCCAGCCCCACTGCAGCCTATGCCGTTGCCGGTGACTCACAGTAGCCCAGTTCCAGGTCAAGCTGTTGTTCACCATCTTAGCTATAGAGGGCGCAGTGTCACTGGCCTTTTATGTGGGATTTGAACAAGGGCCCTGCTGCTCAGAGCTGGTGTTCTAAGCAAACACTTAACTAATGCGCCACTAGACCAGCCCATTCCTATTGTTTTTTAACTATCCTATTTGGAGTCATTGAGTGATCCAATATTTATTGAATGACTACTACATGCTACGATGGCTCAAGGAATACAGTGATGAGCAGAACAGATAAAGACCTCACCTTCAGGAAGCTTAGATTCTAGCTTCATGAATCAAAACCCCAAGCTAGAATTTATTCCACTGGTGTGGTAGATTTTTTTCCTCGGTTTTGGGAAGATATGCCACCCTATTTCCTTAACCATTTTTCCTTATATATACTTTCATCAAGGAGCATTGAGCCTAATGTAAGATGTAAGACTAGGTAAAAGGGAGAGTCTAATAAAACCTAGATCATCTACCCTTCAATACTATTCATTCTCTGGTGAAATGATATGTGTTTGATTCATCGTTGTATTCTCCTACAGCATGATCAGTTAAGCACATTGTAGGCAAATATATTCTTAAACAAATACAACTAAAGCTAAATAATCATTTATGTGGTTAAAACACAGAGAGAAAAAATATTCTCATAATTAAAATTAGATGAAGAAAGATTATAGAGATGAGATTCTAGCATTTTTCTCGTGGTTAAGCTTTTCACATTATTAATGAATTCACAAGAAAAGTTCTGTAAGAGGATACTCTTTATATAAGGGTTCATATGTGAACAAAATTATTTGGATCCATACTCAGGTTTTACTTATTCTGAGAAGCAGTGAAATCACCAAGAGCAGTAAAAGTATAATTCAATTTGCTTTAAAAAATGACTTCCATATTACTTTGCGGGAGCGTATCTACTGTATAATTCAGGCACACCTGCCTACTTCCTAGCTCACGCATTTCTTGAACCTTTTTTTCAGAGCTGACAGGTTTTATAAAAATTATGACAGGAAACAACAATTATGAACAATAAACATTTGCTATTGGATTGCTTTCTAACCATATTAATTTTCATTATCATCATGTTTAGTGAATGTGTTGGAAAACAGAGCTGCCCTGAATGTGGAAAACAAGACTAATTGGGGTTAGGCGAAGTGTTTTCCCATTGCTTCCAAAAGCCTCTTCAGGCAATGCTATTTGAACACACTCCAAATTTATTTCTCTTCCAATTATAAATGGAAAAAAAAAAAAACCCCACAGGGTTTTCATATGAAAATATGTACTAAACATCTTACAAACTATGTCATATAGTAGTTAATTAGTTGCTTCTGTTTACCACTTAAACATCTGTAAGGTTTAAATGTCTTAAAAGATTATATAGGCTGATATAGCTAATTATATTAACTTTTATATGGTTAACAAAATTTTAAAATCGGTTCTGTGTCATGGGAAAATGCAATAAATTAACTCAGAGGGAGGATTTTTTAAATCCCTAAATTCTATCAGATGAAAACAAAACTTTCAAATTGTCAATGGAAGGTGTGAAATCACAGCACTGAGTCTGAAGCACCTTATGTCAAAAATATGGATGTATTTATTTTTTTTTCACCCAATATACTTGTATTATATGAATTTGAACCACAGTTAATTAATAACAGCTCATTGAAATTTCATCCAGGGGAGCATCATGGAGTATTTTATGATAAAGAAAACACAGAAGAGATTAGTACGTTTACCATGAACACAATAAAACTGAACAGCATAAATGTTATTCTGAATAGAAATGAAACTCCTTTGTCAGTAGTATGAATTATAATCCCCTCAGCCTTGTTTAAAGGTCTTGTATGATCTAACCCCCAAACTGACATACTAGACTACTATTAAAGCTACAAATGTGATGGATCATGAATTATATATCTACAACTTTATTGTAATTCTTGGTACTATAAGAAACAATATTGTTTGCTATTCCTCCTTTAGAATGGAAGTAGATTTGATGTATTCAATAGAAATTAAAAATTAATAATTAATACTATTCAAATGTTTTTGTTGAATCTTTTCTTATTTCCCCCAGAAAGAACATCATGCAAATCCTATGACTAAGTTCATAAAAAGGAGATAAGATTGATGTTATTATTAATAAATATTTTAGTTTTAGTTAAAAAATATCACATTGTTCCTTTTATGATTCTAATTTTATTTAACCCTGTGATAAAAAGAAATATCATAAATTAATAAGTTCACATATATCTATTATGAAGAAGGATCACTAAAAAATAATGAATCTAGCCAATAATATTCAAAGACACAAAAGTTATAATCATCTACATTATTCCAAAATTATAAAATTAAGGTCTAAGACCTATGAAATAAATATACATATTAACTATGAGAAACTTTAATGTCTTAAAGATTTATATTATATATATAAAGATGTATAGTACATATACATATTTATATACATAATATAATGCATAGTACTATAGTATAGCTTATGTAAATTACACTAATCAGTCTTACCATATCATGTATTTTTGCTTATTTTAGGGTTAAAAAGAATATTGTAGATTTGGATGGCTCATGTCTCATGGACTAAATTACGACTTTACTTGGATAATTTCCCCATATTAGACATTCACATTTATATTAACCCATAAATATGGATCAACTTGTTAAATACCCGATAAAAATTATCTATGACTCTGGTGTTGCTATTAGTATTGCTGCTATTTTTGCAGCATCCAATTTTCTCCCCCATAGAAAAGCACTTGCAAAAATGAAGGCAGAACTAACATTTCTCCATTTGATCACAGACACTTCATTTCTCTGTATAAAGCATGAAGAGCATTTATTTGCATCTGACCAAAGCAATGCACAAGGAAACAATATGTGTTAAAACAAAACAAAACAAAACAGAAACCTCTTTTTTATTTTTCATTGTCACCACCAACCTAGCACTGCTGTTTTTCATCCCTTGGTTTCTCTATCCAAGAAAGTTTGATTATCATGATCAGCCTTTTGACCCTCTCAAAAATCGGAAGCTTTAAAGCTAGGACCCTACCTCCTTCCTTTTACAAAATAAAACTATAAAACATTGTTTAGCACACCAAAAATATCTTCCATTTGGTAAAAATAAAACTAGGACAAAAAAGATAAAGAACCATCAATACCTCACATTGAACTCGACATGTTGTCATAATAGCTATCAATCTCTCTCTAGTCTATTCCTATACCTTATTCTCTTAGTTCAGAAAATTTCCCTGAGTGATCTCATTTGTTCCCATAACTTTACCTACTTTCCAGCTTCTGAAAACTCTTGATTTTTTTCTTTAACACAGATAGCTTCTGACCTTATATGTCAAGATGTCTACTAGCAGATCCACTTGGAAAGAATACAGGTAACCTAAACTCAAAATATCCAAACCAGTTTGTTGCTTTTCCTCTTTTAAAATTTGATCCTCCTTCTCTATATCAAGCTGATTACATCTTTCTTGTTATTAGCAAAAATATATACTCCTATTACAACTCTTATTCAGCTGTACAGTAACATTTCTCTGTATAACCCACTGTATGACAACTGCGAGCTCTTTAGAAGCAGGCATCGTGGCTTAATTTTTTTGTGTGTTGCCAGAAAATAGCACGATTTTGGCAGATATTCAATAAATATTTGATGAATGAGTGAGCATGCCTCTAATATTTTGTTTTACATTTTAATTTTCATCCACCAAGTTGTTCAAATAGCAATCTCAGCATAGATATCAAACATTCATTTTTTTGTTCCCTACCTTCTAGCCCTCCACATCATTCATTTTACCCATTATTTAATTCTATTGGTTCTCCTTTCCTTGTAATGCCATCTTCATCTTTTGCCTGTACTCTTCCAAATTATTTCTAAGTTGTTCTCATGAGTTCAGGTTCTCCTCTATTCAATTCCTGTCAAATTTATCTTATTTAAACACAAATGTGAGTATATCCTTTTCTTGTTTTAAGAGTCTTTAATGGCGTCCCATTGCCAGCAAGATAGTAACCTTTTAGTTTGGCCAAAATGATTATTCATAACTTACCTTCCAAGACTACATAATTCTCCAAATACCCTATGTACTATCCACATTACATTATTCTGAATTTTGAACATTTATTGTTCAGTTGCACCACCTCTATCAATGCTTCTGTTTATTGGTCTTTGTTTCTTCTTAAATCATTTTGGTAATTTTTATTAAAAAAAAAATCAGATCTTTCAAAGAAGTCCTCAAAAGCACTGCCATTGATTTATACTTACATATAGTATTATAAAACTTTTAAAGTATACTTTGTCTATGGTTATGTCCTTATCTTATCTCTAATATATCTTTCTTCCCCTCCACCCCCAGATTAACATTGCCTTCTTTTTGATAGCAGAGCAGGTCAATCAGAGTCTGGGCTTCTGTGATGTTTCAATGAGATTGGTCCTACTCTGTTCTATTTTCCACATGTGATTTATGAGTAATAGTTTGCTAAATATGTTTGAAAATCATTAATCTAAGGCAAGATACACAGAAATTAACAAGTAAAGCTCTAATTAAGCTGCCATGTCCCATAACCTAGCCCTCTACATTGATGGTCCCCAAACCTACTCCTATAGTGGTTGAACTCATGCTATTTAAATATGACCACATGATAGATATCAAAATGTTAATTTATTAATTAAAAATATAACTGTATATAGATTGGGATACTGAATTTTTATGATTATAATATTTTTTCTATAGCCATGCTACATTGGAAGAAAATTATAATCAGTAAGTCATTAATGATCATATAAATCAGAGACCAAAGTATTAGAAAAATTACAAAAAATATAAATTTTGATGAAAGATATTTACAGAAAATAAAGCACTTAAAACAGCCCTACCTCATTAATCCTCAGGAAAATACTAATTTCAACCATTGCTAGATACATAGTTTTACAGCTTTCAGATAGAAATTAAAAAGTCTTTACTTGAAAGTGTTGGTGAATATGTGGAATAATTGGAACTGTTACACATTCCTGGGGTGAGTAAAAATTTGATAACAAACACATTGGAAAATTATTTGGAAGTATCTGGTAATAATTACTAAGAAGAGCATAAACTATCAATCCATTTCTCTCCTAGTTCTTGCAAGACTCTCTTGCATATGTACTCAGGAAGGGATATACAAGAATAATCAGAAGAGTGCTGCTTATTCAAAAAATAATTATAAAGAAAGTCTAAATTCCCATTAATAGATTGTTGACGGCCGGCTGAGTGGTGCCGCGGTTAAACGCTGGCTTGGGACGCCAGCGGCCCTGGTTCGGGTCCCACTTATGAGGGCCAGTGACATTGCCCTCAATAAAAAAAAAAAAAAAAAAAAAAGAAATAGGTTGTTGAGAATATAACTTGTGATGGTAGCATATAATGAATAGTATACAACAGTGAAATAAGTAACTCCTACAAATATCAATATGGTTGAAATGGTTGAACTTCTAGAGCATGTTACTGAGCTAAACTAGCAAGATGCAAAATAATAAATAGAGGTGATATTATTTACATAAAGCTTTTATTTTATTTTATTTATTTATTTATTTATTTATTTATTTATTTATTTATTTATTTTGAGGACAGCGTCACTGGCCCTCATATGTGGGACCAAACCAGGGCCGCTGGCTTCCCAAGCCAGCGCTTAACCACCGCGCCACTCGGTCGGCCCTATTTTTTATTTTTTACCTGAGCCATCCTGCCACCTGTTGGCAGCCACTGGCAGCTCAGCTCGGGCCGAGAATCGAACCAGTGACCCTGTTGCTTAGAGCTCACGCACTTGAGCAAGCTCTTAACCAACTGAGACACTTGGGTGGATAAAGTTTTAAGACAAATAAAATAATACTATATATTATTATTTAGTGGTATATACTAAGAGTATGGATAAATGCATGAGATAATAAAGACAAAATGCATGAGATAATAAAGACAAATTCAGAATAGTGCTTATTCCTAAAATGGCAAATAAGATAACACAGGGGCTTCAAATCTATTTGTGATGTTTTTCTTCTTACACTAGGTAGTAGGTCCATAAATGGTTGTTATGCTATTCTTTATGTCTTTTTGGAAAACAAATTATAATAAAGTTACTGGTTATCATGGGGATTAGAATACAGAACATTATATTAGAATACAGAGAAATAACACTGGTAAGGCCACAATGATGCAATATTTCCAATGCTCCAGTCCTTCATAATTTGCCTTCTATCCTCATCACTACACCAAAGCAGCTCTGACTAAAATGATCAATGACTTCAATGTCTCCATTAAGAACCAGAGGTGCAGGCATGATGTCAGGTGCATCACTGCCACCACAGCAGGCTGTTTGGCAGGTGGCAAGCCCACAGTGGTGGGTGTCTGGGCTGCACCACCCACAGAGGGCTAGGGCCTCCTCAAGGCCTGGCCAGGTTAGTGCGAAGCTATGTCTCATCCAGCTTGGCTTTTGACACAGAACTGCTCCCGCTGGATTCTCAGACCATCACACTTATTAATCATAAAGATAATACCAAAAAGTCTGATAAAACTCTGCAAGCAATTTAGCATGTAGAACAAGCCATCAGCTTGGCAGTTGGAAGACTTGTTAAAGTAGGGGAAGCTGTAGCCAATGAAAACTGGGATTTGAAAGAAGAAATAAACATTGCCTGTATTGAAGTTAAACAAACAGGAGAAACAATTGCAGCACTTAGAGATGTAAGCAGCTTGAAGCACTCAGAATCTGCTGGCCATATCACAAATTTTACAGACAAACCAGAAAGTTATAAAGGCTGCACAATTGCTTCTTTCTTCAGTGACAAAAATGTTGTAGCTGGCAGACCGAGTAGTCATTAAGCAGATAATAACACTGAGAAATAAGGTTCTTGCAACTATGGATAGACTAGGGAAAATGAATTGCTTTCAAATGTTTGTCCAAATACTCAGTCAACTTGGAAATGAAATGGTAGAGTTTGCACATCTAACCAGAGATAGACAAAATGTTTTGAAAGATGAGGAAAAGGTAAAAATGGCAGCAGCGAGGGGAGTTCTTCAAAAGTGTACAATGATGTTTCTCATAGCTTCAAAGATGTGTTTCAGGCACCCGAACTGTGAATCGGCCCGTAAAAACAAAGAAGCATTTGATCAAATGAAAGTGGCATTGGATAAAGTAATTGAAATTGTGACTTGACTGAAAACCCAGTGGAGAGATAGCATTTCACCTATCACTGTTTTTACTGAAATTAAAGAATTTAAAATGAATATTGAAACTCTTTGAAAGAATCTTTATTTTCAGTTAAAATAGAATCTCACAGTGAATTGGAAGCCATCTTGGAGTATACAAAGGACTTTACTGATTCCACCTACACCAGCCATGCACAGTGAACACACCTTGGAACTGTCAACTCGTGTGAGGATGGAACTGCAGCAGTTCAGTTTCTGTGTGGATTCCAGCTCAAAGCAAGACAACAATAAGCACTGCTGAAGAACTGGAACTCAGAATAGTGAAACTCAGTCATAGCCTCAATGGGCTTAAGAAAAAAACTTCACAGTACAGCAACTCAGCTGGCGGCAGATCTGTTAAAATACCATGCTGATCCTGTGGTTCTAAAAGCATTAAAACTTACTGCAGTAGAAGGAAATTTAGAAGGTTTGGCTGCATATGCCTGTAAACTCTTGAAACAGAAAGTGGCTTGTTGAGACCTGTCAATTGTTGTGACCTGTATTGGGTTGTTGGAAAAGTCATGACATATTTTGTCTATGTTTTTCAAAGGTCACTTATTTATATAAAGAATAAAGATCATTCAATGATATATTGCCTGTTTTGTTCAATAAATTTTGCCATCTTTCGGTGAGCTTCATAATTCCTTGATCATAGAAGAACCTGTCTTCATTTGTGAAAAACTGAACAAGGTGCTGATTTACAGCCTCATCTGAGTGGAACATTATACCACACAAGGAGTTTTGAAGAGAGCGAAACAAGTGGAAGTCTGATGGCACAAGGTCAAGCGAGTATGGTGGGTGTGGCAACACATCCCATCCAAGCTCCAATAATTTTTGACAGGTGATCAAACTTGTGTGTGGTCTTGTGTTGTCGCGATGGAACACAGCTCCTTCACAATTAACAAGCTCTGGACGTTTCTGGATGATGGATTCATTCAAACTGTCCAATTGCAGAAAGTATACATTCAAATTAATTGTTTGGTTCCTTGGTAGGAGCTCAAAAAACACGACACCTTTAAAATCCCACTACACTGAGAGCATAATAACCTTCTTCTGATGAATGTCTGCTTTCAATGTCATTTGAGGCAAATCATCACATCGGGACCAAGACCATTTACATACCACATTGTTGTAAACAATCCACTTATCACTAGTTATCAGTCGCTTCAAAAAAGGATTGTTTTCCTCACACTGAATGAGCATATTACAGATGTTCATACATGCTGTCAAGTGAACTTCTTTGAGTTCATGCGGAACCCAAATATTGAGCTTGCTTACATATCCCAACATCTTCAGGTGGTTGTGAATACTTGAATGATGTATGTTCAATGTTTCTGCATTCTCTCGTGTTATGTAACGTGGGTTTGACTTGATCAATGCCTTTATTTTGTCATCATCAACCTCAGTGGGCCTCCCTGACTGAGGAGCGTCATTTAGATAAAAATCACCAGCACAAAATTTTGTGATGTTCTTGTAGAGCATTGTCACCATAAACTTCACGCAACTTTTCACAAGCTTGATGCACATTCTTCCCTTTATGGAAGTAAAACAGTAAAATATGGCAAAAATGCAGTTTGGTTTTCTATCTTCAACTTGTTGTGAAATCTCCAAAACTCAACCAAGTTGCTCAATTGTTTTTTAGAATGAAGCTGGAACAGTCAGGTGTCAAGTGACATAGCAAGAACATAAATGCGAATGACTCTAGTACTTCCAAAAATGAACTAGGGCCATGTGTTGCAAACATGCTTCATGACGTTTCTGACAACAATATCTGGGATAGAACCTCTTGAAATAACCTGTACACATACACAGAAGACATTTCAGGTGACTGACCAACAGATTGTTTCTGCTACTGACACACTGACATTGCATCCAGCTAGTAAAATTGCTAAAGAAAACCTAGATGTATTTTGTGAAGCTGGGTAATCCCAAATCAGTGACATGTCAACACTGCTAAGAGAAATCAATGCCATGTTTGAAGGAACACAAGGAGAGAAGTATGCCTATCTTTCACTTCCAAAGCCAATGAATAATAACACAAGCCATTAAAGCCAGACAAACCTGACTCAAGGAGAAAGCCAAGATGACAAAGCTTGGATTTAAGCTGGGTTTGCTCACCTCTGATGCCAAGTGCAAGATCAAGTGGGAATATTGGGAGGATGAGATTGTTCAGTATGTCCTGTATGGCTTATTCTCTAAGTTTATTAAATAGGGGAGATGGGCCACTAAAAACTTCACAGGATCTAATTCATCATCTGGAGGTTTGTGCAGAAGAGAGCTTGAAGTTTGCTTCAAAGTGTACAAGCTTTCTCAAAACAGCTGAAAGATAAAGACAAGCTTAAATAAACAAGATAATTCTTCTATACCACCAGCTTCAGATAATAACTAAGGCACCTTTGCAGAATCAAGTGTATCTAAAGTTGGTAAGTGTATTACAAAGACAAGATCCATGATGGCTATTTTGGTCCAGCATCTTTCACTTTGCTTTAAGCTGCTGAAGATGTTTCAGATGGAAAATAACAGATGGGTCTCAGTTACAAATAAAGACTCCATGGATGGTAAAACTAGAGAAGATTTTGAGGGCAGCTCTCTGAACACCAGGTGGCAAAGCTGACATTTTTAGAAAGCAAATAATCCTTTATATTTTCAGAAATTCAATGATTTTATAAAAATAATACTGACATCTTGCTTTATTTTCTGATTAAACCAATTGTGAAGCTTTTTGACAACTAATAAATACTGTGGTAGTTGCTAGGAAAAAAAAATATAGTTATGGCATTCATATTACATGACCATTATTTTTTTCTTAAGTTTGGCTGGTACAGGAAGTCTTTGAGAATGAGTCTCTGAGAAGGACAATGTATAATAATAATAAGCTTCATTCAACATGTTTGCAATGTTTGCTGCTGTTTCATATGTGATCACTTCAGTAAACTAAATAAACAGTTTCCCGGCTGTGATACCTAGTATGTAAGTATCAATTCAGCAAAGCCTCTATCTCTATTCTAATTAGCAGAAAACTCTAGAAATAGTTTGCCTTTATCTGGAAAGGATAACAGTATACCATGACAGTATTGCCTTAAGGTTATATTGATTCTTCAACACTGTATCACAATTTAATCCAGTAGGAAATTGTTTTACTCACCCATAAAATACTTTATTCAGTGATTTACTATGTTAGTGATATTTTACCTACTAATAGTACTTGGAAAATAGAAAGTATCTAGAAGCCTTGGTACAATATATAACCACTTAAGGATGGGGAATAAATTTCCATGAAAATTAAAGGGCCTAACGCTTGAAATTCTTGAGGGTCCTTTCATCTCTAGAGCATATAAAATGTCCCTATTCAAAGCAAAAAGCAGGTTATAGCTGACTGTCAGTTAATTTGTAACAACAAAGGAGCAAGCTGAGGACCAATCTGGCTTTATAAAAATGACACATGGAGAATTTGAAAGAATTTGCATCTTTTTATGTATTGTTTTATTTCAATCCAAGTAATATATTTACATTATTATGTTTATTATTATGTTTTATATAGATAATTTTTCCCTTTTGATTTTCTGACTTTAAGTCTGCAATCATTCTCCTTGTTCTGGAAGTACTTCCTTCTCAAGTTGCTTTAGTGAATATCTCTTGCTGGTAAACCCTCTCAGTTTGTTTGTTTGTTTGTTTGTTTGTTTGTTTTCTAAAGCTATTCTTATTTTTCTGAAGGACAGTATTCTTCAATGAAAGTTTAACTTTATAAACCTTTGTAGTCTGACATTTAGTTTCTCTCCACAATGTAAATATATTATTTCTGTCTTGGTTGAATTTTATTGCTGATGTTTTAAAATAATTAGAAAAGTGCTAGAATAATTAGGTATGTTATACCTTATCTTTCTAGCTGCCATGTCTTTAATTTCCCTTGTATATTTGCTTTGTCTGTGTTAAAATATTGAGATCTTACTTCCTGTATTTATTTTTTTCTCAGCTGGATCTAGTCTGCTATTTAATTGAACTGTTGCATTTTCAATTGTCATATATTTCATTTAATTGCCTGGAATTTTGTGGTAATCTCTTTTTCTTTTGCTTATTTTTAAATTCCATCTTGTATTTTCTTCAGCATTTTAAATAAGGTAATTTTATTTCTGAATTTAATGAATCTAACATCCAAACTCCTTGGGCTTATAATGCTGCAGTTATTTTTTTCTGCAGCATTTTGTTTGAGGTGGTCTGTTGTAGCTGGCTTTTTTTAAAAAATCATGTAGTTTTTTTGATTGATATTTATTAGTGAGAATCTATGGAGGCCAAATTTATGGAATTTGGATTTGCAAAAGTAAATGTGCTTTTGCTTCTCCCAAATATCCTGAGGATTTCAAACTGAGGCTGTTTTATCTTTATGTCTAGTTAGAAATTTCTTCATCCAAATTTGTAGCATAAATTAGAGCCATGAACCTAGATGAGGGCAGGACTGTTGAAGAATATTTGGGGAAGGGCTTTACTTATACACTTGTAACCTAGGCAGCTGACCAACAACAGTATTCTTGCTTTCTTTCTTTGCTTGTGGGTTCTCCATTCTCCCCTCCCCTTTCCATTGAGTTTGAAATTCCTTGGAGGTCTAATCTATATGAAGAGCTTTCGGTTTCAACTCATGACGTTGTCCAAACACAAAGGTCTTCTTCTGTGCATCATTTTGCCCTTAAAACCTTTATCTCTAGGACCTGAAACCAGCAAATGTGGTTTCACTGTTGGTCTGTCACATCACATTTTTTTTTGTGTGTGTAGATCCTTCTGATTTTTGGCCCTTAGTGTTTTCTTTTATTTTCTAAACTCTGGGGATGATTAAATGAACTCACCAATGAATTTAAAAGGATCCTCATTTTATTTTGCCCAACATCTTAAATCATGTTTAGTAAGAATGCTTTTCTGAATCTCGTGTGTCTACTGTTAGAAGTAGAAGCTTAGTGCCATCATTTTTGCTATGAAGTAAATTATATGGAACCTCAGAGACAGTACTATCTCTCTCAATTAGACTTGTTTGGAGAGCAACAGTAAAATTTCCTTAGGAGAACAGAGGAATCAAAACCCTATAATTTATAGAATAGGTACAGTTTTCTTCCCCGGTATTTCTCTTGCAGACTCGTATATATTCACAAATGTATGCATGCACATAAAAGCCAAATAAAAACAAAACAGAACAAAAGAAAAATCACAAATATGGCAAGAAAAAATAATTTTGTTTATGTTACATCTTTTATTTCTCTAAGAATATGAGGAACAGATTGAAAATTTATACCATTTGTAGATAATTTTAGAGTTGAATGTGTAGTGTAATATTATTTTTATATTTTATAAATAATGACTGTTTAAATTGAATATTAAATTTCCAAGGATTTAAAAACTATGGATAGAGTACTTAGATATTTGCTAGAATAACATTTTAACACACTTAAGAAAAAGCTTAGAAGCAAATTGCAAATTATTCAGAAGTAAGTAGCTACCATTTCAAGGGTGAATTTTATAAGAACTTTCATACTATTAAAATTATGAATTTGAGAATAAGACTGCTAATTAACAGAAATAGCTTCAATTATAATTTAAACAAAACTTCAGCATAGGGCAAAACCAAAGCAATTTACCTGACAATCGGAAAGTATTGATTATCTCAAGTATTTTAAAAATATTTTCATTAAAAAAAATCTATTGCTTATGATAAGCTACAGTTTCATGAAGAATACACTTTTTCAAATATATTTATTATATCAAGTACTAATATAAGCATGTATTTAACATGTTTTACTTTTAGAATAGCTAGACTACAAGCAATGAAATACCTAAAATTTTGCATAATTATTATTATTATTATTTTTTAGGGCAGTGTCACTGGCCCTCACATGTGGGACCTGAACCAGGGCCGCTGACCTCCCAAACCAGCGCTCAACCACCGCACCACTCGGCCGGCCCTGCATAATGATTTTTAAAATGTTATCAAAATTCTTGCATATTTGAATCACATTATTATGGTTATCATAAAGATTACTTTGGAGACTGTAAAATGACATTACAAAATTGAAGTAATATTAATTTAATGTTGTAATATAATTTGACATTGATTAAAATTGATTCACACAATTAGAAATAAGTCCTTTTTTAGTCATCAATATATCTCTCAGAAATAAAAATGTCTCTTTTTGTCTCAGATTTCAAATAGCTCTAGAGATTTTGTTTCAGCCTACACTTTACTAGGTTAGTTGAGGTCAGGATTATTTTAAAAAAGTCTTTGTTTAGCAGACAAAATTGGAAATATGGTGTAAAAAAGGGAATAGGCAGTCAAAGAAAAAAAGTGACCTAAATGATGCCATGACAATAGGATCAGTTTGAAACCTGGATGGTGACAGAACAGGGTGGTTTGGATCAATCTCCTAGAAGCAGAACACAATGAAAGATGGTGGTCATGCGAGAAAAATCCTTCCTACCCTATGGAAAAACTGTAAACTACATAAATAACTTATAAGCAAACAAAAGCATAAGGCTATAATCTAACACGAATATTATTGCTTAAAAGTGTGCAGTTAAATGACTTTTACAATATTTAACTGAGATAAGAAAACCTAAATACCTATTCATTTAAAAAGTATTTCAGCGGCTGGCCGAGTGGCGCGGTGGTTAAGCGCTGGTTTGGGAAGCCAGCGATCCCGGTTCGGGTCCCACATATGAGGGCCAGTGACACTGCCCTCTACAGCTAACAATAGCTCCACCTGGAGCTGGGCTGTGTGAGCCCCGGCGATGGTGTGGGCTGCAGCCTCTGCTGCAGTGGGCTGCCATGGGCTACAGTGAGGGGTGAGTGGTTGGCAGCCAGGGTGAGCTGCCAATACCCACGATGAGCAACATCCAGAGGCCAGCGACCAATCTACCTTATCAGGGAAGAGCGCAATGAGGATACCAACATGGGCCAGTTGAAGCAACATCCTCCCCAACTAGACTGAAGAACAAAAAGACAGCAACTTGTCTGTTCCCTTCCCTGATTCCCCAACACTGTTCCCCTCCCCCAATCCCCCCCCCAAAAAAAAAAATAGTATTTCAAATCAACTTTGCTAAAGACACAGAGAGGTCCAAGATGCATCAGATGTGAAACTTAATTCAATGAGCTTCCACTCTAACTGGGAATAATAGTCAGTTAATTAATCGATTATTTCATTCAGCAAATATGAGCTTACTATAGCTTACTATATCATGAGGAAGAGGAAAGAGCATGAGTAAAGGGAACAGTAGAACAGCCTAGTAAATACACAGGGAAAGTATAAAGTTCGGTTGGCCAGGAGCACAGACTGTGTGAAGAAAATTAATAGAAAATAGAGAGGTAGGAGGAGGATCATAGAGGACTGACAAGCCAGAATAAAGAAACTGAACTTTATTCTGCAGCCAGAGACATTTAATGTTTATGAGTTGAGAAACAGCAAAATTAGAATTGTCCTTCTAATGGATTACTAAGCTCTCAGGAATGTACAGATAGCTTGAATTAGAAAGGAGTAAAAACTCATAGACACAGACAATAGTTTAGTGGTTACCAAAGGGCAAAGGGGGAGGTGGGTGATAGATAAGGGGATCAAATATATGTTGATGGAAGGAGAACTCACACTGGATGGTGAACATATAATGTGATACATAGATGATGTATTACAGAATTGTACACCTGAAATCTATGTAACTTTGCTAACAATTGTCACCCGAATAAACTTTAGTTTAAAAAAAAAAGGAGTAAGAAGTTGTGAATTCAGATTAATAAGCTATACCAATAATTTAGGTGGTAAAAGTGAGGATCAAATCAAGGTTGTTGGCAACAACAAAAGAGAGGAGGGAACAGATGGGAAAGATTTTCTGAACTAGAAGGGACAAACCTCAGCAAAGAGTGGATTGTGGGTCAAGGTGACGTGAGATCTCAAGAGAAAACTGTAATGTTTCAAGTCTGAGTGACCTAGATAATGGAGGGGAGAGACACTAAGATAGGAAACCCAGGAGGAAGAGGAGTTTAGCACTGGGAGAGTTTTTACGTTTATTATTATGGTGCAAATGGGAAACCTGTGTAGAAGTTACCAGAAGATGATTAAAAATATATGTGTGCATACGCACATGTGCATAGAAGCATGTGCAATAATACAGAGAAAAAATAAATAAGACACCATTCTCATTTTTGGCTTCACTGCTTTAGTAATTAGCTAAAACCTTTCCTTAGGTTGTAGGTGCACTGTATATTGGGCATGAAATGAATTCAGTGATAACCAGTTGACTTTATTAGACACTTTGCCATTTCAAACACAACATTTCCCTAGTTCCATTCAGTCTTAACACTGTCACAACAATTGGTTTTGGTAGCCACAACCACCAACAGTTTAATTTTTATTCAATTCTATGTATAAAATGTATACCTTGCCTATTATTTGTGTTTCCCTGGCTTAGATAGAAAAACATGATCAACATTATATTCAGCTCACCAATACCAATAATTTGATGCATCTGAGAACTGAGGCAGACAGTGAGTGAAGGGAGCGGGGAGAGACAGAGAAAAGGGGAGGTGAGGGGAAGGAAAAAGGGAAGGTGAGAGGGAGAGGGAGGGAGGGGTGAGAGGAGGAGGGGGAGGGAAGGGTGAGGGAGATGGGGAGTGGAGGGCAGTGGAAAACAGTGGAGGAGAGGGAAGAGGAGAGGGAGCATATGAAGAACCAGAATTATCTGAATACTGGCTAGCTTCTGTTGAGCAGTACCATGGGTCAGGCAATGCTCTCAGAAGTACTATTATTATCTCTCTCTCTTTTTTAAAGAGATGACAGCTGAGACCTTTAAGCCTCTTTAAAAGGAAAGCAATTTTTGAATGTTGCAGTTAGAAATATCGGCCTTTGAGGACTGACTCTGCCACTTATTAATTTTAAAACTGAGGCTCTTAAACATACAGCCTGACGCTCAAAAGGTTATGGAAGACTGATTGCCACACAGAGGTTCTCTCCCTGACTGGCATGTTTCCCATTTTCTGCCTGATTTCCCCTCCTTGCTAGCTTTGTCACCTTGAAGACCCTCTTCCTTGAAGCCCATCCTCCTGATGACATTTCTTCCATGCTACTCTAAACGATAATAATGTAGAACATGTTTTGAGCTCTCACTTGGTGCAAGGACTGTGCTAAGGACTATACTTCACATGGGTAACCTATTTTCATCCTTCATCCAACCCTAACATTATCCCCTTTTACAAATGAAGAATCAGTGGCTTGGGAAGTTTAAGATACTTTTGTGCAAGGTCACACAGCTAGGAAATGTCAACCTAGATATTGTAACTTCAGAGGCCCTTTTCTTAATTTCTAAAACATATATAATATATATTACTACAATTGAGTTCAGCAAAGCTTTCACATTGGCTCTGTTATGTATGTAGGTAATGAACTGTGTTTTTGTTCTTTCCAGTTTTGAATATGAGGTAGCTACCTACTTAAACACTGCTCATTAGCCTAGCATTATTACATCTTTCCTCCTCAACTTTAAGTGCATGGTACACTATTAGTAAAAGGCTATAATGGGCATAAAAATATTCTTTCCTCCTAACCCTGCTGCCACCTGGCATTCTGTATTATTCTAAGTCTCACTTTTCCAACCTTTGTTTAGTCTTCATTATTCGTTCCTTTGTCCCTTGCATCTGTTCCTTCTATGATTCCTTTCATTTCTTCAATAACTTGCAAGTTCATTTTCAAGAATTAGACATCTGCACAATATGAAAATAATTTTTAGTCTACTATAACTATTTTGAGATCACTAATACAATACCAACAAATTAGAAAGTTATCTCAAGCATTAAAAATAATTTCAAATTCTTAAAAAGTTGAGGAATAAATTACTATAAATAGTAAGAAATTATGACTATAACCATACGAACATATTATTCCACTGGTTAAAATATCTCAAAGGCAATAAGAACTTGAACAAATGAAGGTCAAAATTCAGAGATAAACCTAAAAAGATTCAGTAGTTTAGTTCAATAAGCTCAAAAGTGGAAAAAAACCCCAAAACATTAGAAAGTCCATGAATTGCCACCACTTATGTGCCTGGTCTTTTTATCCATGGTACATATGAGAGCATAGTTTCATTCAGCTAAACTACTTTGATTCTGGCTAAGAACTATGAGTACAAAAGCACTTGAATATATGGGGAAATTGTTGGGTTCAAATGTAAGGCAAGCAATTGGTATGAAAATAAGGGAAGTTTAAAAGTTCATATTGTAAACCAATTTCCTCTCTCCTATTAAAACCTAGTGGGACAGAAAACTGCCTCCAAAGAAACCTCTTTGAAATCACAGCTAGAGATTGCAAACATACTGGTTAGCTAGTAGGCTCACTTTGTCTTCTTTCTATAGCTGATACAGACTTCTGTTGGATTAAGGATAAAAGTATAAAATATATTGTGAAGTGCTACACAGTATGAACCTGGTGATTAATAGTATTTTGTGTGCATAGAATCTAAAGAATCTTTTTTAAAAAAGTAAGCATGGAATAAATATAAAGGATTTCTCACTCCCTCTTACTTCTATACTTCACCTCACATCAATAATGCAGATATCAGCAATAAAGAATGAAGTATAATTTTTATATATATATATATATATATATATATATATATATATATATATATATATATATATATATATACACACACTCTTAGATTACTCCACACTGACCTTTGATGATTGTCAGATTTCTTTTATCAGGCACTGGATGAATAGGTGTACCATGTATAAAAACCACTGGCAGGTGACTGACGTGTATGTGTGTGTGTGTGTGTGTGTGTGTGTAGATCAGGAATTCAGTTTTGAACATTTGACTTTGATACCTAAAGAGACATGCAAGTGGAGACATGTATATGGTATTTGTTGACTATATAAGCATGAAGGTCAGAGGTATGGTCTATTCAGAACATCAATTTTGGAATTAAAGGGATGTTGCTAGTTGGAACTCAACAATGGAAGTAAAAGGGGGAAATGAGTAGATTAAGAAGAAAATAACGTTTAGGATAAAGACCTAAGAAATTGTGAGGATGGAGAGTAAACAGCAAAGGAGACTGAAAAAGGGACAGCTAAAGAAGCACGCATCATAATGGAGTGTGGCATTAGAGAAGCCAGAAAATAGTCTTGTAGTAAGAGAGAGCCCTCAGTTGTGTACAGCTGTTAAATCAACCTGTGTTATGGCAGGACTAGGAAGTAAGGAATTAGAAGCACTACATTAGAACCAATAAATAAATGCTTAGGGATTCTTGGGAGGATTTTATGGAATGGAAAGGATGGTAGTTTAAGTGCTATTGAGAGGGTCTAGCAGTAGAACAGAAGAAATTTAAGATACAGGAGGGTGAATATTTCACAATTTCTGTAAAGGACAGAGGGAGTACCATCTGCATTGCTTAGGGTTCTCAGCTGCAAAATGCAAAATTCACTGTCATTGGATTAAAGCAGAATAAGAGAATTGTCTTTGATTATTAGAGCCTCTGTCATGTTTGTGTCCTAGTTACAAGCAGGTGGACATTTGAGTCGTATGTTATGTTACAGAGGCAAGTCTCATATCAAGGGATTTTATTAAATATAGAAAGGGTATTAAAAAGATGATGGACACCCACAATAGGAGAAATATCTACTCCAAGAGCCAATGCAAAGAGGAAGAAGTTAGTAGTTTAGAAATTTTCTCTATGGTAATGAGAGAAGAAAGAACAAATGTATGATGATCTAGAAGTCAGTTTTGAGAGATGCAGTCTGAGGGCAATGATTTTTCTCAGAAAAGTAGGACAGGCCTTCATCTTCTAAGACTGAGAGGACTCTGAAGTGTGAGAAGGTAGAGAAGATTTAAAGTAATCATAGTGGAGACTGGGAAAGAAGGCTAAAACACAGAAATAACATTAATGACTGTGTAGAAGCGCCCATGTAGGTTGTTGATAGCCATGTATTTATAATGGTACCCATTTTTCCAACTAGATGACTTTACTTTTAAAGAATAATCAGGGGCCTGGATGACAAAACGGAGAAGACAGATACCCAGGCTTATTCCAAACTTTGAATGCTGTATGGAAGTGCTCTGAAATGGTAGAGAAGAATGAGAGGTGAAACATATTAGAAAGATATTATTACAGATCCACAAATGCCAAGGAAGTTCTCGCAGCCTAACACTACCAGTGGCTAAGGCTCTTGTATGGAATTTGGAGTGTACTTGAGCCATTAGTATCTGCAAATAATAAGGACGGATATTCATGTCTATCATATATTTTGTATGGTTTGAACTGGCCTATTTTTCCAGCCTGTCAAGGTTTTTGGGCTTTTATTCTGTCATTGTTCATATTCACTTTTTTTTTTTTTTTAGAGGACAATGTCCTGGCCCTCATCTGTGGGACCCAAACCGGGGCCGCTGGCTTCCCAAGCCAGAGCTTAACCACTGCACCACTCGGCCGGCCTTGTTCATATTCACTTTTGTTCCAGGCTTTGTTTCACCTGGAAAGTTGATAAAAAGGCTGCATCTCCATCCAAGTAACTGATGAAAAAGTGGAACAGGACAGGGCTGTTATATGGACCTGTAACATGAAATCAGGAGAGTAGCCCAAATGCTTAGATATGTGGATTAAGTCATTCTTTTCTCAGTGATAGAATCATAGAATTTTATAGCTATTTTACCTGCTCCTCCCCCTCTCCCCCCGCACCCAATCCTTGTACAACTGAGCAAGCTGATGATCAAGGGGTAAGTGATGTTTCTGCTGTCATCAACTAGATGGTAAAAATTCAGGATCAGAATTGAGTTTTCTGACAATGAACCCTGGCAGTAATGGCTCTTCACATACTATTCTCCTTCCCCTTATGTGAATCAAGTTTTTTCAAAATGAAAGGTTTTCTACATAGTAAGTAAATTTTTATTTTCTATTAATAACTATAGGATAAGATTATGTCTTCAGACAAATTGATTCTCCATTTTTAAAAATACAACTGTTACTGTGAATGAGGTTCCAGGGAGAGGGTTGCATTCACATAATCTGTCTGTCCCCCAAGATTATAATCAAGAGATAAACATTGCATTGGAATCATGACAATGAACGTGCAAATTAAACTGAGTTTTGAGCTCAGTAATTATAAAGCAAATTTTGATTCTGTGTGTTTCTTAAGGCTATGTTGATTGGAAACTACAAAGTGTCTTTGTAGTTATTGGCGGATAAAAAAATAAGTATTCACTCACAGCGGACTTCAAAAATTGTAATATAATATACAAAGTATATCTGAAAATATTTTCTAGTCTTTAAGTTTTATTATAAATATTGTCATAGTAAAATGTAAACATTTATGAGTAAATCTTTTTTTTTTCCCAATTGGAAACAAATTAGAATTCAGATTTAAGAATATTTTCATACTCATTTAATCACTGCAGTACTATAGCACAGGCTTTGAAATCTGTTTTGGGTTTTGCATTTCAGATGTCACACACTCAGAGAGGGTTATGTAGCCTTTTATAATTTACTCATATGTAAAACAGACAATGTACTACTTGTGTCATTAGGCTGTGAGAAGTAAATACCTATATATTTGCAAAGTGTAAAGAACAATACCTGTTTTGTGATATTCATTCAGCAATTTTTGAGTTCCCAGCTTAAGAATACACTCATTAAATCTGTTCTCCTTCCCTGGAGGGGATTTGTTTCAATTATAAATTTCACCATGGTAAGCATCTATAGATGCAGATAGAATTTGGGGACTGTAATTTGTACTGTAAAATGTTATAATGATTATAATGATTTTGTTCTTTTGTATATCAACTGCTAACTATGGAGACAGTTTCCTATAGTTTTGTTTAAGAATGGCTATAAAAATGCTAACATCGATCTACATTAGGAGTTGTCAGGCAGTTTTAACTAGCAGGTTTCCTGCTTTGGTAAGTAAAATTTTACTGGAGCCATGACCATTCATTTTCATATTGTCTATGGCTGCTTTCAGGCTACATCCATGCAAAGGAAGAGTTGAATAGTGTGACAGAGCCTGTATAACCTGCAAAGCCTAAAATATTTACTACCTGGCACTTTGCATAAAACATTTTCCAACTTCTGTTCCACTTGACTAAAATTGGTAAGGATGTGAGGAGAAAAGGTATAAATACCTCAAAAATTTCTCTAGGGAATACCATGAGCTAGATTTGGAAAATATTGACATAATGTATAAAATTCTAGACTTTACTAAAAGAGCTGTTATGATTATTGACATTTTTTCTAGTCTATTTTTTTAACATCTGCTATGTATTATACCTTTTTTTCTAAAAGGTAAAAATATTTGTAATATTTATTGTTGATTTCATTAGCTTCATTCTCCATAACGCCTTTCTAAATTTAAAAACAATGGAGACATCAACTTTAAAGACATGAACAGTGAACAAAGGTATAATAACAGCTTTTGTTATTAAAACAACAACAAGAAAACACCTCATATTTAAATATTAATGTTTTCCCTGTAATATACAATGTTTCTTATAAACATGAAAACTTTTGTAAATTTATCATTAAAAAGATATTAAATGGGTCAGCCGAGTGTCTCAGTTTGTTAAGAGCAGGAGCTCTGAGTAACAGAGTCACTGATTTAATTCCCACATGGGCCAGTGAGCTGTGCCCAAGCTGAACTACCCTGAGCTGCTGACGGGTGGCTGGATGGCTCAGTGATGAGAACATGCACTCTTAGCAACAAGGCTGCCATTGAGACTCCCGCATGGGATGGTGGGCTGCACCCCCAGCAACTAAGATTGGACATGGCACCTTGAGCTGAGTGGCTGTGAGCTGCCAACTGGTGGCTAACTGAGCCCTCCACAACTAAGACTAAAGGAAAACAACTTGGCTGTTCCGCAATTCCCCAACACTGTTCCCCTTCCCCAATTCCCCAACAAAATCTTTAAAAAAAAAGATATTAAATAATAAAAATAGATAATGGGATAAGAATCACTTGTTTAACAAATGCTTAACATGCATATATCACTAAATGACAAAATTATCTCAGCTGAGACAAGATATTTTAAAACATCTTACTGTGTGTGTGTTCAATGAATTGAATTTTATTTTTAATATGACTTCTAGAATTTATTTTTTTTGTTCCTAAACTGGTTTTCCTTAATCATTCAAGGTATGATTCCACATCTAGAGGAAACATGAAAAAATATAGTGACAGGCTTTTCATCCATACAGTGCCAAAATCTTATTAAAAGATTATTTTCCCTAAAGTATTTTAAAGAGTGTGTATTTCCAAAATATCATACTGACATAATTAGTGCAATCAGAAAACTTTACCAACAAAGCTAGAATAATTTGGGCTTATAATAGATATATTACTTGATTGATTAAATTTTCTGCATTTTCCTAATGGCCATTTTAATACTACATAGGTATAATCACTAAAAGCCACCCACAGAAATGCTACTAAGAATATGAACTTGCTAGGTCAGTCTTTTAAACCAGTAGAAGAATATGGGGATAATACAATAAATTGATATGTGATCTAATTTGGCCAAGTACTTAAGCATGTTAATTTGTGAGTAAAGTTTCATTTATTGGGTTCATAATAAGCATTTATTGGGTTCATACACATGCCAGTAACTAGAAACAAAAAAATATCTCTTCTCCGAAGAAACTCATAATATATAGCAAGACAGAATACACGCATAAAATATCGTTTTATTGCACTTTCCTTTATTGCACTCCATAGATGTGTTTTTTACAAATTGAAGGCAAGACCTTCCACCAGCAAAAAGATTATAACTTATTTAGATACTGGCTGTATTTTGGTGGTGGGGAACTGAATCCATCTATAATATATCCAAAGCATGCTTGTATAACAAAGGGTACAGACATAGGGATAATTTGTTATCCATCTTTTTATTTCTAAAGGAAGTAAAACTAATTTAAGAGAGCATTCCAAGGTAGACGGTAGAGCATAAGCAAAGCATGGAATGCACTGGACAACTGAATTTACAATCTTTCATGTAAACCATCACATAGGTAAAAGTTTATCTTATTTTCCATTATAGTTTCACAGCTTTTCTTTTAGGACCTTTACAATGTTAACTTGTTTCTACGATTAAATTTTTTATGCTCAAATTTACTTTGAACTGGGTTTCCACAAAGCATTGAACAAAATAAAAATCTGATTAGTGTTTTAACATTATACTTGCACCTGAGCAAATCTACCATTATTAATGTGTTATGTTTTTAAAACTTCTGTCTTCTTAGACAACAATACAAATAACAGTAAAACAACAACATTCAAAATTTTACTATTAAAGTCCTATTCAAACTATTTTTGAGATCTTCCTCTAGTTAAAGTTTAATGAAATCCAATAAGAAGGTAGAGGAGAAAAAAATAACACAGGTCAAAATCCTTTAGAAATGCTACACAATTGTCATTAAAATGTTATTCCCTGATGAGTTTCTAAGTCATTGTACGTATTTTGGTATTTATTTTCAAATCCAGAAATAGAAATAGGGTTTGGGAAGGTATATAACAGTGCTACTAAGGTAGCAACTATTGGCTATTACTATGTAGATGGTACTATAACAGGCATTTTAAAATTATTATTATATTTAGTCATGAGTCTGCGAGCATATTAGTTTTCTATTGTTGCATAACAAACTACCACAGACCTAGTTATGTAAAGCAAGATAAAGGTATTCTTTCAGTTTCTATTAGCTGGGTCTTCTGTTTAGAGTTTCACTGGGATGAAATCAAAATGTTGGCAGGGGCTTCCATCTCATCTGAAGTTCAGGGTCCTCTTCCAAGGTCACCAGCTATTAACAAACTCATTTCCTCTCACATGCAGTAGTGAGATCGTTTCTTTTCTTCCTAGCTGTCAATGGGGGACTGCTCTCAGGCTCCTAGAGGCCCCCACAATGCCTTGTCAGTGGCCCCGGAAGCAGATCACAACATGGTTGTTTGCTTTCCTCCTGACCTGCAGGAGTGCATCTCTCCAGCCCTTCCTCTAGTCAATTACAACCCAATCTAATAAAATGTAACATAATCATAGGGATGATAATGCCATCACCTTTTGCCTTGTAACACAGCCTAATCAAGGAATGAGTATCTTATATACACAGGCTCCACGCACACTCAAAGGGTGGGGATTATACAGGGCAGAACACACCAGGGCAGGAATTCTGCCTATGACAGTGATGTACGTATTATTTTGATTTTACAGGTTAGGGAATTAGGACTTAAAAAGGTTTAATGATTTGCCTAAATTCATACTGCTACCATGTGGCAGGGCTACTAACAAACATCTAATTTAAAAGACAAGGCTCACTTAGAAAGGTTTAGTGATTTGCCTAATTCATACTGCTACTGCATGGCAGGGCTAACAGCCATCTAATCTAAAAGACAGGGCTTATAGCCATTACGAGTCACATCCTCTCTAGGACTAATGGTACAGTAATCGAATTTTCCTTAATATAGTTAATCCACTTTCTTAGTTTCATTCTCAAGTCTGTACAGAAGACTTTCCAATTTATATCTCAAATCCTGATGCTTTGCTTGAGCTATAGGCCCCTATCTCCTAGCATCCTCTGCAATTTTATTATTTTATGACCCAGTTCAAATTCAACTCATCCAAAACCAATTTCAAGAAATTACCCCTCCTATAGTTCCAAATTCTATTACGTGCATCACTATTTTTCTTGCTCATATTGCAATTTTTGTACGTCCCTCCACTTTGCTGCACTGGGGACTAATCGGAGGCTGATATCCCAGTACCTACTATGGAGCTCATCCATAGGAAGGGCTCAGTCAATGTTTCTTTTTGTTTGGCATCCAGGGCTAATTGTTTCATTTCTTGATGTGAAATATGTCTGCTATCCATCTGTTTTGCTTCATTCCCATTGGCATTATCTTTAGTAATGATAATGGGAGATTTGCCTTTTTTTTTGGGTAAGCATCCTTTTGTACTCATTTAGTAAATATATGAGCTGTTTTCCAAATGCTATAAACATACATAACTTTTACCCTCCCTGAGGTAGCATTTCAAATGCAGTTAATTAAAGAAGTAGAATCCAGTGGTAAAAAATTAGTAAATAAAAATGAATTACAGAAATGTTGCTGACAATCTAAGATTGGAAAATATATTTAAGTAATAAATTACTATTGAATATATAGTACCCACTTTCATAGCATAAGCATTTTTCCTCAGAAGAGTGCTACTTTTTAAAAACTTGCTTATGGACATAAGTTACTAAAGTAACAGGTATGCTATAAAGCTCTAGACATTTGAGTACCTACAGGGACCCTCTGAGTGCAATGCTAGCTGATATGAATAAATACACCTAATATGGACAAACATTTTATGATATTAAGGAGGAGCATTTGGGGCTCTAGAGCCAGAGCACCTGAGTTTGCATCACACTGTCTCCAGTTTGTAGTTGTGTGACCTTGGGTAAGATACTTAACCTCTTTGTGCCTTGGTTTTCTTTTTTTCTAAAAAAGAATCATAATCATAATAGCATATATCTCACAGTTATGTTAGAAGAATGAAAGGAATGAATATTTAAAGAATTTAGGGCCTTGTCTGGTACTTTGCAATCATGATATAAACAAACAGTAAATTAGTATAATATTTTGGATATGTTAAAGATTCTTTCTAGACTATGCAAACACAGTTCTAGTTTAGGGATTTTTAAGAATATCCATTTAAGGGCCGGCCGAGTGGCGCGGTGGTTAAACGCTGGCTTGGGACGCCAGTGGCCCCGGTTCGGGTCCCACATATGAAGGCCAGTGACACTGCCCTCAAAAAAAAAAAAAAATCCATTTAAAAACATTCCATTTTTGCTGCAAAAATATTGTAGAAATTTTTATTAATAATGAATTACCCAAAAGAGATAATAGAGATGCTTACAAAGCATTTTTTTAGGACTAAAAGAAATGAGGAGGTCTCATACTATTATCAATATTATATTAAAATTACTATGTTATCTCTTATTTTATATTATTAATTTCCCCATACCAGGTCCAACTTTTATTTGGAAACAAATTTCTTGAAATCCTTTCTCTTTTAGTACAAATTTTTTTGAGGAATTTTATCATGAAAGTACAATTTCTCTCAACAAGCATAGTTAAATGCATCAGCAAAAATAAAATCTATTTGTACACAGTAAGAGCGACAGTGGCACAGGAAGCGAGACGCAGGGTTGATCTGAACTTTTTAGCAACCTTGGGTTAGGAGAGAGACAGCTTTATCGTTTCTAACTGCGAGCTGTGTGCCTGATGTGAGTTGGATATTTTTCAGATTAAATCAAAAGGCAAAAATTGGGTCATAAATCCTACAGAGTTCTGTTCTGGGAAATATACTGGGAAACAAAGTGAGATGGCAGCCATAAGTGTAGCCCCTAGAGCCTGGCAAAAACAAACAGCAAGATATAAATACAAAATTAAAATTGATACAATTAAGTTACTGAGTGATTTCAGTCTCAAGATCCCCATTTAAAGATTGTGCCTTTGCTTTAAAAGTTACCCACATCAGAATTTCTTTGCAGAGTTCCCATTTCCAGGATCCACTGAAATTTCTTTCCTTGGGCTCAGCAAGACCATAGGGGATTTGTCAGAGTTTTCTAATTTTACAACTATTAGATAAAATGATAAGACAGCTGGGTCACTGGAAGGCAAAAGCATCCAAACCAGGATTTTGCTGGCTTGAAGAAAATCAAAATGATATACGAAATAGCAAGCCCTATGGAAAAATGTAAAGAAACGTCAGGGGAAAGTGTGCAACTATACAAGGTGTTTAAAGCAAGGAATCTCATAGTGTTATTTTCATTTGAAAGCTGTAGCCAGGAGCAAAGATTCACTTTGTTTTGGCAGGTTAGAAATAACTCACTATACTTTTATTTTACTCAAAATAAGTATAGGAAACATATTGATGATATGAGGTTCTTCTTATTGCCAACACCACATCCTAGCCTTCCTAACACGTGAATCCGCCTACTCGCTCCTACTTCATTTTTTCTAGAGGGTAAAGTTCTGAAAGCTGGCTAGAAACCAATGAAAAGTAAAATTTTCCTGACAAGTGTTAAATATATTGCTGCAATTATCCAGTACAAGATTTTATATATATATATATATTTGACCTGTGTGGGTGTGAACCAAATATTTGTTGACTGGTCATTTCCATAGGTCTGCGTTTTAACACAACATTTAATACTGGATTACAGCAGTTCATTGAAAAACAAATGTTCATGTCATATATAATTGAAAAAATATTCTAGGCTTCCCCTGAATGATGATTTATGAATTATTTAAACAGCTTATCATAGAGCACTACTAGCTATTTTCTTATGTAAGATGTTTTTAGAAGCTATATCAATCACTATCAATGACAGCAAGTGTCTTGATTACTGGTATGTAGAAATAACTCATTTTATCATGTAAATAAAACTCTTTAAATGTTCAAATATAATCAGACATGCAAGTTAGCCTGACATTATCACAAAAGAGGATAGGAAGAGTGAGGTCAAAAGAAGTGAGAGAAAGAGATGTGGAAAGCGAGAGTTCACGAAGTCAGACTTCTCAGACCTTAGTGGTTTGTGTTCTAGTGGATGAAATAACTTTGTACAATGAAGAATGAACTACTCTTTCATAAAAATTGTTTCTTAAAGGAGATGGTTGATATTGTCTCATACTAAACAAAGACAAAAATTCTGGTTTAAATTCAAATACATTTTTGAATTTTTTTTTTGTGTGTGTGTTTGTGTGGCCACTCTGCCTAAGCAAGATGGACTCTGACCCCAAATTCGGTTCCTATGTAGAGACTGATGATAGCACACACGCCAAAGGGTGATGAAGTGTTTATCACTCATCTACCAAGGCTTTGTGGGATGAAGAAGTTGGTATTAAATGTCTTGAGAGAGCAGAGAAAGGACACTGGCTTGGCTATGCTGGTGAGTGGGTAGGGCTGGGTTGAAGGTTCCTGTCTTTGGGGCTGGGCTGGCATAGTTTGAATTTCCCACTGTTTCTAAAGAAAGAAACACCTAAGCTTTCTTATCAGAATGCCTAGATATGGGACAGAAAGAGAAGAGGGTGGAGTGAGGTTTAAAAGTTGTAAGCAAACATCAGAAAATGGAGTCCGATGCTTTAGTACAATACTCTGTAAATTGCCAATTGATGCGTACATATTTGCATCATTCTCTTCTACGTCAGATTATGTCTTAAGTGTGTTAACATTGGGCACTGTCCATCAGTTTAGCATATTTTCCTATGATATCTGACTATTTATGGTTATTTCAAGGTGCTGCCACCAAATTATCATGTTTTACATTTCCAGTGCCTTTGATGTCTTATTTTCTCTGCTGGCCAGGCTATCTCTTCACTGTCTCACTCTGCCAGCTCCATCACTCTGCCCTTCCCTAACTATTCACTTCTCAAAAAGCAGTGTAAGTATCCTTTTCTGTAAAGTTCTCCTGTAGTCCTTTATGTCCTTGTCAATTTCTATATGTAGTTTCATTTTTAAATCTCAGAAACAAATGACGGTAACAATTGTTCAAAAACTTGTTTAACAATAACATGTTTATTAACTTATATGAATATGTGTTGAGTGTCTGCTATATGCCAGAAACGGTTCTAAGTTTTGAATGAGACAAAATTTCTGTATCACAGATGACTGTGATATGTACTGGCAATCTGCCATCATGGGGGACCACTTTATGGAAGTTTTCTTAAATAAGAATACTGGAGTGTAATTTTGAATGACAAATATTTATTCAAAATATTTTAGCTATCATTCTTCATAAATATACAAATTAAAACTTTGCACTTTTATTTATTTATTTTTTTTGAGGGCAGTGTCACTGGCCCTCATATGTGGGATCCGATCTGGGGCTAGTGGCATCCCAAGCCAGATCTTAACCACTGTGCCACTCGGCCAGCCCAGAACTTTGCACTTTTAAATACCATGTAGTTTACCATTATAGGACCTGAATAATATATTTTTGTCTAGTTTGTATTTAGATTTTTTTAAAGCTTAAACACAGATTCCACAACAGTTACATGGAAGGGAAAAAAAATCCACTGATTTACCTGGAAAGTATTTCATGTGTATAATTCTTAGACTAAGTGACTTTTCAAATAGTAGTAACTGTAACACAATAACTACAATTACTTTACTTTCAATCATCTAAAAAATTATAAAACGGGAAGCTGTGACATTTACTTTTCACTGAAGACACTTTTAGCCAAAAGGCTAAGCTTTGCTTGGGTCAGATTTTCTCCATTTTGTTCCTTTTTAATATTAACCAAATTAGATAATTTCTATTCTCTATGGATTTGCTCCATCTTCTGTTCCAAAACAATTTCTCTATATTTCTATTTATTTAGAGAAAATAGAACTTGTCAAAATTTTCATTTACTTTTCTTTAGTGTTCACATAAAGAAATTGTTTCTATTGAAAATGTAAGTTTCACACTTTTAAAAATAATGTAAGCTATATTTATGGCTCAATACATAGAAAAATACTTTTAAAAATCAATAGAATGAAAAACAAATATATTTGGGTACCACACTCAAATGAAATACACAGAGAAGAGCAGTGCTGAAACTTTCAAAACACCTTGGCCATCACTGAGCACATGGAGATCCCTGTAATTTATGTATAATATGGAAACATAATTAGAAAGTTTAAGCCCACCAAAAAAAGTGATCTTGACATTTTGATGTAATTTGAACAAAGGATACGAAATATAAGAAGTCATAGATTATACAGATGTGTGTAATTATGACAATTGGTATCTAAATATTATTTGATAATATCATTTGATAATATTAGTTGACAAAATCTTGACTCTCCTGGACGGGAGTTCTATCCAGGTGAAAGGCTATTGAATTTAGGACATCTGAAGACCTGCACTGAAAACAATTTACTCCAATGTAATAGTACCTTCTACTGTGCACAGAGCTTACTACATCGCTACATGTTCTCACCTGAGCAGTACCATCTTTATTTTTAGCTCCTTTGGATGTTTCAATTGCATTTCTAGAAAATAATATTTTCCTAGCACATGCAATTTTGTGCATCATTGCTCCTAATTGCATCTTTAAAATGCATGCTGTGAATATTTAGCCCTAAAGCATACCATGAACTTTTTAAAGTGGAGCATGCTTTGATTGCTGTGACTTCTTAATTTTCTACATGAAATGAATATCCCTCATGTATATACTATGAAGTGAACAATGCTGGAGGAAGACTCTATCCCCCAGATGGCCTGTTTGGTACTAATTCTCATACCATGCATATTCAACAAAAATGAGGTCATGCTTATCTCTAATCCCCAGACAGTCCCAAGGCGATGGAAACAGAAGGACTATCAACATTCTAGGACCCTGCGAGTTTTTAACTGCAAGAGGGGGATTTTCTCCATTCTGAAATAAAGTTCATTTCAAAAATTCATTATAAAGGATGCATTACTGCAATCGGTAATCTATATAGCTCTTTCAGCAATGTTCTACTAATTTGTTTTTCTTGACTCTTAAAGGCGGATAAGATGGTATTTATTTACCATTCAAAAGTTAAGTTAATAAGTCAGTCGGAGAATGACAAATACCATATGATCTCACTTATATGTGGAATCTGAAAAACTGAATGAACGAGCAAAGTAAACAGAAACAGACTCATAGATATAGAGGAAAAACTGATGGTTGCTAATTGGGAAGGGCGTGGGGATGAGGGAGAAGGGTAAGGGGTTAGACAGCATGAATAGGTAACTACGATATTGCCACAGGGATATGAAAGAGAGTTCAGGGAATATAATTAATAACGTTGTAAATATTTTGTGTGGTGTCAGATGGTCACATATCTTGTTAGGGAGACCACTTCATGGATGGAGTAGAGGCTCGATCACTGCACTATACACCTGAAGCTGATGTTGTATAATATTGTATGCCAACTGTAATTGAATATATAGATAGTCACGGGATGTGGAGTATACTGTGGAAGGGAGTCAGAGGAATTGTAATAGATATGTATGATGTGGGGCGGGGAGTGGGGTGGCGAATTGGGGGAAAAGGGTTGTCACTTTGAGGGGTAAAAAGTATAACTATTGCACTGTGTTGTACACCTGAAACTAATTTAAAAAAAATGTTTATTTCACAATAAAAGAATTAAAAAAAAAAGTATTGAGCACCCTCCAAACAACAGGAACTATGGTGAATACTTATAGCTGAGTGTATGTGGAGGGTCTCACATAAAATTGTAAACAAGTCAATCGATCAAATGATTATTTGATAGCACATTGTGATATGTGCTATGAAAAAATATCACTAGGCTGAGAAGGCAGGATCATAGCAGAATCAGTAAAGCTCACTCTGAGGGATAGTATTTGAATTAGGCAGTGAAGGATTATTATAATTATAGTGCTTAGGCAAACTATAGCCCACTGGCCAAATACTTCTTACTAACTAGTTTTGTAAATAAAGTTTTGTTGGAACATGGCCACACCTGTCTTTTATGTATCGTACAAGGCTGCTTTTGCACTACACCAGCAGAGGAGAGTAGTTGCCACAGAGAAGCTATGGCCTCCAAATTTGAAAATCACTGACTCTGGGTGGTGAGCACACAATGTGATATACAGATGATGTATTATAGAATTGTACACTCGAAACCTATGTCATTTTATGAACCACTGTCACCCCAATAAATTTAATTTAAAAAAAAGAAAAAATTACACTGGAAACTCACTACTATCTGGCCCTTTACAAAAAAATTTTCTGACTCTGGTAGAAGGTGCCATCATTCAAAGAATGAGAAGCTTTTTACAGAGAGGGAATCATAGGGACAAACATACAGAAGTGGAAAAATGAAACAAAACAAAATGAGCCCATGGTATATTAAAGGCATTGACAGAAAGGCTACAAGTAGAGAAGGGTGAAGTGGGAGGGATGGTAGGCGCCGGTTATCCAGAGCCTTGGAGGCTTTGGGGAGCAGCGTGGATTTCTTATTCTCACTATTACGGAAAGCCCCTGGAGGGTTCTGAGAGGGGAGTGACATGATTTGATTTATTGTTTAGAGATTGTACAGCTAATTGTTATGGGTTACTTAGTATGTGCACATTGGAAGTCATTCATATGCATTGAATCATGTTATTTTACATATTATGAAGTATTATCATTTTCCCCTTTTACAAAGAAAAGCGGTACAACCCGCTCAACATGATATACTTGCAAATGGTGGAGGCAGGATATGAATCCAAACATTCTTGATCCAGAGGCTATGCTTTTAACCACTGGCTGTACAGCCTCATTTGCTCACTTGCTGTGATGACTGGAGTGGATCACGTGACACGTGTGTGTGTGTGTGTGTGTGTGTGTGTATGTGTGTGTGTGTGTGTGTGTACAGAAAAGATGTAGAGAAGTATTTTAGGAGACTTAGGAAATAGTAAAGGGACAAATAAATGTAGTGGCCTGAGTTATGGAACTGAACATTGAATGAAAAGTGTTGAATGACTTAAGGTCGGCTGAGTGGTGCATTGATTAAGAGCTGGCTTGGAATGCCAGCTCTGAGCAGCAGGACCCTGGTTCAGATCCTACATATGAGGGTCAGTGACACTGCCCTCTACAGCTAAGATAGTGAACAACAGCTCAACCTGGAACTGGGCTGCTGCCATAAGCCATGAGTGGCTGGCAGCCAGCATGAGTTGCCTTGAGCCGCGACCGACCTGCCTCACCCAGGAAGAGTGCAATGATAATACCAACATGGGCCAGTGAAGCAATGTCCTCCACAACTAAACTGAAGAACAAGAGGACAGCAACTTGTCTATTCCCCTTCCCTGATTCCCCAATGCTGTTCTCTCCCCCGATTCCCCAATAAAATCTTAAAAAAAAAAAAATGGCTTAGAAGGAGAAGAATTTCGAGGAAAAAATAGTCACCCACATTCAGTGCTGAGGAAGAGTGAATTAAAAAGCGCACACTAGGGCCGGCCGAGTGGCGCGGTGATTGAGCGCTGGGTTAGAAAGCCAGCGGCCCCGGTTCAGTCCCACATATGAGAGCCAGTGACACTGCCCTCAAAAAAAAAAAAAAAAAAAAAAGTGCACACTAGATTTTTCAGCCTGGATACTATTATTATGGACAGGCACTTTAAATAGTGATATACTACTTTTCAGAAACCACAAATGGTGCCACAGACAAATAAAGACAATTGTATGTAACCCTATAATTCTGTGTTTCCAGAATGATAACATGAATATAACTTAACTATGGTAGAAGGCTATTATTTCTTTCTGAGTCATCATTTAATTTTTTTGCAGTTTACCAAAAATATCAGCTAAAATAATATACTCTATATTAAAACTTTTCAGATTAGTTTTACATTACTTAATGTATTTATTTTTATATTTCAATTATAGTTGTCTTTTTCTGAGTACAATATTGCCCAAAAATACATTATCATATAAAATTATAATTTCTGTTCTTGGAATTAGGTGATTTCCTTTCATATATAGGTAAGAAACCATTTTGATAGCATTAAAAGTGTTGTTTTATACTTTAGGTGGCTTGATCTAAGATATACTGAGTTAGAATAAACAAATAAAAATTAAATATAATGAGTTATTAGCTATCCTGGTGAAATAATAGCAGTGGCAATTCTCTTATTTAGGAAATAACTACCTCCAACAATAGTAATATGGTCCAATATTAATAAGATCAAAAAGGTAATGGGGATAGTGAATGATCTTTAGACTAGAGACATAAATGAAAAAAAAAAGCGAGTCTTTTTACTTTCAAGAGTTTATGTGCCTTTTCATCTTTGAAAAGAGATAGCATATCTTAATACAATTATTCAACATTACAGATTTGAGTTTAATTACAGGATGAAAGGAAGTTTCCCTCCTGTAAGAAGACAATTACACTTGAGTTATGAGCATTAAAAATATCTGTAACTCAATCTTGGCCTTTTTTTTTTTCATGTCTAGATAGATAGAACTCAAAATTATATAAATGTTTCAAAATGTTGACCCTATTCAACATTCTTTGTTTATATATTTTGAGATTTTACCTTTCGCAGTAAAATAAACCAAAGAAGTAAGTACAATAAAAATTAATGTATTTGTTGTCTTAAGAGTAATAAACCTGTACACAGTAAGCAGAAATAATCAACTATTATAGGTTTTTCAGTGTACATGACACAAATCTAGATTTTCATTGTAGTGTAGCATTGTTTTTATGTTTATATTCAAGTAAAGTTGAATGTACTAAGTGTAATTCAGTAGATATTACATTCCACTTTGTGTTTGATCAGATGTTTTGCATTTTAAATCTGTATTATAGTTCTATATTCTATAAATGTTGCATACTATGATGAAGGGTAGATAAAATATAATTTTAAAGTTAGTTTTGGGACACAATATAATATTTTTTTGTAACCTTAAAAAGAATAAAAGCATGGTAATTTATTGTGATATTCAGATAGGTGTGACATATTAATGTTATTGTAAAATATTGTGGAAATCTGAGCAGGTGGGCCCATATTGACCACACTACCTCTCTCTCACGATTGAGAAATTTTTCTTTGCCCTTATGATCCTGGGAAACATGGAAGAAGCACTGTGTAAATTGTGCAGCTCCTTATTATATTTGTTGCAATTTTAACTGCAGCTCTCTGGCAGAAATTTCTCATATTCATTTATCATCCTCACTTATTATTTTCATATTTCTTTACTTAAATTAAAAAAAAGCAAAGGCATACATGTAAATTTTTTAAAAAGACAAGTGGTATCAGAGTGCTTATCATATAAGCCAGCAGACCAAATAGTAGAGTTTCTTTTATTCCCAGAGACAATTAAAATAACACTTTTAGTTACTTCATCTGGTAGCTTTCTCTGAATATCTCTAAAAATATATGTTTACTAATTTTTTTGATATACCAAGTTTAGGCATTATTTGGCGATTTGTTAAGATAAAGGAGGACTTGGCTTTTTTTTTTTTTTCCATTATCTGATGCACCATAATTATCTATATGCGGACTGACAATTAAGTTCCCAAACTCATCCTAGAATAAGTGCTTCATACCTCATTGCTGAATATCACTAGGGTCACCTTTAAAGTACTCCCCTTGGGAAGCTATGCAACGACATCAGCACCTGCTCCACCACTCAAAGCAATTTTGGAACTCTTTTTCTAGAATGGCCATCAAAGCTGTCATCACATTACTCTTGATGTCCTGAATGACATCAATATCTTCCTTTCAATATTTCCTTTATCTTCGGGTACAGAAAGAAGTCACTGCGGGACAGATCGGTGAATAGGGAGGGTGTTCCAATACAGTTATTTGTTTACTGGCTAAAAACTCCCTCACAGACAGTGCCCTGTGAGCTGGTGCATTGTCGTGATGTAAGAGCCATGAATGTTGGCAAAAAGTTCAGGTCCTCTAACTTTTTAATGAAGCCTTTTCAGCACTTCCAAATAGTAAACTTGGTTAACTGTATTCCAGTTGGTATAAATTCATATAAAATAATCCCTCTAATATCATTGCTACAAGTTTGCAAACTTAAGTGTCAGACCTCGTACATTGGTTGGTTAGAAAATTATAGTGTGATAGAAAGTAAGCAAACCTGTGATGTTGCCTTACTTTAAACGGAAAATGATGAAGGCTGAAATCAGTGCAATGTTGTTGTGGTAGGGACAGGAGGAACAGATGAGACAAATCTGAGAAACAATCATGAGATAGTCGAATGTGGAGGGAAAACCTGGGCTACCTACAATGTTTCCGAGAAGAACTGGTATTCACTGTAGTAATAAAAAAGATGATACAGATTCAGGAACAGGATATTCAATTTAAATTTGAGATGCCTTTGAGACATTCACATGGAGATATCCACTAAAGACTGGGATTTGGTATCTACATCACAAGACAGAGAACCAAGCCTCTTTCCCCAAACTTGGCCCCAATTTTACCGAGTTCATCAGCCAGATATGTCTGCACTCTTTGGACTGTGGATATGTGAACACAAGTCAAAGACTACAGTTGCTCCTGCTACAAAATGATCTTGACCCTGGCCAATAATTCACTAAACAGGGGCCAGCCAAGTGGCTCAGTTGGTTAAGAGCTTGCTCAAGAGTGTGAGCTCTGAGCAAGAGGGTCTCTGGTTCAATTTTCCACCTGAGCTGAGATGTCACTGAGTTGCCAACAGGTGGGAGGATGGCTCAGCTAAAAAACAAAACAAAACAAAATGAAAAAGAAACAACAACAACAAAAGACCCAATAATTCACTAAACAAAATGAGAGTATGATATATATTCAATCAATTATTCTTAGTTATCTGCCATCCTATAGAGAAAGCAAAAATTCAAGCTTGTGGGTATTTCCATGTGATCTTTTTCTTTTGTTCCCCTCAGCTTTATTGAGATATAATTGACACATAATATTGTGTAAGTTTAAGGTATAAATTGTTGATATACTTACATATTGCAAAATAGTTCCAGCATAACATTAGCTAACACTTCCATCACATCACAAAATTACCATTTTTTTTGTTGTGAAAATATTTAAAATTTAGTTTCTTAGCAGCTTTCAAGTATATAACATGATATTATTAACTATAATCACCATTCCAAACATTAGATCCCCAGAACTTATTTATCTCATAACTGTATCATGTGATCTAGCAATCCCACTTCTGGGTGTATAGCCAATGCAAACAGGATATTGAAGAGATATCTGCACTTCCATGTTCACTGCAGCATTATTCACAATATCCAAGACATGGAAACAACCTAAGTGCCCTTCAATTGATGAATGGATAAAGAAGGTGTGATGTATATTATTCAGCGATAAGGAAGGGCATTCTGCCATTTGTCACAATGAAGGCATTTTGTTAAGTGAAATAAATCAGAGGAAGATAATTACTATATGATACACTTAAGTGGAATAAAAAAGATGAACTCATAGAAATAGAGACTAGAATGGTGTTTACCAGGTTTTGGGGGTTGGAGGGAATGGGGAAAATTAGGCCAAAGAGCACAAACTTTCATGTAATCTTTTTCTTTTGCAAGGCATTGAGTCTAGTTTTGAAGCAGATTAACTTTTTAAAATATATTTTACTTGGGATACTATAAGATCACATTTTCTAATCAAACAGCAAAGGCAAAAAAAAAAAAGGTTTTCAGTAGCATGTTAGACTCAGTTAAGAATTTCAGGGACCTTTTTAGCTTGGGAAATGAAATTCACAGGCACATGTGACAACTTAATAAGCTAAATGAATTACTAATGCTTGAGTTTGGTATGGTCTCACTTTTGACTGAACCTGTCAGCTGTGTACATATGTTAACTTCATTGAAAGGTGTCATATGACTAGAATTATGTCATGGTAAGAAAGAAAATGGGTATTATGATACAAATTATATTATTACTTATAATTATTTTTGTCATGCCTCATACTACCATACTGCATTACTCTTGGGATCGAGAACTAGTTTAGATTCACAAAGCCATAGCCTGTAAGCATTTAACATGTGTCTATTCACAAGGTGAGAGAATGAAAGGGAAACGTGTCCTGAAAGGAAAAAATAGCATCACTAATCTTTCTATATAACCACTGATATTCCTTTCTTCATTGTACTTCAATTTGTTATGAAGCAGGTGAAGCCCAGGAGTGCCTGGAATCAGGTCCCCTCATAATTGCCATGTCAAAATAGGACTCTGGTACCTCTTGTCACAGCTCCTCAGGCATAGTCCTTGTTCCTCAGGTCCTTATAACCCATAGGATACCCCTGTCACCTCTGAACCTGGAAGTGTACACTTGTTTCAGCCACTTGCTGAGCCCTACCTTCTCCCCAAAACCTACTCTACCCCCATCTCTTCTTTATCCTTTCTCCCCAGTTTCCAACTTCTTACTTCTTAACATCCTGGATTCTCATACTAAAGTCTGGGGAGGGCTGGGAGGAAGCCATAACTTGTACTTATCTAGCAATTTATCTTTGAAGCTGTGAAATAACAATGGCCCCTAAGGTCCCTTGATGTTAGCAGGCCACATTCAGAAACCACTCTTTCTTTCAAACTTTCTACAATATTGAGAACAGGACACCAGATAGTTTCTCAATAAATGGTCCTCTTGTACATATATGGTTGTATATTTCAAGCTAGCTAGATATTTCACTCAGAGAAAACCTCACCCCCTAAAAAAGTTTGTTTTATTTTTTATCCTACTAACTGGCTATATCAGTTTTGAGTGGAAATTTTATATGGAAAACTGCTTTTAAAAAGTTAATCTATAGCCACAAAAGTTGAGAGGTGAAAAACTGACAGCATCTCTTGAATAGAAATGAGATTATTTTACAAGATGGATAATGTTCTTTATTACCTCTAGACTAGAATAAAAAAAATTGCTTCATTTCCCTATGCTTTACTTGTAGTATTACACATTGAATGACTGCATCATCAGTCATAAATATACATAATCTAACCACAAACTGACATTCAATAAAATCTCTCTAATTCAAGATAATTGGAGGAAAGACCTATCTGAAATGCACACGCGCGTGCATGCATACACACACACACACACACACACACACACAGAATGTTTTGAAGGAAATAACATTTTATTTATTTGAATGCAAGCAATACTTTAATGGGGCAACAATAGCATTACTAAAGAGAGGATGTAGCATAATCTAGAGATAAAATATAAATGTAATTAGTACATCAATTATACATAAAATGTTCGAAAAAAAACTTGTCTTTTAAAGTTATTTTATTTCTCTCCTGAAATCCTTTATTTGTCAAATTCTTTCTCTACTCTCACACCTATATATGAAAAATCACAAGTGCCAAATGAATAGAGTTTTACTCTTCCTCTTGCTCATTTCCAATTCATTCCTCAGACTAAGTACATGCTTAAATTTTAAAACCTTATCTTTTTTCTTTACCCTTAAAAGAAAGTTCTTCATGCATTTTTAAATTAAGATTTTAATAATTGAAGGAAAAAAATAAAAGGCTTACTATATGACTCCAGCCTATATTTTCCACATGGACTGCAAAATGGTATCATTAGAAGATAGGCTATTCCTTATTCCTCTTTCTCTCCTTGTCCTTCCATCATCCAATAGTAATTTATTAATAGCCATAACCTGAGGTGGGGTTATCATGAAGCTAATGAAGCCTAAGCTTCAGGGGCCCTCACTTGCACTGATCCCTTCCAAGATCCTGAGAAGAATTCTAGCAATGTGTTCACATAACCTTATGTTTTTGTTAAGTCTTCTAAAGTAAAATAGTATAACTCCAAGTTATGTTATACCATGCTCTTTTTCCATTCTAAAATCTTCTCTGTTATACTTCTTGGGTTGCATAATTTTGGAGGGGCCAGGTAACTTTGGGGGCTAGTTAAGGGTGACTGAATTGGGAATATATTTAGTTTGAGTTTTTTGGGTAACATTTATGAGGCCCACAGTCACTTATGAGTATAATTGGGTTATTTCTTGCTGTCCTGCTATAGGAATGGGCTTCAGATACTCCTGTCTTCTACTGTGCTGACACACCGGGCATTTTGATAATGAGTTACAAGTCCAGTGGTTATATAAAATAGGAATGCATCACAAGAATAGTGTGAATTTATTTAAGACTAATTAACATACAAGAAGACTTAAAATGCCCTGAATTTTATAAAACATAAAAGGTACATCATAGATATTTTCCAAAATTTGCTATTGTCTAGGTTTGTGTTGTCTCAAGGCAGAATGTGAGGCAAAGATTTGAGGGCAGATATTTTATATGGGGTATGATCCACATCCACAAGGACTAAGACATTAGCGGAGGAGCCCATATAGTACTGTGGACTCTTCTGTGGGCAATACAGGTATGATTACATCAGGACTTACAGAAGTATAGGAAATACCTCTCAGAGTCATCAGTCTGAAGGATGAAAGGGTGGGCATTTATGGAGAATTTCTGCCCCAGGGGGTGTTAACTCCCCTCCAGTCCAACTGACCTCCTTTGGGAGCTGAGCAGGCACCAGGGGAGAATTCCTGAAGCAGAAAAGCAGAGAGATTCATCCATAAGGTGAATGCTGGCTGTTATACTCAGTTGCTCATCAAACTCAGATGGAAATCTGAGGTGGGCCTAAGAGATGTGATATAGGAGATCAAAAGCATCAGCTACAGGTAATGTTTTTATCTCCATTTATCTGATGAGAAAAATGAAGGTCAGTGAGGCTAGATCAGTTTCCTAAGACTGCATAGCCCTTGGGAGATAGAGAAAAGACTTCAGCTTGTACTACAGAGCAACAATAATCAAAAGAGGATGGTATTGGCAGAAAAACAGATGCACAGACCAATGGAATGGAATTGAAAACCCAGAAATAAACTCACATAAATATGGACAGATAAGTTTTGACAAAGGAGCCAAAAGCATACAATGGAGAAAAGAAAACCTCTTCAATAAACGGTGTTGGGAGAATTGGAAAGCCACATGCAAAAGAATGAAGCTAGACTGCTATCTGTCACCATGTACCAAAATTAACTCAAAATAGATCAAAGACCTAAACATAAGACCTGAAAAAATACACTCAATAAAAGAAGGCAGAGGTACTAAACTTATGGACCTTGGGTTCAAAGAAGAATTTATGAATTTGACCTCAAAAGCAAGGGAAGTAAAAGCTAAAGTAATTGAATGGGACTTTATCAAACTAAAAAGCTTCTGCACAGCAAAAGAAACCACCAACAAAATAAAGAGATAGCCAACTGAATGGGAGAAGATATTTGCATGAAATGCCTCTCATAAGGGGGTACTATAAAAATATATATAAGGAACTCATACAACTCAACAACAGAAAACAAACAGTCCAATTACAAAATGGGTAGAGGACTTGAATAGACATTTCTCCCAAGAGCATACAGATGGCCAATGGACATATGAAAAGATGCTCTACATCACTAATCATCAGAGAAATGCAAATAAAAACCACAATGAAATATCACCTCACATACATTAGAATGGCTATCATCAACATGACAAATAATAACAAGTGTTGGAATGGCTGTGAGGAAAAAGAACCTTCATATACCGTTGGTGGGAATGCAGATTGGGTGCAGCCACTATGGAAGGCAGTGTAGAGGTTCCTCAAAGAATTAAGAATAGCATTACCATGTGACCCAACAATCCCTCTTCTGGGTACCTACACAAAAAATCTGAAAACATTCATCTGTAAAGATATATGTGCTCAAGTGTTCATTGCAGCTTTATTTATGGTGGCCAAGACATGGAAACAAGCAAAGTGTCCTTTGATAGATAATTGGATAAAGAAGATGTGGTATATGTACACAATGGAATATTATTCGGCCATAAGAAAAGAGGAAATAGTGCCATTTGTGACAAGAGGGATGGATCTTGAGATTTTTATGCTAAGCGAAATAAGTCAGACAGAAAAAGTCAAGAACCATATGATTTCACTAATATGTGTGATATAAAACTGAAAGAAACAAAGGAATAAGACAAACAAGTAAAGAAATAAAAACTCATAGACATAGACAATAGTTTAGTGGTTACCAAAGGGTAAAGGGGGAAGCAGGTGGTAGATGAGGATAAATGGGATCAAATACGTGGTGATAGAAGGAAAATTGGGTGGTGAAGACACAATGTGATACATAAATGATGTATTACAGAAAGGTACACTTGAAACCCATGTAACTTTACTAACCAGTCACCCAAATACACTTTAATTAAAAAAAAAAGATTTCAGTATGTACATATCTGATGCCAAAGATCATTCATCTTCCATCACATCACATGCCTCCTTGGAACATCTAAGGATACCTAAGTCAATGAGTCATATACACTTGGCACTGTTCAGTAAAATAAAATTGCTGGCTTGGACTGATGGAGGCAGATAAAGCTAATGTGATGATAAGTACCTTGCTATTCTTTTTCTACAGCCTGCTATTGAGAGGTGGACTGCTGGTCACTCTTATCTTTTAGAAAGTATATTTAGCTTTGTCAACAAATTACTGATCCATGTAGACCCATTGAACATCATGGATTATAAGGTGTATTATTATACAATACAATATAAAAAGTCTGTTGTTGAACACAGTCAAGGAGAGTATAGTTACCCATATTATCTCAGATAGCTCAAAGGCATGAAGAATAGTATTGGGTTGTCAGAAAAGTCATGACGCATATTTGCAACAGATGGCACTAGTTCCTTTTTGGAAGTGCTAGAGTGATTTGCATCTATGTTATTGCTATGTCATTTGACAGCTGACAGTTCTAGCTTCATTCTAAAAACAAATTGAGCAATTTGATTGAGCTTTGGAGATTTTACAACAAGTTGAAGATGGAAGGCCAAACTACATTTTTGCCATATTTTACAGCTTTACTTCCGTAAAGGGAAGACTGTGCATCAAGCTTGTGAAAAGTTGCATAAAGTTTATGGTGACCGTGCTCTACAAGCATGTCAGTGCCAGTGATGGTTCATGAAATTGCGTGCTGGTGATTTTGATCTCAACAATCCTCCTTGGTCAGGGAGACCCACCGATGATGATGACAAAATAAAGGCATTGATCAAGTCTAACCCACGTTATATGACACAATAGATTGCAGAAACATTGAACACCCATCATTCAAGCGTTCATGACCACCTGAAGAAGCTGGATACATAAGCAAGCTCGATATTTGGGTTCCTCATGAATTCAAAGAAGTTCATTTGATGGCGGGTAAAAACATCTGCAATATGCTCATTAAACGTGAGGAAAACGATCCTTTTTTGAAGTGACTGATAACTGGTGATGAAAAGTGGATTGTTTACAACAATGTAGTGTGCAAAAGGTCTTTGTCCTGATGTGATGTTTCCCCTCAAACATCGAAAGCAGACATTCATCAGAGAAAGGTTATGTTCTCAGTGTGGTGGGATTTAAAGGTGTTGTGTTTTTTTGAACTCCTACCAAGGAACCAAACAACCAATTCGAATGTGTACTGTCTGCATTGGACAGTTTGAATGAATCTATCATCCAGAAACATTCAGAGCTTGTTACTTGTAAAGGAGTTGTGTTCCACTGCAACAACACGAGACCACATACAAGTTTGATCACAAGTCAAAAATTATTGGAGGTTGGATGGGATGTGTTGACACATGCACTATAGTCGCCTGATCTTGTGCCACCAGACTTCCACTTGTTTCACTCTCTTCAAAGCTCCTTGCATGGTATAACATTCAATTCAGATGAGGCTATAAATCAGCACCTTATTCACTTTTTCCCACTGAACTTATTCAGTTTTCCCATAGAAAGACAGGTCCTTCTATGTATGAGGAATTATGAAACTCATTGAAAGATGGCAAAAGGTTATTGAACTAAATGGGCAATATATCACTGATTGATCTTTGTTCTTCATGTAAATAAATGACCTTTGAAAAACATAGACAAAATATGTCATGACTTTTCTGACAACCCAATAATAGTGTAGTCTAGATGACTGACATAAAGTTTTATACATTTGGCTCCAGCTAAAGGCAAAAGGAGAATACAATAAACATTTACTAAGTATTTGCTTCCATGGCTGACATTACAGTAGTGACTGTACATATGTTTTGCAATTTAAATAGTCAAATGAGGCTGCTAGATGATTAAATACATTTGAGAGAAGTCCACGACCCTGTGGTATCCAGGAGGCTTGTGGCCACAGTAGACTATTAATATTAAGATTTACCAGGATTTTACCTGTCTCTCCTCTACTGCCAGAACAAGGAGGACCAACTTTCCAAGTCATGAGACTGACCCTGGCTATGAAATGTGAGTTGAAATGATGGATGCCACTTCTAAACCAATGCAGTTACTTGCTGTTGCTCAACTCACCAGCCCTCTTTCCCCAAGCCATGTATGTTGGAAGCACGTGTTTATGCAGAGGAGCCAGTAATAGGGCAAACCAGCTTGTAACGCTGAGCCATCTCATTGAGTACAGCCTCCTTGGAGCAATTCTGGCCTTTGCATGTGTGAGAAATAACCTTTTGTTTTGTTAGGCCAATCAGACAATTGGGACTGCTTGACACTACACCATAGCCTAAGCTGACTGATTAAGCGGCAGGATCAAATTTGGACACAAGCCAATGTGTCTTCAAAGGACCCGGATGCTCTTTTTTTTTTTCTTTTTTTTTTTGAGGGCAGTGTCACTGGCCCTCATATGTGGGACCCAAACCGGGGCCACTGGCTTCCCAAGCCAGCGCTTAACCACCTCGCCACTCGGCCGGCCCCCCGGATGCTCTTTTAAGGGCAAAATATTATCTCCTCCTTCTACGTTATTTTATTTTAAAAAATGTTTACATATGTTTGTTTATAAAAATAACTCATGAACTGTATGAACATTTTATGAAATATATAATGTGCTGAAATGAAAATCACTTAATAGTCCCAACGCAATTAAATTTTAGTGCATATACTGCCACTCTCATTTTCTATGTAGGCATACGTATATATTTTTACCTTGTTGAAATATTACTGCAAGTAATACTATAGTAAAATTACTGCTTTTTACAATCAATATCATTACTAAGTTCTGTGCACTGTCATTAGATGTACTTTGAAAACTCATTTTCTAATGCAGTTTGGTTGCTGGAAAAGTGTAAATAACTCCATACCTTTGTCTCACTACTAGCTTTCTTTTTCCTGATATATAGCACACATTCCTTACTACATTTTATTGCAAAAGGAGAATAGGTATTCTATCAGTTACCCTGATCCAAGAGCCTGACCACACATGATAAGAAATGTTCCTAAATTCTATCTCATATACCAATAGTTCAGTTGTTCACAATTTTATAAAACATAAAAGAAACAGCCATCAAATATTCAAGTAAAATAACAGCTGAGTGATTGAGCTGACCAATTGCTTGTCTTACTGACAGTTCTATTAAAGCATAATCTTATATTTCTCACCCTGAAATTTATCTTATATATCTTTGTTCTATATTTTTATTTTTCTTGCAAACCTGTGATCTCTGAAACATGTTATAGCACTAAAATTTATGTTATAATGATCAAGTTAGATGAGAAATGATTAAAAGTCAAAATGCCTAGAACTGCGAACTTTCCAACCACAGAACTGACATGTGTCATAGAAAAAAAAGTTATGATACATTTTAAATAAGAAAAAGATTACACCTGTATTCCATTTGATGAAAAAAACTAACCCAAGAGAAAATGAGTATTTTTATTTATTCAGACATTTTAAAAGGCTATACTTCTCTAGCCTAGGTGTTAGTATAAAAGGCAAAAAAAAAATTTTTATGATTATTGAGATAATTTTGTCATACCCCACAAACTTATCAACACATTATAGCCTTTTCTTTTACTTCGATGCCTTTTTTCCCCATTTATCTGTCACTGACATAGATGTCATTTTTCTAGTAGCACAACTCAGTTACTTTTTCAGAAAATATAAGTGGTGAAATCATCTGAAGTTTATCCAGGTATAATGGCTCACCAGCATCCCACCACCAACAAAAAAATGACTACTACACTTCAAGAAAATGTGCATGAATTTGTGGGACTGTAAAAGGAGCTGTAGTAGAAACTGCAGGCAGAAATTCTTTATGTACATAACAACACATCAATAGGCAGCTACACATCTAAGTCCTCCCACAAATCCAGCTAAATAGAGACACACTGACAAAAGGCTCACTCCTCCGAATGTCTAATCCTGTTGTACTTTTTAATGTGGAGCCCATGATGGTCAAGTGCTTCAGGGAACTTAAATGTTCCTTGTAGTTGGGCACTAAGATTTTCTTAGGATATGAGGTATTTGCAGAAATTCAGCAGACCCTGGGATAATACGGACAACTACAAAATAACAGCATCAAATGACCATTTATTAATATTTCGTGATTACCATGTGATAGCCGCTTGCACTAGGATTTTTAGAGGTTATTAAGCCTAACAAGTGTAGGAAATAGGCATGTCCAGATTATAAATGAGGAAACTGAAATGGTTAGGTAACTTGTACAATGTCACACGATTAAGATGTGAAGGAGACAGTAATCAAAAGACAGACAATATCCAAAGCCTGTGCTCTTAGCCATTTTGTTACATGGTCTCTATGTCTAGTTAACCTCACAGATCACCTTGCCACTTATTAGTTGTGTGACATTGAGCAACAGAGTTAACACTCATTCAATTCCTCTTCTGAATAATTAATGCCCTGCCTTCATCAGGGGGTTATTGTGAATATCGGAAGGATCTAACAAATGTCAAAGTGCTTTCTCAACTTGAAATGCCATATAAATGTGAACTATTTTATAGTCACCATTATTGGTCATAGTAATTGTTTTCATAATTGGAACCATCGTGCAGTTTTTGTCATGGAAAGAATCTGTCTAAGGCCTGGGACTCAGAGTGTGGTCCAAGGAGCTGTAATTTTACCATCTCCTGGGAATTTTTTTAGAAATGCAGAACCTTAGACACCACTCCACACCTACTGAATTAGAATATGCAGTTTTACAAGATTTCCAGGTGATTCTTAGGTACTTCAAGCCCTTATCGAGGGCAGTCCTGAAAACAGAAGCTAGTTTAAGAGTATTTATTCGTTGAGATGTTTTAGGAATTTTAAGTTTTAATGCAGGTGACAGGCTGTAATACTTACAAATTGAAACAACCTCCTTCAAGCTTCTCCAGATGACTGGGATGTACCTATATGAATAGATTAGACCATAAGAACTGAATACACTAATCCATCCCAGGCAGTTCTGAGTAGGCCAAATTATACCAAGAGCTACAAGAATGAGCTTGCCTGACAAACTCCTTTACAGCAACATTTGCCCCCTGGTCAAGCTGATAGATTATGGCAGCAAATGAGTTATTCACATAATTTCCAAGCGATAATCCTCTTTTTTTGTTAATTTTCCTTGATTATTTATATGTTTTATTTTGTTTAATGAACCTATTTTGTTTTACAAGAGGAAAAGCGGTCCCTTCAGAGGGACCTGGAAGATATGAGGAGTTGATATAGGTACATATATCAAGCTTTCAAAATCTAAAGGGGGCTATAAGAAAGAAGCAACAACTGATGTGACATCTTTGGACAGATATAAGACACATCATAAGAAGTTTTAAGGATTCTAACAAAGGAATAAAGAGAGTAGTAATGCTCTTTATAAGGCAGTAAAGGAAGTTCAATGAGAGGAATGTGCATAGATTAATGAAAACACTCAATTTTGGCTATGGACTTGTTGAAGTTTGACTATGGGAAAGGAATAAGGGAAAGTGGCAATAATAATTAATCTTTGGAATTATTTCCTTAAAGCAATTTTAGCTGAAAAACCAGCTGGAAAGCTCAAAAAAACAAATTGAGGAAAGATGCAGGAGTTTCAACCAACACATAATACAAAATATGAATGCAACAAAACTGGAAGCTAACAAATGAGCTCACATGTCACCTTGTTGAAATATGACTCACCATGATAACAAATTACTCAGGAGGAGAAAAAGTCATATGCAATATAAAGTTTGCTGAGAAGTGCACTTGTCTAACCAGAATTTAAGAGGAGGTAGGGTCTAGGGTTGTTAAAGGATCTCATCAAATCGTACAAGTGTTAGACTCCACTGGACTACTAGAACTTGAGTTTTCTAGTATATTCAAGTATTTCTTCCAATAATGTATTTGGTAGGAAAACATTTAGTGGATAGGCAAAATGATGGAGAAGTTATGATCTTATTGAGAAAGGTGTCCCTAAGCTGTTTTCACTAGAATGGTGTGAGATCTACAAAGGCCTGCAGGTTATTCCCCAAACTTCAGAGTTAATATTGAGTGAAGACACAGGCCAGGCACAAGGGGACGGCTTCACAGTGTGTACAGAAATGGAATCAGATTTGTGGGTAAAAGATTTTGAGGAAGTCCAAGATATTTTTTTAAATGATGGTATAAAGGAAAAGACTCAAAGTTTTATTAGCTATCATATTATATAACTGAGGAGCAAAAAAATATATATACAAATTTTAAGAGATGTTATCTATGCATCAATGTTGCTCAAGCAGTAGTTTGCCATAATCAGAAGTGTCTTTGAGTACCTCTTGTAATTGCAGAAGTCAAACGTGACTTGTATTAATCTTTTGTTATCAGTATATGTTGAGTATTACAATTTTAATATAGATTTCCTTTCTAAAATGTGTATACATTTTTTTTGGCACCCTCTGTACACTTGAACTAAACAGGTAGGATTAATAGTCATTGAAAGTATCTTCTGTAAATACCAAACCAAAGACTAACTTTGGGAAGACATTGAAATTATTTCAGCTCCATTTGTTACAGCAAGTATGCAAACAACAAAATAATACATTAAGAAAGTAAGTAACTACAAACTATTTTGAGAATGATGGGATGTTTATGGTGAAGGTCTTAGTAATAATTGCACAATCCCAAAAGTTATTTGACTATTTGATTACATAAAAACTGAAACTTCTATATGATAAATATACCATAAATTGCCATATATATATATATATATATATGCAAATATATCATAATATGTAGAAAGGTATATGTATAGGCATTTAAACATATCAAAAGTTCTTAACCTTATTAGATGTTAAGAAAATACAAATTGAGAATTCAATGAGATACTGTTTTTTTATCTATCAGATTGGCACAACCTTAGAAAGGCTTGATTACTTCAAGTGTTTACAGTTTTATGACTGACTTGTCATTCTCATACATTGTTGGTAGAAGAACAAATTTGTACAATATATTTGGAAGTTCCTTTGGTGGCATCTATGCAAATTTAAAATGATTAAATAACACAGCCAAGCAATTCCAGTTCAAGCAAATGTTTTTACATGATATGTACATCTTTGCTTAAATACACAAATGTTTTTGTGTAATGTTATTTATGTTCTGCAGTAAGAGAAAAGTAGAGCAAATCCAAATGTCTATCAGTAGGGGAATGGATAAAATGCATAATGGTTCCATGATATATCAGAATGCTCTGTAGCATTTATAGAGAATGAGGGAGTTTATAGAGTATTCATGTGACAAATATTGATAATACATGGTTCAGTGGAAGTAAGTTACAGAGGATATTTATATGCACACATATATACTTATTTACATATGTATGTATATTATCACTTCAATATATTTATATGATTATATACTTTCGTAAGTATTAAAACAAGCTTGCAAATTCAAATGCAAAAACGGGTGATAGAGTTGTTGATATGTGGAGGTGGTTCTGGAAAGGGATGGGAAACTGTCAGTTTTAACATAATTATTACATTACTTGAATTTTTTATAGCATGCAAGTAGAAGATTTAAAATATAGATTATGATACTTCTCTTTTTGTACCTTTATCATTTTTATAAAGAAGACTGCTATTTTGTGACATTTCTGAACCTCTGCTTCTTTTTCTGAGCACTCTCTGTCCTGTAGCTGCACCATTAACTCTCCTCTCCAATAATAGTAGTGTAATCACAATATCAATATGCTCAGAATTATTAAACAGCTTGCTCTATTTCAGCTCTAAAATTATTTTTACCTTGATTACAACAAATTCAAGGAAAACTTTTGAATTAAAAAATGGCAAGAGAGTTAGCTCATTAAGATACAAATGAAGCTTTAAAATGTGAGAAACAAGGACTGAGGAGACAGATTATAAAAATAACGGTTTCCAAATATAATGTTTAGGCTATGAGGAAGAAAAAAGGTGATTACAATTTGAAAGTCCACCATCTTAAGTACTCTGAGTAGTTTCAATTGATAGATAACAAAGCGTGACACATGAGCCATGAATAAGTTATGAGGAAGAAATGTTAGAGACTATTTTTAAAATGTGGTTGCATCTGCCTTGGTTTCAGTTTTGTGATTAGATTTTAGTGCTCTTAGGCATCAACTATGTCATGCTGCTCCTATAATTTTCTATCTTGATCCCTCATTTTTAGTATCTTAGGGGGCTTCACAGTCAATTACAAGGGGTGCCTCTGGTTTTGAAGCTTTTAACCCAGCATTTTGTGCTGGGGGGTCAAGGATATTATTTTGTAGCACTGCCGCCCAGTTGTGCTAAGATTTTGGAAAATAATATGATTTTGCATTTAAAGATTTTCCTTTTGAATCATCTGAAAATGAAAACCAATTACATTTCACAATACCTTTCACTGAAAAGCTTCAAAGCATTTTCATGGTATTCATTATGGTTTATAAGGATATATATATATATATATATATATATATATATAGAGAGAGAGAGAGAGAGAGAGAGAGAGAGAGAGAGAGAAAATTTCTCTCAAATAAAGAATGAAAATAGCTTAATAGGACATAGACAATAAAAGCCTATTTGGAGATGAGGACAAACTTAATGGTTTAAAAACAATTACATGCCATATATAAATAAATAAATTACATAAGCCAAAATGTAATCACTGAAGCTTTATCTCACATCTTAATGTGCTTAAAGTGTGATGTGATTTATAACATGTTGTGTCTAATACATAATAATGATAACTATGTACCAGGCACTAGTCTAATTTTACATTAATTATAGGTTATTGTTATATATTCCCAACAATCCTGTTGCATTTAAAGTGTGGGGGTGGAGTTATTATTATTATCTCATTTTAAGATGAGGAAACTGAGACACATTTTAAGTTTCTTATCCAAAGTCACGTATAAAAAGTAATAAGTGAGGATTGGAACTTAGGGAGGTTGGCAGAATGAATGATGATTGAGACAATCAGAATTAGTCTTTGATACAAGCAAATAAAGCAGCACTAGATGTGTGTAAAGGGTACTGGGATGCCTGTTGCCTATAAGATTTGTCTTCTTAAGTTCCACATGACCTGAAGAGTCATTGGTAGTTATTTTCATTAGAATAAAGTCTTTTTATCAGTACAAAATATAGAATGTGATACAAACATGTAACTAACAGAAGAGAAAATCTAAATGGATCATTAACAGATTTGTAACTTAAGTTATCTGTGAAATGCCAGTTAAAACAACTATGAAGTACATTTCCATGTCCTTAAGATGGCAAAAATTTAAAAAGTCTAACATCAACTGCTGGTGATGATTGGAGACAAAATAACTCTCATCATTTATAGGTGAGAATACAAACCACTGTGGAGAGCAAACTGGAGTCACCTAGTGTAGTCACAGATGCTCATACACTTTGACCCAGCAATTTTGCTTTTAGTTACCAACTTCAGAGAAATCTTAAAACATGTGCGCAAGGAGACATGTTGCAAATTTTGGAACACTGGTTGTATGGAAAACAAAAATAAACAAGAAACATAGGAAAACATAAATAAGCTAAAATAAGTGAATCAGAGCTACATGAATAAAAATAGCTTAAAAATTAGTTGACCTACACATGTCTTGTTAGGGAGACCACTTCAAGGATGGAGTAGAGGCTTGATCACTGTACTGTACACCTGAAGCTGATGTTGTGTAATATTGTGGGCCAACTGTAATTGAATATATAGATAGTCACGGAATGTGGAGTATAGTGTGTAATGGAGTCAAGGGAATTGTAATAAATATGTATGATATGGGGGGGTGGCAAATTGTGGGAGGGGATTGTCACTTTGAGGGGTAAAAAGTATAATTATTGCAATGCATTGTACACCTGAAACTAATTTTAAAAAATGTATATTTCACAATAAAAAAAAAATAGTTGACCTAAAAAGCAGGTTATCAACAAGGATATACAAAGATAATAAGATTTGTGCAATGTTTGAAAATTTTCCAAATAACATTTAATGTTTTGGGACATATATTTAATTTAATGTTTTGGGACATATATTTAAACATATTTATATGTTTTGGGACATATATTACTTTACAACAATTTATAAAGTAATAGTAAACACTAAATTAATGATAATGGTCAACTCCAGAAAGGGCAATTCAAAAGAGACCTTACTGGAGATTTCAATTTTGTCTTTTATGTTTCATCTAACATAGATTTTAAAGTAAATTTGGAAATGATGTGAAGATTTGTCAGAGCTGGTGGTTGGCTACTTAATATTCATATCCTCTATGCTTTGCTCATATGAATAAAATATTTCATAAGAACATAATATGTACTCATAAGAAAATGGAAAATGTCAAAAAAAAAAGATACATTACTCATCCAATTACTTAAACATATCTTTTTCACCACAATTTTAAAAAATCAGTATAGTTTCTTACAGTCAAAGGATTAATTTACAGCTGATGGTATACCATATATAAAATTTGGTATCCCTGTTAAGCTCTTTCCCCCAATACCTGGTGCTGAGTCGCCCAGAGACTCTCTATTGCTGAGCAAGTGGTCTGCAGATTAAAGAGGATGGAGAGCCCCCCACCTCTTTTTTTTTCTTCTCTCTTCTTTCTAGGTGATCTATCTAATACATCAAAGCATTCAAAGAATGAAAGCCAGAATGAAGAAACAAAGAAACATGTCCCAAGTAAAAGAACAGAAGAAAACTCTAGAAATGGAACCAAATGAAACAGAGGTATCCAAACTTTCAGAGACAGAGTTTAGAACAGTGATGACAAGAATGTTTAAGGAACTTAGCGAGGACATAAAGAAGGATAGGGAAACTATAAAAAACAACCTGTTAGAACTAAAGAATACAGTAACTGAAATGAAGAACACACTCGAAGGAATCACCAGTAGAATAGATGAAGCAGAGGAGTGGATCAGCGAATTAGAAGACAAAATAGCAGAAATCACTCAGCTGGAACAACAAAAAGAAAAAAAATTATAAAAAAGAACAAAAATAGTTTAACAGACCTCTGGGACAACATGAAACACAACAACCGCTCGCATCATAGGAATACCAGAAGGAGAAGAGAAGAAGCAAGGGATTGAGAATGTATTTAAAGAAATAATGACTGGAAACTTCCCTACCCTGGTGAAAGAAATTGACATACAAGCCTAAGATGTGCAGAAAGTTTCAAACAGGCTGAATCCAAACAGGCCCACACCGAGACACATCATAGTTAAAATGGCAAAGCTTAAAGACAAAGACAGAATCCTAAAATCAGCAAGAGAAAGAGAGCAGGTTACATACAAAGGAACTCTGCAGGCCAGAAGGGAGTGACAGGGGATATTCAAAGTGACACAAAATAAAGGTCTACAACCAAGATTGCTCTACCCAGCACAGCTACCACTTAAAATTGAAGGAGAGATAAAGAGCATCTCAGAAAAGAATAAGCTTAAGGACTTCATTATTACTAAGCCAGCACTGCAGGAAATGTTAAAAGGGCTTTTTCAAACAGAAGAAAGTGGAAAACAAGCTAACCCAGGAAGACAAGAAATACAAATAACAAAATGGCAATAAATATGCACCTATTAGGAATCACTTTAAATGTGAATGGGCTAAATGCTCCAATCAAAAGACACAGAGTGGCTGCATGGATAAGAAAACAGGACCCATGCATATGTTGTCTACAAGAGACTCATCTCAGATCAAAAGACACACACAGACTGAAAGTAAAGGGATGGAATAAGATATTTCATGCAAATGGAAACGAGAAAAAAGCTGGAGTAGCAATACTTATTTCGGACAAAATAGACTTTAAAATGAAGACTACAATAAAAGACAAAGAAGGACACTACATAATAATAAAGGGATCAATTCAACAAGAGGACATAACCCTAGTAAACATCTATGCCCCCAATATAGGAGCTCCTAAACATATAAAACAGATTTTGACAGACATAAATGCAGATATCAACAGTAACACTATCATAGTAGGGGACTTCAACACCCCATTGTCACCAATGGACAGATCCTCCAGACAGAAAATCAACACGGACATAGTGGCCTTAAATGACACCTTAGACCAGCTGGATTTAGTTGATATTTTTAGAGCATTTCACACCAAAGCTACAGAATATACATTCTTCTCAAGTGCACATGGAACATTTTCCAAGATAGACCACATGTTAGGCCACAAAACAAGTCTCAACAAATTTAAGAAGATTGAAATCATATGTGTCTTCTCTGACCACAATGCTATGAAACAATAAATTAATTATAAGAAGAAATCTGGAAAGCTTACAAATACATGGAGGCTAAATAACATGCTACTAAATAGTGAGTGGGTCAAAAATGAGATCAAGGAGGAAATCAAAAGATACCTCGAGACGAATGAAAATGAAAACACCACGACCCAAAACCTCTGGGATGCAGGAAAAGCAGTCCTAAGAGGGAAGTTCATAGCATTGCAGGCCTACCTAAAGAAGGAAGAAAAATCTCAAATCAACAGACTACCTTTACACCTAAGGGGACTCGGAAAAAAAGCAGCAAAACAAGCCTAAAGGGAGTATAAGGAAGGAAATAATAAAGACCAGAGCAGAAAGAAATGAAATAGAGAACAACAACAAAAAAAAATACAAATGATCGATGAAACCAAGAGTTGGTTTTTTGAAAAGATAAACAAAATTGACAAAACCTTAGCCAGACTCACCAAGAAAAAGAGAGAGAGGACCCAAATTAATAAAATCAGAAATGAAAGAGAAGAAGTGACAACAGATACCACAGAAATACAAAAAAAATTAAGAAAATACTATCAGCAACTCTATGCTAACAAATTCGACAATCAGGAAGAAATTGATAAATTTCTAGAAGTATACAATCTACCAAGTCTGAACCAAAAAGAAACAGAAACTCTGAACAGACTGATTACTGCCAAAGAAATTGAATCAGTAATCAACAATCTTCCAACAAACAAAAGCCCTAAACTACATGGTTACACAGGTGAATTTTACAAAACATTCAAAAAAGAATTAATACCTATTCTCCTCAAACTATTCCAAAAAATACAGAAGGAGAGAAGGCTCCCAAACTCTTTCTATGAAGCCACTATCACCCTGATTCCTAAGTAAGACAAACATAATACAAAAAAGGAAAACTACAGGCCAATATCCCTAATGAACATAGATGCAAAAATTCTCAACAAAATACTAGCAAACCGAAATCAGCTTCTCATTAAAAAGATCATACACCACGATCAAGTGGAATTCATTTCTGGTATGCAAGTTTGGTTTAATATCTGCAAATCAATTAATGTAATACATCACATTAACAAAATGAAAAATAAAAATCATATGATCATATCAATAGATGCAGAAAAGGCATTTGACAAAATTCAGCATCCATTTATGATAAAAACTCTTAGCAAAGTGGGAATAGTAGGATCATATCTCAACATAATAAAGGCCATATATGATAAGCCCACAGAAAACATTGTACTCAATGGGGAAAGGCTAAAAGCTTTCCCTTAAGATCAGGAACAAGACAAGGCTGCCCACTTTCACCACTTCTATTTAACATATTTCTGGAAGTTCTAGCCACAGCAATCAGACAAGAAAATGAAATTAAAGGCATCCAAATTGGAAAAGAGGAAGTAAAATTGTCATTATATACAGATGACATGATACTGTGTATAGAGAATCCCAAAGACTCCACCAAAAAACTGCTAGATCTGATAAACGAATTTGGTAAGGTAGCAGGATACAAAATTAATATTCAGAAATCAGTTGCATTTGTATATATACCAATAATAAACTATCAGAAGAAAAAATCAGGAAATCAATCCCTTTTACAATTGCTTCAAAAACAATAAAATATCTAGGAAACAATTTAACTAAAGAACTAAAATACCTGTAGTCAGAAAATTATGAGACACTGAAGAGAGAAATCAAAGAAGATACAAATAAATGGAAATACATACCATGCTCATGGATAGGAAGAATTACTATAGTTAAAATGTCAATACTACCTAAGGCAATATCCAATCAATGCAATTCCAATCAAACTACCAAGGACATTTTTCTCAGAAATAGAACATAGAATCCTAAAATTTATATGGACCCACAAAAGACCCCGAATAGCCACAGCTATCCTGAGAAATCAGTACAAAGTGGGAGGCATCATACTATCTGACATCAAAACATACTACAAGGCTAGCAGTAATCAAAACAGTATGCTACTGGCATAAAAACAGACACATAGACCAATGGAACAGAATAGAGAGCTCAGGAATAAACCCATCCATATAAGGTCATTTAATCTATGACAATGGAAGCAATCATTTACATTGGAGTGTATTTAATAAATGGTGTTGGGAAAATTGAACTGACACATGCAAAAAAGTAAAATGGACCACCTACTTACACCATATACAAGAACAAACTCAAAATGGATTAAAGATTTAAATGTAAGACCTGAAACCATTAAATCCCTAGAAGAAAACACAGGGAGAAAGTTTGCAGACATTACCCTGAGTAATATTTTTACTGATACATCCCCTCGGACAAGGGACATAAAAGAAAAAAATGAACATATGGGATTAAATCAAACTTAAAAGTTTTTTCACAGCAAAGGAAATCATCAATAAAACAAAAAGGCAGCCTACCGAATGGGAGAAGATATTTGCCAACGATATATCTGATAAGGGGTTGATATCCAAAATTTATAAAACACTCATGAAACTCAACACCAAAAAAACAAACAACCCAATTAAAAATGGGCAGAGGATATGAAAAGGCATTTTTCTAAAGAGGACATACAGATGGCCAACAGGCATATGAAAAAATGTTCAACCTCACTAATCATCAGATAAATGCAAATAAAAACCATCATGAGATACCACCTCACTCCAGTCAGAATGGCTATCATCAACAAATCAACAAACAAAGTGCTGGCGAGGGTGTGGAGAAAAGGGAACCCTGGTGCACTGTTGGTGGGACTGCAAATTGGTGCAGCCATTATGGAAATCAGTATGGAGGTATCTCAAAAAACTGAAAATGGAATTGGCGTCTGACCCAGCAATTCCACTGTTGGGTATCTACCCAGAGGAATCCAAGATTCTAATTTGAAAAAATATATGCACCCCTATGTTTATTACAGCGCTATTTACAATAGCCAAGACTTGGAAACAACCGAAATGCCCATCAGTAGATGACTGGATTAAGCAACTGTGGTACATTTATACAATGGAGTATTACTCCGCTATAAAGAAGAATGAAATCATACCATTTGCAATGATCAGGATGGACCTAGAGACCATTATGCTAAGTGAAATAAGTCAGTTGGATGAAGACAAATACCATATGATCTCACTTATATGTGGAATCTGAAAAAATGAATGAATGAGCAAAGTAAACAGAAACAGTCTCATAGATAGAGAGGAAAAACAGGGTTGCTAGTTGGGAGGGGGGTGGGGATGAGGGAGAAGGGGAAGGGATAAGACAGCATAAATAGGTAACTACTATATTGCCACAGGGATATGAAAGACAGTTTGGGGAATATAATAATGTGCAAAAATTTTGTGGGGTGTCAGATGGTCACATGTCTTGTTAGGGAGACCACTTTATGGATGGAATAGAGGCTTGATCACTGCACTGTACACCTGAAACTGATGTATAACATTTTATGCCAACTGTAATTGAATATATAGATAGTCACGGGATGTGGATTATACAGTGGAAGGGAGTCAAAGGAATTGCAATAGATAGTATGATATGGGGGGGGGAGAGTGGGGTGGAGAATTGGGGGAAGGGGGTTGTCACTTTGAGGGGTAAAAAGTGTAACTATTGCACTGTGTTGTACACCTGAAGCTAATTTAAAAAAAAAGAAAAAAACAAACAAACAAAAAACAAAATAAACAGCTGAAAGTTAAAAAAAAAATTAAAAAAAAATTTGGTGTTCCCACAGAAGTATGCCACAATTTTTCTTCCCAGTTTCTGTTAAAATGCTAATATTTTGGCCATGAAAACACATTAAAATATTGGACATCACATCTCAGGCTAACTTATTGTTTTCCAGTCACAGCTACCTAATTTGATCTCTTGTGGCAATGTACAGTGAGCATGCATATTTCCATAATGGGAAATAGGCAAAAGTTTGGTGTGCTTCCTAGAGGTCTGACTCGGGCTGATGGAGGAGAGCGGGGGCAGGGTCAGTGGGCATGTGGGTTGTTGGTGAGGAGAATGGGCACCTGCACCTACATTATGGAGAGAGACTCAGTCTGTCTGGATAAACTTAATCTGCTTTACAATTTTGCCTCGGGCTAGCCCTGGAAGAAATAATGAATAAATACACACCAGATTTAATGGTATGTTCTATCTAATATGCAATTTGAAGCATTAGATTGTTATTAGAAACAATGACTAACTGAGACATAATTTATCATCAGTATCTAAAAGGATTGCAGCATTTCTAACCAGCACAGTCCTCTTTTTGTAAAACATTCCTGGTGTGACTGAAGAGTGTGAACATTCCTTGTAGCATTCCCAGTGCATTTATAAAATAGTTCCCTGATTTTCAGCCACAGGCTCTGTGAACAGCTCTACTTTTAGGAAAAGTTGGAAGACCATATTGATGGGGTCACTTAAGTGGTCAACGGAAAAGCTGACTCCAAAATGTTGGTCCGACAATATAGAGACAATTAGATTCCTGTTGTCATGTAGTAAAATACTCCTAGGAAGAGCATCGTGTAAAGATTCTCAGCTATCTCCTTGCTGTGTGGAGAAAGGAATAATTAAAATGTGAGACAGGAATAATTAAAATGTGATTATGGTGAGGCAAGCTAGGTATGGAAATACAGGGTATGATTCTGTCATTAAAAAGTTTGATATTTTATTTGTTATGGATTTTTTAATTAATTTTCATTTAAAAAATATTATATAGCATTCAAATATTATTTATCTTGATTACTGAGTTTCTTGATTACTGCCCCTGTAAATTTTGTGTGAGGTGACTGCCTCACTTTCAGGATAAAGCAAAGTGACAAGTGTAAATACATGTGGGACTCAGAAAAAAACTTTACCTACAAATGCAGATGAAGTCATCGGTTCAAATACACATACAACTCGCCAAGTTGTACTCACCCTATTTCTCTAGGTCAAACGGGGTTTATTAGCTCATTTAAATAATTACTTTTTCTGACTTCTTACAAGTTTTGTGACCTTTACCTAACCTTTTTGACTCTTATTTTTCTCACCTATTCAATGGATATAATAATCCCTACTTCACAAGTTATGTAAGTGCTTAAAAATTATACATAAGGAATCTAGCTAGGGCCTTATCATATGGTTGGTTATGTTTGTTGTAGTCGTTATTAAAAGTAAAAGAGGACTGACTAAGGCTTCATGCTTATTCTTTCCAGATAACACATTTTAATAAACATTTAAAGATGATGATGAGAACCCTCTCAGTATAGATTTCTATTATATATAATTTCTCCATATATCAGAACAGCTTGCTAGATATTGTTATGGTTTTATCTTTCACTTACTTCAAGCTGCTGCTCTAATTCTACCTCCTAAGTGTTGTCTACCCCGACCGTCCTATTAAAATTGCTATCACCTCCCTCTCTCCCCTTTTGGGCAGCCCCTCTCCTTATTACTTTGCTTTATATTTCTGCGCAGCCCCGGTTTGTAACTTACATCATTTGTGTTCTTCCTACTAGGATGTATGTTTCAGGAGGCAGGTATTTTTGTTTGTTCTGTTCACTAGTTTGTTCCAAAACTGATTAGCGTGGTACGTGCAGGGGCTCAATAATGTTTTTCTGAATTAAGGAACAGGTTAATGATGGAACTTAAATTTCTCATTCTTTCTGTGTAGAGGAGATGTTTTTAACTAAGCAAATTGATATATAATGCTGAGAAGAAACATAATTTGTTCAAAAACAGTTAAACAATGCCTGAGCACTGACTTGGAGGATTCTCAGCTGTATGTGCATTGAACTAAAGAGCTGAATTCTCTCCCTCTCCCTGTGAACTAAATTAGCACGTGTGAGAACATTTCTCTTCCTATGTGCTTTTCTGGCATGAACTCAGTCTCACCCTTCATTACCTTACATCCGAAGAGTTCTTACAGTTCCCCATTAATAATCTTTCTCGGGCCGGCCTAATGGCACAGTGGTTAAGTGCTGGCCTGGGAAGCCAGCAGCCCCGGTTTGGTCCCACATATGAGGGCCAGTGACACCGCCCTCAAAATAAATAAATAAATAAATAAATAAATAAATAAATAAATAAAAATAAAATTCATTTCTTTCTGGGCTTGAGTATCGTCAAATTAAAAAAAAATTAATTAATTAAAAAATAATAATAATCTTTTTCGATGCAGTCACCCCTTCACACCATTTTTATTTACGTTCATGTACTCAGGTCATCTAGCCAACAGCAATAAGTGTGGTCTTTTTGAGGAGCTTAATGCCTCCTGCAAAAACAGACAAAATTACCCCGTCTTCTGGGACTTTTGCATAATAGTGTTTGAAGAAGGGACCCCATGAATGAAGGGCAAATTCATTAATTAATTCAGTTCTTCATTCCATTTATTCAACTAAACTTTAGTGAGCACCTACTGTGAGTAAACACAGTGTTGAGTGTTCTGTACATAACAATGAGCAAAATTTAATCTTTGTGTCTTTGTGTAGATATAAAATTACAGTTATATTGTGAAATGATAGTAGTATATATTTTAACTATGAACTGATTCTTTTTTTTCTTTTTTTTCGATTTGAGGAATTCCTCTTTACCCTGTGGCTCTTTAGCCTAGATTATAGAACATTCATATCTCCAGGAAAAGTTGATGAAGCAGAAAATAAAAGCCCGTTACAAATGTTCCTGGTTAGAGGTTTGCAATCCTGAAAGATAGCCTTAATGCTAGATTTTTGTAATAGGTTTCCTTTTGTTCAGAATAATAACATTCTTTGGTACTAAGTAATTTAATCCTGACTAAAAATATATAAAGTAGGTATTATTATTATTTGATTTTAAAAATGATAAAACTGATGAAGAAACTGAGGCAGCTCACTTGCTAAAGTTCCCAGAGCTGTTACATAGAAGAACCAAGTTTCCTACCCAGTAGTCTAACATTTCCCATCTGTTTTTGTGCTCAAGTGAAAAAATGAGTTAAGGAATTTTACCAATTATTGTCCATTCAACATTTGCAACCCTAGTGAAGAAAGCTATTTAAAAAATAGATTTATACTTATATTTTCTAATGACTTTTGGGGTGGTGGTGGAAACAATCGTTTTAAATTAAGTAGCACCTAAAAGATTCAGAAGCACATTTATTATGTTTACATACATTTATTATTATGCTATTATTTTCCTGAAAAATTAGGCCATTGGATTCAATTGCATGAAATGCCCAAGTTACTTATTCATTCACATGAGCTGAGTGCATCATTTTTCTAAAGTAATTAAATTGACTCCCTATTGAACACCAAATAGATTTTAATATTTAACAAGTTAAAGCATTTCTGGGGACATGGAGGATAAATGCATAGCTATATATTTTCTGTGTGTGAATCCAGCTTCTATAGCAGGATGATTATTAGTGCAAGATAGTTAAAACCAACTTTTTTTTTTTTTTTAACTACCATACTGTCTGCCTAAATTTGGGGCCTCTGCTGAATTCATTGAACTAATGTAAATCTAAACTTAGTTTTTATCTTTTCAATCCAGGTATTTTCTGTTTTAATGTACTTTTGCATTTCTGGCCATGGGATGTTTCATAATGGACAGAATATGTGCAGCTATTAATATAACACATTTTGACAAGGATGTGTGAGTACCAGCCAGATATCCAAGCTATATACTGGTTAATGAAAGGATTCTCAGCAATGTGCTTCCTCTTGGGATCCACTCCCAGCATTTATTTAGTAACTGACTTCTTTGGGAGCCACACCAACATGCTCTTGGGAAGGAAGCCAGAGGACTACTGTTCCATTGTCAACGTGGGCCCATGCTAATTTATAGCCCCAGGTATCCTGGGGAATAAATACACAAGCTATGTAGGCCTCAGAGAATACCATTATAAATGATTTCATTCCTTTCGTTTAAAAATTTATATAAGAGAGCCTCATCAATAAAGGTACTGTTACTTTAATGAATTGGCATAAAACATATGACTCAAAATACCAATTTTAGATCATCCCCCCCATTCCTCTTTCAGAAGAAATGCTGAAAATGTAGTACAAGTATTTAAAAAAAAAAGTTCTCAGAAGATAGGAAGAATCATGTTACTATAGGGGACACATGTACTGCTGGGTAACATGACAGATCACCTGTGAAGATACATAAATAAAAGCTGTCTAAGGATTTGATTAGTCACACCTAATCAAGAGACTCTGTTGATAACTGAGAATAAGCATTCAGGGTATGCCAACCCCAAAGGGAAGCAAGCATTTGTTCCCATCAGTAGGCTGCTGCTGTTACGTGTATAATAAAGCAATTCAGATTTCCAGCAAAGCAAAATACAAGTGGTATGTCTTGGCGGTAATATCTTAGGAATTTCATTAATGCAGGGTCATTTTTAACATGGTTATTTATCTTGGGAATCAATTTCTATGAGGGAGAGATAAAGAATATTTTATGTTCACTTTGAAAGAAGGTAAAAGGTATCTGCAATTATTGTATATGAGCAAACACTGGGGATAATGTCGCTGAAAGAGAATAGTTTTCATATTTCGTTAAATAGAAAAGGACAGTTACCCATTTTAAATTTGGAATAATTCTAAATGATTTAAAAGTGGAATTATATAAAGACCTATGTGGAGGTCTGTTATTTATAATATAAGAAAGGACTCAGATAAGTGGAGGGTTGGTAGTTGTATGAATGTTGACATTATTCAAGCATTTCTCCATTTACTAGAATTTTAAGATCCAGTCTCATGAAGACAGTTTAAAATCTTTATTCATGTGACTACTACCTTTTTCTTTTACTTTTGTTCTTTTTAACTTTTGATTTTTTTTTATAAAAAAATCAAATACATTTTGGTTTGTGGCAATTTCCAAAAAGTATTGACAGGGCAGTTGTATAAGAGAACTTCCCTTAACTCTTAGCCTCTTCTGCTCTACCAACATGTAGATCCCAGCCCTAGAGAAATGAGAAAGGAAATGTGTTTTTATCAATCCTGGTTCCTTCCACCCACTTAAAAGGATGCATGAAGAACTAGTCAAGAGAGAACATGACATTGAGATTCCTCTGAAGATCCATGGATTTCACATTGACTTATAATCAGGGCATAGGAATCTCTCATTTGCAAAATGTATCACAAATGCACTTGTACATTTATTTGTATGATTATGTAATTAACTTCTGCCATCCCCACTATGAAGGTTCTGTGAAAACAAGAACCATGTCTTTTCTTGTTCAGTGTGTTTCCATGTATCTTCAGCGCAGCCAGAGAGAAATAAGTGATTTTGTAACACACAGGAGAATCCCGACATCTCTGTTCCTCTCTCCTCTGTCACTACACCGGGGAGTCCTAGGAACTCTTGTGTATGGTGCCTCTTGTCCCTTAGACAGGTGGAATCTAGGGCAATTGTTGACATTGGCCCTGTATTAAAATAACCCTGGGAAACCTAAGCCTTCTGTTCACAGATGCATGCTGGTTTGGGATCCAAATTCCTCTCAACACGATTTGAAGGCAGGAAAGTTTCAGAGGCTTCAGAAACTACTTTACTCTTCATTCTCCCTAGTCCTTTTATTTCTCTCAGTTAATCCAAAAAAGTTTTGGCAAGACTTTGCCAGAGTAATATATGTTAATTTATGCAAAATTTATGATAGATTAGCATGTATCACAATAATGATTATGTTATTAAATTATTAAATATAAATTAATTGCTTGTAATATTCATTGTTGCTTCAGTCTTTTGGTACATCCAGTCTTCATAGTTTAACAGCTCATGAATAATGTGAACTCATATTTATTCATTCAGAAAATGTTTTTGAGTGCTGTTCTGTGTTAAGCACTATGCTTGCTCCTGGAAATAGATAAAAAATGAAAAGGACATATCGTTCCAGTCTTTAAGGAGTTTGCCAGTTAAAGAGGCCTTATTGTACCAAAAGTCATATTGTTTTATATGAGACCTGGAGGAGTAAACGGGAGTCAGCAAGAAGGGGGTTTAGATGGGGAAGGAAAAAGTGTTCTCACAGAAAAAAGAAAAGCCTATTAGCCTATAGAAGTTTTTTAGCTAAGAGAAAAAACAAATGAAACATAGGAGCCTAAAAACAAATAAAAATTAAGGAGACTATTGTATAATACTCTATACTAACATTAGTTTTATTTTTGATGTTTTTCAAAAGTTACAAAGATTATCAACTCTTACTTTAATAATTTAATGCAAGTTGGCTTCTTTGCTCTTTAACTTTTAAAAGAAAGTTTGTTCATCTTATTTTTACCATAAATGTTTTCAGAAAACAAATCTAAAATAAAAAACAAAAAAAAAATGCTAATGATACTTTATCATACCCAAAAGAAACAAAATAATCTACATATTAAATTAGTTATTTATCTATTTATTTCCATGCATATGCCCATCTCTTAGTATTAACACAATTCATAACTAGCTAATTGCATATACTTGTAAGTCCAGTTAAATTTATTGTTTTGATTTTAACTAAGTGTTTTCATGGGGAAAAAAGAACCATAGCTGTTTAATGCTTGTAGAAACAATGCCAAATATATATGGAAATGAATATTATTTGCTAATTGTGCAACAGAATCATTATGTTTCTACTGAAAGACTTTTCTTTAGGGCAAATATATATATATATATATATATATATTTTTTTTTTTTTCCTATTAAATCTGCCACTTTAAAAAACCATAATGTAGGGGCTGCCGAGTGGCTCAGTTGGTTAAGAGTTAGCTTAAGAGAGGGCCGCCGGTTTGATTTCCACATGGGCCAGTGATGCTGCACCCAAGCTGAACTGCCACTGAGCTGCCAACAGGTAGTAGGATGGCTCAGCTGGTGAGAGCATGTACTCCTAACAACAAGATTGCCTGTTCAATGGTGGGCTATGCCCCCCTGCAACTATGACTGAACTCAGCATCTTGAGCTGAGCTGCCACGTGGATGTCTCAGTGAATAGAGCGTGCGCTCTTAACAACAAGGCTTCTGGTTTGACTCCCGCATGGGATGATTATGCTCACACACAACTAAGACTGAACTCGGCACCACAAGCTTAGAGGCCAGGAGCTGCCAATAGGCAGCCAGATGGCGAATGGCGCCCTCCACAACTAAGACTGGAAAACAACAACTTGGCTGATCCCCCTCCCCAATTCCCCAACAGTGTTCCCCTCCCCCAATTCCCCAATGAAAAAACCAAACAAACAAAAAACATAATGCAAAATTTAAGAAATCTCAATTGACATAAATTCCTAAATTGGAACCTATTGTAACTTTAGGGAAAAGCAAAACACTTGTCAGAGGCTGGTAAGCTGGTGGTGCAAAGAAGACATGAAAGATTGATTCCAAGAAGGAATCTTAAACTAGTTCATAAGATATCAGTCACATTAGGAAAATAGTGTTGTTCTCAAAATATTGAAAGGGTTTTTGGAAAAATATGTTATTCCTGGGTGTTGATACTCCGATCATCTTCCCAAGCATCAAAAAATGTGTAAAGTAAGCTCTTAAATGGTGATCTTGCTGTATCTGCGGGCAATCTCCTAGGTATGCTGATTGGAATGAATTCTTTCTGATCATCCAAGAAAATAACCATTGCCTCCTGCTCTTTACCTGTTAATTGCTAATGGGTGACATTTAAGTCTAATTTACCCCCAGCATGTAATTGGTTCTTTCAATTGGTTTAAAGATGAAAAACTAGTAAAGTATATATTTACCTGAACATGAGTATTTTCTTGGAAAGAATATTTGTGCAATTTGTTCAATTTGGAATTTGAACTTGGCATCCCTCTGGTCATAATAGTATTCACTGAAAATATACATTACTTGGGAAGAAATTCTAATATATACCCGACTTTAATATGCTTAGATTATACTTGTAACTTTGTATCTGCTTGTGTTTTTATTTTTAATTTTTTAAATTATTTTATTTTATTTTTTTAGCTGAGCCATCCTGCCACCTATTGGCAGCTCAGTGGCAGCTCAGCTCGGGCCGGGAATCGAACTGCTATTGCTCAGAGCTCAGCTCGCACTCTTGAGCAAGATCTTAACCAACTGAGCCACTCGGCCAGCCTCTGCTTGTATTTTTATGTTACTGCTATCTCTCCTTTGCACTGCACTAAAAGCTTGTAAGAGCAGGCCCACATCTGATATTGTTCAACAGTGTAGTTTTCGTACCTTGGTTTTTAAGTAGGTGACAATGTTTATCAACAAGAAACTTGAACTTTGCCAAATTTCCAGAGTGTTCAATATTTTAAAAATGATTCCCCATAGTATGCTCCATCGGACCAAGAAACAGGGACTTCCCTTAATGCTTTTGCAGGACCTCAATTCAGTTAGATATTTAAGCACCTACCTAATCTATTATATCGGATTATTTGAGATATATGGATTTTAGAAGATTGGAAGAAAAGTTTATAAAGTAAAAATGCTGTCATGGCATAAGTTGTGGAAATCAAGATGTCCACTAAATTTCTCCTAGTTAAGAACTAATACATATTTTTCCAATTATTATTCTAATGTTTTCCTAAGTATGCCTAAATTCTGACACTATAAGAAGATAGTGGCTGACAAATATTAAAGCACCATACTTCATGAAACTTCTATCAAACAAGATGTTTCCTCTTTCAGACCTCCTTCATACGTTCAGTCAATAGCCCTGTTAGGCACGAATACCAACATTATTTGAGTGCATTATTTTTGCAATCATGGTCACTCAGGTGATTCTATCATAGCATCTTAGTGATGGGAAGCAACTATAGTGATCATCTATTTTAATCACTTCTTTTGTCTGTTTGGTTGTGTGTTTTTTTGGGTGGATTAAACAACAGAAATTTATTTTTTCACAGCTCTGTAGTTTGAAAGTCTGAGGTCAGGATGCCAGCAAGTTCAGGTTCTGATGAGGACTCTTCCTGGCTTACAAATGGCTGCCCTGTCACTATGGCCTTTCCTCAGTGCACATACGGGAAGAGAGAGAAATCCCTCTCCCCTCTCCCCTCTCCCTACTCCCCTCTCTCTCTCCCTCATCCTTCTTTCTCTCTCTCTTCCTTTTCTTCTCTTTATAAAGCCACCAATCCTATCTTATTAGGACCCTACACTTAAGATTTTATTTAACCTTCATTACTTCCTAAAATCTTTATCCCCAAATATAGTCACATTGGGAGTTAAGGCTTCAACATAGGAATTTTAGGGGAACATATTTACATATTTTAGTCCATAAGAATTTGGATGATGCATTTTTTTTCCATTTTTGTTTCAGCTTTACTAAGGTATAACTGACAAAGAAAATTGTAACATATTTAAAGGGTACATCATGCTAATTTGATATATGTATACATTGTGAAAGGCTAACACTTACTTTACCAGAAAAATTTTGCCCTGGGAATATTCAAGTTGTTAAAATACTAAATGGCACAGATTTGATCAGGTGATAAACATAGATCAATAACTAATATGTAATCATAATAAAACAGTACTTATCTCCCTGACAACACCTCTTATTCTATGACTGCTGCTCATATCGATTTAACTAATCCTAGAGTATTCCTAGAAGCTTGCAATTTTGACTTAACTTTTACAAAGAGGGGTTCCCAGCCTGCAGGTTAGATTTAAGTGGTTTGCACAGGGTTTCCACTCACAGGAAGAAATGTCTATGTCTCTTGCAGCAGTCACCCATTTAATCAAATACAGCTCATAAATCACATTTACAACCTTCAGACTTCAATCAATAGGGTGTTTTATAGTCTGTAGCAAAACTATCTGGAGGGAAGTAGGAGAAATACAAGAAGGATGTGGTTGGGGCCTACAGGTCTAGATTCTGCACTGTCATCCTGAAAGGATGAAGCTGCTGGTTTTAAGAAAGAGGGATGTCTCCTCAGCAGTTCTGTGCTGGGCCAGGACAGAGCTGGTGCTAATAAAGCATTTGGGGGAAGACATGATCAATAGTGCCAAAGCAAAGAAAATGTTTCTGCCTTCTCATCCAGGTTTGGGGTGAATTACAAAAATTAATCAAGGTACAGAGGCTAACGCTTATCGTACCTGGCTCCAAAAGTTGTAGAATCAGTTTATAAAATGACAGAGAGCTTCATTTAGATTCCCTACCATGTGCACACAGATAGGTTATTTCATAATTTCCTAAAATTATATGAGCAGTAGAAGATATCCTGCTGGCTGATCCAAAATACTTTGATAGAAAAAGTGAGAAAGATTTCATTTAGATAGTCTAAATCTTCCTGTACTTTCAGTTAATGGTTATGTAAATTTGGTAGCAAGTGATGATTGTAAATAAGAAAATCATAGCATAAGGAATGATTACCATATATTTATTTAGTTTCTTCTAGTATGTGAAAGGGTGCCTCTGATATAAAATGAAATTATCCATCAATGTGAAGAATGATGGACTTTTGTATCTTGAGCAGTCTTAATGTCAGACAATCAGGACTGTGATGGTGATGATGGATTATTGATATTTACGTTCATGACAGTAAAGTGATAGAAAGATGAACTTTCCCCAACACAGATAGGACAATAGCAATGCTTAAAATAGCGCCATTATTTGGCTTTTTATTTTAAATGTAATGCAATAGGATAATTTATGGGAGACAAGTATACATCCTGAGCCTCTTCAAGTTCCACAGTTCCAAGATTAGACCTTACAACCTCATGAGTTTTCAGGGTTGGTTAGAAGAAAAGATACAGAATCTGGCTTGAATGTGATTGAAAGGTGGTAATACACAAGGAGTACAGGCATGGCAAATTATGTTATACATATGTTATTTGTATATGTATACACACATACATACATACATACACATATACATATATACAAACACACACACATTCACAGACATATGTACATACAGATATATATGGATGTATGTATACATATATATGTATATATACATAATATAGCATTAAATTATACTAAGACAATGAAAAGACAAGTGAAAACTTGGGATAAAATATTTATAAATCTTATATCTGATAAAGTATTCGTGTTCAGAATATATAAAAACAAAGACACAATAATAAGATGACGCATAATCCAAATAAAGAAATCAGGACAAAATGTGAATCATCATTATAACAGAGAAGGTATGTGAGTGGTCATTAAAAAGGACAATCACGGGTCGGCCGAGTGGCACGGTGGTTAAGCGCTAGTTTGGGAAGCCAGCAGCCCCGGTTTGGGTCCCACATATGAGGGCCAGTGACACTGCCCTCAAAAAAAAAAAAAAAAAAAAATTAAAAAACGACAGTCACATACATGCAAAAGGACAGAGTCAAGATGGACCTGTAGGAAGATGCTGAACTCACCCCACCTACAGACACATCAAATTTACAGCTGCATATGGATCATTTCATGTATGTGAAGCATCTAAAATAGTGAAGTTCACCTATTTTTATATACACTTTTTAATAAGTTTGTATGTCTTTACATAAAAGCTCTGCCAATGAAGGCAAGAATCTCATTTCTCCAACCGAAACGAAAAGATTCTCTCTCCGATAATTTTTAATTTCTTAAAGATGCAGATGCATTTCCTCTCTCCATTTTTGCTAAATTCCTAAGCTTTTGCTAGAAGCAAAATGTAATTTAGGTGAATACATTTCTTCCCAATTATGCATTTGCTTATTGAATAGTACTTTTTTAAATACCAAGGTTGTATTACATTGGGGAATCCTACTTATTACGGTAATTCTAAATTTGCAAAATGTAGTAATATTATACTCTTGTCATTACTAAAGATATTTATTAAGCATTTTTAATCCAAAGCTCTAAAATTAAAAAAATAATAATTATATTGGTTGGAAAATCGTTTTATTCATCTATAAAGTCTTACCCTAGACCAAAATATTACAACTATCTCCACGATGAGGGTACGTATTCTGTACAACAATTCAGGTTAGTGTGGAGGATACAAAACATAAAAGACAATGAGATTGATTTGTCAATAGAACATATGTCTAACAAATAGTCATTTATTTAGAGCAAACATATTTGTCTTTAATACGAAGATATCTCATTAGAATGCATGCAATAATTTATTCTAATATTTTAAAGCTGGTTTTGACCATATTTAATTTTTGAGGACAAAACCACTTAAGAAAGGTAAAATATTTAATGAATAGATAAGTCATGTAACCATGAGTCAATAAAAATTCATGTTGAGTTTCAAGAGGTTTTTCTGAAACCAATGGATTAGAGATGGCTATGGAAGGCTGTTAGAAGCTCAAAACAAAAATATTGCTTATAGAGTACTGAGGGTTTCCAGATATCTTACAATGAATATTTAAGATTTCTTGCCTTGCTTTCATTTTGAAGAAACAAATTGAGAAAATACAGTACATGTACGTCAGTTATCTTATTACAAGTTGACTTATGAATATTTTCCCATTGTTTAGGCTTGACATTATATCTGATTCCTTGGATATGCCAGGAATTCACCCAATTTTTCTATGCTTCTATTTGACATTATAAATTTACATTCATTTATTCAATAAATCATCCCCACCTAGGTTCTTCAGAAAGCAGAGACTGAGAAAAAAGGTAGAGGGGAGCTATTTTTTTCAGGGAGCAAAATCTCAGGGAGAAGTGAGGGAAGAGAGTAGTAAGGCAGCAAAGGAGGGGATAAAAAACAATGCAGAGTTGCATAACTAATTCAGACACCACTCAGTGTCAAGGACAAATTATTGGTTAATTTCACACCAATACTTTCTGAGAGGCCATGTAAATGATTACTTCTCCAGACAGTCTAAATGAGGGGAAATGTATTCACTGGCTTCTGTCTCTTCGTGGTGAGGTTGTTAATTTCCCAACATTTCTGGATTGCATGGTCATGAAGGGCATCAAAGCGTTTCACGGTTCAGCTTCTACAGAGAAGCCCTGGAACAGTAGGTGAGAGGGGCACAGGGTGGGTGTGAGGCAAGCAGTTGTCAGGTTGTGCCCTGTGAAGTTTGCTATGCTCGTTACCTTAGTGGCACCAGTGGATAGAACAAGGCACAAACCCGAGAGACTAGTTCCCCAGAGGATTTAAAGCTAAGAAGACTTAATATGGTACATAAGAGTTGTCTGATATGCATCCTATGTGCTCTACATGCTGGGGATAGATCAGGGAATAAAACAGCAATTTTGTTCTCATGCACTTTATATTCTGGCATGGGGAGATAGATGATAAAGAAAAACATAAGAAAGAATATGTTGTATGTTAGAAGATAAATGCCATAGAAAAAAATGAGCAGATAAAGTGTAGTAACAAATTTGGGGCTGGTAGAGGTAAGGGCTGGCCTCGCGGAGAAGCTGACATTTGTGTACTCCAGACAACTGAGTCTCTGGGTGTTTGAGAAATAAGAAGTTAGTGTGGCAGGGGTGGTGCGAAAAAGTGGGGGCAGGAGGGTTGGGGTCTGAGAGGTACAGCCAGGTCAGGAAAAGTTTTAGAGGACATTGCAGACTTCAGGTTTTACTCAGAATGAAAAGGAAAACTCTAGCAGGGTTTTGAGATAAAAAAGCATTATAAGAACTGTACATTTTAGGCTTTGGCTTCTGTGTCGTAATATTATACAGATATTATACAGAGAACAGATAAAAAGTAAAAAGTGCAAGCAGGAGTACTAGACAGAAGGCAAATGGAGTATTCCAACTACTTTTATATAATTTCAGGGTTCCTTAAGATGAAAAAATTTGATGATAGACTTTTTGATATTAAAACTATTTGGATAGTGGAAGAATAAATTAACAGAACACATTATCATTTATATATATATATATATATATATATATATATATATATATATATCCTAAATATGTGAGAACCTTTATTTTGTTTTGAAATCTGGAATCTGATATGATTACTGATTTTAGATAAACATGAAAAATATTTCTTTAAACAAATTTTCTAAATATGGATTGTACCATGAAGAATAAACCACTAAATTCTCTGAAGATGTGGGTGGTTTAAATATGATACTAATTTTTCATTAAAAAAAAATCCCAATTAAAGACATTGTTTCTGATAACTAATTTGCTATTCAGTTTTTAGGGTACTTTAAAATTGAGTTTGTGTGCGTGTTCATATAGAAAGAAATTTTAGCATCATAAACCATTATTGAAAGAAATTCAAGAAGTGAACTTAGGATTTTAATATATTTCCATTTAGTTTGAAGACAAAAGTGAATTATAAATATAAATTCTTTATGATCTGATATAAAATAAAAGATATATAGATTTTGAGAAATCTCTCTTATTTATTGTTGTTGCCACACAAATCATTAACGGCATCTTATTGAAAACATGGTTATAAAAAATAGATATTAGTTTAAATAATATGCAATTGTATCATTATAGTAATTTCACCTATTTGAAAGGAAAGCAAAAATTTATGTTTTTTCTATAATTATTGATGTTATTCTTTAACAGCTGAAAACAAATGACCGACATTCTTGAAACATGAAGTTTTTATGCTCCTTATTCTTTTTCTGTGTTTTTGACATTTCTATTTACTTGAAAAAAGCTGACAGGTTTTTTGAAATGAGACAATTTCATATACTAAATTTTTCTCTATTTTGTTAGCTGATTTTTCCCTATTTTGTTAGCTGATTTTTCCCATGCCTTTTATTCACTATTTCTCATTTCCTTTCTCTAGTCTTTTTCTTTAAACAATTGTAAAACTAATCACATTAATGAGATTATATTTTAAATCATTCTTCTAATTAGTTCTCTCATTTTGAAATGTCATTAATCCCTTGAATTAATTATTTTTGTATGAATATGCATGATGTATTTTTCTAGGAAGTCCGTCTAATTTAGTTTGCTGATTGCACTGCTAATCACTTAGATAATTTTTGGTTATCCTCATCAAATAATGTTTATTGAGGCTTATGTTTATGTAATATTATTATGACAGGTGCTGTGAGAACCTTCTATGACTTCATCTACCATGACTCACATTTTCTAAGTGCATTTAATTTTCCACACTTCATTGTCTCTCTTGTGCATAACTTGATACTTTAGATGCAATAAAAGAGCCTTTACTGTTCAAAGTTTCACTTCTTGATTGGAGTGGTCATCTACGTTATATCGCTCCAGAAACACCACCTTTTCTTGGGATGTGAACTCCCATAATATAGGAGAGCACTCGGCCCTCTTCTGTCGTATTTTGTCTCCTACAACTCGCAACTCCATATTGTTTTCAGCCTGTTAGTTTTAGCGGCAGATTTATTGGCCAGTGGGTGAGCATGTGACCCAAACTTAGCAAACCAATGATTTTCTCTAGGTTTGTTTTTCCTTTTTTTTGGAATAAAAACTGATGCTATGAAAGAAGAGCTCAACATTACCAGTCTCCTAGCTGGTAATTTTTTCAAAGTCCTTATTTTGCCATGAATGTGAATGCCATGTATTTTACTAGGAAACCATCCAATTTAATTTACCAGTCACACTGCTACCTATCATGATAAAGGAAATCGACAGCAGATAACAACAGAATTAGTGATGTTCAATATAAAGGCATTTTTAGGGTGTTTCCAGCTCTAGTTCAACTTATCTTTGAGTCCAACTGTACCAGGCTCTTTTTTTGGTTTAGCTACATAAAACAACAAATTACTTATCTAACTCACTCCGGACTCTGTAATTTCCTACATGGCTGGAAATTCTTCAGGGTCCTTCAACACAGACAGCCCCTCATGATACAGTAAATCACCTTGTAGGTTTACAAATACCATGGCTAGAGTTTACATGCTGCCTCTGGAGGTGAAAATGAGGTTGGATGATATATTGCTGCATTTTGCCTCAGCATCATTCCCTTACATTTAGTAGGAATCAGAGAAATGTGACCTTTGGCAAATGATATGCTATTAATTCACTTCCCCATCTTAAGGAAGGAACTGACTAACAAAGGAATTTTCAGCATTGCCAGGAGGATATTTAAAAAGCATCTTATACACCATGGAAGAAAAGCATCAATAATAAAAAAAAGTCATATAAATAATATATAACCCTTTATTCCTGACACTAGTAGTTCTTTGCCCATGCTCCTACAATAATATTAAATCATTATTACCAGGAGACCTAAATTTATAAACCAAGGTTGGCCTTCAAGCAAGTTTACAATTGCCTTCCTAGGCAAGAATGGTGGCTATTTTCCTTACTTTTCTGCTTGCCTTGTAATTTGAAATTATACTCAAAGTGTGGCAATAAACTTGTGACAGTCAGCTTTTGGAATTACTAGACATCTCCTTGGCATTAAAAAGCAATCCAAAGCCTCAGGTACACATTGATTCATTTAACCAACCCAATAATTTCTCTAGTGAGAGAATGGAATCAATATTATTTTACTTAAAAACTAAAGATTGTGTGTTGCACTAGTTTCAGATAATACTTGAGAGTTCATCCCCCTGGGTACAGTTTCCGGTTTTTCAATTGTTTTGGAGTAGGAAATAAAATAATAAAAGGTAAAGTACCAGCAGGTTACTTCAATAAGACATTGCTTATTACTATAAAACTACCTTGGGCTAATTCTACACTAAAACTGTCAGAACAGGAAACTCAAGAAATTACATATTTTAAAAAGACCTAAAATGTCAATTTTAAATCACAGTATAAATCGGCAAAGTAACTTTTAGAGTTTTAGAAATAACCAAAATATCAACTGTGTGATGAAACGTAAGATACAAAACCATGAATTTGTTATTTTCCATGAAATCTTAGATTGTCATTTACACAACTCTAATATATTACATATGTCAAGCACTAGTAAAGGGCCTGGAATTTAGTGGGTATACTAAAAATGTTCAATTGACAATTAAGTGAGTAAAAAGAAAGGTAATTTTCAACATTCATAAGGTCTTCTTGGTGTAAGTGTAATTACTGTAAAATTTAGAATGCTTCAAGAACTGTAAACCTTACAAGTGGATTGTCCCTCATTTCTTTTCTTCATCTACACTTTGGTCTATGTTTTAGGCAAAATTTGGTGCTGGAGCATGTGAACTGATTCATAAAACACTGGGGACAGAGTAGGAGACGAAAGGCTTTATAAGGGCAAGGATTTTTGTCTACTTAGCCTGTTTCAGACAGCTTACGAGACATGTACAGAGGGGGAGCTCATTATATTTCTGATAAATATGTGAATCAAATAAGAAGTGTGCAGAAGGAAATCATTTTCCAAATTGTGTTTAGGTGACTCAGTGTATTAGGAAGACATTATAAAAGCTAGGGTTTTAGATAAAACAAAATGAATGAGGCAAAATGTTGGCTCTAGAGAGGCGATAAAGGACTGGGGAGAAATTACAGGGGCTTGGATCTATCTAAACTAGTTAAAGTCTTTCCTATTATAACACTCTTGATCTATTAAAATAGTCAGCATACTATGCGCTTGCAAAATAACTGGATTAATTTTTTTTTCAAAACTTTCACATTAGCACATTAAGGGATCCCACATTGGTTATAGCAATATACCTTAGAATTTATACTTTGTAGGCAACTTGTCAAGAATTCTTTAGATGTATAATCCTCCTGTGTTGAAATCATCTGAAAATAAAAATTATTATTTTTTCCTCAAATTTTCTAATACTATGTATTATACTGTCAACAAAAAAGGAGTCAATGAACTTAAGTTTAAACGTCACCTTGATAATAATTGAACTCAAAATGTATTTACCGGAAGTGTAACATTGAGATGGGTACTGTAGATATCAGAAAAGAATCCAAGATTGATAGTTGCCCTAATGGACCATGCAGTCTTTTGAAGGAGACAAGACATAACATTTAAAACAAGTAGAGAGGAAAAAAGAAAACACTGCCACAATACAGAGTATGCATTATAAAATGCTAAATTGACTATAATCAAAGACTGTGGTCTATGATACATACAATATCCTTCCTTGAATATTAAAGAGTTTAGATTAAAATCAATGGTCCAGTTGTATAAATTGTATTATTAAATGATTAGATTGCTATACAGAATCCCTTCAGTAAAGCTTCTCCTAGCATATTGTTTAATAAATAATAAAAGCAGATGGTGCACTATGCAATGATTCATGTTTTAAAAATGTTTTATCCTGAATGTATTCACTAAAGCCATAAAAATTTCCTGTAAGAGGATAAAGGTCAAAATGTATTCTTATTTTGTTTTCTGAAACTACAGCAATCTCAATTATTATGTGTAAACACAGGATGAATATTTATTAACTTTGCTTACTTTATTATACTTCTGGTGGAGTAATGCAAATGAGTCACCTTTGAGAGCAGAATCCATGTTGCCTTTCCACAGAGCCCGAGGAGACACATAACATTTCCCTAGATTACTTAATTATCAGAAAATTACCACAAACAGAATAAATGGTAGCATTTCAGCCCTACTAAAAAAGATGTCTTTTTATCTCTAAAATGCCATAGGTGAGGTTAAAAAAAAAAAAAAAGCAATTACTTGTCACGTCTGCAAAAGTTATAATGTTCAACTAACATTAAATGACAGATTTTTTCCAAGGGATAGAACACTAACTGCTAAATAGGTTGCAGCTTTTGCAAACAATCCATTTTTGTTACCAGTATCCTTCTCAATTAGTTCAGAAAGCCAAAGGAATCCATGATGTAAACTCTGGTCTGTCAGAGTCTAATTTTTGTCTGCCCATTTTTATTCATGCTCATATTTACAGTTGCCATTCACCCATTCTTTCTCTAATTGATTGAGAAAAATTTAAGGTTTCCTTGAATATTAGAAATTCATTCCCACTGATACTTTAATTTTATATTAAAATAATTAAATTTTAATATAAAACAATCAAGAAGAAGTATGGCACATGATAATAAATTTGATTGTGTTGAAAATGTTTCTAATTGTATCTGTTATGCTTTAGGTATGTAGCATTTTTCTGATTTTGTTGAAAGTACTTTTAAATTTTTTAGTTCTATGTGAAATCATATGGAATAAACCCTGCAATCATGCTGTGTTCTAGTCCTTTCACTCCCACTATCCCAGAGGGCTAGTTCATGCTGTATCTTTCCTCAAAATGACACCATTGCCTCTTTCACTGAGAAAAGATAATCTCTGAAGAGAATTCCCATGAGTCACCCACAAGCTACTGTGCGCAAAGGGTCATGTTCCTCCCTCAGGGAAGCACCTTGAGAGGCCTTTAGAAGAGTCCATTACCCCCCACACTCATTACTGCCACTCCACCATTCTCCACTTTTTCTTATATATATATTTTTTTCATTTTTATTGAACAGTTCCCATCAGTGTACAAAAATACTATTGATTTGTTCACCTTAAAATAAACAAGATAAACATCCATTTTCTTGCCTCGGTTAACTCCGCTGACCACAAGTGAAGAAAGGAACCACTGAGGACACTCAGTGCTGCTCAGTAAATATTAGCAGATTATGCATCTGAAGAAATGATTTGCAATAAAAATATAGCGATTTGGTTGTGAAGCATGACTGGTAGATTCTTAAGATTATCCAGCCCAAGCATAATTTCTAATATTCTCTTTGTTTAAATGTAAAAGTCTACTATAAAAAGCTTTCCTCTTAACTAAATGGAAATACAATACTCCATTTTATAAAATTATTTCATATGAATTGACTGAAATAGCGACAGGTCATCAATATTAACAACAGAATTTCACAGCCTTCAAAACAAAAGTCTGACTCCCTTGAACTTTTCTTTTTTTTATGGCAGATCTCCTCTATTGATACAAACTTTAATCATAAGATTCATCCATAAGGATTTCTGTCTCTTACTTTGTGAAGAAATTTGCTTTCAAATAGGATAAAATATATGAAAAGAAATTTAGCATACCTCCCATTGTTATTGGCAGAAAGCGAGCACTTTAGGTTCCCCTTTCACTTTTGTAAGGGGGAAAAAGGTCTGAACGCTTCCAGAAAACCACTTAGCACTCCGGGTTCTTTGAACTCTATTTTAATATAAAGTGGCCATTAGGCAAACAGGCCTTTGAACTACTGGCATCTTATACTTTTTTGAGGGGTGGGCGCATTGCCAATTGAAACTACTTGAAGAGAAGTAGCTAAATTATCAAAAGACATTGAAAATATCTAGAAAATAGAAAATGTGCCTCTTGCTCCTTATTCAGTTTTCACAAATCCAAGGACTGAGGAAAATAAATCCATTAAAAAAAAAAAAATCTACACTTATGAGTATATTCACCCAGCAAGCCTTCACTCATGTTTAGGCTATTTGTGAATGTCTGCAATTACCATATATTTTGTTCATCAACACATTAAGATACTGTTTAATGATCTGAAAATAATTTAACATCTAACACACAAAGTCCGCTACATGTTGCCTACCATTATTATTCAATCAGTGATTAAGCTCTGCCAGAAAAGAACTACCTTATCCATTTAGTAATATTATTTTCCCATCCTGTTTTACTTAAATGTGTAAATTCCTTCTAAATCACATGTCAAACTCCTGAAAGATCTCAGGATCTCACAGCAGAATCTTAACCTGTCTTTCTATTTTACAACCAGTAAATGACAAATTAATTATACTTAATTTTAGCTGAGCTTTATCATAGGCATTGAAAAGCCACTATCTCCCTATGAACATGCTTTAAAAACAATGCAAAGACTCACAGGTTTATTTTATAGAAATCTAAAATCAAAAGGATCAGGGCTTAATATCTTATGTTGGAGACATTAAGTGCTGAAGAGCTCTTTTGTGGTCAAATTCAAACACGTTTCCTTTTCCATGGAGAAAACTGTGGTCTCAAACCTTGAACAACTTTATCACTATCACATCCCCACCCTGGTAATAATCATTGGCATCATCTTTGTCCTAACAACTACCTGTTGGAAAGGGGCTATATGCTAGATGTGTTATTCACTTAATACACATTTGATCTAATTCTTACTATGGAGAGTCAATAGTTCTAGCATCCTGGTTTCAGATGATAAAGGTAAAAAAATTGGCTAATCTGGCTGATCCCAGACTCATTTAATGTCTCCTCACACAATACATGCTAACAACCACACCCCTGTTATATTAACAATATTAAAGAATTCTGAATAAATTTGATAAATTTAAATGAATTTGTACCAGAACAGATGTTTAAAAACTTTTGTGCAAAGTAAGACTATAATTCTATTTCTGTCATCTAATTCAAATTTTTGGATAAGTGTTTCAATGGATCTTTCTCTTTGCTTTGTTCTTTGTGGAACTCTTAAAAGGACATTACCAAAGAATAAAGAACTGTACTAGGAAATCACTTGAGGTTTCCTGTACACAGGGGCATGTTTGACACCCTTCTCCCTGGGGGAGAAAAGCAATTAGAGAAGCAAAGCTGACCAGACAGATGTAGGGCGTCTTTCCTCTCGCTCATGAGGCATTCTTCTCTCTCAACCCAGCTTTGGTTGTTTTAAAAATATGAGCACCTGGAAAGTAGAATATGCTTTGCAACTTGAATAGGAAAAGTGAGTAAACTCTCATGAAGATGGATTCCAAGTGACTGCTTTCCATCTGGAGTGTTCGATGGCTCCATTTATCTCCCTCTCGCCTCCTGTAGACAGCATACACATTTCTTACAAGGACACATGGGAAAGAGCTACCAAATGTAGCAGCAGAAAGCATTTCTTTTTTATTCTGAAATTCCGCAACCATCTTTCTGTGACCATTTAAAGAAAATCTGGTCTAGGGACGAACCAACTGAATAAACTTGGTCTAGGTATGTAGATGTTTTCCCCATCCATTTTTTTTTTTTTGAGGGCAGTGTCATCAGCACCCACATGTGGGATCCGAACCGTGGTCGCTGGCGTCCCAAGACAGCTCTCAACCACCATGCATGCCACTTGGCCAGCCCTCCCCATCCATTTTTGAGCTGCCTCTTCAGGTTTTACCTCAGTGGATCAAATTGCAAATTTGTACCTCATGCTTTTTTTCTCCATTAGCATCTCTAAAATTGTTATTCTGACTTTGTGCCTTGTGTCTGACTCACCTGTGGTAGCTAGGAATCCCACAGTGAAGGATCACTTTTCTCAAAGCTCATCCTTTTAAAATCTTCTAAAGGTGTGCAAAGCAGTAAAGAAAACAACTTAATTCTTAAACTACTGTGCTAAAATTAAACTGTATTGTAGCTATTCTAAAGAAATATTTGTAGTTACTGGTGAGATTTCATGTCTTTCTGTTAGAAAGCATTTGAAATATAAACTTAAACGGTTTGTATTAACCATTTAGTAAATGGTTCAATGATTGAGAATCAAGTGTTTGATGTGAGTTATAGCAGAGGTTTATATTAGTGTCCAGCTATGTAGTCTGATGGAAGGAAGAATATTTTCTGCCTACACAACAGACTTAAAGGAAGTTAAAAAATAATTGTATATTACATGTAATCAGAATTCAGTTGTCAGCTCTAATTATCTTTTTCATCTAGAAAAGATAAACCAAGAAGCAACAGATGTTCTTGTTTTACCAACAACTGCATATGTGAAATATTCCTTTAGCTCCTTGGTAAAAACATCTGGCTTTCTTCTTTTGATCTACGATGAACTCTTTATAAGTTAAAGTAGGCAAATTTTCTTCTTAAATTCACTTGATCTCTGTTTCAATATAGAATTTATTTCTTCACAAGTGATATAATGAGATTTGGACTTTTTTTTTTAATTTCTCACGTTGATAGTAACTGGAATTAGAATCTTAATAAATATTGGCCAATTTTGAAAAGAGCAAAACAATGTGATTACCTATTAGAAATATTCCTCTAACACACAGAGTAATGAGTTAAGATGATAATAGTAAGTACAAAGAGAATCTTGTAAAGGTGGACATTATTTGTAATGTGAAATGATAAGGAGATAGTTCAAATTTGTTTTTATTGATTGATTGATTTTACTTACAATTTTCTCACCTTTTAGGCTTCTCCTAAATATTTGGCCATATGAAGTTACACAAATGGAAACTATTTCATCCTTTTTGCCTCCCCAATACATCTATAGGATACATCCATTACTTTAGTCTGTCTCCAAATTTGGTTTTAGCGTGAGGAAATTTTGCAAGTAATCTCAGATGTATCAACTTGAACAACGAAATTAATCTTCCTGAGTATCACTTTACTCTGATATAAACTGGATATGATAATTCCTATATCTCATTGAGCTAGAGTTGCAAAATTCAGCAAAACAAAATATGACAGTATGAATTTCAGATAATATTTAGCATAAGTGTGTCTTAATCATTTTTTAGTATAAGTTTGTCCCACATGTTATAGCGGCATATTATGTGTAAAAAGTGGTTTCCTGTTCATGTGAAACCCAAATTTAATTGCTCCTGTCTTTTATTTGGTAACCCTACATTGAGCTGTTTTGGGGATTAAATCAGATAATTTATCTAAAATGGCTGACAAATGGTGGCTACCTAACAATTTTTTCTTGCCTAATCCTGTGAACTATTAAAGAAACATGACTTCAATTAAGTCAATTCTTTGCATCCCGTATCTGGTGAAAAGGCTGATGTATTGTAATTACATTGGTAATTGCATGTAGTACAGAATAAATGATGTGTGTGTGTGAGTGCTCTTGTAGTTGTTCAGAGGTTGAAAATTAGCATTAGTATAATTAGAAGAAATTAATACATTAGAGGAAAGTTATGTTCTGTCTCCCTTTTATCAACATATTTCATTATTTGACTACTATTTTGTGCAACTAGAGACCTAGAAAGGCCTTCGTAAGTATTCTTGTCCATTCTTCTTTCCTTAGAGAACATTACAGATAAACAAGATTAGAATGATGATAATCTTCAAAATTGTTAAAAAGACTTTGGAAACTGATTTTGTGCAATTGCCCTTAACATTTTCCACTCTCAGAACTGCACTAACTTGAGTTGCCAGTAAACTGTTCAGAGATGAGCTGTCATTAACAGCAGTTTTAAAATTCTTTGTATGCGTATGAATGTGTGTAAATATATATAAATAAATATATTTACAACTAATATAGATAATACATGTAAAGCATTATGCTGGCTCTAGAGTTTAGCAAACTGGCCATTGGGCCAAATTTGGTCCACCACTTGGTTTTGTATGGCTCACCCATGAGCTAACAATGATTTTTACATTTTGAAGTGTTTGGGGGGAAAGAAATCAAAAGAATTATAATTTGTGACCTGTGAAAAGTATATAAAATTCAAACTACATAAGGTTTCATTGGAACACAGCAACATCTACACATCCATTGGTTTACATATCATCTATGACTGCTTTAGCACTATATGATGGTTAGTTTCACATGTTAACTTTGATAGGCTACAGTATTCAGTTGTTTAATCAAACACCAATCTAGCATTTTGTAGATGTGATTAATATCTATAATTACTTGACCGTAAGTAAAGGATAGCACCTTCAGTAAGGCACCTGGACCTTATCACATCAGTTGAAGGCCTCCGGAGCAATACTGAGGTTTCCTGCAGAATAAGAAAGTCTGCTTCAAGACTGTATGAGGTAATAAAATGTGCTGAAATATTTTGTTTTCTTCCCATCCACCCTGGGCTAAGTTTTGAAAGAGGACAATTTTCCTTGTTTCCACACATGCACATTTTTGTGCATGTATGTCTGTGTATGTGTGCTGGGATATCTAGTTCACCCTTACACTAAGGATGCAGTTTTGGGATGCTAGCTTTGTTTGTACATGGGGAAATCTCTTATTGACTCTATACTGGAAATAAGTCCTGAGCTTTGTCTCCTATCTCCATGTGTACTTCCTGCCAGCCTGAGAAACTGAAGTTCACTAGTTGAGCAAATTTGAAAGATGAAAGGCATTTTATTATTTTATCTCTTTGGATCTTCAAGTTAATTCAGCTTTTAGCTTCTGTGTATTTTTTCTATTTATTTCTTATTCATCAAAATATTAAGACAAATTCATAAAATCCTCTTTGAACTCAAAGTCCATAAGTTTAGTGCCTATGTTTTCTTCTATGCAGTTCATTGCTTCAGGTCTTATGTTTAGGTCTTTGATCCATTTTGAATTAATTTTGGTACATGATGACAGCAGTCTGGTTTCATTCTTTTGCATGTGGCTTTCCAATTCTCCAGCACCATTTATTTAAAAAGCTGTCTTTTCTCCATTGTATGTTTTTTACTACTTTGTCAAAAATTATCTGTCCATATTTATGTGGGTTTATTTTTGGGCTCTCAATTCTCTTCCATTGGTCTGTGTGTCTGTTTTTCTGTCAATACCATACTGTTTTGATTATTGTTGCCCTGCAGTACAAGCTGACTCTGGGTGGTCAACACACAATGTGATATATAGATGACATATTACAGAATTATACACCTGAAATCTATGTAACTTTACTAACACTTGTCACCCCAATAAACCTTAATTAAAAAAAAACATACTAAAATTTTTTTTCCTTGTTTTCTCCATTGTTAGTTTTCTGTGAGAGAGTTACGTCAATGTATCTAGTTTATCATATTGTCACAGATTGAATTTCCTTGAATTTCTAGAGATTTATCTGTATACAGCTAGGTTTTTTATTTATTTATGTGTATATAGCTAGCTTTTTTATTTATTTATGCTTAGAGGTATATGATGGTTACCTTAAAAAATATATGCATCACTTATCATGACATAGAATCACTCTTCATCTTATTAAGGGGTTTTAACTTTAAATTTTGTCCTATCTAGTATTGATTTTACCCTTTGAGCTTTCACTTTTCCATGTTGTCCAGGTACGTCTTTGCTCCTACCTTTATTTTTATCTTCTACTTCTTACAAATATCAAAAAAGTCTAATAGCTGTGCTTTGAATCCTCATGACAGAATTCAGTTCATTCACATTTACCCTAATGAATTAAATTTTTAATTTTACTTTTTATTGCACTCCATCATTTATTTTATAGTTTCTTTACTACTATTTTCATGTTTTTTTTTCCAATTTTATTAAGTTGCTAGTTATTTACGTTTTCCCCTTATAATTTGTAAATTCTGTTTTAATTTTATGTTTATTGTTTTTCATTTTTCGTGACCTTGTTTTTTTTGCTGAGCCATCCTGCCACCTGTTGGCAGGTCAGCAGCAGCTCAGCTCAGGCTGGGCATCGAACTGCCATCGAATTGCCGTTGCTCAGAGCTCAGCTCGCTCTTGAGTGAGCTCTTAACCAACTGAGCCACTCGACCAGCCCTTTTGTGAGCTTTTAATCAAGCACATATTTCTGTATTGCTATCTGAAAACTCACTTCCTAACAAAAAAAATGCATCCTCTCCCATAAAAATACTTCTTTCAAATCCCTGGGTATTCGAAATCCTTGAAACTTTGGAAATACTTTTTACTTCTCTTCCTTCCTTCTTTTCTTCCATTCCTGGATTTTATGAAAATTCTTTGCAATTTCTAGTTCCCTACTTTAACTCGGTGGGCAGCAGGCAGATTATCACTGCCTGAAGATCAACTCACCCTCCCTCCTAGGTGTCATTACCTTTTCTGAGCTGGAGGGCTGCTTGCAGATTGAGCATAGTTGCAGCCTCTGAGGCTGTGGAGAAAGTATATTAACCCAGTACCTAGTGGACTCCTTCCCATGGAGCAGCTCCTTGTGGTCCAGACCTTTCCTTGGCTCAGAGACTTTGACTCAGGGCTTTCAGTGCTGGTGTCCTTCCTCCTTCACCTGAATTTTCATTTTTGGAACCTTCCCAGCACTCGAAGTATCACTTAGAGCCCACTGTCTATCAGCTACAGGAAAGGCAGCTTTAAAGCATGCAACCTTCAGGCCACCATCTTCCCAGAAAAGCCTCCTTCCTATACCTTCTGTGGCAAGAGAAAAATTTAAAACAAAAAGCTATGATAATATTATTATAATCTTTCTATCTTTCAAAATGTGTGTGTGTGTGTGTGTGTGTGTGTGTAAATGAATCAGATAACTAAAAAGCTCTCAGTAAGAAACCAAATATGGTGAAGAAGAATGAATAAAGAGTGCTTTAGTAAGATTATTTATTTCTGAACTTTAGTTGTGCTCAGTTTGGTAGCTGGACACTGAATTTCTGGACAAAACACACAGTAAAATTCTTTACCAACTCCTGCCCTCACAGTGAATAAATTACCATCATCATTTATAATATTTACTATAAACTTAAAAATTGAATGTAATGAAAACTCAACTACATGGGAAATTAAGAAAGCACCAGTGTACTGCCTGCCTGTCATTCAAGTAACTCCTTCAAAAATCATTTTAATGGGAAAAAACCAATAAGTTGAGGTTTAATTATGTGTTAAAATTAGTACATCTGATGGAAATTAAATTTATCTTATCTCTAGATTTTATTTATTTATTAAATTTATTAGGGTGACATTTGTTAGTAAAATTATATAAGTTTCAAGTGTACAATTCTATAATACATCCTCTATATATTGCATTGTATGTTCACTACCCAGAGTCAGTTCTTCTCGCATTATCATATATTTGACCCTCTTTACTCTCTGTAACCACTAAACTATTACCTGTGTCTATGAGCTTTTGTTTGTTTGTCTTGTTGGTTTTTTGCTTTCAGTTTTATATCCCACATATGAGTGAAATCACATGGTTTTGGACTTTCTCTGTCTGACTTATTTTGCTTAGCATGATAACCTCAAGATCCATCCATGTTGTTGCAAATGGCACTATTTCATCTTCTCTTATGACTGAGTAATACTGTATTGTACATATGTATCACTCCTTTATCCAATCATGTATCGAAGGACGTTTTGGTTGTTTCCATGTCTTGACCACCATGAATAATGCTGCAATGAAGAAGTACATATATCTTTATTGACAAATGCTTTCAGATGTTTTGGGTAGATACCCAGAAGAGGGATTGCTATGTCATATGGTAATTCTGTTCTTAATTTTTGAAAAACCTCTATACTGTTTTCCATAGTGGTTGTACCAATTTACATTCCCACCAGGAATGCACAAGAGTTCCCTTTTCTCCACAGCCTTGCCAACACTTGTTATTTCTTTTTTTTATTATTTTTTTATTTTTTATTTTATTTTAATAAGCTTCAGGTGTACAACACAGTGCAATAGTTATGCTTTTTACCCCTCAAAATGACAACCCCCCTATTTCTTGTCTTTTTGATAACAGTTATTCCAATAGGTATGAGGTGACCTCTCATTGTGTGTTTGTTTATTTATTTATTTATTTATTTATTTATTTATTTATTTATTCATTAAAGATTTTATTGGGGAATTGAGGGAGGGGAATAGCATTAGGGAATTGGGGAAGGGGAACAAACAAGTTATTGTCCTTTTGTTCTTCAGTCTAGTTGTGGAGGACATTGCTTTGCTGGTCCATGTTGGTATTGTGATCATTGTGCTCTTCCCGGCTGAGGTAGTTTGTTGCCAGTCATTGGAAGGCTGCTCACAGCAGGTCACGGCAGTTCATGCCGGGTGCAGGCCACTCATGCTATCTGCCAGCCACTCACGGTAGCTCATGGCAGCCTGTTGCAGGCAGCCTATACTGTTGCAGGTGACTCACAGGAGCCCAGCTCCTGGTTGAGCTGCTGTTCACCATCTTAGCTATAGAGGCCACAGCATCACTGGCCCTCATGTGGGATCCAAACCGGGGTCCTGCCACTCAGAGCTGGTGTCCCAAGCCAACTCTTAACCAACGCACCATTCAGCTGGCCCTCATGGTGGTTTTCATGTGTATTTTGTTGATGATTAATAATGTTAAGCATCTTTTCATGTATCTGTTGGCCATCTGTATGTCTTCTTTAAAAAATGTCTATTCAGATCTTCTGCCCATTTTTAATAGAATTGTTTGTTTTTTGCCATTTAGTTGTATGAGTTCTTCATATATTTTGAATATTAGCTCTTTATCAGATATTTAATTTGAAAATATTTTCTTTTATTCCATAGTTTGCCTTTTCATTTTGTTGATGGTTTTCTTTGCTGTGCAGAAACTTTTTAGTATATTTAGAAAATTGTTGGAAATTAAACAAGAACTTAGTGCTTTCCAAAGGTTTTGTAATCTGATTCAAATTGAAGATTTCTTTTTTGAGGACTGTACTGTATTTCACAAATTTGTATTTGGTCTGGAAGCTTTGCAATTAAGTAAAGGACTGGTTATCAATTGTGCATCCATAGATCACAGGAAGTATAAAAGCTGGATAGAGGAATGCCTCTGCTCACATGAAATAAAGGTATCGTTTTTTACATTTGGAGAAAATAAACAAATGATAAGATATTTTTAAAGTTTTAAGTTTCTTGTAATACATTAGTACTCACTCCGATTTATAAACGAATTCACATCTAATACAACGTGGTAATGAAAAACACTTAGAAAATACCAGTCAAATATTCAGGTAGCTGTTTCTAGGTCAGTTTCATATTTTCTTCTAAAAATACTTTCCTAAATTTCACAATAGAATTCAATAAATTAATATTTCATAATGTTCTATAGGAACTGGTGTGAATTTCTGGTACTTTGCCACCAAAATAAGTTTGAGAAATACTTATTTAAAATGCCTTCTTTTAAGTAAATTGAAGCCTTTGACTGCTTTGCTGTATCTCATGTGGATTTACCCCCCACCCCATCTTCATGCCCACTGTATCTTTGACATAGTGACAGTGTAATAGAAATAGCACTTCACTTTGGATGAGAGAGAGAGAGAGAGAGAGAGAGAGAGAGAGAGAGAGAGAGAGAGAGAGAGAGAGAGAGAGAGAGAGAGAGAGAGAGAGAGAGAGAGATTCTCTCTGTGCAATGTAAGGAGATAGTGAGAAGGTGGCTATCTGCAAGCCAGGAAGAGAATCCTCACCAAGAACTGAATCTTGCCAGGAACTTGGTTATGGGTTTTCCACCAGCCAGAACTGTAAGAAAATACATTTCTGTTGTTTAAGCCACCCAATCTATGGTATTTTGTTATGGCAACCCAAGAGGACTAACATCTTACATGAAATGTAATTCAAAATGGCTCTCAGACCTAAATATAAAACACAAAACTTTAAAACTTCTAGAAGATGACAGAAAATTTAGGTGACCTTGAATTTGGTGATGAGATTTTAGATACAACACCAAAAAAGCATAATCCATGAAACAGAAGATTGTTATGTTGAACTCCATTAAAATAAAATAAAAACTTCTGCTCTGTAAAAGATATTATTAAGTGAATGAAAAGACAAGCGGAAGATCTGGAGAAAATATTTGTAAAACACATATTTGATAAAGGACTGATGTCCAAAATTAGCAAAGAATTCCTAAAACTCAACAATAAGAAAAGAAACAACCCAATTATAAAATGGGCAAAGGACTGAGTAGATACTACACCAAAGAACATATTACAAGTGACAAACACGCATACGAAAAGATGCTCAAGATCATATGTCATTAGGAAATTGCAAATTAAAACAACAATGAGATACCACACATTTCTATTATAATAGTTAAAATCCAAAAAGTGAAAAAAAACCTCCTAATTCCAAATGTGGATATAAATGTGAAATTGTCATTCACTATTGGTAGGAATGAAAAATGGTACCATCACATTGGAAGACAATTTGGCAGATTATTACAAAGCTAAAAATAGTCATACGATCCCGCAATTGTGCTCCTAGTGATTTACCCTCAGGAGTTAAAGACTTAAGTCCACACAAAAACTGTACATGAAGTTTATTACAGGTTTTTCATAATTGTCCAAAACAGGAAACAACCAAGATGCCTCTAAATAGGTGAACGAGTAAACAAACTATATACCCATACAATGGAAAATTTTTCAGTGACAAAAACAAATGATTAATTAAGCATCAAAAAGCAAAAAGACATGGGGAGCTCAAGAGTGTGAACTGAGCTCTGAGCAACAGCAGTTCGATGCCCAGCCTGGGCTGAGCTGCCGCTGAGCTGCCAACAGGTGGGGAACCTTAAATGCATATTGTTAACTGAGAGTAGTCAGTTTGAAAAGACTATATGCTATAGATTCCTTTTCCACTGGAAAAGGAAAAACTATATAAACAGTAAAAAAAAAAAAAAAAGTGATTGACATGAGCTCATGGAGATGAGGGAAGATATGAATAGGTACAGTACAGGGAATTTTTATGGGGGTGAAATTATTCTCTATGATATTCTAATGGTGGATACATAACATTATGTATTTGTCAAAACACATGGAAGTGTACAACATACAGTGAGCACTAATGGAAACTATATATTGGGATGTTGGAAAAGTCATGATGCATGTTTGTGACAGATGGCACTAGTTCATTTTTGGAAGTGCTAGAGTGATTTGCATTTTTGTTATTCCTATGTCATGTGACACCTGACAGTTCTAGTTCATTCTAAAAAAAATTGAACGATTTGGTTGAGTTTTGGAGATTTTACAACAAGTTGAAGATGGAAGGCCAAACTGTACATTTTTGCCATATTTTACTGTTTTACTTCCATAAAGGGAAGAATGCGTGTCAAGCTTGTGAAAAGTTGCATAAAGTTTACAGTGACAATGCTCTACAAGAACATCAGTGCCAGTGATGGCTCACAAAATTCTGTGCTGGTGATTTTGATCTCAATGACGCTCCTCAGTCAGGGAGGCCCACTGAGGTTGATGATGACAAAATAAAGGCTTCAATCAAGTCAAACCCACGTTACATGATACAAGAGATTGCAGAAGCACTGAACATCCATCATTTAAGTGTTCACGACCACCTATGTAAGCAAGCTGGATATTCGGGTTCCACATGAACTCAAAGAAGTTCATTTGACAGCATGTATAAACATTTGCAATATGCTCATTAAACGTGAGGAAAACGATCCTTTTTTGAAGTGACTGATAACTGGTGATGAGAAGTGGACTGTCTACAACAAAATGTGGCATGCAAATGATCTTGGTCCAGATGTGATGATTTGCCTCAAACAACATCAAAAGCACACATTCATCAGAGGAAGGTTATGCTCTCAGTGTGGTGTGATTTTAAAGGTGTCGTGTTTTTTGAGCTCTTACCAAGGAAATAAATAATCAATTAGAATGTGTACTGTTGGCAATTGGACAGTTTTAATGAATCCATCATACAGAAATGTCCAGAGCTTGTTAATTGAAAAGGAGTTGTGTTCCATCGTGCAAACGCGAGACTACACACAAGTTTGATTACTCGTCAAAAATCATTGGGGCTTAGATGGGATGTGTTGTCACACCCAACATACTTGCCTGAACTTGCACTGTCAGACTTCCACTTGTTTCGCTCTCTTCAAAACTCTTTACATGGTATAACATTCAATTCAGATGAGGCTGTAAATCAGCACCTTGTTCAGTTTTTTGCAAATAAAGACAGGTCTCTCTATGAATGAGGAATTATGAAGCTCACTGAAAGATGGCAGAAGTTTATCAAACAAAATGGGCAATATATCATTGATTGGTCTTTGTTCTTTATATAAATAAAAGACCTTTGAAAAACATAGACAAAACACATCATGACTTTTGTGACAACCCAATACTTTAGTTAACAATCATATGTCAATATGGGCTCCTCAATTGTAATAAATGTACCATGCTAATGCAAGATGCTAATAATAGGGGGAACTGTATGGGCATTAGAGGGTACATGGGAACTCTGCTCTATATGCTTAGTAAACACACACACACACACACACACACACACACACACACACACACACACTGATTATAAGCAGATAGTACAGAGTTTGCATGTATCCTCTAATGCCCAGTTTCCCCTTTTATTAGAATCTTGCATTAGCATGGTGCATTTATTACAATTGAGGAGCCAATATTTTCTGCAATATAGTAATGCTTGGTTTGCGAGCATAATTCATTCCAGAATTATGCAATAATTGTATTGCAAGACATCGCTCATTTACCATGTGAAAATGTATCAGAAATGTTTGCTCATCTTGCAGAACACTCACAGATCAAGTTACTCACAATTCAAGGTTTTACTGTACATGAATTAAATACTAGCCTATAGTAATTGAAGGTAAAGAACACCAAAATAGAAGTGGGATAATGTGAGATCCTGAGATATGCTGGAGATGGGTGTCAGACTTAGAGTTCTATGACTAAGAATTTCAGGTGGTGCTTAGGCTTAGAATATGAGGGAGGCAGAAAAAATGGTGGATCGTGATATTGGTGGAAAGACCCTTTGTGGCTGGGAAAGTTAAACTTCAGGGCTCCTCATTTATAAGGGCCCCTTTCATTATTGGGTTCTTAAATCAGAATTTATAATTTGGCATTATTTTTCTTATGGGGCATGATCCCTCAAAATTATATAAGCTTTAGACCCCATAAAAGGTGAAAAAGACACATGAAAGAAAGTAATACAAATTTGATATTCTGGCCCCACATAATAAAAGGAGGCTGAGGAGCACTTAGTTTATACTTTGTTCATGCAAATCTTTTTCTTGGTCTGCTGATCTTATTTTTATAAATGCCCTGCTGGATTGAAACTGCACACATTGATCTATCATCTTAGGAATTCACCAAACTCTGGAATTTCCTAGGTTCCGAAAGATGAAGCCACTATGATTCTGATTTAAATCAGGCTGTGGGCTTCCTGAATAATAATTTACAATGTTTTAGTACAGGTTTTGCCACATGAAGGAGAGCTGATATATTAATAGGTAACTTTAGAGTACTATATATTCAAGTCAGGACAGAATATTACCTGAAATAAAAAACAAGAGGTTGTCTTAGATCATCGTTTTGTTTGCTTGTTTCCCTTTTAGTCCATGTTAGAATAATTAGAAACTCTTACTGTAGTGTCTGAGAGAAACAGAATGTCTATAAATACCAGTCAGATATTTTTATGAGCTTCTCTGCTTCTCTAAATGAATCAAAAGTGGGGCAAAATGGTGAGCTATTATTCAATATGTTGGGGCTAATGGGGCTTTAAATAAAAAAGGTAACGGAGCCTTAGAAACTAAATGTTTCTAAATTCAAAGGAATGGTTTGTCTTTACCAAGGAAAATAATATTTCTCTGCACAGGAATAGAATTATCAGTATGTACCTTCGCATCCTGAGGGTGCCATATAACAGTGTCTTAACCATTAAAATTAATGATCTAGACTATAAGAGACCTAAATAGCTCTCTTAAGTGAAATAAAATTTAAAAAAGATTCTATCAATTCTCAAAAAGAGTGAAATAGATGTTGTACTTATCTAAAAGATACACCTAATGGAACAAAAAAGTGACAAATGACATACAATCCAAAATGTTTTTAACTACTTTTAATTCAAAAACACCTGAATCTCTGAAGATGGCTTCACAGAAACTTTAAAGTAACAGATATGTCATTTTAAGGATCTAATTTTGCTAGAGAACATAAATAGTATTCAGCTAGACTGGTGGTTCTCAACTGGGATTGATTTTGCTCTCCAGGGGACATTCGGTTATGTTTGGAGACATTTTTAATTGTCACAATTGGGGGGCGGTGCTACTGGTATCCAGTAAGTACAGGCTGCTAAACATCCTACAATGCACAGGCCAGCCTCTGCAAGGAATGTCAATAGTGCCAACGTTGAAAAACCCCGGGAGACACACACTGCTGCATATAAATATCAAATTTGTGCAACAAGGGCTTGGGTGGATCAAGAGGTATCAAAGATTCTCCTTATTCATTCATTTAATTCCCATACAACCTCAGGAGTCCCTGTAGACTACTGTGAGTGCGAGGACGGGGTCCCCTCCATGTGCTTTCCTTCACTGTGTTTCTGCTATAGGGTGAGCTGCTCAGTTCAGTCATAGGAGACACAACCACACTGAAGGTAGCCTGCAAAATCCCATACCTGGACAGTTTCCCAAGAAGTCTTTCTCTAAAATATGCTATTGGAGGATGAATATACATTCTCTTTCTTTAACCTCCATCCACTACCACCAAATCAAAGACTCAAATGCCACATGAAATTCCTTGTTCATTCATTAGGATAGAGAAAAATGAAGAAACAGCTATTTCCTACTTCAACAACAACAACTAAAACTAGTTTCAGAAAGTAAGTACCTGAAACTTGGCAATATTCTTTACTCAAACATGAAGATTCATCAAGCCTGTAAGAAATAGCAGAGATGTTAAAAGAGTGTTGACAGAGCTTGTAGTAGGTTGAATTGTGATCCACCAAAAGTTATATCCACCTGAAAATGAAATCTTACTTTGAAAAAGAACTTTTGTGGATGTAATTAAGGTAGAATCTTGAGATGATCTCAAGACTCAAGATTTCTTGATGATCTCAAGAGATCATCCTGGATGAGAGGCAGCCTTAAATCCATGATAAATTTCCTTTTAAGAGCAGGGGAAAGGGCATATGGAGGAGTCAGCAATGTGAAGATGGAGGCAAAGAGTGAAGGGATTTAGCTCCAAGTCAAGTGATGCCCGAAGTCACCAGAACCCAGAAGAGTCAAAGAAGGATTCTCCCATAGAGTCTTCAGAGGGAGCATGGCCCTGCCAATACCTTAGTTTTAAATTTCTGGCCTCCAAAACTGTGAGAGAATATATTTCTGTTGTTTTTAAGCCACCAAGTTGTGGTACTTTGCTAGGGCAGCTTTAGTATATTGACATAGAGTCCAAGACCTGAACGATAAGAGGTGGCACCATGAGTTTGCCCTAAGCCTAGGCAGCCCTGAAAGCTGGGCAAGTAATGCAACTGATAATTCCAGGTCCTTTGAAGGAATGTTGATAAAGTCCAGAAGGTGCAATGTCTGCTGTGATGGGCAGCAACCCATTACTGGATGCTGGCTCATGAGCAGGATCACCAATACATACCCACTGTCTGAAGAGGTTTGATTTCAACATGAAATAAGTGAAGGAGGTCACAAATGGTGGGTAAGGCCTGACAGTAGTAATACTCTTTGTCACATAGAGGGCATCACTATATATCTGAGAGTCAAGGCCTTTGGGGAAGGACCGCAGTCACTAGCTGGAGTGAGGAGAAGAGGATGTATGAAAGTATGTAGGGGCATCTGGTGAACAAGCCACGTGGTCAAGGACAGGCTCTTGTCCCTGAAGAATTATTGAGGGCCTCTCAAGCCCAGCATCCATTAGACTCATTGGAAGGCAATGTAGCTCATGCACACATGATTCTTGCAAGATTATGTTGAAACTGATTCTTTTAGGAACCAAGTTTTTCTGAAAGCATTAAGTTTAAAAACATTGTAACTACAGTTAGTAAAAGATGAAAGGCAAGAGAGGGCAGTAAAAACAAGAATGTATTTTAGAAAATATTGCATAATAAGATGAAACAATTAAAAACTATACAATAACTACTATAAATATATTTGCCTTGAGATCTAGAACAAGGAAAATGCATTTGTAGTAATAGTCGGCATAGATTAATTTTACTATAATAAACACTCCATAAATTATTATTTTATAAATAAATTATTATTTTATAAATAAATAAATTTGTGAATGAATGATCAAGTGCTTTGGGGAAAGAAAAGTTTATACTCAATTCTTTGTCCAACAAATCCCAAATTGATACTATGATGACAATGATTATTACTATCAGTTTTTCTTAAAATACATCAGTACCCAACATAAATGGTATGAATTCCAAGGCTATTCTCTTTCTAAATTAAAAATTATATCACATTAGACTATATATGAAAATGAATAATTTGAGGGTAATGTGTTTACCAATGAATATTTGATTTAAGTACATTTAACTAATCTACAATATATAATCAAAACAGACTAAGAATATAATTTATTAGTCTTTATGGAAACATATGCATCAGTATGTAAACTATTTTTTCTAAAATTTCTCGTCATTGATATTGAAGGTTGTTGCTTCAAGCCAATGTTCTTTGTGTATTTGATTTTATTTTAAAAACAAAAGCACTTCCAGTCAGTTTTGGAAGAAGATCTGGCATTTTTCTTATAGAGTTAAGCATTAATTTACCCCACGATTAGCAGTATCACTCTTGGGAATTTACCAAAGAAATAAAAATACTGTTTACAAAGACTACTATAAAAATGTTATACTAGCTATCTTTATGACAGCAAAATAATAGAAACAGCCCATGTGTCCATCAATGGGAGGGAGGGCACATGAAATGAAACATCAGAACAAAGAGTAGTGAATTACTAATGCACTAAAACACATGAATAAATCTCAAGCACATGCTGAAAGAAAGAACCTTTGCAAAATAGTATATACACACTGTATAATTCCATGTATATGATAAAGTTTGAGAACAGATAAAACCATGGTGAAAAAAAAAAATCAAAACAGTAGTTGCTTCTGGAGGGTTGGGGGTTGGGGAAGGATGGTGAATGAGCATAGGAAAAGTTTTGGGGATAATATTCTATATCTGATAGCAGTTTGCATTTTATAGGAATATGTCTTTGTCAAAATTCATCTAATGGTACATTTAAGGTTTGAGTTTCATTATTTGTGATTTTTACTCAAAGAAAGAAAAGATTGGAGAGCAAATACTGAACTCTAATGATAAGCATTATATGGTGTTTATGGGTATAGTTTACTGATATCTACAATTCTGTAACACACCATAAAATAGACTGATGGACTTATAGAGGATGGATAAATATGTAACAAAACATATACTGTAAAATATTAATGACAGAATCTATATAATGGGAATATAGGCATTAAAATTATTCAGCTCTTCCGTAGTTTGAAAAATTTCATAAAATATAAGAAAAATTAAAAGCACTTTTCATAGTTCATGCTTCCCTTTTCTAATTAACATTCACAGTAGGAATACTTAAAATGATTTAAAAAATATTTTATTTCCATATGAACAAAATTTGCATAATTCTATTTCACTACAAACTTGTACTCAATTTAATTTGTTTAAGATTGTTCATATTTTTGCTATTCCTTTGTGTTTTCCAGTTTTTAAATTATAATTGGACAATATATTTTGATCTTTATAATCATGGTTAATTTTATAAATACACACTACATTACAAAACTTCTTGGTATAAACAGTTGAATAATTAGTCAGATGATGATTTGATGGATTTCAATTTGAACACTTTTGTGAAGTCACTGAAAGCAATTTGTATGGAACCAGGGTGAAATGGTAAATTGGCAGGGAGTCTAAATTCTATCCCTTGGAATTCCACTTTTTGTAACGATGGTAAATGATTACAGAAATATAGTATAACATTACTTTCAGGGCACTTTCTGAAGTAACTGCAGAATTAACCCAATCTCTAAATGATACAGGTGCTTGGAGATCCTGATATTCCCTAAGATGATTTGAAGACACTACCTGAAGCTGAAACACTGAATATCAACTTGTCACAATCTCATTTTATCATTAACATGCTATAGTAGCTTAAACAGGTTTTCAAAGGAGATTGGCTTAGAAAGTTTTCTCTTTTGTTTTGATTCACTCTTAGCCAACAAGAGCCTACAAGTAGCCTTTTCAATGGGTTATTCAAGTTATACTCTGCTTCTTAGAGAAAGAACCTCATGAATAGGCATTCAAAGATTTGATACTTATTGGGAAACTGATCTGCATGAACCTATGCTCTTATTTTGAAGGAATATTTGGTATATGCAAACCCACTAAATAAAAATTAACCTATTATCTATTTTTAAAAAGGAAAAAAATGCAAAATATTTTATTAATAATTTATCTTCTTGAAAGAAGCTGAAATTTATAAAAATAAGTTCATTTTTATTTTATAATTAACAGTTTATAGATTATGACCAGTACTAACTGGTATAATTTTTCCTAAAATTTATCTAGTAGCACAATACAGTAGTATTTAACAACAGACTTAACTTTTCACATTGTGTTTCTGAGTTATTTTTGTAAGAAATATTTGTGAACTTCATCAGTTTTCTCCAGGTCCTCTATTAATACATTGTTATTCGAATAATTTTTGTTTGAAGCACATCTCCTATAATAAAACTTATTTTTGATTATTTAATTCTAACTGATTTTTATGTGCTGAAATCTTCCAGATTACCGTTGGCTTTTAACGTAATTATTGACTTTGTGGGATTCTGTGACGTTTGTCCTATTTGCAACTTCATGTCAGAATCGATTTTATCATTAACTTATATTATCTGAAAATTACAGAGAAAGACCACAGCATCCAAAGATGTGATCCTGGTTGGTCATGATAGCCCAGTGTTCAGGAAGGAAGAATGAGTGGGCAATCATGTTAACTAGTGAATATTTTTATGCCATGACAAATTTAACTGTCTTATGTTATGTCGAATATGGAAACTCAGATTACATGACACTTAAATAATGATACTTAATCAAGAGGGTGTCTGTTGATATATGTTACCATTAAATATAATTAATGTTGCTTACAGTGGCTGGTTAGAATGGGGAGAATTTACACTCTAGTTACTTATTCACTTCAGTTTTGATTGTATGAAGGAGACTGTATGAAGCTTAGGGAGATGTGGGAAGGTAAAGGGAAGGAAATGAGCTATTTCTAGAAAACAGGTAGAATTCATCACAGTTTTTTTTTCCAGATGTTAGATTTATTCCAAATTTCAAACATTGTTTATACAGCTTAGGAAAGCATGTAGAGATCTTGAGATGTTTCTGTCATTCTCCTGATATAAAAACATGTGGGCCATAGTACATTGTGGGGTAAAGACCTATTATTAAAATGATTTCTCATCAAGTAACTCATTTTGTTATCTGAAAGATGATAACTTCACGGAAGCTTTTTTTGTTCATGTGTTCCACACAATCATCTCTGTAAAAATCTTCTGTCATTGTTGTGTATTATGCAATCAGCTTTTATCGTAGAATCTTTCTGTCTTGATTCTTTCGCTATTGGTTACAGTATTATGCAGGCTTTTAAAGCCATCTATGTATTTTGGATGATCTTGAAGCCATTTATGGATTATTAAATATATATTTTATTATATTATTACATAGCTAAAATAGCACATTGTACTTTCAAAGTAGTCAATATTGATGGGTGAAATTAAACTCTCTCTAGATCTTTTCTCTTGTTCATGAAAACATCAGATTTCCCTAGTTATTCTCTGAGATAGACACAAAAACAAAAAAAAAGAGATAACGTATTATAGTAACTTTAAAGACTAAAATATGTTTTCAATTCCAGTTTCTATTTGGTATTATTTTGTATTACTTTCAGAAATACAGCACAAAGTGGTTATATTTATATAATTTATGAAGTGATTCCCCCCAATAAGATTAGTACTCACTTGGCATTTTAAATGACTATTTAAAGAAAGGTTTGAACTTCAGGTAACTTGTGGTAAATTTTAAGGCCAAAATTACAAAAGTGATGTGAAATAGATATATAAAGAAATCTAAAATCAGTGATTATGCTGTGTGAAAATACTTTGGGTAACACTTGATTTTATATTTAGTTTTTCTCAATGAGGTAATTTAATGTGATTTTATGAACTTTTCGAATGTGATGATAATGTTAATTTATTTAAGATGTTATATTTGTGACCATCATTATGGTTAAAAGGGGAAGTAGGAGTAAATGTGTAAAAATTTCATTACAAGTCAGAGAGTCTGTTTACCTTCTTAGGTGCTTGCTGGATTTTAATCGCTCTTATTAAGCATTTGATAATGTTTTTGAGTAGATGAATGCATGACTACATTGATCAATACACACTAATGTTTTCTTATATAAGGAAATGGCTTCTTCACTTCATTTTCCTTTGCCATCTTATTGCTCCTTTATCGTACTATATCTAATTTCCATTGACATTTCAGCATTGAAGAAATATTTTTACTATCTAAAAACAATAAACTAACAAATCATGCTAATATAAGACAATCAAATTTTGCTTAACAAACTGCTATATCAATTGTCACTTTAAAAGCTACTCCTTAAGGTCATATTTCTTAAAATTTTTAATTTATAAATGAGATTGACAGATTAAGCAGTTGAAGAGTATTCTGTAAATATGTACTTTTTTCTAGTAATACATATGTTCTCTAAATAATGCTAGACTTATATTTCAAGTACAAGCTTAAAATGTAATTTTATGGTGGTCATATCTTAAAATTCTCTTTCCTTGTTTTTCATCTTTCTTAATTCCCTTCTCTCCTATAGATCCTGAGAACTGGTTAAGTTGACATATTTGGCATACTTGCATCTAACTATTTCTCATATTATAACTTAATCTACAATTCTCAATTCTTCAGATAATGTATATTCATATGTTTGAAATCAGTGACCATGCAATCTTAAAAGTCATTCATACATTTCCTCCATTTCATTTTCTGCTACCTAGCTTCTACTCTGTTCTTGATTCTGGTTTTTCTTCCATACTTCGTCAAGATCCCATTTCTCCAATACTACTTTCTTTTTAAATTTTTTAACAAAATCTTTCTCCTCATTAGCCCCTTCCCTTCTGCTTTTAGGAGCTACAACTCTTGTTCTTAGATTTAAAAAATATTTTCTTGATCCTCCTTCTACCTTCAGGTACTATCCCACTTCTTTTTTTTCTGTTTAACCACTGTCTTAGCTTCTTTCAACTAACCTCCTGGCTGTGGCTCTGTTTTTTAATACCAAAATCCAATGTTCTTTTCTAAACCCTTACTTTTCTCGATCTTTGTGTTTTACACAATTCAAATGTCATGAGCTTTGAATCTTCTCCTCCTTGACCTTTTAATGGCTTCTTTATTCTAGTTTATTGCCTGCCTGTTTAGTAACTACTTAATCTTCTATTTCTTTGATCACCCTTTTCCTTATCTAACTCTAATTTTGAGGTTCCCATTATGTAGATTGCAACTAATTTTCCATAGATTCTAGATTTCAAGCTGATTAGCACTATTATCATTTATTTATATTTATTGTTTGCCTTTTTATATAAGCTAGTTTATTTTTAAAAGGCAGCTTTATATCACTAAGGCAAATGAATAAATTAGCATTTTCAAAATTGGATGAAAACTATATTGGTTTGCCAGGGTTGCCATTACAAATACCACAGACTGAGTGGTTTAAGCAACAGAAATCTATTTTCTCACAGTTTTGGAGATTACAAAGTCCAATACCAAGGTATCAGAGGGTCTGATTTCTTCTGAGCCCTCTCTCATTAACTTGCAAATGGCCACCTTCTCACTGTGTCCCCAGGTGGTCTTTCTAAGGGTGCAGAACCCTGGTGTCCCCTTTTGTGTCTAAATTTCCCCTTTTTATAAGGACAACAGTTAGATTGAATTAGTGCCAGTCCCAATGACCTAATTTTAACTTAATTATATCTTTTTAAATTAATTTTTCAGCATTATTGAGGTTTGGTTGACAAATAAGCATTGTATATATTTAAGGATACAATGTGATGTTTTGATATATGTTTACATTGTTAAATGATTACCACAATCAAACTACTATATCCATCACTTCACATACTTGCTATTTTTTTTTGTAATGAGAACACTTAAGATCTACTCTTTTAGCAAATTTCAAGTATATGATACATTATTATCTATAGCTGCCATACTGTACAAAGAAGACATACAAATGGCCAAAATGTAAATGAAAAGATATCACTCATGTTATCATGGAATTACAAATCAAAACCACAATGAGATACCACTGCAAATCTGATAGGATGGATATTACCAAAAAATCAAAAGATAACAAGTGTTCCTGAGGATATGGAGAATGGGGAACCCTTGTGCACTGTTGGTGGGACTACAAATTGGTATACCCTTACCGGCAAATGGTATAGTGGCTCCTCAAAAATTTAAAAATAAAACTACCATATGATCCAGGAGTCCCACTTCTGTATATACACCCAAGGGAAACAAAATTGTTATCTCGAAGAAACACTTTCATTTCCCTGCAATGAATAATGTTCACTGAGCATTATTCAGAGTAGCCAAGATATGGAAACAACCTAGTTATCTCTAAACAGATGAATGGATAAAGAAAATGTGAAATATATATTTATATCTATATCTATCTATCTATATCTGTGTCTATCTATTATCTACTTATCTATGTCATCTATCTATGTATTATTCAGCCTTAAAAAAGAAGGAAATCCTGCTATTTGTGACAACAGGGATGAACGTGGAGGACATTATACTTCATCACTTATTTAAAGGCCAGATCTCAAAAAAAGTCAAGTACTGGGAAGTACTGGGAATTTTGGATCCCTGAATTCGGGAATCCTGAAGTACTGGGAATTGGGGATTTAACACATGGATTTTGAAGGTAGATAATTCAGTCCATAACACTAACTGTAAAAATAATCACATTGATTAAATGTAGATTGATATTTTATCTTCTCCCTAGGTTCTAAATCTGAAATATATACTTACTATTTTTGAAAAAAACAATTGGCAAATACAGACGTGTTAAGGATATGCCAGCAACAAATTATGACTTTAGATAATCTGATGGATCAGAAGAGAATTGATAGGAAAATAAATTTCTCACTAGGTAATAAAATGTCATATAATGTTAGTTCAAGCAGCTCCTAAAATAATTTCCCGTATCACCAATGAGAACCACTACACTTACTCTCAGATTTCAATGTCTCAATTACTCAATTTCAAGAAGTCTATTTTTATCCCTAGATGGATTATGTTCACCTTCTCTTCTCCTTGGTTGAAGTCTTGGTAAAATAATTTAATTTATATACATACATATATATTTATAACTTTTTGTAATATATAATACATGTAATATAGAAAACCATAATATTGTATAATCTTTTCAAAAATAATACAACCCAAATGAAATAAAAAATTAAGTTGAATTGCCATTGTGTAATTTCCAATAATCTCATTTAAAGGGAAAATGTGGCAATATATAATTACCGAAGCAGGAAATCCAAATAATTTACTAATAAAACCATATTTTAAAAAGTCTTGTATAGATAATGAATGATAAGATATATAAACATGAATTAATAGAATAAAACTTAGTGTTAACAAAAACTAATTTCTAGAAGGCACAATTTGAAAATAAATGTGATAAAAATGCTAATATTTTAAATGGGAAGAATTTAAATTTGTTATGTTAAAAAACACACATAAAAAAACAAAAAAAACCCCACACATGTGTATATAAATATTGTATATAAATATACACACATACATATATAATTAAAGCTCTATCTATCTATCATCTATTTTAAAATTGGATAGCACTGTTTAATTCCCTAGTGATCACTAAGGAAACGTGATTCTTGTTTTGATTCTAATTCTTCATGGAAAGCATTTTTAAAACTGGAGAGAGAGTAGAAAATGTGCTGTAAATAAAACATTTAAGTTCAATTTGGCTGATTGTATAGCAAGAGCTACACATTAGTTTAAGGAGTTTACACTTGTAGCATAGATGAAGAAAAAACCCAAGATCAAAATCAACCCGAACAATAATAACAAATTTTGTAAAAGTCATTAAACATCTATTGACACCTGTGTTCATTTATCAAATAAACATGAATCACATAAAATAGATAATCTAATTTTGAATACAGTTTTAAGAATTCAGAGACTAAGAGATCAGTTAAGGACAAAGTAGTACAGATAATATTTTATTTTTACTTTCATAAACTCATATATTAATACATAGGGAACACCTAATAAACATTTCCAAAAATGAATGATGAGTGCTTATTTCATGTATGGGAGAGTTATCAATGATTCATTTGAAGTTACCCATCTGAAGTAGAATGCAGTACTTGTTCAATTACCTTAAGAGATTTTTCAAGCATGTTCAAAACTACTTAAGTATGCTATTTTTTTTTTTTTGGTGTGTGTGTGTGTGTGTGTGTGTGTGTGTGTGTGTGTAGAATGTAAGGGGAAACAGAAGCCTGGGGACTAGCAAACCTTGCACCAATAGGGATAATGCATGACTTTCAGAAAGGCTATATGGATAAGATTGATTTTCATATTTTGACAAACACCAGAAAACATTTTCAACTAGATGATTTGTGAGAATATAGCAACTTGGAGCTAGCATTTTCCTTAATAATGCGTGCTGATCTAAGGCTCTGAGGCAGATCAAGGGACTCTCATACAAATGCCAATTCTTGCTTTTAGGAAGGCATTTGAGGCTCATATGTAAAATTGGAAGGGATGACCTGAACCAGACTTCGGCAAAGCATGGCTGTAGGCCAAATCCAGTCCACAGCCTGCTTTGGTACAACTTGGGGGCTATAAGTAATTGTTTATATTGTTAAAGAGTTGTTCAAAACCAAATAATAACAATAAAACAGAAAAATACATGAAAGAGATTCTATGTGGCCCATTAAGTCTAAAATATTTACTATCTGGCCCTTTATAGAAAAAGTTGGCTGACCTGACCACTAACCTAAACCATTTCTAAACTCCCTTTCAGCTGTAATAAGCTAAGTTTTTAAGGCATAGTCTCCTTGAAATGATTGCAGTGTTACCAGATTTATCAAATAAAATGCAGGCCATTTATTTACATTTGAATTTCAAATAAACAACATATTATTTTTTAGAATAGTGTGCTTCATGCTACATTTGGGACATAGTTATACTAAAAAGTAATTCATGGGCCTGCTGAGTGGCATGTTGGTTAAGAGTTGGCTTGGGACACCAGCAGCCCCAGTTTGGATCCCACACATGAGGGCCAGTGACACTGCCCTCTCTACAGCTAAGAAGGTGAACAACAGCTACACCTGGAGCTGGGCTGCTGTGAGTCCCCGGGATGGGGATGGCATAGCTGCAGTCCCTGCTGCAGTGGGCTGCCATAGCTACAGTGAGTGGCTGGCAGCCAGCGTGAGCTGCCAAGAGCCGCTGTGAGTGGCTGTCCAGAGGCTGGAGATCGATCTGCCTCACCCAGGAAGAGCGCAATGATAATACCAACATGGGCCAGTGAAGCAATGCCCTCCACAACTAGACTGAAGAACAAAAGGACAGCAGATTGTCTATTCCCCTTCCCCGGTTCCCCAACGCTGTTCCCCTCCCTCAATTCCCCAATAAAATCTTAAAAAAAAAAAAGTAATTAATTATTTTTCTGAAATTTAAACTTTACAGGGAATTTTGCAACCCTATGACTACAAATAAATGTGAATGATCTGGTAATATTTTATATTGACAGCAGGTTGAGTAATTTGCCTAAAAGCCATTGATGGAAAATTCATCTAAATTTCAATTTAGAGAGAGTGTTTATTGAAAGGTCATAGGCCTTTGTCTTTGGACCCATTTGATCTATGCTTATATCAAAACGTTGGGTCTATGCTTATATCAAAACGTTGGGTAAAGATCATATACTTATATAAATGACAGGGCAGGGCAGATGGTCTAATTTAGTGGAACAATTAATAGTGATAGACAAGAAATGACCATGCATAGATGGACTTAATTAATTACTGATATCTAGGCCTGGAGGACATTATTTTCTTCCTTAAACTGAGAGCAATAAATTATATCCTTCACAACTACATAAAGAACAATTATTTTTGTAAAATGTGTTTTGCAGAAAGTGTGTTCACATTAAAGAGGAGCCCCTTCTAATGCATGAAAATGTGATATAATTTTGGAAGGGTAAGGAAGAGCAAAACTATCTAGGTCTCTACTTCAAAGACATCTGGAAATATGTTCACTAACAGAGATCTTGAGAAGGCCCTGCAAATATGTAGCTTCAAAAAAATGTGAACAGTGATGTGGAACAGGATGGATAACAATAGAAATGGATCATGATATGTGCAAGACAAGATAAGTATTATATCTGTAAACTAATATAAATGATTATATTTATTGACTGTGATGGAAACTTGTTATGAACACAGAGAAGAAAGTTGACATTAGTTTCACAATTACCACCAAAGTCTTTGGCTTTGAGTGAGTACAAAGCAGAAACATACCATGCTAATGCAGAGATTTATAAAGCATTAATATGGGATGTTACTACCTTGAAATATATAAATAATAAAAGAATAGAGGGCATTTTAAAAGACAGCATTCCAAATGATATAAATGTAATTTAACCTGATATATGTGGATTACATCTTTTTTTTTAAGAACACAAAATGAGTTTAAAATGAAGTGAACACATTCCTCTACAATAGGGAACAATTCTATGCAGATAAGCTTTGGGCTTTCAAACATATGTTCAAACATCTGAACAATGGTATGGTTGATTTCACAAATTTTAATTGTGTCCAGACTCACACATTCATCATTTTTAGTAATTCTCAATGTTGGCTCTTTTCAAGTGATTGCACAGTAATCTTTTTGGATATTCATACATAATGCCTTTTTATCACCTCTACAAAAAGTGAACTGTAAATCAATTTAACATGAAAATGTGTACAGTTCTCAAGTTTCTATCTTGTAAAGAAACAGAAAATTATATAAACTTAATGTGTAAGAAAGAAAACTCACTTTGATTTTTTGCTTTCTTTTCCTTTTGTTTTCATTCTTTGCATTTCCCAAAATGTTAACTGTGTACAAGTTCTTTGCAGAACACAGTTTTGGCATTGCATGTGCTAATTTGAATAGGGGAACTAATTTTAAGTGGTTCTTTTGCATTTTATGCCAAAAAAATGTCAGCTGTGCTGCACACAGGAATCCACAGCAGACAGGGCTTTTAGATTCCTTTTTAAACCAGGTGTTAGAAATTTGTGCAAAGGCAAAATAACAAAAAACCCCAAAACAAACCAAAAAAAAAATACATTGTTACTGAAAAGCTCAAATGATAGAAAACTTCAGTAGTTGTTTTGTGGTGCCAATAAATATCATCTAATTATTCCACAGGATATACATCCACATATTCTGGAATATGCATACACTAAATACATATTAACATATACATACATTAAAGATGTGAGTAGGTAAATATGATAAAATATCATAGAAAATCATTAGTATGGGAATATCATGAAAAGTTGTGATTAGATATGTATGACAATAAAGACTGTCTAAAAATTACTGGTAAATCAGTAATGCAGAATGAGGTATATTCACATAGAGCATATTTATGAGATTTACATCCATGTAAAGGAATTCAGAATTTGAAAAAGGGAACAGCATTAGCAACGAAGTTACCTAGGAAGACCTTGACTCTGGTGTAATGTATCATTTGATATGCATATGATATAGTAGGTACATGGTTATTTCAATAAGACAGAAATAAGTAAAATTTCTCAAAAATTTTTAGAAAGTATACATTGTTAATTTCAGATTTCTATTCTACTTCAAAAGATTGCAAGGCATTTCATTTTCTTCTAAATTTCATTATAGAAAGCTCTACAGGATAATCTTCAGTGGTTTATGATACTCTAATTGAGCTCAAAAGTTATTTGAGTTGCTTAAATTTTTTTGAGAATAATAAATATTTATGAAAATTAAAAGTTATTTTCAATTTATTCAGGACAAGGAATTCTAGCAAAGGTTCAGTAATATACCAAAAATTATTTTGTCTAGCTCTTTTACTGCCATGTTTTAAATCCTGTGATAGCCTTGGGGAATATTCCTAAGAAATATTTGTAAGCTTTACTTCAAGCATATTTGTAAATACACAGTGTAAATATTTTAGACTTTATCTGCAAAAGGAGAGAAGAGTAAATGTAAGTGTTGTGAGGAGTTTTTCAACAAACCAATGTTAGGAGGGCTGACTAAATATTCAGAGCACAGATTGAAATAAAAATAAAATTCAAAAAACTTCAAATTTAGAACCAGTTTGGGTGGGGACAAAATCAGGGATTGAGTCTTTAATTTGCTATAGATAGAAGTGCTTTTTAATTTTTTTCCCTTTTTTCCTAAATACCATGGTATTTACTTAATATTTACCATTTAGTTATTTAGGTATAAAGCAAAAAGAGTTCTCTTTAAGTTTAACAAAAAAGTTTTATTTCTTTCTATATCTCAGGTGCTATGCTAGATGCCTGGGTTAGAAAGACATAAAAAAAAAAGCCACTTGCCTCAATATGTTAGTATCTGGGAAGGAGACATCAGCAAACATACTATGAAAATACAGGACAGTGAATACAACAGTAGAGAAAAGCACACAATACTAGCAAAAAGTAGAGCGGGAAACCAAAAGCAGGTTGTGATGGGAATGGTAGCTAGATGGATGGGTTCCCAGAGAAAGTAATAATTAATCCAGGTCTTTGAGGATAAAAAGTAGCTAACCAGATTAAGAAGAATATTGCACAGGGGTAAGACCGGAGTGCATGGGATGTGACACATGATAGCACATGGAATGATAGGGATTGATAAACCCCTTTTTATATCTGGATTATAGTTTTCCATGCCAGGATGTTGGAGGAAAACAAATCCAGACAAGTAAGCAGGTATCAAGCAGATCATGAAGGGCGATATGTGTCAGGTACAGAAATGTCCTTGGAAGAAAAATCATGCACAGATCTTTGGAAAAGAAGCCTTTTCCAAGATCTTGGGTCCAGGTAATTGAAACACCTGGGTGTCGATTAGGAAACCTCAGGTAATCATATGCAACAAGAAATCACATCCTTTCACTTTGTGTGGGAAAGGATATCTCTCACTTAGGAACAAAAACTTAAGTGAAAATATGGATTTCAAGATATTCTCTCCAACTCCAAATAGCATCGTTGCCCTCAAATCCCTTTGTTTTTCAGAGGTGGTTCTGTTTGTGAGTCATGTCAGGGAAGGTACCTAAGAGAGGACAATTTTAGAATTCCTAGGCTGGAAAAGACGAGGCTATCCCATTACGGATCAAAGAGGACATAAACAGAGGTACTGCTGTGGCAAATGCTGTGAAGCACTTGCTGTCAAATTCTGGTTGCCTCCCTTTCATGTATTGATTTTAAATGTGCTTCCTTAATAAAATTCTTGATTTTTAATCTCCACCTAGGGTTCCGTCTCTCAGGAAACTCATCGTTCAACAATGAGGGTAGCAAAGTAAAAGAAACACACCCTGACTTGCAAGCTCTCCTGGCCAGGTAAACAGGGCCCCTTCTATCAAAGCACAGTTTCATGGGATGCCTCTCAGTCTCAATTCCAAAGCAAAGGCCAAAAGCCAAGAGGTTTCATGTTAACGGTCAACCTGGGGTCAATCAAAGAGCACTGACAGGGGCTCTCACATTATTTCTAACTCTGCCTCTTCAAAGATGGAAAAACTGAAGGTCAAAAGAAGCATGACCTCCTTAATACCACACAACTAATGAAGGGCCGGGATGAGACTGAACTCTGTATGGTTTCACTCCCAGCCTGCTGCCTTTTTCAGCAAACCCATGCTTCCCAAATAGCTGTGTTCCCAGTCATCTGCATCAGTGTGTCAGATTTGGCTGCAGCCACAGGAGAAGCATAAACATTCCTGGAGAGTGATTTGACTCACTGTTTATATCATGATCCATATGTTCTAGAATATAAGGAGAATGCAACTTTCAGATTAAAGAGACCCTCAAGATCTTTTGGGTAGACTTGGATCTGTGTGACACTCCAGATAAATCAGAGTAAATGTCTGAAAAGAATTGCAAGAAGATATACCAGTGTTCCAAGATAATGAATTCTTTCCCATCTTGATTAAAAATGTTCTCTAGCTTTATATTAATATAATAGCATATGTAAGAGGCCTGACCTGTGCTCTCAAAATTCTTGTTAAAGTCTCCAAACTGCAGGCAATGCAGACAAATGGTGACAATTACCTCCCTTTCTAAACAGAAGCATTAAATATATCTAGGCAGTATACATGCTAAGAAAAGTCTCATTGGTCCAGCTACCATTGCCTCCCAAATCTACATGAGAGAAAGCCATATATATAGATTCTTCAGAAGGATTTAAAAACAGGAGAAAGCACTGTGACATATCTTGCCCCCACTCCTAACCAAATGAGGAAGTCCCCAAAAATATCACTCAGTACTTGTGGATAGCTGGAAGCAATTTGTAGGACCCCTCTGTCGCTATCTCTGTAGAGAGTTTTTGGGAGAACTTGACATGTGTTCCTAGATTTGGGAGGCGGGTACTGGAGATGGGGGCCTGCCTTTTGCTGGGGGAATCCAGAAGGCAGTGAGTGGGCTGGAGCAGCTTGCAAAATTAGTGAGGAAAAGGATTCACTCATTTTTCAATTGGATTAAATGGAATTTCCTAATAGTAGATTTCTAAGTTGGTCTTTCTCTGCTCCCACTGCACCCCATCCTGTTCTATTAGTTGACAGGACAGTGATAACTGAGATTTTCTCAGATTCAATTGATGATGATAAACAAGGTGTTAGGTAACCAGGCTCAAGTCATCTAGAAATAACCTTCTCCAAGGAGATGTCTACTGCATCAGGTGCACCAGTAAAAAATGCTGGAAATGTACTTCCCAGATAGTTGCTAAAGGACATTTGCAAGAGATCAGATGAGAATGCACAACTCATAGAGAGAAAACAGTTATAGGGAATCACCAACAAGCCACTGATGAACCTGAAATGACAGAATGCATTTGCTGCCTACACAGTTACAATCATCACTTGCCAAGGAATAAAACTTTTGACGCTTTTTTTGATTCCTTATACCCCTGATCTAATCCTGAAGACTAGTTTTAGGGAAGAGGTATATCGGGGGGGTGGGGGTGGAGTGCACAGCTTTAAATTGGGTATGGCATGAAACTGGACAAGTTAGTTAAATTGGGTTAAACTTTTTAATACCTGCAAGTGACCTGAAAACTGTGAAATATATCCAGATTGTCTCAAAATAAGGGGAAGAGAAATCTGGTAGAAAATATCTTAAGTTGTTGCTGGGAGAAATTATTCTTGAGTGTAACCCACCAAGTCAAGTCATTTAATAAGCTAAATCCATTACTATAGCAATATAGATGACATTCTCTCAATGCTTACACCCTACTTTTTAAGGGAAAAAAATTAAATACTGTAGAAATATATAATGGTTAAAAGAACAATTTTTGGCATAAAACAGCCTGAGTTGAGTTCTGGCTTTGCCAATCACTGTATGACCTAGGTACATTACTTTCTCAATGCTTCAGTTTCTTCATCAGTAGGTCGGGGATATTGACATAGTTTACACTTTTTGTGGTATATTCCCAAGCCAATCATAATTCTTCCTTCTTGGGCAACTGCTTTCTAATCTTCAGCATATTTTTTGCCAGAGTGATTGGGTTAGGGGTGGTCATCTAAGCCACACATCTCTTTCCAAGGGTCTAACCCAGAAATATTCAGCCTCTCCATGGGGGAAGGGTTGTATAGTGTTGATTCAAAAGCCATTGTCAGTTAGGAGATGGTAAGAATGAAACAGGACCCCAAAAGAGAAAGTACCCAGAGTGCTTTGTTCCTAGTTCTGGTACCTTTCTATTCCTATTCTGGAGTTCTATGAGATGCTGCCTTTATATTTTTATATATATTTTTTCTATTTTTCTTTGCATTAACTTGGATCAGATAGGAAGGATAGTTTTAAGATAGTTTTGGATTCAAATCTCAATTCCAAAATTTACATGGATAAATTACTTAAATCTCTGTGTACCTTTTCTCTCTTGAATTATGAGGATAGAATAGTATTTACTTCAAAATAATACTCATTCATGAGTAATAAATGAATCACTACAGGCTAACATTAAGAACAATGCTTAACATATATTAAACATCCAATAAATTTAAGCTATTATTTATTGAGTTGATTTCTATAACTTGGAAATGACAAGAACTTTGACTAATAAAGTATTATCTCACTCAAAGTGTTGGTGTGCTGATTGAAAGAGAAAAATGCATATAAAAAGCTTAACATGGTAGGAACCAAGTGTGAAATGGTAATTATTAGCTGTTTTTATCTGTTGAGTTCTAAATTACTATATCTGATATTAATCTACAGAAATACTAAGGTTACACAAAGCACCCGTTTCTCATTTTTAATCCACAAGCAGCAAAGAAAACTGCAGGCAAATGATGGCATACATATATGTGAGCATGGGTTTCAATTTCTGTATCTCTCTAAATCTGTTCATATTTATTCATACCCATATCTATCCTAGGACAGAAAATAAAGAGATATCCATAGAGATAGTTTAACAAAACAGATTAAACCAATTGAAATTGCTTTAGTACTTCAAGGGCAGACAGTTTAAAGAATAAATCCTTTTCTGCTCTGGTGGTTCTCTATTTCATTAATAAAATTATATTTATGAGTAAGGACAAAATGTTGCCTCTTAAATACAAGTTCCATTAATTATTTCCTGCCTAAGGTATATCATATGTTAAAGAAAATACTTGCCTAAAAATCAATTTCCCAGGGGTCATATAATTTATTATTAATTAGCTCTGGTCATCGTAATATTTTTGTTCTGTCATTACATAATAACATTTTAAGGCAGGTTAACATTAGCCTTTGTTTTTATTGTTGGTCTATTCTCATATCATCCAAGTTTATATTCTTCAATTCTTTGCACTGATTTCTTCTAGTTAACTAGAAAACAGGATTTTCTTTCAAATATTTACTATTTAATTGTAAATAGCATAATACAAAAGTATTCCTGTAGCTTTTCTACCATTATTTAAAATGTTAAAATGATAAATAATAAGACAGACTTCAATTAACCCTATGTAATTTAATTATATAGTAGTATATACTCAGATGGAAAAGCTTAATGTTTTCTTAGAAAGAGTATGGGCTGCAAGAACTGAGAAAAAAAATCACCAGTACATTTAGTATCTGACCATAAAACTTTACCAAATTTCTTGTGACCAGGAAGGAACACTGGACCCACTACAAATTTGAATAAGTAGATGAATAAAATTAATGGAGTTGTTTTTCTCTTTATTAATTTGTTACAGCGCCATCTTTAGTCTATGAAAATTATTGGAACTTACAGTTTTCCCTTAAAAAGGAACTGGTAAAAAGTAATTCTTACGTATTCATTTTCATGGCAACATAATATTCTCTTTATCTTGAATATTCTCCTCTCTGCTCTCCAAATGATGGTAACCTTCTCATTTATGAGTGTTGGATTAAATGACATTGCCTAATAGTAGATTTCTAAATTGGATTTTTCTCCATTCCCACTGCACCTCACCCCGTTCTTCTTTATTAAGCACTCTATTTGGAGTTTGAATACCAGTGTGCATTATATGCTTGAGTATTTAGTTTCGTATGACCATGTTTGAGGCAGTGCTTAGTACATAGTATATATGTAAAAAATTTGTGGTAGAAATGTGGATGAATGATTTCATCAAACATCATTTATAAATGATCTTATATATTAATGTAAAAATGGTAGAGAATTTCTGTAAAAGATTCATGGCCCATTTTTGTGTGAAAGGTCTTACTTAATATACAAGTGTAATACATATGTCTGTCACACAGCAAAAGGTTAGGGCTTGATATATAAATCTGTCAGCTATAAATATATAAATGGTATTTAAGGCTTCAGGATTCTGGTGGGTCATCCCATCTAATAGCAGGCAGTTAATATATGCATATATAATTAATTAAGAAGGTCAAAAGAAGTGTTCCAGAGTTTGTTACATAAATGACCTTTTAATGCTTACTATTTTAAAAAATAGTGTAATTCAGTCTTTTAATTGAGACTTTATATAACTTCAGCTGCTTCCATCTCCTCATATTTTACTCTAACCAAAACTTTAAGAAGAAAAGTCTCTTCATCTTCTCCTTATCTCAATACATTTATATAAGCAACAGCAGCACAACTGTTTAGCCATTTTCATTTGGTCTTATAGAACTGTGTAGTCCAGTACAGTATCCACAAGCCACACGTGGCCATTGAGCAGTAGAAATATGGCTAGTTCAAATTAGAATGTACTATAAGTATAAAGTACACACCAGGTAAATTTCATACCTGTCTTACATTATATTATTATTGGATAGTGCTTCTATAGACCATTAAAAATAAATAAAGTATTTTATGATCATAGCATTTTTTTTTATTTAATTACCTATGTTTAAACATTATCACAAAGTGATTTCATAGGCAGTAGTATAAAGAACTCTAATTAACTTTTCTTTCCTCTTTTTTTATAAATAAATTTACCATGGGGGGAAAAAGATACCTGTAAACATGCTTGTCAATTGAAAGGACCATTAATAAATTCATCGAATGTCATGTTTACATGTCTACAGTCAAATATATCTATATCATCATATACATAGAGAACAGTAAGTTGGTATAACTGAAGTCATTCCTGTCTTAAGTTATCTAAGTTTATGCAATTGTTTATCTCAAATATATGCATTTGAATATATTTTACTTGAAATTCAACTCGGAATCTACCATTGAACAGCTTTGGAGGCCACATGCTGTGGCAGATAAAATATTGGATTTGGACTATGGACCTTGTGTTCTGGTTCTATATTTGTTCTTAACTAGTAGCTTCTTAACTAGTTACTTCTCTTTGTTTCCATATTTGTACAATGCTAGTTTCAACTAAGTTAATTTTAAGGCGTTTTCCAATAGTAAATTAGTTTGATAGCACAAACAAAATCCTAAACATGTTTTTAATAGTCTTCCAAGTTTTTGATTTTCTTTATCTCTCTCTCTTTTGTATGATAAACTTGTTACAAATCTGTGGTTTTTGAGGAATTCAGCATTGAAGTGAGAACAATAAGATACATCAGTGTGCACATATATGAGTACATGTAGTTACAAATCTTTAGCTAGATGGTTGTTAACCTCTTGTAGAATAATCCCACAGGATCTGCTTTATAATTCATAATATTTGTGCCATGAAAAGGTTTTACTGCATATAATTCAGCTTTTCTCTGGATAGGTAGGATAGGACAGAAAATGGTGCAAAAGAGGTAGAAGAAGGGACCTTGGTGTAACTTGTCCTTTATAATCACATTTTGTATACACTTTTTCTCTTTCTCAAAATAATACATTAAAAGATATAAGCCTTTATCATGTTTGTAAATTTTTGATAAAAAAAATCTAAACTACATTCTGTATAGAGAACATAAAGATCTTTTATAGTTCCAAATTATTAGCAAACATTAAGGTTAAAAGAGTTTTCATCCTATTTCCTAGCCTGTTGAAATTACTTTCCAGTTCTTCTCTCTACTTATTTCCCTACCCACTGTAATCCTTTCTAAATTCTACTCTCAGATTCATCATTCTGAAGCAAGTTCTGATCAATATGTCCTTTTTTGCCATTGAAGGCCATTGCTAATGAATTTAATATTTTTAACCTGTCATTTAGGGTGCTCTATAGTTTGGGTCCCACCTGAATTTCCAGCTGTATTTCTCATCTGATCTCACACGTGCCTTGCTCCCAAGTGAGCCTAGACAACTCTCTCCCCTCCATGTGTTTGCACTTTCTAATTCCTTCGCTTCAAACTTTTTATTTCAGATACCACTTTCTCCATGGAATATATTTTCCTAATTACCTAAATCGTATGTAGGAAAGGAACAATCTTTGATTATGGAAATATTTTGATAAGCTATTCATGTATTTTTGCAGGAAGAATGGCAAAAAAAATTGCTAAAATTTTATTCAATATAAATGAATAAAGATGTTATGAATTCAAAGAGAAAACAGATAATAGGGGAGTGATGTGAAGAGAGAAGAGAAATACCTGAAGAATATTTAAGAGAATTAATGTTCAATTTCAAGGTAGGGGTGTGATCTTGGTGGACTGTACATTCTGTTGGGTGGTCGGAAAAGTCATGACACATTTTTTTCAATGAAAAACATAGAAAAACTGTCATGACTTTTCCAACAACCCAGTACTTACTATGTTAGTAGTGTAAGTAAGGTTAAAGATAGCTTTCTTCTCCTGCTCAGGCAATGGGTTAGCATATGGTTGAAGTTTTGTTAATTAAACAATTTTAAATTATTTCCTGGGACTCTGCATCTTGAGCAAGTGACTGAGGACACGTTGACAGTATGAGTCCCTGTTCAGTGGTGGCAGTGTACCAGCCTGTTCTTGGATGAGCCTCACTCTGCTTCCTATTGACTGGCCTTCCAGAGCATCTCTCAGAGTGTATTTTCTAAGCTGGTGCCACTTGCTTCCCTTAATTCTATGAACACAAGATAGCCATCTAACAAACTTTCTTTTATATTATATGACCATGTAAATCCCCAACAGGTCCTGTGGTAGGCAGAATAATGGTCCCCCAAATATGTCCACCACATTCTCATACCTAGGATCTATCCATATTTTACTTTACATGGCAAAGGGGCATTAGGTTGCTGTTGGAATTACAGTTGCTAATCAGCTGAAACTGATATCCCAAGATAGCCCTGAATATCTCAGTGAGCTCTGTGTAATCACAATGGTCCTTAAATGTAGTCAAGGGAGGTGGAAGAGTAGCTTGAGGGACATGATAAGAAAGAGGTTGGACTCACCATTGTTTTCTTTGAAGATGAATGAAGGGGGCCATGAGCCTAAAAGTCAGAAGGCCCCTAACTGCCAGGAAGGGCAAGGAAATAGATTCTCCCCTAGACCCTCCAGGAAGAAATACAGTTCTGCCAACACCTTGATTTTAACCCACTGAGAAATGTGTCAGACTTCTGATCTACAGAATTTGAAGATAATAAACCTGTGTTGTTGAGGTCACTAAGTTGTATTAAAAAACGAATACATGTAGGGGCCGGCCGAGTGGGGCGGTGGTTAAACGCTGGCTTAAGCTAGCGACCCTGGTTCGGGTCCCACATATGAGGGCCAGTGACACTGCCCTCAAAAAAAAACCACAAAAAAACAAACAAACAAACAAAAAACAATACATGTCCTAAGTGAGAAATTGTTGGGGAGGGGGTGATGTTGTGCTGACATTATGGAGCTCTAAAGAAGGGAGTGGAGTTGCCAGCTGACCTCTGAGTTATGCTTCCTTTCCTTACTTCCCTCACTTCATACCCCAAGCTAACATCTACTTTCAGTCTTAAAGACAAAAATGTGTTTTTTTCATCTTCATAGCACCTCCACTGACTAACTCCATGTGTTTTACATGCTAGATATTCAACTAATGTTTATTTAATTGAACGTGTTGAATTATAGAGAAATTAAAAAATGTTAATTAAGGCAATAAATAAGACAAAATAAATGGCATCCTTTTTAATGGATGTTGGGATATATACATTACCTCCTTTTTTGATATGGAAATTTCTGGATTATTACCAATGTAAGTAGAGAGATTGATAGACATCTAGTTTTTACATAGTCATAGGCACCAGAATGGGGAAGGGAGCTGTTTTGTCCTATCAGCTAAATACAGTGCCCCCTGCTGGAGGATGCAGCAAATGATAGTGGAGAAAAGCATACAAAACTGGAACCTTCAGCCTGCCCTGCCTTCAAAAATAAAATCCTCTGACGTTGTAACAGGTGATTTTATCTCCCTTTAGCCCTTGTCCTTGACTTTAATCCCCATTCATTTTCAACTTAACAGTTTAATAATTCAGCAGTTGTTGTCAACTAATAAATATGCAGTATTGCCCTCTGATTTGAAAGATAAGAGTTTTACACATGGGTATTATGTTTGAAAAGGCTGATACCCATTTCTTGGTCCTTTTCTGATGATACAGGCCATCAGTTCTCTGGACAGCAGATAAATCATTGTTATAAGTTGATTAATGCCCTGTTTCTCTGCCTTCTTGGCCCTGGAACGTCTGACATTCAGCCACCTGATCTAAAGTTAACTAATACATTCAGACTAACATACCTTTAAAATATATTCCAGCTACGGTAAAAACAAAAGCACCCTTAGTAAGGCAGTCTCTTATGCAAAGCAAAACAAAATACCTGCTGATACCTCTCGTTTTTATTTCTAGATTTGCAATTTACTCAGTACAGTTGACCTTTAAGCATATATGGAATCTACACAGACAAGGCTTCAAATAAAACAAAATATTTCTTGGTTTTAATGTATGGTATTTAAATACCCCTCTACTGCATTATTTATAAAAATGTTTTATACAACACTGAAAAGCATGGGGCTGTTTAAAAATGTTAATCCTATAATTAATAGTCAGAGACATACACTTTCCCCCAGCACAAGGCACTGATATTCTAAATCTGTCACTCTGAACTTTACAGTAGGAGACAACCATCTGCCTGCACGCAGCCATCTGAAACAAAGCAAGCATATCTGCTCTTATGTTTTCCCTGGTGAGATACAGGATCATTATGATAAAGTAGGCAACAAGGTTTAGCTAATGTGAATTAAGATAGCATGTGTTGTGCAAAAAAAAAAAAAAAAGCCCATTAAATCAAACGGCTTCTGTAAGTCAATGTTATTAGGTGATTGGATATGGATGATTTGATAAAGTGGAACACATGATGTAATGCCAAGTTGGTAGGAAATATGCGTGTGGGTGACCCAAGACTGAGTCCTATATCCTAAAAGCCCTTTCTCTGTGTGACTGAATCCAGTGCTATTTTAGTTAAGGCCTATACTTCATTCACACCTCCACTTTGCTATGAAAAAATCAGAGTTTTAAAATAAAATACTTTAACATTCTCTCACAGCTTAAGAATATTAACTAGCAGTAAAAAGGAGCAAGGCTGTAAAGAAAAACCAACTTTCAGCATGTCTTTACTTATAGATGCTTATGCGGTTACATTTTTTTTTTTAAGTGTCATCACCTACATCTCAATTTTTCTGATTCAAATCTTCTTAATCGACTTCCTATATTTTAGTTCTCCTGAAACATCCACTCTGATGTTCTACCCCTTGGATACAATTCTTTTCGGGTCACCCAATATGCTTTCCAGTTTGATTTCAGGTGGATAGCGATAATGCCTTCTTCCTGAAACATGTATCGGATCAACATTATTTTGGTTTTCTGATTTTCAAAATTTTATTTTCTAAAGAAAATGCTCCTTTCTTCCTGAAATAAATATACTTTTTATAAACAGAAATGAAAGAATGAGGACATTTACAAGTTCCATGTCATGCCATTATGTTCAATTTGATTGTCTAACTAGTGCAGGGAGGGAGCATAGGGGTTAAATGTGAAAACTGGAGTCAGGGAGAATTGCTTCTAACCCCACCCCTACCAGGTACAAGCTGTGTGACCTTGACAGAGGAAGTGAACAACTCCAGGCCTTAGATTTTGTAGTCTTAGATTTTATGAAAGTGGGTAATTTAGAGAGTGTACTTCAGCTGGGTTATCCTGAGGCTTAAGTGAAATAAGATGCACAAAACTCTCCGTGCACTGTCTGGTAAATCAAAGCCCCTCCCAATGATATTATGCAAATTTCATTCCTGAGGCAGAAGTTCATATATTTTAGATGTTGAATACATTTAATAAAGGACTTAGTTCAGAAATTATTTTCATGGCAGTCTATCAGTGAATTTGAAGCAATTTAATATAGAGAACGTTTCTAAGGAATTATAAATACACATATAAATACACATACAGATTGATTGATTGATTCACAGACTGTTTATCTACAGCAAGATTTTTATCAAGTAATTGAAATGCATTGAAACTGGCATACAATACTGTTTACTGAAAACTACACTTAGAAATTGTGGCATCTGACCAACCTGGATAATGCTATAGAAAGTCTTGTCATTGTACCAGATTCCTGAATTATGGGCCTTAGGCAGTAGTCATTGCCTGTCAATCTGGATTCTAAGATGAATACCAGTATAAATTATATTTAGAGCATTAGACAGAAAACACAAACCTGTTCTTGGCTTTCTTTATAATTGAAAGAAGAAAGGAACTTAATTCCAATTTAGGGGGTAAATGGTTAAAAATAAAGATTGATAATTTTATATTTAGAAATAATATTCCCAATCCTAAAAATGCACATCACACCAGATTCTAAATATTAAACTGAAATATTTCTCCCTAAGGAGGCAAGAACAACAATAAAATTATAGATAATACCATCATGTCTGATAATCTAAAAAGGGTGCTATTGCATGCGTTTTTTTTGTGTTTTTTGTTTGTTTGTTTGTTTGTTTGTTTTGTTTTTAGTGTTTTTTGAGGGCAGTGTCCCTGGCCCTCATATGTGGGACCCTAACCGGGGCTGCTGGCTTCCCATGCTAGCGCTTAACCACCGCGCCGCTCGGCCGGGCCCTATTGCATGCATTTTGTTAAGTGCATCATACACCTAAGACGTCACTTACTTAAAGCTTCTTCTTCTTCTTTTTCTTCTTCAAAAAACCAATCCTCTAATTGGTAATAATTATTTACTCACAGTTTCTGGTACTTTTTTCATTTAGAAAAAAATATTCTGTAGTAGATTACCTAGTTTTAGCAGCACATGATCTTTCAATTTATTAGTTTTTAAAATATTAGAAATTCAACAGGGGAAAATAGTTAAAATATAGAAGATAGAAACTGGTTAATAATGTTGAAAAAATTAAATATTCCCAACAATGAATATAGAGCAGAGATTCTCAATTCTTTTCTTGAGCTCAGTTTCCTACATTCTTCCCCCTCAAACGCCAAATACAATTAAACCTCAGTCAAGCCTTGGATTTACTCCAAATAAACCTGAATTTCCCCCTTTTGAAGAAAAGTATAGGCATTATATGAGTGTTAATACTACTGAGTAAGAGCAGGAAGAATTGGGGAGTCAGTAGGAGAGATACAAATTATGGTTAGAGAGTCATTTGTAACCTGATAACGTGTGATTGACTATTCCTCTTATAACATAAATTTCACCAATGTCAATAAATTTGGATTAACATATCAAAGTATATGTTAAGAAATGTAAAGAGAATGTTTCTCTAAGATTCTACCTACGATGATCAAAGAAAGAAAAAACCCTCTTAGAGTTTTTCATGGTTAAGTGTAGATCTAAAAGAGCTTCACAATCCAAATTATGTACCTAAAACTCAACTCACAGAAAGTAATATGAATGGTCTCAGGTTGCAGTAGCAGAAGTCAAGTCTCAAGACACTTTGCAGACATTAAATTATTCACTCAAAAATTAAGCAATGGTGATGTGTTTTCAAAAAAATTTTACAGGTAAAAATAGACTTTAAGGACACAGTGTTTTACAATGAACATGATAATAGACTGTGTTTCCATTTTTGTACTCTTTACTGTATTTACTTGCTTACTGGGCTGAATATTAAAACATTCATAGCAATAACATGGTCATTTGGGAAGAAGAGCTCACTAACATATATATATACATATACAGGGGTGCTCATAAGTCATTTTCCCATTTAAAAGATTAGTAATTGTGCTTGTCATTAATTTTAAAAAAATTTGTTTCAGATTTTAAAAGTTTGCTCCTTGGAAATTAATATGGAAAAATACACGACAGAGCAAAGCGTAAAAATTGTCGAAATTTATTTCAAGAATTAGTGTTCCATTGTTTCAACTCAGAGAGCATATATGTGTTATTTCCAATGGGGGTTATTTGTGTGACATCATTTTTCATAAATAGCTAAAATAAATCCCATTTTTGTACTTAACATTATCAATAACAATAAATTAATTAATTAAACAAAAGTTGTTCTCAACTTTTAAAGGAGAAAGTGACGTATAGGCTACCCACCCTTTGAACTAGATTTTGGAGGTTCCACATTTTGATACTAAAAAAAAGCTATTTAACACAATCTTGGATAAGTAATGAAATTTTCTGTATCTGAATCACTATCCAATAGTAATTCCCATCCCACTTCCCCAATTTAGAACCACTGATTAATTTTACATAGAAAAAAATGACACTTGTCAGTATAGGAACACGCAGTCAGTTGTGCCATGATGTATTTGTAATTCACCCAGGGAGTTTCTGGCACTAGTTGCCCAGCACTGCTTTAATGAACCGAGGGACTCTTAGGAGGTCACTAGATGTTGACAATAGGGGAATTGTCTTTTGATTCATAAATAGCTCTATTAATGATAAAACCGTGTTCTGAAGCATCAAAAAGTAGTGTACTCTTCTTACATACCAAAATAATTTAATTATGGGGATCTGCTTATGAACTATAAAGAAATAATGATTTGATTAACTAGTAGACAATAAAAATAGTATTAATTAGAACCTAATTAATTCTACAGTGACAAAAGATAAACACACCATAATTTTAGAAGAAACTATTTAAATAACACTACATTTGAATTTTAACTCTCATTTTATATGGCAACTGAAAATATATTTTGAATGGCAGTCTGAAGAAAAACAAAAAAATCTTAGGTTTGCTTTTACAAAACTAAACCAAAAGTGTTCTATCAGAACTCATTTTTAAATAAAATGATATAGATGTTTTATGTTTTTTGTCTGTGCTAGTGAGTTCACAATAGGTTCCAATTCTCTTCCTCCCTCTAGAGAATTTTTTTTTTTTTTAGGACAGTGTTACTGGCCCTCATATGTGGGACTGAACCAGGGCTGCTGGCTTCCCAAGCCAGCGCTTAACCACTGTGCCACTCAGCCGGACCGAGAGAAGTTTTAAAAAAAGAAATATAGAAGGATAATGAAGACTGCTTACCTTGTTCACAGAAACGGCCAGTGAAATGTAATGGACAGTCACACTGGAATGAGAATACGCCCCTTGAGAGGAAGACGGGATGGCAAGTGCCTCCGTTGTGACACACATCCTCTTGGCACACGGATGGTGCTGCAGGAGCAGGGATGGGAGAAGTCTCCATGGCGTCAGCCCCTTCTGTCCCACCAGAAGGAGCAATAAACGAGGATGTTGCAGACAGAGTAGAATTCTGGGAACTAGATTTATAAACAGATCAGAGAACACAATATAAATAAAAATGCTAGGAACTTAAATAGAGATAACAGACCTGGTTTAAAATAAGAGGGGAAAAAAAACACAGTCATTCAAGATTTAACTGAGGGCAATTAGAATTATGATGTTTGTTTGCCTTTGTGGGGTTTATGAATGTTGAAAATGTCTGAGCCCTGGAATGTGACCCTGAGTGAATTGTGATACTATGTGGTTCTGAGAAGCTAAATTAATTTCTTCAAACTAGCAAGAAACCTGGATGTATCAGCCTGCATAAGCCTAACAGTCAATTTTCTTATGTGAAATAATTAGAAGTTTGGCTAAATATAGATCTATTTTGATTATTCTAAATCTCATCAGTCTAAGATCAAGAAGTTAGGCCATGTTACATTTTAGTGGTAAAACTGTTTGTAATTGAATTATTTGGAAATTGTTTGCTAGAAATATGTATTCCTGAAAATGACTTGCATATACATTTCTAGGAGTTATCCAAGAGGTATTTTAGAAATGCCTACAAATGATTCCCTCATTTTTTTCCACAAATGATACTACTAGTTTAATTTTCTTCCCTAATAAATAATGACCAGAAAACAATTCCCTTTGAATTAAGTTGAAATCCCTTTAATTTTACATTCAAAGGCTCTTGATAATCAAATTCTTCTATGCTTTGCAGCCTCTTTTATCATGATTCCTCATAAATATCTTAACATGTCTCAAACCAAAGGAGATTACTATTAAAAGACCCTGAGCTTTCCTAAGTTTGGAAGTTTGTTCACACCACTTTCTATGTATCGTTGTTCCTCTCTTTGTAACTAAATGTCACATGGAATCAAGATCTATATTATTGCCTCCACACAGCTTCCTTAGTTGCTTCTGGCCCACCAAGATGAAATTGATGTTCCTGATCTCTAAAATATCATAATGTGTCATTGTATCACTGCTGAAATATTTCCCACCTTCTTGTAGTACAGTTATTATTTTATGTATAGCCACTCCTACTAGGTTATATCCTGGTCATTGTTTTTTCACCCTCCCTCCATGCACAGATTCCTCATTTTGGCAGTATCCCTTGATTAGAGTAAACATTTTATAAATATTTGTTAAATACATGTCTTCAGGGTCCTCCTGAGTGTTGCATACTCTTTGGGAAGCAGTGCTTTTGGAATTTTCATTTAATATAATTAGTAGAGAAGTATTCTGTTACTGTTAAAATTTGGCTGCAATAAAAATATTCAACCACTTAACTATTAAAATAAAATTTTATTTTGTGCATTGTCTGCTGTGTATCAGTTTGATCTGATTTCAAATGCACTTGTTTATGACAAAAATGAAGTCGTCTTTAAGAGTAAAGGTTTTTCATATGAGTGAAGTAAGCTGTGTCAGGGTGTTATCTCCTCTGCTCTCAGACACTCAGCTCAGCTGCTGAGGGGTATCATTGGGGGCTTAGCAAATAAAATACATGGAGAAGCAACTGTGGCAAGAGGACGTTTAGACTGTAAATACCAAGAATTTCTGAGGACTATTCCAGAGTGTTCAGTCTGGGCAAGGCTTCCCTTCACTGATCTAAATAGCCCTGCGGAGACCTTCCAGAGCATTAACTCCTGCTGCGGGAAAGGTGACTCTTACTGGCAGTGGTGAAAGCCTGGCACTGACCCCGGAAACATCTTGCCTGTCAACCCGGGCACTGTCATTTCTTAGCAAAGTGCCCTACTGACAGGGGACTTTTAATTTTGCTCTGGCAGCTGGATATCAGCTCTTGTTGGCCATACAGTCTGTCCTGAGTGTCAACTTGGATAAAGGTACATCTCAACTAAATTTGGACTTTATTCTTTTCATCTCCATTGCTTGGAACAACAGTATAATCAATTTAGGGCTGCTTTAGAGTAGTACAGGCATAGCTTGGAGATATTATGGGTTCCATTCCAGACCACCACAGTATAACAAGTATCTCAATAAAGTGAGCCATAATGTTTTGGCTGGTGGAGGATCTTGCATTCAATTAGTAAAAAACACATCAGTGATGTACAATAAAGCGAATGAAATGAGGTATGCCTGTATGTTATTTCTTTTGGCTTATTAAGAAATATTTTCCTGGGCTGGCTGAGTGGCTCATTGGTTAAGAGCTGGTTTTGGGATGCCAGCAGCCCCGGTTCAGATCCCACATATGAGGGCCAGTGTCACAGCCCTTTACAGCTAACAACAGCTCCACCTGGAGCTGGGCTGCGAGCCCCGCGATGGTGTAGGCTGCAGCCCCTGCTGCAGTGGGCTGCCATAGGCTACAGTGAGCGGCTGGTAGCCAAGCGTGAGCTGCCAATAGCTGCCGTGAGCGACCATCCAGAGGCCGGTGACCGATCTGCCTCACCCGGGAAGAGCGCAATGACAATACCAACTTGGGCCAGTGAAGCAATGTCCTCCACAACTAGACTGAAGAACAAAAAGACAGCAACTTGTCTGTTCTCCTTCTCGATTCAACCAAAGCTGTTCCCCTCCCCAGTTCCCCAATAAAATCGTAAAAACAAACAAACAAACAAAAAAACTACCTAAACCGTCTAAAAAAAAAAAAAGAAATATTTTCCTATACACTAAATGCTTGTGAAATTATTATAATTCCTGCATTGAACCTGTGTTACATAAAATACTGGGAAAAACAAAGTCAGTCTCTGTGCATAATTTTGTCCCCCAAATAAAACATTGTCATACAGATAAAACCTTGGGAAAAAAAAGTCCACTTAAAGATATTCTTTGGGGGCCGGTCGAGTGGCGCATTGGTTAAGAGCTGGTTTTGGGATGCCAGTGGCCCGGGTTCGGATCCCGCATATGAGGGTCAGTGACACTGCCCTCTACAGCCAAAAACAGCTCCACCTGGAGCTGGGCTGCGAGCCTCAGCTACGGTATAGGCTGCAGCCCCTGCTGCAATGGGCTGCCATAGGCTACAGTGAGTGGCCGGCAGCCAGCGTGAGTGGCTGGTAGCCCGCGTGAACTGCCAATAGCCGCGGTGAGCGACCAGCCAGAGGCCGGCGACCGATCCGCCTCATCTGGGAAGAGCACAATGACGATACCAACATGGGCCAGTGAAGCAACATCCTCCACAACTAGACTGAAGAACAAAAAGACGGAAACTTGTCTGCTCCCCTTCCCCGATTCCCCAAAGCTGTTCCCCTCCCCGAATTCCCCAATAAAATCTTAAAAAAAAAAAAAAATCTGAAATGGCAATATTCTAAAAAAAAAAAAAAAATTCTCTGACTGACATTAGAGACTTAGTCAGTTTTGCATCTACTATGTTTTTGTATATGTATGTCAACTTATTGGAATAAAAAAGCTAACAGAAATGAAATAGATAATTTAGAAAACATTTAACCAAAATAATGTGCAAGACAATTCTTTTGATTTACAATCCTTTACAACCTGAAATTCTTCTTTATGGTGTTTATCAGATATTGTAAGTACACACACACACACACACACACACACACACACACACACACGCACATGATATTATCATGTCATATTATTGTATATTATCATTGTTTGAACCTTTCCCGTGGACTGCAATTTCCATGAAGGACTGATGGATCACCTCTGTTTTTTTCTTCATCTGATCCCGAAAAACAATGCTAGACCGCAAGCATGCTCTCTAATAACTATTTTACAAGTGAGTTTGAATCATTTTTGTAAACAGGAAGTGTAACACATTACTAACAAAAATAACAAGTAAAAATAGTCTTTGGTTATTTTTGGGGTCAATTTCAGAACTCTATTATGTGGCTTTTTAGTTTTATTAGTAATATAAATTCCCCCACTTTTGATGTAACTTTATAATCAACTTTCTCTGATTTCATTTTATTATATTAGCATAGTTCTCCCCATTTGTACTCATAAGTTTGTCCCTTTAAGCAAACTTCTGTCAAGTTAAACGGCAATGCTAATGTGAATTACATGGGGTTATTACTCAATATTCCGTATTCTAATTTAATTTTTAGTTTTAGTGTTTCTGAATAATTTCACCTAACTCTTGCTATGGACTTCATAAACTGCAGTCAATCATCTTTTCTCAGGAATAAATCAGACTGAATTAAATGTCACTGCTTCTTTCTCCTACTGTAGCTGCTCAGGAACCTATGTCTTACCTGAAAAAAATCAATATGTTGGACATTTCAGTTGTTAACTTATTACACAAAATAATTACTCAATTGATCCATCAACTAAAAGATCAAGATCATTAATCTAATTTTGAAAATAGCATTAATCAGATACATTCTATGTTAGGATCAAATTTTATATCTGATATATTATTAATAGTTCTTGACTGTCAGTATTTTCCTTTTTATGTTATAAATTATGTCATGAATTTACCTATTTCAGAATTTAGAATTAGTTAAAATGTATTCATTTTATTGCATACTTTAAAAAACTAAAAAAAAAAATTACAGTTGTTAAAATTTTAACTTATTTTTATATAAAAGGTTAAAAATGCCAATGAATCCACATGGATGTTTATTAAACACAACTAGTGATGGTCTTATTAATATCTTAGCAATGTAAAAGGAGCATTAAAAATGTGATTCCTTTTAATTTTAAAATTACAAATGTATGAGAGTTTAGAAGGAAAACAAGGCTCAGTGTTTTCAAAATTGGTTTTTAAATAAACAATATTGTAAAAATTAAACTTCTTTGCCTTTCTTATCTAAATAACTGATTTACTATGAGTGCAAAATAATAAGTGTGAAGAAACTGCTTGATTGCCTCTTGGGAACTTGGGACAAGAATATAGTGATGAAACAGTGTCTGTTACAAGCAAGCAGATCTCCTGAACATTTTCTGAATGAATTAATGATTAAATAAAATAGGTTGATTTTATTCAAAACTCAAGCCTGATTCTTAGACAAAGTCATCTTGAAATGATAGTGATTTCTAATCATCTTGAGGGAGCTCCAGGTGGTAGAAGAAAGGAGGACACTCCGCTCATTGTCTTATTATTCCTGCCACTCTTGCTTGATCTTTTGGAGGCTCTGCAGAGGCCCTTGTGTATGTACAATAGCAGGCAGCAAGCAGTTCACATTGCCTCAGCCTGAGGGATTTTGCAGAGTAATAAAGCATTTGCCTGGTGTCAGGTTCTTAGAAGGAGGAATGGACTCACTCACAAGTGTGAATTCTGGAAGTCCCACTCAAAATCAGAGAAGTTTTAAAAATATAAGAAAGTGTTAAAAAGAAACAAACAAAACAAGTGGAAACTTGAGTTTGTGGCTATGAATAGTGAAGGGGGAAGGAAGTTTCTAATATAGGTGTTAATTACATTCTTAAATGAGAATAACTGCAGAAACACGCACATGCCATTTCATTTCATCTTTTCACCTACTAGAATATGCTATTCTACTCTACTTTTTTCACCTAAAAATAATTCTTAGCAGCCTTCCCTGTAAGTAAGTAGAGTCTCTGTTTTCCTTTTAAAAGCTGCAGAGTGTTACATGGTTTGGGTATACATCACTGATTTTATTAGTTTGGAATTAATATATTTAAGTGGTTTCAGTTTTTTCCCTATTATCTGGATCATAAATTCATTTTAATAGCTATATTGAGATATAATTTACTGACGCAGAGTGCACCCATATAAAGTGCAAGATTCAATAATTTTTAGTAGATCCAGAGTTGTGCAAACATCATCACAATCTAATTTTATATTTGTCATCCCAAAAAGAAACCCTGTTTTCATTAGCGGTCACTCCTCACATCCCACTGTCAGCCTACTTTCTGCCTCTATAGTTTTGTTCATTTTTGACATTTCATATTAATGAAATCATATGATATGTGGACTTTTGTTACTTAGCATAATGCTTTCAAGGTTCATACATGTTTCTGCATGTAACAGAACTTTTCCTTTTTTATTACTGATATGGATATCCCGCATTTTGTTTATCTATTAATTAGTCAGTAATTTGGGTCTGTTTTTACCTTTTGACAAGTATGAATAATGCTACTAAGTTTTTGCCTGGATGTATGTTTTCAATTCTTTTGGCTATATACCTAGAAGTAGAATAGATGGATCATATACTCCATGTGAAACGTTTTGAGAAACAGCGAAACTATTTTTCAAAGATGTTATACCATTTTACATTCCTACCAGCAAAATATGAGAGTTCCAATTTCACCACATCATTATGTAATGCTCTAAAATTGATGTTTTTAGTTTGATCTAATAACTTTGAAAATAATTAATCATAGTGAACTTTACCTGAGGGCAAAACGACACAGAAAAATGTGTGCTATTTAAAATGTATTTCATTGATGTGATTATATTGAAGAGAAAAACAGGTACAATTATGATTGTACATGTAAAATTCTCATTTGCCATTCAAAATAAGAATTAGATATCAAAACAACAAATTATACATGAAAAAAATCAGTCTAAACAAGCACAATCCCAAGTGTTACTCCTCTTTTTTTAACATAATGTTATACAATAGAATAAGATTCAAATCCTAACAATTAATGCAATAAGATTTAACATTTTAAGACAAGTAAATTAATTCACTATCAACATAATAGTGTGATTTTGAATAGGCATTGTATTCATATTGTCTTAATTTTTCTCACTAAAGGAATATGTTTCTCATTCTCACAGTTTCCTATTCTTTAGACATTCATATTCATGGATAGGGTACCTTAAACCATAGGTATTCTCACAACATTGATGGTGACAAAATCACTGTGCATTGGATAGGACTTGTACTTCAGGGCATTCCAAAGCACTGTTTCTCAGTAGATAGGATAGATATTTTGGAAAAGCTGTACTCTCCTTGAGAGACTATGGTTTTCCTTCTAATGCTAATCCTGCTGATCACAGAAAGCATGCAAACTCTCCGTATCTTGATTCCAGAGCCCAAAACTGGATGAGAATTAGATTAATGCTCTCAGTCTGTATGCCAAAGGTGGAACTATCAGAAGCCCTGGATTTCTTTCCTTTTCTTGCCTTCCATATCTCATATTCTACTTTTTCCTGCCCACTTTTCTTAACAGTAAAATACCTTCTCCACCTTTTGTTAGTTCTGTCTTCATATATCCTTTTCAGTATCTCTGACTTTGGTTCTTGTGCTTTAAAATATGCCTTACATATGTTCTAACCATATCTTAGAGTAATTTTTTCAATATGCCATGCTTTGTGCCTTTCATACGCTAGGATTCCCTTGAAGTGTACTTTTACCTTAAAATATTCCTTCTTACTTTAAGACACAGTTTCAAACGTATTTTCTCCAAATTTCTTTCTGACTTTCCTTAGACATAATTAATTGCAATAACACGATACCTATCTAACAAAAGAAATAATATCAAGTAAGTCTAATGTTACAGAAGTACATAAGGTAAGAATCCTACCTAATTCATGGCCTCCTCCAAATCCAATACCACTCTATTCTCAAGAGGCAATTATTCTCAGTTCCATTTTGTACAAATACATATCCAGATTACATGGACATATAATTTAGTTTTCTTTCTTTATCGGTTTTTAAACCAGTTAAATTGTGTTAGTAATGATAATGCTAGTTCCTATAATAGATATATCTTGAAATCTCAATAGCTTAGCAACACAGAAACCCATTTGTTGTTCATAGAAAGTTCAGTCAACACAGGTGGAAGGTAGAGCTCTGTTCCCTGTAGTCTCTCAGTGACATTCAGTCCTCAGATGACATAGGCTTTATCATCCTCAGCAAATGGTTTCTGAGGTTGCTGTCAGTGTCTCAGGCAAACACCCAAATGCCAAACAGTAAACAAGGGGGGAGAGGAAGCATGGAAAATCTTACTACATCCCAACCCACTGGCCAAAACTTGATCACATGGCCAAACCCAGTGACAGAGAGAATGAGAAAAAAAATCTACCTATGTGCCCAGGAAGACAGGAAAATGAGTTTGGTGAATCCAGCCACACTCTGCCATGGAAATCATGTTATAAATACTGTTTATTAAATAAAACGAAAACAAAAATGAGCTACATGTTTTTTTCTTCACTTTTCATTACAAAATATCTTAAGGATCTTTTATAGTCATTACACATAGATGAAGCTCAGAAATTTTCATGAGATAAATTCTTAGGGTAAATATATTACTGTGCATGTAATCATTCCCCTATTGATAAACATTTATCAATAAATACTAAAGTGAATTCATTGTACAAATATCTTTTGAACATCTATAATGAGTATATTAGAATAATACATACATAGAGGTGAAAAATACAGTTCAAATAAATACGGTAAATTTGTATTTCGATATATATATCATAAAGGCCTATATAATATTAAACTCTCCAAATAGTTTCTGGTTATTAATTCCCTCAATCCATCACCAATATTAAATATCTTCATTTAATTGGTTATATATCTAACAAATGAGAATTATGAGAATTGATAATCTCATTGCTGTTTCCACTTCAATTAATTTTTTAATATATTGTCATTTACATTTTATCTTCTATAAATCACTAAATCATTTGTATAAATCACTAAAATATAAACCTTCCTCACTTTTTGGGGTTGTTTTTTTTTTGTTTTGTTTTGTTTTATAGGGCAATGTCACTGGCCCTCATATGTGAGATACGAACTGGGGCCGCTGGTGTCCCAATCCAGCTCTTAACCACTGCGCCACTCGGCCAGCCCTGGGGTTGTTTGCTTTTATGTATCACTTTATAAGAGATAATTTTATATGATGGATATTGATCTATTTTATCTTTCCAATAAGATTTCTTGGTCTTTCTGAATATTTTGTAATGTTTTCACTGTTTTCCCTTTCCTGTTGTTCCTATAGAAAATTAATTTAAGTCTAATTATCCTTCTTTTGTAGGAAATTTGTCTTTCTTCTCTGGATATTTTTGGCTATAAGAATTTTTCTCATTATTTTGGCATTTTAGTAGTTTATTTAAAACTTTTTCTCTACTTTAGCCAATATTTTATGTCTGTATGTGGCTGAAATGTTTTTTCAAATTCCACAGTACCCAAAATGAAAGATACTATCATTTTCTTTAAACTTCCAGAAATTTCTTAAAATGCATATTTGTTAAAAGAACCTTTTATTGTTTTGCAAAAATGATATATATGAATGTAGTATGTGAATGTGTATGTATTTGTATATATACATGTGTGTATGTTTATGTTTTTGTATTTTCCATAGATTCTATATGAGAATACTTAGATATGTATTTACAGTTTGCAATGTTTAGAACATGCATAATATTATTTTGTATATCTGTACCATAGAACACAATTGTGTTTTATGATTATTTGCCTTTTTACAACTTTAAACCTTAAAGCAAATTTATTTACTTACTTCAGTTATTAGTACTTCATGAAGTTCTGACATACAGTCATTGCTATATATATATATATATATATATATTATAAATTTTCTAATCCATACATAATATTCAAGATATGGAATAAAAAGTAATAAATCATTTTAAAATATAAAATACCATGTATTACTATGGAAGCTGATTTCTATATGTGGATCTTTAAAGAAAGTTACAAATTCATATTCTAATGCTGATATTATTTAGTTTTTTTTAGAGCAAATTAAATTTAAAATTACATTTATAAAAACAGTTTTTTGATTAAGAGCATATTTTAATTAATGGCTACATTTATATTTAGACATCACTGAAATCTGAATATCTTTCGACCATGAATGGTAAGAAATATATAAATATGCAGCATTTTTAGTAAGTGATTTATACCAAATGGTAACTTTTATTATATTAATTAAATTTAATTTATTCCCTCCATTATGGAGAGATACTACTCTAGAATACTTCCAAATTAACATAAAACTTATAGGAAAAAAATATATTCTAAAATATCAGCCAGGATTAAAAATGTGCAGTTACTTATTAACTGGAAAGTGCATCCAAATTAGAGAAATATAAGTCAACATCAAGGTGTCATGGTTAAAGTCATGTAGTTATCCTCAGTGTGCTGGCAAAAACAAATGCATATTTGTCTTATAGTCTTATAAGAAGAGAAAAAACTTTCTTAGGTTCATAGGAGCCCCTGGGTAGTTATTCTATGGAAAAGCCTTTTTATTTATTTTTTTTTTTAGTTTTTATTTTTTTTTTAGCTGAGCCATCCTGCCACCTGTTGGCAGCTAAATGGCAACTCAGCTCAGGCTGGCATCGAACCTCCGCTGCTCAGAGCTCAGCTCATACTCTTGAGCGAGCTCTTATCCAACTGAGGCACTCGGCTGGCCCTAGAAAAGGCTTTTTAAAAGGCAGGTGGCAGGATGGCTCAGCTAAAAAAATAAAAAATTAAAAAAATTTTAAAAAAAATCAAGAAAGAAAAGGCATCTAGACCTGTACTTTTCCAGCCAGGATTTGAAAAATAAAGATGGGCCAAGAAAGAAGGCATGTAAATCCATCTAAAATTCATTGCTCATCATTCATTTATGTATTTATTGAACCAAAAAGGACTTACAAAAAGGACTCTGTAGGCACCAGAAGCTCTCTAATCAAGACTTTAAGGTGATGAGTAGAACCTAGGCCCCCCTTTTTATGAGCTTTCAATCTTGCAGGGTTGAGAAAAACAAAATAGGCAATTGAAAAACTGCATTATGCATCAAGTGTTAACTATAAAGCTAGCAATGCTCTAAGTATTTCAAATGTGCTAACATTATTTAATTCTCACAAGCATACAAAAACAGGACTATGTTCGTTTCCCTAAATTTGCAGGAAAGAAAACAGGTATGCACTTAATAAACTTGCTCAAGTCACAAGGCAAATCTATTGGCAGAAATGGATTTTAACCCATATAATAGTTTGAACATTGACTAAAACTTTTCAGAATTTTTATACTCCTGGCATGGGAAAAGAGAGGACATGCTGATGCTATGGAAACGTGAATAGATGCTAGGGAAAGGTACTAGAACAAAAACTATTGTATCAAGAGAGGTTTCCTCAAGAGGTTTACAGCTGAGTCTTAAAAGACTAAGAGTTGGCTGGAGAAGAAGGGTAGGCAAAGAAGTCTAGTGTTGGGAAGGGCACTACACTAAAACCACTGTCAGAGACTATTCTATGTGTAAAGATTTGGTATACAAAAGGCTGCAGAGTGCGTGTGTGTGTGCGTGCATGTGCGTGTACGCAAGCTTGCCAACAGGTGAGTTTTGGGAGATGGGCTGGGGCTGGATAATGGGGAGACTTGTTGCTCATGTTTTAAGACTTTTAAGCAGGAAATTAATTACCCATGTCTGTTTTTGAGCTACCATTCTAGTTTTAGTATGGAGAACGGTTTTAAAGGAGAAATTGTTGGAAGTAGTTGAAGTTGTATAGAAATAAAAATAACCAGATTGACACTTGAACTAACAGAATGTTATTGAGGATATAGAGATATGAAGAGATTTGAAATAAATTTGGTATTGAGGGTTTAGCAAAACTACTCCATAATATTACTGTGTTGGCATCCATTTTGTATGACCAAGGGCCTATAGGTTCCTTGAGTGCATGCCCTATATAGTGGGCCACAGAGTCACAAGTAAATGTTTTAAGTTCCTGATATGACTCCCCAACTGCTCTTGTGGTAAGTGGTCTCCCAGACCTCCTCATGCATTTCCCCTGTGCACTCCTTAGATAAGACCCCCATGAGGCTTACCAAATCTCCACTCTTTTCAGTTTGAATTAACCAATTTGGCCTTACCCCAGGAACCCCAAAGCACCTCCCACATGGACCCTAATAAAAGTATGTGCCCCAGGTTTTGCTTCTCTATCAGCCTACACCTGCCTTGACCTGTCCACATGGCCCCTCGTGGTTTACCTTCTGCTTCTTCCAAGACCTGTGATTAATAAACTTCTCTATTTCAATTCCATTGTGGTCTTTGGTTGAACCACAGTTCATCATCCAACAGCTGAGTCTCCACTGAGCACATGTTAATTTAACAAAGTCACAACATTTGGTTTCCAAAGGACTTTGTGATCTATTTTGTGTATCAGTCAGGGGCTGTCAGAAAACAGATGCACATTCAAGAAGGGTAACTAAAGTGAATTTAATGAAACACTATTTTCAAGTTGGAAAATTTTAAGAGAATCAGCAAGAGAAGTGCCCAAGGAATAGAATCTATTACCACCATTGGGTCTGAATGGGAAAGTAAACGTAATTCTTTCTGCACTGTGGGCAAAGATGTAGGTATAAGAGAAAGACCACCTAATGGGAGTTGTGGTTTTGGAAAGAGGAATGCAGCCACCACAAACTTATATCCGGGTGAGACAGGATGGAGAATACACTTGATGTTTCCTCTTTCTACTCCTTCAGTGCCTTGCCATCTCATTGGCTAAACACAACTAGAAGCCAGAGGGTAAAGGGAGTTGGGTAGTTGCAGTTGATAGGAGTCAGCCTCCCAACGTACCAAGCAGGGTGGAAAATGATGGAGAGTAAATCTGGAGATGAAGTAGAAAATACCTAGCCCAGGGTGACAGAGAGAAAATCATAGGTGGGTTTCAAGGTTTGGGTAACTGAGAGAACAGTACCATTTATTGACATGGCAGATGTAAATGTCATGCTAGGCAAAATTGTCTCAATCTTGGTTGAACTCGATGTTATTATATAGAAACTCCTAGTAGTACCTATCCTCTTTTGTCCAGTATTTTTATTTTTTTCTTTTGCTTTCAAAGAGAGTATTTCTTTGGCAACTTGGAAGGGAAGAAACTTGAGCACATGAACTTATATCACCAATTTGCATGAGAAGTCAGTAAAAATATATCTTCTACAAATAAACAGTGATCCATTTCATTACATTCTTGCTCAGTCAGATAGTGAAATCACAACCCTCAATATCATCATTCACTCAAGGGCAGCTAACAGAATTATAGGCAATGTAGCCAAGGTGATATAATCATCTCTGCAAAGAGAAAATGGTACAGTTATTACAAATGCCTCCTGCATCAAGGGAATGATTTAAGAGATTTATTTTAACATATTAGGCCTAATAAAACAAAGTTACAAACAACTAAAGCAATAACCAAAAAAAATGTTCATTTCAGAACTCAATGGTTAAAGAAAAATATTAAATGCAATATTTTTACTTAAAAAACATAATAGTTTATGTTAAAGTATAGTCAATGAAATCTTAGAAAAGTATGCACACAAAAAATTAAATTCAAATTCAAATGCAAAATCATTACTTAAAATTCTATTGCATTATGAAGAACAAGCTCAGGCACTCAACACCCTAAATCAATTTCCATTAAAGTTATAAGAAAACATCCAAAAAGAGCTATAACTTTCATTAATTTTAGAAATGTGTGGCATACTATTTTCCCGTTATACAAACCTTAGAGAAAAGAATAATTTATCTGTGTAGATTATTCTTTTTCAAAAACTACACTAGCCAACCTAAGAAAATAAATAAGTAGATCAAAAGGTGCTGAAGCAAAGGACAGTCATGGCTATTAAAGTGGCATTACCTATCTCATCTTGTTCTTAAACACTCAGTATTATATTACCGAAGCAACAGATTTAGGTTGTCTGATATGAACATCTATTAATGGCTTGTCTGTGAGAATCTGGAAAATTGCTTGGTTTAAACCAGCAATATCCTCAGGACAATAGAAATAGTCTATGCACCATCGCTTCTTATGCATTCAAACGTGATGCCTTAAAAAAGTCTTTATAATCTTTCAGTTTATCTCAGGAAAGGTAGATATGTCTAATAACCTTTTCCGTGGCTCAACTTCATAATCTCTATGAATTTCAATATCATATTTCTGAGAATTTCCAGGATGATTCAAGGTAAGAATGAATGGATCTCAGAGAATGATTGCATAGCAGTGGGCAATAGCCAATAATAGAGTAGGGTTTCATCTAAATCTGTACAGGTAACCTTATTTTACTGAGTATATTAAAGTATCTTCAGGAATGCCAAGGGAATTTCTTTAGAGGAGAACAATGTGGCCTTAACACTGAAGCACAATGCAAGAGAAATTATCAAGAAATAATATCTCAAGTTACTTCTCTTCTAGTTAAGAAACAAGCAGATAGATAGTTTTTCCAAAGAAAAACTGCATATACTATTCCATTTTTTTTACTATAAAACTACTATTATGACTATATGTTTGGCAGAAATTGTGAAGTGTGTTCATCTATTCCATTTATTCCATAAATATTCATTGTTTGCCTACCATGTGCCTGGTAATGATATGGAAGATTATCTGGTCAGACAATATTAGGAAGCTTTGGTTAGGTGAATCACACTCAGAGACAAATCAAATAAGTTAGGATAAGCTTCAGAATGGAAGAAGGTGCTATGACAACACACAGATGGGAGATACTAAGTCTACATCAAGAATTTAAGAAGTCAGTTGATCTGAATCCTGAAAAATAGAGAAGAGATTCCCAGGTGGCAAAGATTTTCCTAGGCTGAAGAAACATGTGGAAAAGTGTAAAACATTTCCATTATTGGTATAGTTTGAAATTTGTATACATTACAGAAAATGGATTTGGAGGTCAATATAAATTGTGATGGGATTATAGTTTGAATATTCTTAAATGCTAGCTTCTGAACACTATGTCTTATACGAACATTTTGTCTATTTTGTTGAAAAGTCCCAATTTCTCTTTAGGGCTTTTGAATAAAGCCATACCTGCAATTCTGCAAGTACCTTTGGATGTCCCACAGTCACCTGGGTTCTTGCCCTTTCCCTCCCCGGAACTTCACCCTCTTTCTGAGATGACTCCCCAACAAGCCAAAATTCAAATTAGAATTCTGAGCATAATCCTTTTTCACTCCTTTTCCCTTGGGCCACACATCCACTCCACCACCAGGGTCTATTCAATTCACTGGTATATATCTGTAGACTCAGTCAGTACTGCCACTTCTCTCCTGGGTGATTGCAAAAACAATCCTCTTGACTTCCTTGCCTCTAGTCTTGGCTGTCCAGGTCTTTGCCACAATGCAGTGAGGACGATCATGTTAAAATGTGAACCTAATCACATTACTCCCCTTTTTAGATCATTCAGAGACTCCCTATTGCTCTCAGTACCAAGTTTAATCTGATTACCATGGCTTTCAAAGCCATTGGCAAGCTGGTTCTGCCTCCTGAGGAATCTCCTCTCTAATCTCAGCTTTCAAATAATTTGTTCTCCTTTGCTTTGTTCTGTTTTCCCTGATTGATGCCTGTTTTTACTTCAATTTTTAACTTAGACAATGGTTCTTCTAGGAAGCATTGCCTGACACTCCAGTCCAGTTTAGACATACATCCTATATATTTATCCCTGGTACTTCTAGGAGAAGCCTTATCTCCCTGTACTGCATAGCAGTACATTTCCCCTAGAATCTGACCTGTAAATTCAGGGATTTTTATGCATTTCTTTCCCCTTCAGTGTGTTCCATGCCCCCTCAGTCCTTGAACAGTGATGATACTTAGTGTTTGTGAAATAGTTGAATCAATGTGGAGGGATTTGTTCAGAAAAGACTATTACTTATCATGTTGAGAAGCCTGGACTTTATTCTACATGTCAGTGGTTTAACTAAATGCTGTAAAATACTGGAATCCATAAGGTAAACATGGAGCATCAACATTCCTCAAAGTTAACAGATGTATTATTTACATAGTTTAATTAATAATTAATATTTGGGTGACTTAAGATAAAGCATAACATTTTAATAAAATTTTCTTTGTATTCTACTAGTAGAGCAAGACAGATATGTGTATTTGTGTACTCTACTAGCCTTTAACTGCACACAGCAGAAACTCTTGAGTAACTTGGTAGATTTTGTGCAAAGTGGAATGATATGCTCAGAGTTAAATGTGTTTCAAAGTCACACTTTTGTCGTAAGTAATAAATAGGTACCATATTTATACATTAGCTTTCTTGTGAGAACGACTGCTAAAGGCTTGCACCCTCCACATCACCATAACCAGGGTCTCAGGACACTGCTGATGCCATCACCATCACCACAGATAATTTCCCAGGTTTACATCTTTCCCTAGGATTTCTGACCATCTTGGCAGGCAGCAGTATCTTTTCAGTTTTCATGTTATTTAAAGAAGCATCAGGTCTGCACTGAATGATCCCTCACATGACACCATCTACCCCTAGAGGGATCACAGCACTTGACCTCAGAACCAGCCAGGCTCCAGCACCCTTCAAATGTGACTGGAGCGACCCCAGAGGCAACTCATAAGGGCAGAGGACTTATTCCCAAGGGGGCAGACTTTACCCAGCAGGAGTCAGGGACAGCGAGGGCACTGGTGGATAAATTCATCACCTTTCTCCCCACAGAGATTCTTCTTATATGATGTGATGTCATTTATAAGCCTCTCTTAAGATCTCTTGAATGGTTGAGGAAACAGCTGTGCCTGTTATGAAGTTGTTGTGGTCCCTTTAGTAATACACCCCTTATATTTATCCTCATTCTTCTCTGCTTCATTCCCCCAATTCCATTCTGGGATTGTACTCCACATAAACATTTAATTCAGACTGTGCTTTCTAGGGAATCTGGTGCAAGGAAGCCAGATTTTAGAAACTGGTGACTGACTGTGGTTTTGTTCCCGGGAGGCCCTGACTGAACAATTATTTGGCCTTTTCCATATAACTCTCTTTTGTATCACTGTGCTCATGTTTTCAAACTGCTGTTCCCTTATTTCAAAAGATTTATGACATTTCAGAGGACATGTTCTTTTGGGAAACAGTGTGAGTTTGTGTGTTTAGTATCTGTGTAGTTAAAAACTAGCAATATAACGAAAAAGGCACATACTATGTTCAGCCTATTTCACTGTACCAGATATGTCAGTTTGCTCTTCTGGAGTCCACTCTAGCTTGTTCCACAGGGTCTATGTCAAGGAAACTGACCTATCTGACCACATTAAGGGAGTTCCTATGCTCTCTGGCTTTTGGTTTGGTTTCTTTGGCCCAATGGGATTGTCCTAGCTGGAGCTGGGAGGAAAGCAGGCTATGGAGGTTAGGGTGATATTTAGTCCTGTGGATCCCCCTCTCTGAGATCATATCAAGCTGGCTATGTTCCTTGATGTGAGCCACTGTTCCTCCACATTCTCTCTCTTCTCTTGTCCCTTTGGACCCAGGGGTGGTAAAACCTTCGCAGCTGCTTGTGTGAGGTTTTTGTACTCTCCCTTGTGATTCTACCACACCCCTCCAGTATTATTGCCACCTAGTAAATTAGTCCTGCTTGAATTGTTTTAATGTCTTGTGCATCTACTTCCTGTTTGGACCCTGACTGACACCCTTGTCAATACACCTGCCTTTGAGGCAATGACCCTGCAGAATTGATTGAAATATGGAAATGGATCAAATTACATGGAGGAAGTATAAGAAAACAGGGCTAAGGGCATAGTTTTGGAGACTATTGGATTTAAGGAAATTTGGTGTAAATGATGACTTGACTAAGACAGTAAAGAAATAGTGTAAAAGCAAGAATAAACCTTGGAGAGGATTATGTGGGAAATCAGGCATAACATGTCTTGAACATAAGGGATTATGATATGCTATTGAGGGATGGAAGGAATTAAAGTTTGAAACATGTTCATTTATTTTAGGCATTTCAGTCATCATTCTTGACCATAATGACAGCCATTTCAGTAAAGGTGGTTGAAGCAAAAACTAGGTGGTCACGAACTATGTTGTGAATAGGAGGTGTGGAACTCAAGAGAAAAAGTGAGACCTACTCTTGCAAAAAATCTAAAACCTAGGGCAAGAAAAAAAGAGTTCCTGAAATGATTAGATGCTCAAATCCTCACTAGAAACTTCTTCAACTAAAATTATGCTTATCTAGTTTGCTATCATCTTCACCTTTCTTTTCTCCCTCTGTCTAGTTTTCTCTTTGTAAATTATTTTTTGCTAATATTTTTACTAAACTGGTAAGAAAAATTCATTGTACAAATGAGTTACTGAAAGTAAAATATTTAGAGATGCAAATTTATGTTGTACAGTGTTGTATTTTTTAATTATCTGTGCCTTTAAAAAATTATCCATGACATTTTGATTTGTTTCTAATTGGATTAAATAAACATCCCATTTATATAGTAAAGAGGAGTTATTGCTGTTTTAATTTAACTGTTTCACTTCAAAGAACACTGTCTGATCTACTCAGAAGTTAATCCTATCATACCACATTAATAGGGAAGTGCATGTGTATGTAAAATGTTCATGAGTGTACATGCGTATTATGTGTGTGTAATGTTTATGCTTGCATATATGTGCATATGTGTCTCTACATTTTCTAATGTATAGAATACAGCCAGTAGGTCAGTTTGGTAGTAGCTTTATCCATTATACTAATTACTAAGAAAAATCTTATACTTTCTGACTTAATGTCTTCCTTTAACAAGTATCTAGATTACTACCAATCTATGGTTTGAACATTTGTGTTCCTCCAAAATTCATACGTTGAAATGCTAACCCCCAAGTTGATGGTATTAAGAGCAGGGGCATTTGGAAGGTGATTATGTCATGAGGGTGCAGCCCAAATAAATGGGATTAGCACCCTTATCAAAGAGGCCCAACAGAGCACCCTAGTTCCTTCCATCATGTGAGGACACAGCAAAAAAAAAGCCATCTATGCACCAAAAAGCCCTCACTAACCAAACACTGAATCTGCTGGTGCCATAATCCTGAACTTCCTAGCCTCTAGAACTCTGAGAAATAAATATCTGTTGTTTATAAGCTAGTCAGTCTGTAATTTTTTTTACAGCAGCCCCAATGAATTAAGACATGGTGTTTCCAGAAACATTAGCATTTGTATCAAAAGACTGAGTAAAGATCTATCCTCATCAATATGTCCTACATCATCCAACCATTGAGGACCCTGGCTCTACCTTAAGAATAAAAGGATAAAAGAAGGGAAAATTCTCCCATTCTTCTTGATCTGGGGCATCCACCTTTTTCTCCCTTGGACACTGGAACTCTAGGTTCTCAGGCCGCCTTCAGACTTCTGGACTTAGACCAGTGGACCCCCAGTTTTCAGGTCTTGGGACTTAGACTGAAATCTACAATTGGCTTTCCTGGTTCTCCAGCTTGCAGACAATAGATTGTGCATATCGCAGTCTCAGTAATGGCTTGAATCAATTTCCATAATCAATTTCCTCTTATGTATCTATTTATATCCTATTGGTCTGCTTCTCTGGAGAACGCTATTACATACAGTGTAGTAAGAAAAAGGTCACTGGTCTTCCAGATAAAAGTAGAAATTCACTTTTTACATAATCCTATGTGTGACTACAAGAGTTACTGATTCAATAGTGGATATTCTTTTAATTGTAATCACATCAAAATCTGAAAATCACTATAAACAGAGTAGTCTAAAATACTTCCCTAAGTATCATGAGTATAACCTTTTTTTTGAGGGCAGTGTCACTGTCTCTCATATGTGGGATCCGAACCAGGGCCGCTGGTGTCCCAAGCCAGCTCTTAACCACCATTCCACTAGGCCGGCCCTCACGAGTATAATCTTTATACTCTTAATCTAATAAAGATTTACATACGTTTAGAATTTAAAGTGGTACATATGGGTATATTAAATCCACTCCATTTTTGCAACTAGATCAGTCTGACAATGTTTTACTACCTACCTCATTTGTTCTTCTTGATTTTAGAATATATATGATTTAAATCTTTCATGGCAGTCAAACACAAACAATGGAAAAGTAAAAATCTACTTATGCTTGAATGTGTTTGCTTTTAGGACCTTTCTGGTATGACTGATCTCAGGCATAGGGCAAAGCATGCCCAATTCACTGGACACTTTGGTTCATCCCAGTAGGGGATCACAATGAATGGCTGTGTGGAAACCACTTATACTGAGGCACTAGTGCTTGATATTTCATTTAAGAGGCTCCTGTGGATTTGGCTCCAATTTCCTTCCAGCCCCACCAGTTTTCTTTTATTGCTAAGCTGCAAAAGATAAAAGACAAAGCAGCAGAAGAAAAGGAAAGCCCCACTTAAGCATACTGTGGTTCATCTTTCCTGTGGTAAAGTTATTAAGGAGCCTGTGTGATGCCCATCTACAAAAGAGTGCACGTGGCCATCAATAGCAATAGCAGTAATTAAATTTGTCATTAGAACTACCAAGTACAAAGGAATGAAAGGCAGCTAGGGAACATGACCTACCATTTATGGGATTAACAATAAATGTTGTCTTTGATGCATGTGTCCCAAGGGGTCAGCGAGATCAAGATAACCAACGAGAACTATGCAAATAATTGCATCAGGAATGAAAGTGAGAAATAATTCTGTCTTTCCCAGTTGGAAATCCCCAATTCTGTTTCTTCACTGGCTCTCCATAACTTCAGCGCCATATTTGGCACTTGCAGGTCATTTCCTTACAGATAACTGTCAATACTTAAAATCAATTATCTTTCATTAAAACACTTTTTTTTTTCTTTTGAAGCTAATTCTCAGTCCTTGTTTATTCAAACTGGAAAACTTTGAGATATCTTTGGCTTGTCTTTCTTTTTCTCTCATTTCTTTCCATGCTCTTTGTTTTCTGCCATGTAAGCCTAAATCCTTCTGAGTTTGGACTATTGAAATAATTTCTTAACTGCTCTCACAATCTTTTGTTTTCCTTCCAACTGATGCAACAAAGCTTAGTAAATTTAACTTTTAAAACAGGCCCAGTACTTCCTCCTCAAATGATCAGTGAATATCCTTCATTTCCTAGAGGATCAAGAGTCAAAGTTTAAACAGATGGTCATTACTTTTAAAAGCGCAAAAATGAACATAGGACCTTGTACCCAGTGAATGCCGTGGATTTACATTCTGACTTGAAAATTTCCATCTCTCACATATAGATAATATTATACATGTTATATGGTGTTATATTTAATTACATAAAATACAAAAATACCCAGAAACTTTACTGACAACAAAACATTTTCTGCATTGTTTCTTATACTCTAACAAAACATGTCTATCTATCATGTCACAAACATGTCTCACTCACTCATGTCTCTATGCTATTGCTCTAGGAGTCCAGTTTTAGAAGTCTAAGAATTTCCTCTCTGTATCTTTCCATGTGTTCATCTCTATGGATGAAGATCCATCTATTCTCTGAGGCTTTCAAAAACCCCTTCTGGCAGAATTTCTCCTTTCCTTTATTTAGTAGTTGATAGTTGCTTCCTAGCAGAGTTACTTCTCTCTTATGTATATAAAAAGTAACCTCCTTTTTACTTAATTATCCTTATTCCTTCTTCAAGGGTCAGAGTGGCTTCATTTTCCAAGCTTGTCTAAATTATCTCCTCTGTAACCCTATAGTTCATGTCATATGATGTTAGAATTATCCCTTTGTGTCTGTATCTCTAAACTATACATATAAAGGCAGGTCCCATAACTTATGTACTTTTGTATCTCCAGCATCAAGCAAAGTATGTATATTAGTAGGTATGTAAAACATTTTAGATCATTGGGTAGAATCATGTATATTATGCACATTCCCCAATTCTAAATTACGAAGTGACATATAATTTACTACCTAGTATAATTCCTATTCAAGAATGTTCATACCCTAGGCCTGTAATAAACGGTATGGCTGATAATGATAATGATGATGATGGTGACAGTGATGATGAGGACAACACCAACAGTGATCACTAATCTAATTTTATGCTGTGACAATTGAGGAAACTCTACATATAGGTTTCCATGACTTTACTTCTTGGTAACTAGAAAAATCCCAATTCTGTCATGTTGAAGTGATCCAGAGGAAGTTTTGTAACTGAATATAACTTTTCCAGCTGTCACCAACCCTCTTCAATCTGGTACCAAATATTGACATGACCCCTTCACCACAGAAAGGCACTGGTATTCTTAGGATAAGGAAGGACATATGAGCTTAAGAAACTACATGTATTCATTCCTTCCTCCCATCAACCGGCTTAATCTTTTCCTATATAGCAGGAATTAGATTCAAATGCTATATTTGAGAGGAAGCAAGAATTTTGTAGTATAATGGTACAGTATGAAATAGGTGGTCCATTTCTAATTTTCAGGTGCTACAAGTCAATTCATGATAAAGGGGCCTCTGCGCCACTGCTGTGGAAACTGCCTGCAGTGGTAAGCTTTGGAGCATTATAGCAGCTGGAGAGTGTACGCCTCCAGGCTGGCCTAATGACGATGACACTAAAATCAATTGGTTGCTAATTGGAGAAGAAATGTGTCACAGAAATTTCCACATTATTTAAAGCAATGCAGAAAGGACCTTGTACGTTAGCATACTAACTCGCAGGATAAGGTGAATAAATGAAAATAAATGAAATATCTGACTCTTGAAACCAGGGTTACATAATTTAAGACAAAGCAGAACCTAACACTATGACTGATGGGACAGCATAAGTATTGTCCTATTACTAAATCATCAGAATTATCATGCAAACAAAAAATAGTCTAATAGCATTTACCTCAGGATATTAAACCGCTGCATTAAGGTATATGGAGATCAGCAAATAAAGCAGTGAGGATATGTCTCAGTGACTCTCAGCTGTTCAAATGCTGGAATTTTTTTTTTTAATATACAGCTCATTATAGGTTACTACATATGAGTGCAAGCCTCAAGAGATTTGTCTATACAGTTTGTATCATATCACATCCCCATAGGCACCTAACTCAACACCCAGCATACTACCACAACAATGTACCATATCAGTGCTTTTTTCAGCCAAATACCTGGATGGAATTCAGTCAGATCAACACTCTTATCACTTGTCATTGAGTCACCTGGACACAGACTTTGTGCTTATGGTAATAGCACTTTATGTAAGAAATAAAAATGATCCTTCTGGGTGCCAGCCTTCTGAGAACAGAGTCCCCATATTTGTTGTAGCTATTTGAAGTCATTTGGGGGTTATCTTATTTCTTTCTCAGGGCGAGAGGGTCACTAGGAGACTCATCCACTGAGGATTCTCCTTTATTTCAAGAGCTGCTCTTCAGGTATATCTGGGGAGCAAATATTGTAACCAGAAATTATAAAGTCTAGAGTCTGGAGTAGCTATGGTACCATTCCACAATTAATTGTTCCACCAACTACTCCACTGTCTGCTTTCGTTCCCAGCTTGGACATATCTGAAATAAAGTTATGACTAAGATGGCCTTAATGTTCCCATCAGCTTAAATAAACTTTAAATTGGTGTCTTCTTGACTATATAGGCTTCTGACCTCCCTTTTCTTTGGGCATTTCTTTCAGAAAACTTTATATTGTAAATTACTTCTCTGTCCCTTGGTAATTCTTCTCTCAGCCTCTTACCAGTTTTACAATCCAGGACTCTGTTTCTAAGGGACATGGGGGCCGTTCCTTTGAAATGTAATCGTCAAGGAAGTAGGTGCCTCTGTCTTCCTGTCTCTGCAGGAGGTTAGGAGCCTAATTTATTTTATTTTATTTTTATTTATTTATTTTTTTTGAGGGAAGTGTTACCGGCCCTCATATGTGGGACCCGAACCGGGGCCACTGGCTTCCGAGACCAGCGCTTAACCACCGCGCCACTCGGCCGGCCCTAGGAGCCTAATTTAGATGAGCGCCAATTAGAAAACACAAATGGTCTAATCCTGGCCGACTTACCCGTTAATGTCCTCTAGTAGTTTTTCACTTGCTCACCCCAGAGCTTAAAACATTTGTGTGTGTATTTTGTCTCAGTAGCGTTGTGTTTAATCACTCTCCCCTATTGCAACACTCTAGAATAAACTCTTCTTTGCCTGTTTAACTCTGTCCAATGGGGGAAAAATATTGTTCTTGACAGAGCAATTTACTCTTCTGCAGATACAGTTATATTTCTCACCTCTATTGTTATTCCATCAAAAAACAAAACAGCTCATTTGAGACTGCATATTTCAACTTAATATTCTTCTCTGATTTTCACCGCATTAGTAACAGAAGCCCCTGCATATACTGGGGCATTCAGCCACCTGAAATTAAATATTCCAAGGTGAATAAGTTCTGGCCAATGAGATATAAGAAGTAAGAGGTTCTTTAATAGAGGGGGCATTCTCTTCATCTCTTTCAACTTGCTACTTCCTGGAATGAAGCTAGGGTTGCTGGAGTCCAACTAGTTGTCTTAATGCAGGAAGCGAAAGGTCATGGTGAGGATGACAGAGCACCAAGTTAGCCTGGATCCTGGGTGACCACTATGCAGCCATACTAGGCAGGTGCTACTTATATTTATAGGCAAAACAAATTTCTCTCTTTTCTTAGCCACATGGTTTCATTTGCTTATTTGTTTTGTGTCATTCGCAGGTCATTTTAATCCTAACTGGTACTGGTGTCCTTCCTAGTTTGGCAGCCTTGCCAGGGAGTAGTTCTTATACTTCTCTGATAACTACAATGGCAATTTAAGAGGAAGAAGAAATGCATACTTTACTTAGTCATCAATTTTGAAATGGAGGTACTATTGTAATTTTGGCTGGACTAATGTAAACATGTATACTGGTTTAGGAAGATTTGAATATTTATGATATTAAATTTCTGTGCTTATTTTCCTCTGTTTACTCAAGCATTTGTACAATATTAGCATTATCTTATCAGGGTTTTTTTTCAGATAGATCTTGTATGCTACATGAGAAGGTTACTCCTAGGAAATTCATGATTTTTGTTCTATAATCAAATAGATCATCTTTTCTATAATAAAAAATAATATATAAAATTATTACTCTGTGGTGTGTTTTATATATCACTATTAAAATGATTTTTAAAAATTAATTCTGGTAGACTTCTGGGTGATATATTTAATCCAAGTCTTAGAAACTGTAAATAAAAAACCTTTATTTTGTATTTTTGTTATGAGTTATATCTTTTATTTATGTTTCGTTTTATTTCATTGGCCAGGACTTCCACAACAATGGTAAATAGTAAAGAAAATGGAGTTTCTCTTCTTAGTCTTATATCAATAGCACTTTTCCTGTCTCATTAGCATCTTATCACTGACTATGATGTTCTCCATTTACTTAAAGTATAATCTTAATCACTAAGTATTCTTCCATTGATATTTTACTAAGAGATTTAATCACAAGAATGTTAGTGATATGAACTACATTGTTTTGGTATGTATTGAGATGATTCTGTCTTCTATAAGTTTCTTATTAGGCCAATGATGGTATAACTATATATCTAATATTAGGTTATTCTTGATTAACTTTATATCTCATTTAGGTGAGAATAAATTTCTAATGATATTCTCACTTCAGTTTTCTAACATTTTACATAGATGTTGGCTTTTATTTCAAAAGTGATTTTGGATTATATCATTTCTCCCATATAGTATAAGCAATTTTATTGCTTTCTCCCACCCTCAACTCAACACCCACACACAGTATTCATTTCATTTCCTAGTATTTGTAAATACAATTTGAGCTTTAGAATCCTAAATATTATTCAATTATCTTTATATTATGTGTATTAAAGTTCAGATTATTTTGTCATTTGCATGCAGTTTTATAATAATATTTATAGCATATTTTATGTTTAAATGATTCGTCATTAGCACTATTACTTTGAAATCCTTTGAAGTTCTCATTTCTAGTGATAGGCACACATCCTTCAGCATTTTTTATGTGTTTTATATGAGTAATATGCTCTTTAAGATTCTATTTTTATTTCACTATGCATGAATGAAAATTTGCTAGATTTTTTTGACACATTCCTTATCCTCCTTACCTTTTTTTCCCCTCCTGATTTGTTTGGTTTTCTTTTGACATTTAATATTAGAGAGAAAACTTCTAAGGTACATACTATATTTGTTATCTGAAGATACTATCTTTTTGTTTTGTTTTGCTTTGTTTCCTACCAGGGTTCATATAGTACTTATTCCTTCAATATGAAATTTTTTTCTAAGACTTACCTAGTATGACTCACTTTTCATTAACTTAGCAAGTATCTGGTGAACTCTTGATCTGCTTACACAAGCTTTTTTTCAGCACCAGAATGATTTCCTTTTAATATCTTGATTCTTCAGGAAAAAGGGAGCAGCATTAATATACTAGTGCTAAGAGCATTATTCCTGGAGTTAGACTGTCTCACTTTAAATTCTAGGTCAACTATTTACAAGTTCTGCAGCATAAAGAATTTTCTTTACATTCTCTTTGCCTCCATTTTCTATCTATGAAGTAATGATAGTAAATGATTTTACAAACATTATGGGATTGTTGGAGGATAAAAACATAATCTGCACTATTAAAAAATAACCTGCCACAGGGTAATTGCTCAATAAATGTTAACTGTTACAATTATTTCATTATACTTTATCTTTTCCCTTTTCCTCTTCATTCTGGGGATCTTCTGAAAGGTTATTTATTTATTTTTTAAATTTTTCCTAGTGATTTGATCTTCTTAAGCCACTTTCTTCAGTAAATCCAATATGTATTTTACTCAAACTTCTGCAATATTAGTTTTATTGCAATCCTTTCTGATCTCACCTATATCCCTTTTCATCTCAGCTTGTTGACTTTATATCTCATCTTTTTGTCCTTTTAAGCCAGGCTGTTCTTTCTTTATGCCATTATTGTCTATTTCATTACTTTAAAAATTTGATTTAATATTATATTCTCCCTGGATTCTATAGGAGACCACATTTTAGTGGTATTCTTCCCCTTTCAAGATGATGTTTGTTTTCTCTTGCTCTTTAATATTTTTTTTTTCATAAAAGTTATATTATTATTCTTGTTTTTAGTTTATCAATATCCATTTCCCCCAAAAGAAAGCCATGGATATGCTGTATTTATTAAGCAACAGGATGTGGAGATTCCCTTCAGCTCTGTTCGTTGCCCACGGACGTGTTGGTTTGAAAACCAGTCCCTTATAAACATATATCAGAAAGTAGTGTGATGCCTAAGTTACCAGCCCCAAACTCAGGATCTAAAAACTATTTTCCTTTTGTGGCTCCATGAACAATGAGATGGCATCTTTTCTGAACAACAACAAAATAAAGGACACTTTAAAAATTATAATCTCAAAAATGCACCATTAATATCTTCCTATTCTTGCCCTAAATAAGTACTTTAATTTGGAGAATTATTATCATCCAAGATAGTTTTTGTCTTTACATTCCACATCTACATATTTGCATATTATGTAGTTAAAGCTAAAACTTCTCAATTGATATAAATATATTGGATGGAAGTCTCAGTACTCTAATGAGTTCAAAAATTAGTTCCTGTATGGTAATGAGAAGGCTGCCTCGTTTTCAGGTTCAAATAGAACCTTTTGACCCTCAGCTACTTAATAGTGAATGTATTTGTTAGCTAATGCCATGTAACAAACCATTTCAAAACAAATTTTACTCAGCTCACAATTCTGCAGGTTAATAATCTGGACCAGTCTCAGACAAGTAATTCTTCTTGTCTCACAGAGTCTTAGTCAGGCTTCTTTGGAGAGCTGCTACTTCTGCTGTTAGGCCTGACTGAGCAAACATGGCTTCAATTGGGACAATTCATTTTTATTCCATGTGTGCTTTCATTGTTCAGCAGGCTAGCCAGTGCTTGTTCACACCACGGTCACAGAGGATTCAAGAAAGCAATGGGGGCATATAATACCTCTTGAGGCCTAGGTTTAGATCTGCTATCATGTCACTTCTGCTGCATAATACTGACAAAAGCAAGTCACAAGGCCCACCCAGATTCAAGGGAGGGAAAATAGATTTCACTTCTTATGGGAGGAGCTACTAAGTATCATTGACAAGGGTATGGGTGCAAGGAGAGGTTGTGAATTGACATTTTATAGCCAATCTATCATACTGGGGAAACCAAAAAATATTTTCTAACATTTTATTCTGGCAAGGCAAAATTGCTTAGTTTTCCTCAGTTCACTTTTGCCATTCCTAGAATTACTTATTTTTCCCCCCCAAAATTTAAGTCACATAGTATTGGTATTATTTTAACTTTCTTATTCTTTATTATCCTGGAAAGTTTAATAGGTTGGCTTATATCAGAGATTGATAATCACATGCTCTTTCAGATCACAAGAATGCCAACATGTATTAAATAGAATATTTCTTTATGTTCATGTATGCATACTTTGCTGTAGAAGCTGAAGTTTTTCATAACAAATTAAAAGCTGGGAAGAAAAGACCAACAATATGTTGATAAAGCAGCTAAATATAGTCTAGTTCAACTCTGGGTATATAAGACTTGATCACAATAGACCTTGGTTACTTAGAACCACCCACATATTTCTTAGAGCAATATTACTTAGAACTATCCTGGCCTGATGCTGAATTATCCCAACTTTGAACTGAGCCTCTTGTGCTCCTTCTGCGCCTGAATTTGAGCTTTCTGTGATATCTAGACATCTGGAGGATAATTTCTAGAATATGGGATAGTCTCATTTCCTTTGACAAACTTACTTTAACCAGATAGTGATAAAAAATAGCAAACTGAGAAACCAAGTAAAATTTACCAAAGAATGTATTTTAGAATCACAAGCTTAAACAAACAACAAACAAAAATCAAATGCACTGGAGTTAGTCATATCTGAGTATTTCTCATTACCAGTGTGACTTCTGGCAAGTTAATTAACTTCTCTGACTATGGAGTCCACATTCAAAAATACTGTCCTGAGTATGGAATTTGTCCATAAAATGCTTAGTACCAAGTCTGAATCATAGTAGGTACTTGCCTAAAAAAAAACAACAAAACTCTAGTGTTGCCTAGATCAAGACTTCTTGGGGTCAGCACAACTAAATAGTTAAAAATTTATGACCAACATCTCCCCCTAGTTCTTATTCTCCACATTCCCTGATAATTGGTTTAATTACTCAGTTAAATGGTTATGAATGGGGATAGTTTTTAATCCAGGCACTCATAACATTTTTTTTTCAAAATATGTAATGAATAATTAGGCAAATCAAACTTATTCTTAATTTATGATGAACACTTTGCAATAATAAATTCTCTCTTATTATTTGTTTTTAAAAATAAATACTTTAAACTAATATACTGTTACAGGTCCTCCAAGTATGTGTATATTTGCAGTATTGCTATCCCATTCTGGAATACATATCTTAAAATTTTAACATAAGTAGTAGTACTTTCCTTTGTAAATAGTAGAGAAATGATATACTAATAGCTTTTACTTCCATTATCACATTTGATTCTCAGAAATAAAATCTGTAAAATTAGCAGACTGGAAGTTATCCCTATTTTTAAGATAAGTCAATAGAGATTTAGGAATGATGTGATCTGTATGACCTTGTGCAAATTGCTGAGTAACATCTTAAAACAGTCTGATTAAATCCTGTGCCTCTTTGTTCTATAGCACACTTCTCTTTCCATTTAGAAACACCTTAGTTATTACCAGATTTGAAAATGTGAGGATGGGTACTGTGTTAGTTTCATCTTTGCATTCTGAGAACCAAGGAAAGAAGAGTATAGTAGAATGCTAAATACAATGACATGAAATTGCACACTTTTGCAGGAACTACAAATATGCCTGATTTTCAAGTGTTTATATGTTAAAATGAAAATTAAGAGGGAACAAAGTTACAAAGAGTTAATGAAACACGAAGATAGTTGGCATGTATTATCTAATTCAGTTTCTAATTTTCTCTCTCAAAATTGTAAGTTCATAACACCTGATACTAAGTAATCAACTAATTCATTAGTGAGTGGGTGTTTTAATTAAAATGTCATTGATTTTTAGCTTGGTATTAATACATAGGTAAAACTCAAGCAGGAAGGTTTGGAGTTTGGGTGAGAGGTTAGTGAAATATTCCAGTTGACAAGCAAAACAATAAAGAGTGCTTAGCTTAAAAAAAAACAACAAAAAAAACCAAACAAAAAACCTGAATAAGTAATACTTTACCAGTCAGCAAAAGTGTAACAAAAATTATATTCCTCAGGGTGAAATTGTCTTCACTTCAGTGAGCTTACAGAGCATTATTACAAAGCACTTTTTAAAGAGTGTTACTGAACTGATGGCTGATTTAAGATCTCATATCCCAATGTGGCTAAAAAAAAGGCAAGTCAATCGAGGATCAAATCTGATAAAATGTCACAGTGACACTTCACATACATGGAGATTAGACTATGGCATCCTCATTCATCCAGAACTCAGCTGTAATTGGGGCATGAATGAGCCAGACCTCTGTTCAGTCAAGTCTGTCCCAAGAGTCACCGACATTGCTCTAGGGGACACAGGCTAATCCAAAGGTTTTAAAACACACATTGGGGTGTTCAGTAAAACTCCACCAAATTAGATGTAGCACAATAGGCTGACAGCAGCAATGGAAGCTAGAAGTACAATAAACCCACAATAAATAGTGGTCATGGTTACGGCAATACTTAATGTCGGTAAGACAACTTTTGCTAATGAGCTGTGTATTCTGTGTAAGAAAGCAAGAGAAGATGAAAACAGTCACACTTTGCATGCTTTAAGTATTCAATTTTCAAAATAATTATTTAGGATATGCTCTTGGGGCTGCTAAAAAAACAAGGTGCTGTTTTATTTATGTAGCACATTTAATTTTTAAAGAACGTAAAGATACTTAGTCAAGTAAAGGGTTTTTTTTTGTATGCTCCCATGAAATTTATTTATCCCACCTTTTATTTTTTGAGGGGAAATGTTGCATGAAATTAACACCATAATACAACACTCAGTGAGATTTAAAATGCTCTATTATAATGGGAATCCTACTCAGTGGAGCCAGTGTCATATAAGGAAAGCAGTTAAAGATACCTTCCTCATACATCAAAATCTGAATCTGATAGGAAGGATAGGTACCCTTGGGCTCTGCGGTCCTTATTCCTGTTCTGTAATCTATTGCCCTTCATCGCAACTTCTGTCACCCCTACTTCTTCACCTCTCTTCCCATCCAGGTATTCTGTGCACTGTGGCCATATTATCTTCCATTATCCTTGATAACTGCTTCTCCAATTACAATAATTAAGGCATATTCTTTTCCTCCTAGCATCCCCTCTAGCTGTGTCCTTAGGGCAAAATGATTTCCAGTAGAGTGTAAGAAATACAATAAAACCATGATGGCACAGAAAAACCCTATGGACATCAAAAAACATTGAAACAAGGAAAGCCTTCTTAAAACTAGTCACAAAACCAGAAGTCAAAGGTAAAGGATTCATAACATTAATTAAATAAAAACTTTAATTTCTATTTCCAATATATACGACAGAAAAAATCAATATAAGCAGACTGAGGCCAATAGAAAAATAACCAAATGTCAGGACACAGAGAAATGGAAAACGACATGAATACATCTTACAAACATAAAAACTTTTTCATTCTTACCCATAATTTAATAATTACAATTTCTATATATTTGATTGGGAAGATTGAAAGATGTGCTTAAGTTGAATAATTAAGGCTTTAGAGAATTTTGATCTCTCGTACTGTTGATGGTGGGGAGATTTGAACTAGTACCCTGCTTTGGAATTTAATTAATTTCCAGTATTAATTTTGTATTTAAAAGCACATGTCTTTCTACTTTTAGGTGTTTATCTTACATATATACATTTGCATGTATATGTAAATATATAGTAGGTGATATTTTAATTGTAGCATTACTTTTTACTAGCACAAAAACTACAAACAATCAACAAATCCATTATCATGGGAATGTAAATAAATTGTGAAATATCCATAACATGGAATACTATGTGGTTGTTGAAAAAACTAGATCTACATGCACAGAAATGAAAAAGTCTCTAATAACTCTCATTAAAAGAACATCAAAGAATAGTATATTAACATTTTTTTTCCTGTATATTATGATATTTGACATTTTGAAACATTTCTGGCTGGGGAGAGATGGTCTCTCCAAGGACTAGTTAATTCTTACTGATAGCAAAAGACTCATCCAGGAGCATGACTTTTATATGCAAACTAACCAATCCAGATCCATACCTCCTCTATTTGTCCTGTACACCCTAGGAAGCAATATTCCTCTGTCTTAATCATCATAGGACCAGGTACTAAACAACTAGAGAGCACTCAATAGCCCAAAGATAGCTGAAATTATTCAAACTAGTTAATACTAAACTTTGCCCTGCTGCAAACTTGCCTTTCCTGGGGAAATACCAATAAAAGCAGTGGCCTAGTTCTCCTCCATCTCCTGCCTTCTGCTTCTGGACCAAAACCTGGTGTTCCCCCTGTGCCCTTAGGTGAATACTCTTGTCTCCCATTTCTAGGGGAACCCTGAGTAACATAAAAGCTTTCTTTCAAGGGCATTGACCTCTCTGTGTTGCCACTCTGTCACCTTTATAAATTAGACCTGGCACAAAACAAACAATATTTCCAGTATGCTCTCATTTAGGAAAAAAAAAAAAAAAGGAGAGAGACTATACATATGTACATATATATACTCTACATATAAATATAAATGAGTATACATATGAATGGACAGCTTTAGGAAGGATAAATCAAGAATTTTGAGGAATGGAAATAAAAAACTGGGGTGGGAGAATCACTCTTAATATACACTCTTTTGGATAATGTAAATTTTTTGTATGTATTGTTTTAATAAGGACAAAAAAATAATAATATAAACAATATTTGGGGACTACACTGGAGAAGGTGGAAAAGAAGAAGAAGCCTGGTTAGGAAAATTCATAGTGCTCTAAGAAGTGATGATGCTAAAGCAGACTAGGGTGAAGAAGCTCAGAAGGAAAAATGGATAAGTTAGAAGTATATATTAGAGTTATAAGACATAGCACTTACTGATGGATGAAATTTTGCTGACAAGAAAGAGAGGAGTTAAGAAATGCTTTGGGGTTCTGACCCAAGCAATTGAATAAATTGGACTGGTGTTTACAAAAATGGGGAAAATGTGAGGCAGTGTTATAGGAAATGCTGACACAATCCTACTTTAGGCTGAGGAGATTGTATTTGAAGATTTTCCATGGTTCAGCTCCTTCTTCTCTTGGGTAGAGAGAGAATTGATAAAGGCTCTCCATTGCCCTAGCAGGGGTTATTGCAGCCACTGACAGCTCTTCCCAGAAGATAATTTAAATCTGATTTAACAAAAAGGAAAAATGAGAGGATTCTACAATATTCCTATATCTCCCTCTGGCTGAAAAAATAGATACAGTTTTTACCATGTGAAGTTTCTATTAGAGAACAGGTAATTTCTCTTAATGCTTTAAAAGAGAAAAAAAAATGTTCTAATTGATTTTCCACCCAATTTTATTGAGGTATGATTGACATATTAAAAAAATATATTTATTTAAGATGAACAATGTGATGTTTTGATATATGTATACATTGTGTCTAATAGATTTTCATCATTGTCAGCCAACTGGGCTATGAATGAGCAGTAGGATCATGGTCAGAAACAGTTTCTGTAAGAAGGTACCAGCTTATTACAGAGTTTGAATGAGGAAATCACAGTTTTCTCCTTCTAAAATGGAATGGCTTCACATTACAAGGGACAACTGAAATCAATTGTCCAACCACAGCAGTTAGGGGACTGAGAAACCAATGTAAGTTATATCTTATTATTTCATAGAACAAAGTAGAAGTAGAAAATAAAGAGAACATGTTGAAAAATCCTAAACTAATTCATGCTATTTCACTGTGTTAAAGGGAATCAATTAATTTTTAGGTCCTGAAAAGAAAAATCCAATGATCCCTGACGTTTGCAAGATACTTAAAATCAACCAAAAAAACTAATTAAAGAAACAAACAAAACAATGAATTTCAGAAAATGTCTTAATTTTTATCCTTGTTAATAATAGACATCCAAATGTATATATCTAGTTTGCAAATGGACATATAAGATCAAAGGAGATCTACACTTGTTGTCAGCTAACAGACCTTTTTACAGTATAAACTTCATTTTTCTTAATTTTTGACTCTATTCTGTTTTTTGCTAACTTAAATTCTGAAACTGCATTGTTTTTCTGTTTATATTCTGTGATTACTTTTTAACAGATCTGTTATATTTTTATATTTTTAACATTATCAAATATTTAGTATATATAAAAGTTTGCTAGATACAACCAAATTATTAACAGTGTTTATCTTCGGATATGTTACAACAAACAAATCTTGATTTTGTAATGAAAACTAGAAATCATTTCTACTTTTTTAAAGCTGTTATAATCCTGTTATAATGCTTTATAATGCTTTAAAATAAAATCTACTTTATTGAATAACATTAATCTACCTTGAAATTATTCCTAGACAATTAATTTAAATTAGCATTCTTATTTATCTAGTTTTTTGAATTAATAATGATTGAATAGCACCAAATATAGCCTTAATATTTATTATAATTCTTGACTTAGATATAGGTTTATACTTTTATTCTCAATTCAACCTTTTTAAGAGAATAACAGTGCTATTTACATGCAGGATCCCATGGGCTACCCTATGTGTTTGGTTTATTGCAGCACATATTTTGCTTTATGTTTTTCATTTTAGTGCAGCTGTGAGTTCTATTCAAGAGGGTGGCTTGCACATGTAGTACTGTGTACATACACATAACTTTTTCTGAAATACAGTACCCATCACTGTACTAGGTAAGAAGGACATAATGGTGAAGATGGAGGCAATGTTTTCCCTTGCAGACCTTATGTTACAGATTTATTTGGAGAATTGCTAGGTAAGAGGAAGGATATATGTTTAATCTAACTGCCTAATATAAAAAATAAACGAGTGAATAAATGAATGGTTAGTCAATCTGTATAAATGACCACTAGAATTTAATGAAAATGAAGCATATTTCTAGGACAACTAAGATATATTAATAGAAAAGCCAAGTGGCCGAGTAGTGATGTATTACATAATTTGAAATAACTGATAAAGAATACAGTTGCAAAAATCTGGTCAAGATGGTGGAGTAGGTAAATGCTATGCTTACCTCCTTAGGATCACATCAAAATTGCAACTAAACTACAGAACAACCATCACTGATAATCACCTGAAGTCTAGCTGAACTGAAGTCCTACAACTAAGGACATACAGAAGAAGCCACGATGAGATGGTAGGAGGGGCAGAGATGCAGAATGGGCTGGTCCCACACCTGCATGTGACCATTAAAAATCAGGCGGGGTATCTTGGCTGCTACAGACGTTATCCCTGGAGGAGCAAGGAACCCAGTCTTTCCCCAGCAATGGGTTCCAGTGCCTGGGAGAAAAGTCCCCTTAATTTCTGGCTGTGAAAACCACTAGAGACTGTGGATGAGTGAGACGGAGAATGGCTGCAATCCCAGGCGTTACTCTTAAAGGGCCCATAGGTGGACTTACTCACTGAGAGAATTACTTGTTTTGAGCTCTAGTGCTGGGGCAGTGGCTAGAAACACACCACAGATATATGGGGAGCACTGAATTGTCTGCTTTCAGGGTGAGGATTGGGAGAGGGGAGGATCTCTCCCAGATGCAGGAGCTGGAGGAAGTCACTGTTTCATTGTTGACCCTCTCCTCTCCAGATATGCAGACAGAGGTGGCCATCATATCTCAGCCTCTATCAGCCTGGCTACCACTGTTCCTTCATGTTGATTTCCTGAGACCTCACACCACCCAAATTTCAGGCCCACCCAAGACATTTCCAGTGGCTTTTCATATAAATGGCCTGCCTTGGCCCATGCTGCAGACTTTCCTAAAATCTCTCAAAGGTTCACAAGACCCAAACAAGCAGCATCTGGCTTCGGCAAGTCTCATACTTCTGGCTGAGCAGCCCTAATACTGGCACTACTGACAGTTAGCCTTGGTTTGTGCCTTGTCATCTTGAGACAACTCCAAGTACAGTATGGACAACGATCATCTGTGGATTGCTTTGTGTTTCATGCCAGGTGGCCCAAGGATGGGCACAGGCTGTGGCTGAACTTGGACTGCAGTGGGGCCCCTCTCAGGAGGCCCCAGAGCAGAAAGACCCAGTGGCAAGCTTCAAACCCAGCTGGAGTGTCATCTGGCTGCTTCCAGGGAAGACACGTACAAAGGGCATACAGGGCAGGCATCAGAGCCCTGCTAAAGCTAATTCTGCTCCATAGGGTCAGCCCCTTCACAACAGTTCTTCCACTGTAGTCACAGCCAGTCCTCACAACCAATCAGCCCAAGGATCAATCTCTCTCACTGATGTGCAAACAGCAACCAAGGCTCAACTATAACAGGAGGGCACACACTATCCACAAAAGGGACACACCAGGAGCACCCAGATCAGTTGACCGGGGAGAGTGTGTCATTGAGCCTCACAGCATACATACTACATAAGGCCACTCTACTAAGATCAGAAGACATAGCAGCCCTACCTAATACATAAAAACAAACACAGGGAGGCATCCAAAATGGCAAGGCAAAGAAACATGTCCCAAATGAAAGGACAGAACAAAGCTCCAGAAAAAGAACAAAACAACATGGAGACAAGCAATCTATCAGATGCAGAGTTCAAAATACTGGCTATACAAATCTCAATGAACTCAGGGAGAACTTCATCAAAGAGATAGAAAACATAAAAATGGATACAGAAATCATAAGAAAGAATGAGTCAGAAATAAAGAATATAATAACTGAAATGAAGAATACATGAGAGGAAATCAACAGTAGATTAGATGAAACAGAAGAACAAATCAATGATTTAGAAGACAAGGTTGTAGAAAACACCCAATTAGAAAAGTAAAAAGAATCCCCCCCACACTTTCCCCATCCCCCAAAAAAGAAGAGTATTTAAGGGGCCTCTGGGACAACGTCAAATGTACCAACATTCACATCATAGGGGTACCAGAAGGAGAAGACAGAGAGAAAGGAAATATTTGAAGAAATAATGACAGAAAACTTCCCTAATCTGGCAAAGAAAATAGATATACAAGTCCAGGAAGTGCAGTGAGTCCCAAACAAGTTAAAGCCAAAGAGGCCAACACCAAGACCCATCATAATTAAAATGCCAAAGGTTAAAGACAAAGCAAGGATCTTAAAAGCAACAAGAGAAAAGCAGTTAGTTACCCTCAAGGGAGCCCCCATTAGAATGTCAGCTGACCTTGTAACAGAAGCTTTGCAGGCCAGAAGGGATTGGCAGTAAATATTCCAAGTGACAAAAGACAAGGATTTATAACCAAGATTACTCTACCCAGCAAAGCTATCATTTAGAATTGAAGGACAGATAAAGAGCTTTCCAGACAAGAAAAGGCTAATGGAGTTCATCACCACCAAATGAGTATTACAAGGAATCTTGGACTTCTTTAAGATGGGAGGGGGTTAGTGATGGGTGAAAAGGAGAAAGGATTAAGAAGTACAAATTGGTTGTTACACAGTAGCCATGGGGATGTAAGATATAGCATAAGGAATATAGTCAACAATATTGTAATAACTATTTATGGTGCCAGATAGGTATTAGATAGGTATCAGGGTGATAGATGGGAATGGGGTTGGGGGCAGGGTGAAAAAGATGAAGATATTAAGAAATACAAATTGGTCGTTACAAAATAGTCATGGGGATATAAAGTATAGGGAATATAATCAATAATATGTCTAAAACTATATATAGTGCCAGGTAGTGCTATTTAAGGTGATCACTTCACAAATTATATAAATGTCTAACCACTATTCTGTACACTTGACATTAAGATAAAATGATATTGAATGCCAAATCTAATTGAAAATTTAAAAAAGTGGGGGGTGAAGATCAATTATATTGTTATAGCATGGTACAGTGTCAGACGGTTGCTGGACTTATCATAGTGATCACTTCTTTAGCATAGGGAATACAATCAACAATGTGGTAATAACACTGTATAGAGAGAGCTAGGTGGGTACTGTTGATGTACACTTGAAGCTAATATAATATTGTATGTTAGCTGTATTTCAATAAAAAATCTTTGAAAAGAAAGAAAATAGTGAAAGGTTTTACATCTTACAATTGCTTATTATGGGTCTGTCTTGTTTCTTCATGTTGCTCATCACGTTTCATCTATAACTAGTTTGGTAAGTGTTTATTATGGTTATATGTTTAATTTTATTGAATGTCTTCAGTATCTGTTGAGATGTTCACACATGTTAAGTTTTAATTTAATTTTAAATTCCATTTTCTTATCTTATCCTTTTATTTTTCATAAAGGCCATACTTCCTTAAATTCATTGTAGGTTATTTCAAAGTAGTTATCCAAAGTCTTATCTTTCTTGGGTCTTTCTTTCACATGGTTCCTCCCCTGTCTTTTTCTAAAGCTCTGTTTATAACTTTTTCTAAAGCTCTGTTTATTCCCTGTTCTTTTCCCCTGTAGAATTTTGTACAGGTTTCTGTGGGTTTTTAAAAATTTATTCAGCTTGTAAGGTTCCAGTTTCCCTGAGCTTTATTATCCTGAAGTTATATGGGCATATTTTCCTTAAGGCCCTTTTCTCTTCATGAGCACTGCTCAATTCTTCCCTTAAATACGGAAAGTCTCACAGATATTTAATTTAGATACTTATATTCAGTACAGTATTCAGTTAATCTGGCCGGAACTAGCAAAGGCCATAGGCTTTCTAGCAGGAAAATTCTATTTGCATGCCTTCTATTTTTATTGAAAGCAATAAAGCAATCAGCACTTTGAAAAATGACTTTTCCTGATGGGTAAGAGGACTTCAGAATTCAATTTATTTCTTCTCTTCCAACTAAAACCATGTTTATATAATGTCAGGTTATTAAACCCCAAAGTTGATGTGGCTTTTTGTTGGGGTGAGGAACATTTCCACCTATGAAGACACTTAGTTGTTATTTAGATTAGATTTCAGGGACTGGATTTCTGCAGAGTCTCTGTGGTTCTTAGTACTTACACCTGCTTCCAGACACCATATCTTCAGATCACAATGTTTCTACGCATGTCCAGTGATTTAAAATAAATTTGTATCAGAAAATGTTTCCCCTGCTTGAAGGGCTGTCCACAAATATTCAGTGCCAGAGCCTATTTGATCTGGCTGTGCATAACTTACTCTGCTCTACTTCCCTCTTCATTTACTACATGCCACTGACACTGGTCTTTGTGAGCTTCAAATTTGCCAAGTTTCATCACATCCAGCCTTTTATACAAGCTTTTCTTTCATTTTGAAATGGAATTAACATCCTCCTTTTCTTTGAGAAAAAAATCAGTGAAAATTCTGGCTTTTATGTGTGTGTGTGTGTGTGTGTGTGTGTGTGTGTGTGTGTGTGTGTGTGTATAAAGTGAACCCTCAGTCCTAGTCATTTTATGACATTAATGCATTGTCTTCATTAAGTTACATTTTTGCTGCCTCCACTAAATATAAAACCAGTGAGAACAATAGCCTGATCATATTCATGGGGCTCTGTATTTGGCTATGCATCCTGCTATACATAAAGGCCTGATTGAGCACAGTGCTTATGATTATAGCTGCTCTGTCCTTATTTGTTGACTGAATAAATGAAGACATGATTAAATAAACAGATGTCTAGTTGAGAATATTTGACATTTGAAAGCTGAGACAAAAGGGCAATAAAGAGGAGTGTACTTCAGATCTGCTGTTTTCTTCCAGTTCTGCATCCTCAGCCTTAACTAGTTGTTGATAGGCAGAACATCCCATCAGACCTTCACCAACTCTCCAGCAACCTGGTCACATCTATAACCTTTGTCCCTCTAACTTGGTTGCCAGTAGAGTGACTCTCCAAAACTGTTTATTTCCTTCAATTCTACATTTCTCTTGGGGGGAAAACAGAAATATATGTCGTCAGGAAGCATTCCTTTTTGGTTTAATCCAAATTATATCTTCATATATTCTTAGAAATAAATAATATGCAATTGTACTAATTAATATTTTAAGTTATCATGGATTTTCTTTTTAACATTTGCTTATGTATGTTAAATTTCTTAAATGTCTGAATAGTAGGATATGCATAAGCCTGAACTTAAAGACATCTAGACTTCGCCTTTTTCATTTGAGTAGAAGAAAGTTTCAATCCCTGTTCTAGATTGTCCACAGTTTGATGGAATCAGAGACAATAATTACAAACACAACTATCATTTTTATTTCAAAGCTTATTACTTTAATAGACGCATTTCAATTGTATTATTGTTAATTTTTAATGAACTATAGTTTCTTATCTTTCTAAGAAAACATTGCCATTGAAAATGTCTTTATATTCTAGGTATAATCATGATAAAATTTTTTGTTTCCTGTCCTTCTGAATATTTTAAGGTTAGCTCCAGTCCTTGAATTTTTTGTGTTGACTTGTGGTTAACAGTTTGATTACTAGGCTGAAGATTTATTGTTGGTCAAGTGCTAAGCTTCTAAATATAACTTAATTAAGCATTCAACCAAAATAATTTTGTACCCTTGAAAGCCTTTCTATAATTAGATATAGCTTACCTATGTTCCTGGAAAGACATCCTCACCCCTTACCATTTCTTTGTATGCATGGGACATAGTTTAGAATACCTGTTATTGACATTTACTCAACTCTGCCCATTAATTCTAATTTTACTATAAAAGTAGTTTCCATCACAGTTTAAACTTATCTATGCAAAAAAAATCCCCCTTAATTCTATTTAAATCATGTAATTATTTTTAATTATTAAATATATCTAGGAGCAATGGGGGATATTGCTAATCTGGACTTAAAATTGGAGCCATGAAGTAGGAGAATTCACTGAACCAGAAATTATGAGAATATTAAGAGACTGAACAAGCCACATTAGCATCCTAATATAAATAGAAAGAAGGAGTAATGCTAGACATGCAACAAAGCAGATTTCAAAGAGTTCAGTAATGGTGAAAGTCAATGTGTGCTTATATGCATGATTCAAAGACCTGAAACACTAAAACAAAATTGGTTCATGCAGTGTAATACTTCCTTGCCATAGAAAATAGGAAGACAGATGTATTCTTTTATGATAATAGTATAATTTTATTGTCAAAATATAGGCTTAATCTCAACAGTCTAGATTTGTTCTTATGATTGTCACAAGAATGGGTGATATTAACTATTCTAAAATTATAATTTATTTTGAAAATATTTTGCAAAATGCCAAACAATTCCATAAAACAAATAAAAAATATATTTAGCACTTATGAAAACATTATGACAACTAATTTACTGAGGTGGTTTTTCTCAGGATCTGTGTAAATGGAAAGAATGTATTCCATGGTAACACTTTTGAGATATCTATGACTGTCATTGGCACTTATTAAAACCTGTCATAGAAGTCCTCCAAAATTCATCCTATTCACACATAGAGCACTAAACACTTAATGAACTCACTCATGTACGGAACTGAACATGAAATCTCTTCTAACCTGCCTTCCAAATAAAAATTACGGGGTTTTCAGAAGCAGCCTTGTAGAACACTTTGTTGCCATTTCCGCAGAAGGGCGACCACGGTCCTCACTACCTAAGTGTCATATTTGTGAATGCACAGAGGGATCCCCAAACAGTGTGACAACTGGGTTTCAAGTTATGCCAAAGGGAGAATTTAAAAAGTACAGAGAACTAATCACAAAACTGAAACACACTAGTGTCACACATAACTGTACAATAAAAACACAGAAAGTGCTGAGATTTATCAACTATTCCTAGTGTAAGAGGCTTTATTTTCTACATCCAGAGAAAGAAGAAAGAGGTGGAAGGGTTGGCTCTAGTGTTTGGGTAGATGAAGTAATATTAACGGGTTCCAGAAAGAAAATATAATTATACAGCTTTTATGTATCAAGGAGAATGAGTTGCAAAATATAAAGTTTATTCCATACACCATAAAGCAGAATTGAAGTGCCAGTCAATTATACCTTGAGGTACTAAAAGAACTTAACAGATATAAATATCCAAATTTTTAAATAAACAAAGTGTTTGGATTGACTTAAGCATTCTAATACAATCTCAGACTAAATTCTGAGCAAATAGTATTCATTCTAATCCATATTTTTCAGATCAATTTGGAAAAAAAAATGGTTCTGGAGGCCAAAACTAAATAATAAATGACGAATTGCATCAAGTGTAAAGGAAAAAAAAAAGGATGGAATATCCAGAAATCATATCATTTGAAAATGGGAACTGTTGGTAATGGCTTGAAAATATTTAGTACAGACAGACCTAATCATCCTCAAGAAATTGAAAGGCTGGTATGTAGAAAAGAAGTATACTAAATCAGAGAGGCTGTAGTTGGAAATTTCAGCATAACAGCATTATAGCTTTTACAGCAGTTGAAAAATGTAATTGGCTTCTTTATGAGGTAGTAAATTCCACATCAAATCTTTAAGCAGGGCCTGGGTGACCACTTGTTAAGGATGCCTTACAGAGCTTTCTGGAGTTAGGGAGACAGTTTAGCTATACAACTGCTCAATACCCACCAGTTCATGGATGTCATTTGCACTGTATTACTCCTTAAATGAATACATTTGTATTATATTACACTTGGAGAATGACCATGATCATATATTAGTAATATGTCTTTTAATCAAATATTTTAAGAAGCTTTTTAAAATAAAATTATTCATTCTTTTTTGAAAATATATACTTTGTAAGATCTGAGATATATAATTATTCTGCTTTAAATTTTATGTAAAACAACAGAATTTTAAGAGTTTTAGATTCTTCAGACCTCTTCAGTTGAATAAGAAATATCTTTAAGTCCAATCCAGGCAAAACAATTAAATAGTGTGTTTACTGTAATTTAGAAACCACAAAAGATGATACACAACTAAACGATTTTACTGCCTCAAAGTTCAAATTAGTCTTGACAATTTGTATACAAAAAGGTTATGTCCCCAGGGCCAGCCGAGTGGCGTGGTGGGTAAGCACTGGCCTGGGAAGCCAGCGACCCCGGTTCGGTCCCACAAATGAGGGCCAGTGACACTGCCCTCCAAAAAAAAAAAAAAAAGTTATGTCCCGATTGTTTTTTTCTTAATTCTATTTTATTTATTTATTTATTTATTTATTTATTTATTTATTTATTTATTTATTTTTAGAGGGCAGTGTCACTGGTCCTCATATGTGGGATCCGACTGGGGCCACTGGCGTCCCAAGCCAGCTCTTAACCACCGCGCCATTCCGCTGGCCCTCCTTAATTCTATTTTAAATAATGCCCTGTTTTCAACATTGTCAGAGAGTTTAGTAAGTTAAGTTGGCTAAAACCTTTTACAAAAAATGCTTACTATTACAAAAACAAGTTTCTCACAATCTGTTTTCTTTATGAGTTCCTTTTCATTTTCCTGAGAACTGACACTTAAAACTTCGTATTTGTTTTTGCTTTCAGTAAAATAATAATAATAAAAAAAAATACAACACTACCTATGACTTCACATATATCTATTAGCTTTTGCTTTAAAAACACACTAAATAAAAGAAACATTAATGAAATAAGATGATTTTTATGAAAAAGCGTGCTGGTTTTGCTCTGTCAGAATATTTGTGCACTACTGATTCGCAAGGGGAAAAGACAGCATTTTAACACCATCATGAAGCTTCCATCAGCCTGAAGCGAAAAATAGATATGTTTTTTTCCCCTTTAACAGAAAATCTACTGTCAGAGTTGAGGGAAAAAAGGCCATTTATGTAAACATTACCAAATTCCTATTTACTACAGCTACTTCCCAGGCTCCACTAGAGACCCCTCTCTGCCTGAAAGGACAGGGGGCACAGGAAGGCTAGTTGTCTTAGCAAAGAAAGCAGGGAAGTGGCTCCCAGCAACATTTTCTATAGTTCGGAAGTATCTGACTTCCGGTTATATGGTACTATATTTACAGGCAGGACAAGGAGCGGTGGGTAGTTGTTTATTTTCTCAACTAATGATTACTCCTTAAGAATAATTAATGCCGAAGGAGAAATATTTCTGTTCTTCACTAGACTCAAATGACTCTCACCCACCACAGCTGAGAAGGGGCATGTCATTGCTCTTTTGTCCTTTTTGTCTCTTTGCCTTTCTTCTTGTCACTCTCGTGCATTCTCTATAATCTAAGTGGCTTGTTTTCCTATATCAAGATCTGAAGATGCACAGATTTTGAATTATAGTTCAAGTTTTACAACAATATCAACTTAAAGAATTGAAGCTCTTTGGGCATGTATTTAATCACCTATTTGCCTTGATTCTTTATTTCTTTGGGGCTCTAGAAACTAGGGCATGATCCTCTCGGCACAGCAGTAGGCAGAGAAAGAAAAGATTTATAATTTCTCTCCCAATTGTCACATTTTTCCAGCTTCTAGAAGTTATGCAAAGCATATTCTTTCTTTCTCGTGTGTAAATTGCAGTTTATTCTAAATCTTTAACTGCGGTAGAAATGTTGTAAGGTTTTATTCTTAAACAGTGACACGTATAAAGAAATTAGGAAGGTATATATCACTATTGGTATAAATGAGTTATTACCAAGTGCAAGGTTGACACTAGCATGTTTAGTCAGTGATTACCTTGTGCACAAAGATATGGCTTTGGTTTTATTGTGAAACAGATTGTATGACTGCTGGCAGGTGACATATTCACCTAGATGAGGAAATGAGCCGGTTGGTCTAAATGATCCTAAGATATTTTCCCGTTAAACATTCTATTATCCTTATGACTTCCAGAAGAGTCTACATGCAAGATATTTCTGCTACTTATATTTATATTATATATGTTTATGTTATGAATTATGATATATAATAAATTTATATTACATTTACTATAAATGTACAAATATTTATAAATACTATTAATGTGCTTAAGACCATTTAAGTTAACCTTGTAGATGTGTGACTTCATTTATAACTAGGAATGAAGAAAAATCTAAATCATGTGCTTAAAGGGAAATTCTAAGTTCGTACACGTAGTCCTATTGTACATAACACTGTGCACAACAGATCGATAGAAAGACGTTTTGACTCAAACCCTATATACCATGAATATGATTATCTAGTCATCATTGCATTATTCTGTAGGTAACAGGAAACAAAGCCTACAAACATTAATCACTGCTTCTACAGTTTCAAATAAAACAGCTAAAAAACATGCATTTGCAAAGTCCTTTAGCTCTAGGGGGCACTGCTGCACTGTGCATCAAGTTTGGTTTATGGATGAAGGCTGAAGCAAGATTTCATTAAAGAGTTCTGCAGGTTTCAGATACAGAAAAAGCACATAAACTATTTATAATCAATTTAAACTTTGAGAAAATTAGGTAACTGTGTAAAATATTTATACACTGTTTTTGGAAATTAATGTTTCTTTTGTTGGTAGGAATATCTGTCTTTCTGCAGCAACTAACTATGGTTATAGATAGGAGTTGTTTTTTTTGTTTTTTTTTTTAACTTTTACAGTCAAGGTCTCATGAAGGACAATATATGTTATTGCTATGGAATTATTTAAAGCATTCTGCCTTAAACTTCAATATATAAAAAAATACCATAGCTGGTTCCTGGATACTGCAATCTTTTAATTGACTCTGTCATTACTCTATGCAGTTGATCTCTAATCAGAAGGCCCTCTATAATCATGTAAACTTTATGACTTAAGGCATCTTTAAAAAATAAAGAACCTCAAAAACAGTGGAGGTTCAAAATAATTCCAAAGGTAAGTAATTACATATATATTATTAAACTGTGAGAAATGAGGACTGTTAAGATGGAAGCCAAATACACAAGTCAAGATCAGTGGTCTCAAAGGTTTAAGAGCATATTTTAAACAATAACTTGATAAATGAATTGTATCATTTTAACTATTGCATATGGATTATTAACACTTAAGAAAACATGTAAATTAAATTAAAGCCAGAATCAGGATATGCAAGTATTTATAGCGAAGCCTGGCAGAATTTTTAAAAACTATATGCAAGTTTAGTTTAACTATCACTCACCATTAAAGCTCTAAGAAAAGTTAATTTGATATTTTCGAACCAAACAGAGGTGACATCCAAGGCCAAAAATCTTTTATGTTAAAATTGGAATTTTATTTAGAGTAGGGTAACATCTGGTCATATTCTAGTCTGTGGATAGATCATAAAAGGCATAATGCACCACCATATAAATAATTTAGATTTCTCCCATTAATCATTGTGCGTATATTACATGAGTTTCAATTCAAATAAATTAGTTTAACAGTAATGTAGAAGAAAGAGGGATTCAGGGTAGCCAATACAGAAGATTGTTTGGAGGATTTTGCATAACAATCCAGAACTAAGCCACTGACCATGAATATGGAAAAATGGTAACATTTTTGAGATTCATGTAGGAGATACATTGATAAAACTTACTGATTGCACAAAGGGGCAGGGTGCTGAGAGAATGCATTGATTGTGATTGTCCATGAGGGCGGAGGCATTAACTAAAAATCATGTCTGTATCATGATGTCTGCACTGGCACACAAACATTTACTTCTAAAAAACACTAATACGAATTATGAAATAAATGGAACCATTACATACATTGGCCTCAGTCAATTTATTTCAGTGAGCCAATGAATAGGTAATTTGGAATTGTTTACAAATATACATTGACTCTGAAGGTAATAAACTAATAATCATTGCTGCGAAGATTTTTGGACAGGGTTTAACACAGATACCCAAGCAGCAATTCTGCAATGAGCTCTCTTTCCTATGTCTGATGCTTCCAAATCAGAGGCAATTTTTTGTTTATTCTCACAAAAGGCCAGCAGTGGCAAAGTGAAGAAAAAGCCCCATCACTAGTGAAATATAATAAACTCTTTTTACACATAGAATATGTAGTAATTATAATCTAAAAAAAAAAAATAACTTACAACCAATTTAGAGACAGCCCCTGGATATGTGTGTGAATGTGTCTTTAGATAATGTCCAGCTTCTAGACATTGTGAGGAGGAAAAATCCACCCCTGTTGTGTTCTGTTGGAATTTCTGACCCACAGGATTCATAAGCATAATAAGTAATATTTTCACACAAGTATATGTTGGGGTGGTTTGTTACGAGCCATAGTGGAACAGCACCTTAGGTCAAGACATTGTCATCTTTTGCCTCAACTATTGAGAAAACTTTCAATCAAATCCACTATCATTCAAACCATTGTCAAATCTATTGTTTCTACATTTTAAAACATACCAAATTCAATCGATTTCTTACTATCCCAATATTTACCCAAATTATTTCCCAAATTTCATTTCTGTCCCTTATAGTCTGTTTACTACATGGCAGCCAGAATCACATATATTTAGTATACTTGTATATATCATGTCATGTCTCTTAACTGCTCAAAACTCCATTTCCAAGTTACACTTACACAGAAATTATAAGTGTTTCATAAGGACTATAAATTCCCCAGGAAATTTTCGGATCTAATATTCTACCACACATTTTCTTATCTACTTCTGCTCCAGTGACTGTTACTGGAACATCCCAACTTCATTCTCACATAAGGACTTTTGTATTAGCTGGTTTCTTTGCCTAAAATATAACTCCCCAAATATTTTCTGGCTAGATCCCTCACTTGATTTATGTAGTTTCTCAAGCACCACCTCTTTAGAGATGCCTTTCTTACTCTGTCTAATTAAGTAAATTGGGTGAGAGAACAAATAATATTGTTCAGTTTCTTATTTTGTCTTTTATATAACATTTATCTCTAACAGGCCATATAATAATTCATTTACTAATTCACTGCCCATCTTATCTACATAAAATATTAACTGTGGTGGCAGGGACTTCATTCAGTTCTCACTGTATTTCCAGAGCCTAGAACACAACCTGTCACATAGTGAGTGCTCTGTAATATGTTTATAATGACTGAATAGACAAATGATTATATGAAAAAATAATGAATCTGCCCGGGGAGGTGATGACCAAAGTATGTCATTTCTCATTTATTAGAAGGAGCTCACAAGCTGGAATGAAATTCTAATTCCACCTTATAACATCTGTATGATTTTTAATATGCTTCTAAACATCTCTTAGTTCTGCTTTCTCACCTGCAAGATGAACAAGTAATAGATGGTCTATATTCATTATTTTAATGTGAAATAAAGTATCTAACACATGGCTGACAATATAGGGGTATTTTTACAAATCTGAAGTTAGATTCATAGCTCATACATCCCAGTTAACCCTGGATGCAACTCAGATGTACTACCTCTACAATTTCTGTAACTAAAGCCCTGGAGTAGTAAGAGATGACTAAAGAAGACCTTACAGTTCTTGCCAAAGAGTGAAAATTTTATTCTGAAGCCTAAACGGAATTGAAGGAATTTAAACTTTAAATACTGAAGGATTTTAACACATTATTTTTAATATTATTTTTATCATTTTAATAAAATGATAGAATTAATACAATGGTGCCTGATTTTCATTTTGTACCAGTTATCTGCTCTGGAAACATTTCTCAGAGTCAACAGAGAACTAGTTATATGTAAATATAGTTAGCATCAGAAAAGCTATACCAGCAGAGATATTTATGTAGCCATGCTCACATGTGACAAAGGAAATAATATTAAAATTGGAACACTTTTAGGTGTCCTGCTTTGCACTGATATTGCAAAATATTCAAAATAGAAAAATGTCATATGTGAATAAGAGGTATTTGAATTGGAAAATTGGTTCTTAAATCATCTTGTCCATCACAGTGTCAAGGTAGGTTTTCTTTAACATGTCCTATGATTTAAGATATATAAATATAAAAATGGAAATATTTTTGACTGGTATTATTTCTTTATTACTTGACATTTTTAATACTTTCATGTTTTAATAGACCCAACTTTGATTAATTCTTTCCATCAGTTTGTCTTTAGTGAATTAATTCTTCTTTTTGATATGTTTATAATGTTTGTTTTGTCTACTTTTCTGTACTTTATTTTATAAAAATATCATCTGGTACAGCGATAGTAAAATGGAGTCTTTCCTGGACAAAACATAGAAATGTGGATACCTGATGAGATATGATGAGCTTACATATAAAAACAAAGCCCCCAACTTTTGCTTCAATTTTTAAATAATTAAAATAACAAAGATTAGTACAAAACTCAATGGCTTATTAGAAGTTATAACTGTGTACACAAAAAGTCACACATAAAACTCAGATATTTTTTATTATTGAGAATTGCCTAAAGTCTAACTGAACTGAAGCCATACTATAGACATACAGAAGTCACCTCGAGACTGGTAAAAGGGCCAGAGACATGGAAGAGGCTGGTTCCACACCCATGTGTGACCATTCAAAATCAGAGGGATATCATGGCTACTGAGGTCATTCCGCTTCAGGAGGATGCGTCCCAGCCCTTCTTCAGCTCAGGGTTCCAGTGCTCCGGAAAGAAGTACGCATAGCTTTTGGTTGTGAAAACCAGCAGAGATTGTGGCTGAGTGAGACAGCGGACAGCTGGACTCCCTGGGGCTCCTCTTAAAGGGACTGAAAACAGACTTACTCATGGACGGACTCATTCATTCTGAGCTTCAGTGCTGGGGTAGTGGCTGGAAAGGTGCCCGGGACATACAGAGAGGAACTGAGTTGTCTAGCTTCAGGGTGAGGGCTGGAGAGGCAGCTTTTTCCCATATGGAGGAGCTGGCAGAAGCCATTGTTTCTTTGTTGAGCCATTCCCCTCCCTGCATGCAGGCTCAGGTAGACACATCTGAGTATCTACTAAATGGGGCTAACACCTTTCATCTGCCCTGCCTAGCTGATTTCCAGAGATCATGACCTATACATCTTTTGGGCACAACCAGGCCCCTGCAAAGGGGTTTTTTCTATAAACAGCCTGCCTTGGCTTATTCAACATTCCTAAAATCTCTCAAAGGTTCAGAAAACCCAAACAAACAGCATCTGGCTTCAGCATGTCCCATAACTCTGGCTCAGCAGCCCTAAGCCCAGCACTAGTGACAGCCAGCCTTGGTTAGTGGCTTGGACTCTCAAGGCACCTTCATAAACAGTGCAGGTGGCAGCCATTTCTGTATTCCTTTGTGGTCATGCCAGGTGGCTCTGGGCAAGGCACAGGCTGTGGCTGAACTTGGCCTGTAGTGTGTCTCCTCCTAGGGGACCTGGGGCTGGCAGGCCCAGTGACCAGCATATCACCTTGTCACCTCCAAGGACAACACACGCAGAGTGCAGACAGGGAAGGCACCAGAGCCCACTAAAGTGAACCCGGCTGTATCAGGTCACACCCTGCATAACAGCTTCTCCATTGTAGTCAAGGACAGTCCTCACAACCAATCACCCTGAGGGTCAATCAGTCCCATTAACATGAAAACAGCACCCAAGCCTCAACTACAACAGGAGGGCACACAAAATCCACACCTGTAGCACCCCGAATCAGGTTACATGGGAGACTGTGCCACTAGCCCCACAGGACACCTACTAAATAAGGCCACACCTCAAAGACCAGGAGCCATATCAGCCCTACACAGAAACAAACACAGGGAGGCCATCAAAATGGGAAGACAAAGAAACATTGCTGAAATAAAAGACAAAACAAAACTCCAGAAAAATAACTAAACAAGTTATAAAGAATCAAACTACCTCATGCAGAGTTCAAAACACTAGTTATAAGAATGTTCAGTGATCTCAGAGGGAACATCATCAAAGAGACAGAAAACATAAAACTGGAGATAAAAACAAAAAAAAGAACACGTCATAAATAAAGACTACAATAACTAATATGAAGAATACATTAGAGGTAATCAACAGTAGAGTAGATGAAATAGAAAATCAAATCAGTGATTTAGAATATAAGGTAGCAGAAAACATCCAATTAGAACTGCAAAAAGAAATAAAAGAATAAAAAAAAAATGAGGAGAGTTTAAGGGGCCTCTGGGACAACATCAAGTATACCAACATTTATTTCATAGAGGTACCAGAAAAATAACAGAGACAGCAAGGAATCAAAAACCTATTTGAAGAAATAATGAGAGAAACCTTCCCTAAGCTGGAGAAGGAAATAGGCATAGAAGCCCAGAAAACACAGGGAGTCCCAAATAAGATGAACCCAAACAGGCACACACCAAGACACATCATAATTAAAATGCCAAAGATTAAAGTCAAAGCAAGTATCTTGAAAGCAGCAAGAGGAAAGCAGTTAGTTACCTACAAGGGAGCTCCCATAAGAGTGTCAGATGATTTCTCAACAGAAACATTGCAGACCAGAAGGGATTGGAAAAAAATATTCAAAGTGACAAAAAACAAGGACCTATAACCAAGATTACTCTACACAGCAAAGCTATTATTTAGAATCAAAGGATAGATAAAGAGCTTCCCAGATAAGAAAAAGCTAAAGGAGTTCTTTACCACCAAACCAGTATTACAAGGAATCTTAGAGGGACTTCTTTAAGAACCCCCCCCCCAAAAAAAAAGTACAATATTAATAATAAAATGGTAATAACTACATATCTATCAATAATTACTTTCAATATACATAGATTAAATACTCAAATTAAAAGATATGATGACTGAATGGATAATAAAACAAGACCTTTGTGTATGCTGCCTATAGGAGGCTCACTTTAGATCAAAAAACACACAGAGACTGAAAGAGATGGAAAAAAGATATTTCATGAAAATGGAAACAAATAAAAAAGCTGTGGTAGCAACACTTATGCCAGATAAAACAGACTTTAAAACAAGACAAAGAAGGACCCAGTAATCCCACTGCTGGGTATTTACCCAAAGAAACCCAAAATGCTACTTTGCGGAGATGTGTGCACCCATATGTTCATTACAGCAGTGTTTACAATGGCCAAGATGTGGAGATATCCTGGGTGTCCATTGATGGAAGAATGGATAGAGAGGGTGGTACATATATATACACTGGAATATTGCTCGGCCATGGAAAGGAATGGTTTCTCACCAACTGCGGCAGCATGAAAGGACCTGGAGGGTATTATTTTGAGTGAAGTATGTAAGACAGAGAATGACAGATGCAGGCCAGCCGATGGCTCAGTTGGTTAAGAGCTTGCTCAAGAGTGTGATCTCTGAGCAACAGATTCACCAGTTCAATTCCCACATGGGCCAGTGAGCTGCTCATGAGCTGAGCTGCCGCTGAGTTGCCAACCGGTGGCAGGATGGCTCAGCTGGTGAGAACAAGAGCTAACAAGATTGCCTGTTCAAGTTGGTGGGCTATGCCCACCCACAACTAAGACTAAACTTGGCACCTTGAGCTGAGCTTCTACCTGGATGGCTCAATGGATAGAGCATGCGCTCTTAACAACAAAGCTGCTGGTTTGACTCCTGCATGGGATGGTGGCTACACCCACCCTCAACTAATTGAACACAGCACCTTGAGTTGAGCGGCAGGACTGGACTTGGAGCTGAGCTTCCTGCACCCTCCACAACTAAGATTGAAGGACAACAACTTGGCTTTTCCCCTTCCCCAATTCCCCAACTCTGTTCCCCTCACTCAATTTCACAACAACACCGAAAAAACTAAAAAGAATGCCAGATGCAATGTGACTTTTCTTATCTGTGGAATCCAATGAGCAAAATAAACAAAACAGAAACAAACTCACAGATACAGAAAAAATTTTGATGGTTGCCAGAGGGGATGGGGTTGGGAGTGAGTTAAAAGGGGGAAGGGATTAAGAAGTATAAATTGTTTGATGCAAAGTAGTCATGGGCATGTAGGGTATAGCATAAGCAATACTGTCAATAATATTGTAATAACTATGGATGATGTCAGATGGGTACTAGCTTTGTTGGGGTAATAGATGGGAAGCAGGATGGGGGGCAGGGTGAAAAAGATGGAGGCATTAAAAAGTACAAATTGGTAATTACAAATTAGTCAGAAGGATGTAAAGTAAAACATAGGGAATATAGTGAATGATGTGGTAATAACTATGGATAGTGCCAGGGGCGTACTAGACTAGTCAGGGGATCACTTCTTAAATTACATAAATGTCTAACCACTATACTGTATATCTGAAGTTAATATAAAATAATTTTGAATGTCAACTGTAATTGAAAAATTAAACAGGGGGTAAAAATGTGACAAGGAATAAGAGGTTCAAATTTCTAGGTATGAAACAAATTAGTCATGGGGGTGTTATGTACAGCATAGGGAATATAGTCAATAATATTGTGATAGCATGATATGGTATCAGATGGTTGCTGACTTATGGTGATCACTTCTTTAGGTATATGAAGTTTGAATAATTATTGTGTATACCTGAAACTAATATAATATTGTATATAAGCTATATTTTAATAAAAATATTTTTAAAAATTTAGTTAATGAGAAAAAATTTGTAAATATAGCTATTAAAATATAATTTGTAAATATTAAAATGTAATCATTTTAAAGAAATATAAAAGTATTAAAAAATAAAGCTCAGATATTTTTCACTCAATTTGCCTTAATTAAATCACTGCCTTTAGCCACCCTTTCAATGACAGTCAAAAAGGGACTATGCAATTGTTTTCTAATACCTGTCACAAAATAATCCATATGCCATTCAGAAAGTGACAACCATGTTTATGTGATATAATTTTATATATCTTTATTTTCACACATGTAAAGCTTTTATGAAATATTAAAAAATATGCCATATGAAATGCTTGGAATTTCTTCATCTAAAACTTTTAGAAATGATTACCAGAATGTAAAAATGAATATGAATTATATATATCCTATTTTGAAGAGAATTGAATGCTGCATATTTTTGCTAACCAATGTAATGAATAAAATTAATTCATATCTCAGTGGAGTCATCATAATAGCTAGCAAGTGGATGTGTAACAAGTGGAATGACATGGGATGTTCCAATCTTTGCAATATTAACAATAGAGCAATTGGAGGGACTGGCCCTTCTTGGCTGTCATGAGACAGCATGGCCACCAAGAGTGCATATAAAACCTTCATAATGCCCACTTCTGTCTTTAAAGTGGATAGCATGACATCATTTTATTTGAAAGGAATAAGATATCTTGATTGCACTCTATATCTTGACAAATACATCTCATGCTTAATAATAGTCAGGAAAGATTACCATGTTATCACTTCTCGAATTTTAGTAAACCTGTGTAATCTCCATTGTTGGTATGAAGTAATCCCCTGAAAGTTTCATGAAGTCAGGAACCAAGCAAGGCTAGGAAGCTCAGTACTCCCAAACACTGAGCAGGGGAGTTAATACAAATTTTTGAATAATTGAACGAATGAGCAAACTGATATGTCCCTAAATGAGAGAGATTAATTACAAAGCACTCCAGGTAAACCAAACACCTATGAAGAATACTAGCAGTGATATATGACACTCTATTGCAAGGAGATCCTTAGAGACCCCCCAAAGAGTCATCTCTTTCAGCTGCTTCATGGACTGACAGCTATAAAAAGTAAATGGTGCTCAGATCATTGCATTTGACCCACTGATCTTATCACTCCACAAACTTTCCTTGGCTATCTTTATTCATTTTTTTATACTTTATTTGCTATTTTTATATTTGATATTCTCAAACTTGTATTTTAAATTTACATCATTACTATAAGCCACAGACTCCCTAACATAAATCTGCCTGCTGGACATAGTAGCCAGAGGCTTATTCCCACAAGATTTCAAATTCTACATGTGCAAAATAGAAAATCTTATTGCTCTTTATATCAGACATTCATATGCACCACTTATGATCCTCAGAGCCTCACCTCTTTCTATAGACCTGGGTTCCTCTTCCCAGCGATAGTGGCTGCTGAGCCAATTCTTCTCCCTCCCTCTCTTGGAGATGCAGTCATTTATGTGGCCTCTAAGGCAGCACAGTGAGACAGAACCATCCATCCTGTTTATTGCCAGGCAGTATCCAGCCAGACAGCCCATTCTCACAAAGCTCTACTGCACTTTCCTTTTTTCTCTCTTGTACTCCCTGGAATTGTATTCTTTAATAAATGAGGAATTTATTAAATTCACATGAGGAATCTAGGCTGAGAAACCATCAAATTTTACTCCTCCTTTGGTCATATCTGCTGATGTTATCTACTTTTATCCTGACATTTCAGCAAACATTCTAGGAATCATCCTTGTCTTTTTTTTTTTTTCCTTAATCTACTTGAAACCGAGTAGCTAAATCCAACCATCGTTCCTTCTAAACAACAGATGCATTCATTCCTATTTCTGTCAATGCTGACTTCTTTCAGGCACTCACTTTTTCTTAGATTGCTGAAATAGCCTCCTATCTGGTCTCCCTGATTCTAGGCTGAAGCCTTCACGTTTAGGCTCCAATCTACAGAGAGTGATCCAGCGGATCCATCTAAATGCGTATTTTAACAAAACCCCGATTCTCAGGAGCTCCAACCTCGAACTCACCAAACCTTCATTACCTGACCTGAGCTTGCATTTTGAAGCTTATCACTCAAACTTCCTGTTTTGCATTATATGCTCCAACAACACAAAACTTGCCATTTTAAAAATCTCTATTTCTTTATCTAGAATGCTTTCCCCATTTTGGGGGTAAACTAGAACCAAGTTCAGGTATTCCTTCCTTTATAATTCATACCCTCCCACCCCTGCTTTCCCAAGTTGAAATAGATGACCCTCTTCCATGAACCATCAAATCCTTATATATTTATATTTATTACAAAAAGGACTCTTGTTTTTTTGTTTTTTGTTGCATTCAACACACCCATGTGAGATGAGATTCACCCAGCAATGTTTCATTATGACAGGAATTCTCAAAGCACAGGGAGGCTCTACTCCCTAATACTTTAAAGGCATTTCAGATGCTGAAGGAGGGAGACCAGGTATACTTTCTGATGCTGATATGCTTGCTCTCTGCTAGATTTGGGTATTTTCCCTCTCCCACTCCACCTTCACACCCTAAAAATGCACTCGGCGATGCTTCATGAGGGGTAGACTATGCCTGTTTTACATGCCTTTATATCGAAACAGGTGGAAGAGAACCTGACCATCAGTTATGAGGTCAATACATATTTACTGAAGGAATGAATGAATGGATTTTACAGGAATAAACCTCAGGCACATACATCTGAGGTCAGGTCCAGCTGGGGCCAAATGGTGTTCTTAGAAACTTGACTTTTGAGGTAGATAGTCACAGTAAGCACTCAGGATTCTCTGAGGTTATGTTATACATACCTGATAAGTAGGTAGCCACCTTGCCAGAGTCTGCAGAAAAGTTGAGAGAGGACTGATGATGGCAATCGATGAGTTTCTTGAAGAACCTGAAGTGACTATCTACTCTATCAAGCAGTATCTGTTATAGCTCAGCATCATCTTTGGAATTAAGGGCCAAGGCAATTATCTCTCTGACTAGGACTGAACCCAGCATAGGTGACTATGGGCTACCAAGTCATACCCTGTACCTATTTTAAGTGACTTTTTCTGCATCTGTTGACAGCTTTCCATTTATCACACTCTAATGACAACCAAAGAAGTATTTATATAATTGTAATTGCCACTTTTATGATAACTGTCTGTCAACATCTTTTTCCTGTAATATGCTGTGAGTTCCTTAATGACAGGGCTCTTCTTTATTTATCTCAATATGCACAGCAGAGCAGATGTTGAAAATATTATAAAATTAAGAAATAAATAGATAAGTACAGAAGAGTAGTCAGAATGAAGCTGGAAGAATGCAATGGAACAAGCTAAGGAAGGGGGTTCAAGGATTAAACAGGCACATCTTGGCACCTTAGCCAGTTTAAAAATATATCAGCCAGAATTCAGACACTTCACTTCACCTTACATTCCACTGATGAGACTAGCTCAATGGTCTCACCTAGAGGGAAGGGATGGGTGGGTGGGTGGATGGTGGTGGTGGTGGTGGAAAGGGTGAGCAAGTTTGTTCTGTGCTGTGCAACTATTTCTATTGGGGCAATTCTGTATTATGGAGGGGGTGTATGAACTGCTCTGTTGCAAAGCTAGTAGACAACTTAACTTTTATTTTGAGAACAATGGCAAGCATTTGGAAGATTGCCATCCACTAATACCAAAAGCAGAAATTGAAAATAAACTATAATTGAAGCACAGTGTAGCACACAGAAATCTGAGTGTACTGAGGTATGTATGACCCTTACCGTCCTCACCACATTTTTGAACATTGATAGTTTTTGCAGAGCCATTACTAATTATGAACATTACCATGAATACTGCTATTCTCCAAAATGAGCAATGTTTCTATTTTTCACAATGAAACACATTATATATTACCAGAACCTCAAATAGTAACATTTTTAAAAAGATTCATATCAACTTCTACCAAACACTATACTTGTCTAAGTAAACCTGACTATATCTATTTCATTGCAACACTAAAAATAGTTTCTTGCTCCAAAATGTTTCATTTCCCGTGTATTAAAATAGACTTTAAAATATAAATATTGATACCTTTCAATTGTCAAGGAAAGCATACAATGCACATTTGAATGAGACAGGAATAGAACATTAGAAAGTTTCTACAGTGCAGAGAAATAAAAATATATTGTTAAAAAAACTTATGCAAAATGAAAAAAGTTAAATTGGAATAGAAGTGAACCCAATGTATAGTGTAACAAAACTTATGAATTTCATATTTATACTCTGTTCTTAAATGTCTTTGCATCTATTTTCTAAAATTTATTTTAGTGTATTATTTTGCTCACTTTGTACTAGAAAAAACACTTTAAAAAAAAATGAAGGCAGCACATTTGAAGCTGTAATGGAAAGCATTACTTTCTGTAACTATTCTCCTAGTTGATAAGGGAATGTGGTTAAATACACATATGTGAAGATTTCCAGCTATACTGGTCACCAAAATGGAAGTACTTTTTATGTCCATGCATTGCGCACACTAGTTATTTGGCACCATTCAGAAAAAGAAAAAAAAAGTATGTATTAAATAATGTATCTCTTACAGCAATACTTCATAGCCAGTATTATTATCACAATTTATTAATGAACTAAGTTACACAGATAAGGTTTCCAACCACCATTCGATACATGGTCCAATAGTTACTGTTCTCACCTTTCTACATGATTGCTCTGAGCTTTAAATTCAGAATGTAAGTGCCATCAAGGTGTCACTGCACTTGAAGAATGTAAGTAAAGACAATATGACAAAAGCTATGCATTAAAACATAAGTTCCATAGAGATTATGGGGAGGACAGAATTAAACTCACATGGGGCTGAAGTCATTTTTAGATACATCAAAGGAAATTATGATTACACAAAACTGGTCACTCCATTGCTAATATTTGGGGAGTGGTAAATAATACATGTATGTACTCAAATATGCAATTAATTACCTTAGGTGTTATAAAGCCTAGATAGTTGAATTATGTCAATTATGCAATTACTAGCTCTATTCTAATGTATCCTTAGATGCAACTATGTGTCTATTCTTTGGAGAACTTACCTGTTTATTATTTTTTCCCATATACTCATAAACAAAATCTACTTACACAGGTTGAGGCGATCTTTCCATATTTAAATCATGAGAATCCTGATATATGTGATTAAGTCCTTTATGAAATCCAAGAAAAAAAAATCACTTAAAAATACTGTAAAGTAAATTTAATAAAAATATCCCAAGATACAAGAGATGATAAAAAAATTCAGTTAAATTTTGATAAAATAACTATATATTTTCTAAATTTTATTTATTATTAAGACTGCTACGAGTATCTAGTTTGGATTTGGGGAGTTCAGAATTAAAAAAATATCTCTTTACAAGAATATATACTCTTTTATCCCCTAATTCTAAGTTACATACACCATTAAAAACAAAAACAAACAAAAATATCTTTGCTATATGGGAGTGAGTCTAGCTGTCTGAGAAGACAGAGTTGTCCTCACTTATCCACAGAGGATATGTTTCAAGGCCCCCAGTGGATGCCTAAAACAACTAATAGTACAGAATCCTATATTTACTATTGTTCTTGTACATACATAAATATGATAAAGTTTAATTTATGAATTAGGCACAGTAAGAGATTAACAAAAATAACAGAATGAAACAAGAGTAATAATCGACTGTAATAAAAGTTACATGAATGTGGCATTATTAAGTAAAATAGGCTTACTTGAATACAATGTGATCAGTACCACTATAGTTGATCTGATAATCAAGATGTCTACTAAGTAACTAATGGGCAGGTAGCATATACAGTGTGGATACACTATATATATGAGATGATTTACAAGGTCTGAATTAAGTTCTTGAACCTATTGTAATGAGGTTGCTAGCCTTTTTTGATATCAGAAGGATTATTCATTATGAATTTGTACCGACTGGACAGTTAACCAAGTTTACTGTTTGGAAGAGCTGAAAAGGCTGCATGAAAAAGTTAGATGATCTGAACTTTTCACCAACAATTCATGGCTCTTGCATAACGACAATGTAGTACCAGCTCACACGGCACTGTCTGTGAAGGAGTTTTTAGCTAGTAAACAAATAACTGTATTGGATGGAACACCCTCCCTACTCACCTAACCTGGCCCCCAATGACTTCTTTCTTTACCCGATGATAAGGAAATATTCAAAGGAAGAATATTTGATGACATTCAGGAAATCAAAGGTAATACAACTATAGCTCTGATGGCCATTCCAGAAAAAGAGTTCCAAAATTGCTTTGAAAGCTGGACTAGGCACTGGCACCAGTGCATAGATTCCCAAGGGTAGTACTTTGAAGGTGACCATAGTGATATTCAGCAATGAGGTGTGTAGCACTTTTTCTAGAATGAGTTCCGAACTTAATTATCTGACCTCCTACAACATGATGAGTACAGTTACTAATATTGTACTGAAATAATGAAAATTTGTTTAAAGAGTCAATTTCAGGTGCTATCACCATAGACAAATCGGTAACAATGTGGTGATATATATGTATGTGTGTCTATGTGTGCATGTGTGTGTATATATATACTATGTTAATTATTTTGACTACAGTAATCATTTCATTATGTACATGTATATCAAATCATGTTTTATCCTTGAAATGTATACTATTTTTAGTAAAAATAAAAATAAAATAAATTTCAAAGGTGTAAACAGTAAAATTTTTTAAATGTAGAGAAGATAGATAATTTCTTAGAAGCTCTGAAGCAAACTAAAGACACATATAATGAAAATTATAAGGAACTAACTCATACAAGTCTTTTGGTCAGTCAAGGAAATGCACCAATTTGTGCATCAAGCAAGAAACCCACAAATTGTGGGGATATTCACCTCACTTTATGTGTGTAAGACTGGGGCTGACTATGGAAATCAGGATGGAGGCATCTCAAAAAACTGGAAATGGAACTACCTTATGACCCAACAATTCCACTCTTAGGTATCTATCCAGAGGAATCTAAAATGCTAATTCAGAAAAATATATGCACCCCTATATTTATTGTAGCACTATTCACAATAGCCAGAATATGGAAACAATGGAAATGCCCATCAATAGACAATTGGATAAAGAAACTGTGGTACATTTATACAATGGAATGTTACTCTGTTATAAAGAAGAATGAAATCTTACCATTTGAGCAATATGGTTGGACCTGGAGTACATTATGCTAAGTGAAATAAGTCATATTGAGAAAGACAAACACCATATGATCTCACTTATATGTGGATCTAAAGAATAGAATCGATGAGCAAACTAATCAGAAACAGTCTCAGGGATATAGAGAAAAAACTGAGGGTTGCTAGATGGGAGGGGAGTGGGAATGAGGGAGAAGGTGAGGGGATTAGAAAACACAAATTGGTAATCACAGGGATTGGCAAGGGGATATGAAAGATAGTTTGGGGAATATAATCAATAATGTTGTAAGGATTTTGTAGGGTATCTGATGGACACTTGTCTTCTTAGGGAGACAACTTCATGGATAGTATAGATGCCTGACCTCTGCAGTGTACACCTGAAGCTGAAGCTGAATAATAATGAATGCCAACTGTAATTTAACATGTATGTATATAGTTACAGGATATGGAGTACAGCACAGGGAATAGAGTCAATGGGATTGTAACAGCTATATACAATGTCAGAGGGGTAGTAGATTGGGAGAGGGGAGTTTTCCCTTTGTGAGGGGTGTAAATGTCTAACTATTACATTGTTTTGTACACCTGAAACTAATACAAAATTAATACACAAAATACAAATAAAACTGGAGGGAATAAAAGACTGGAGCTTGTGGTAATTTTAGTATGGCTTCTCAATAACACAATCTCAGTGCTACAATGGATATCAAATGGTAGGACTACAGTCCCTGAAATAAAATTCTGAATCACACATAGTCTTCTGTGTGAAAGTATCTGTGTAGATGAGCTTTGCTCTAATGATCAGGTAAACAGAGTCACAAGACAAAGTAATAGAAAGCTGTAGTTCTTTTTCTTTTTAACTTTATTTATTATTATTATTATTATTAGTTATAGATGTACAAAACAATGCAATATTTTTTCACCCCTTACAAAATGACTCCCTCTTCCCCCTTCCCTGTCCTCCTACCCCGAATATCATACATATCTATTACAATTCCATTGACTACATCTCCACACTATATTCCACCTCCCATGACTATATATGGGTTAAATTATAATTGACATATAATACTATTCAGAAAGCTGTAGTTCTTATAGTATGGTGTTGGAGAGCCCAACAATCTTTCATATGGTCTGTGAGGTTAAAATATTTTTGATAATAATAATACCAAGATATCATTTGATTTTTTTCACTTTGTTTTCATTTACATTGATATTACAAGGGTAAAAATGGTGGATAAAGCTGCTAATGCCTTAGTCTGCATAAAATGGTGGTACTAAATTACATTAATAAGTACAGTATTCTCCACTTACAATTAAAATGTGCTAATTTCACTTAAAAAGGTACTTGAGGAAGTGACAAAATCATAATATTATCACTTAGAAGTAGTATATGCATTTTTAATAATATGTGTGATGAGAGAGGACTTCTGCAGCCAGCTGATGTGTGGCATGCTCCTTAAGGAGAAGTACTTAGGTCATTATTCACGTGTGACGTCAGCTAGCTGGTGCTCTTTGTGGAACATAATTTTACTTGAAAGAACAACTAACGTTCAAACTATGGTTATGCAACGTTAGGCAACAGGTAGATATTTTCTCAAAAACAAAATGAGCCTGTCACTTCAAAATACAATAATGGTATCTGTTGCCAATATTAAAATTTGAGCATTTAAGCAAATACTGGAATTTTGGAAAAATCTTATCCACCATTTGAGTTTGACAGCTTTACAGCTGTGAAAAATTTTTCTAAAGAGATTGGAGTGGTTATTTCCACATACGATTTTGTGATATTTTATACTGATATGTGTTGACATTTGGGAAAACTGAATAACTCAATAAACCAATATTTTATAAGTGATAGTACAAAATCATGCATGGGTAAAGCCTCATTCAAAATGTAAAGCAGGACAATGGATTTTAATCTAAAAGAGTATTTAATCTAAAAGATTCATTGACCAGGTTTCACATTCCACACTGCAACTAACCTTTAACAATCTATCACTACCAAGTTATGGTATAATGTCAAAGAAGGGTACTCCTAATCATCTCAAAAGGCTATTAAAATACCACTATCATTTCCAAAAACTTCTGTGTGAGGCCAAAATTTCTTCAGCGACTTCAGCAGAACAATTATTAGAGTGAATGCAAAAGCACCTATGAGAATCCATGCATCTTCATTAAGCCAGACATTATTTGCAAAAACAATGTGTAACACTGCACTCTCCACATTATTTTTATTTGGTTGTTTTGGTAGGCATAGTTATTTTTCATAAAAATAAGCTAGTCTGAACATGTAATGAGTTTATCTTTTTATTTCATAAGAATTAAATAAATAGATTTATAGCTCCTCAGTTTTCTAATATAATAAATATACAGAATTCCACATTTGAAAAAAGCTCTTTGCAGTCAATGATAAATTTTAAGAGTGCAAAGACCAAACAGCTTGAGAATCACTGTGTAGAGTAAAGCTAAAAGGAATCTCATAATAAAAATTTGTGGGGAGAAATAATCACAGTAGAATCACAGGATATTTTATATAGAAAATCTTTGACCATCTATTCCAGGCCTTGGGGAAATAGCAGTGAGAAGCCTGCAGGTCCCACAAGAAGCACACGTTATAGTGAAGTGAGCCATGTAAGAAACCCATAAACAAATAAATATACAGCGGGTGTCAAAAAAATGTATACATATTTTAAGAAAGGAAAAAACTGTATTAAAATAGTAATACTCAATATATGCTGATAACAAAAGATGAGTACAAGTCACATTTGACTTCTGTAATTCCAAGAGGTGCTCCAAGTGGTTACCATCAGCATCCAGACACTTCTGATTATGATGAATTACTGCTTGAGCAAAGTTGGCCAAAGTGTCTATTGTATACATTTTTTTGGCACCCCGAGTATTCAAACAGTGACATGTTTCATAAATAATACAAAACAAATTATGGAAATAAAGAGTGACTAGCAGACATGAGCAGAGAAGAGGTTTTATTTTAGCTGGTCCAGGAATGCCTCTGTGAGGAGGTGACAGTAAAGTTTAGGTCTAACCAGACTTTTGAAGGAGAGGACTGGGTAGAAGGAGAAGAGATTTCTGCGAAAGGGACTATAAGAAGCACCTTTCTAGAGATGGGAACAATTTTTTTTTTTTTCTAAAAAGGCCAGTGTCTTTGAGCTCTTACCAAAGGAGAAAGTCTAATTTTATCTTCTTCATAACCATATGAAGCAAGGGTTATTATTCTGATTTCACAGATATAATGACAGAAATGGAGAATTTTTAAACATTGTTCATTGCCATAGAGCCAATAATTTGCAGAATTAGGCTTTTAAAAGTATATTCTAAATCAATCCTGTGTAATGTATCTCTGAGAGGTGGTCCTAAGCGAAATAAAGTAGTGGATGGGGTTGGTGGGAGGGGCAGAGTAAATATTCAGAGAAATTTAATGGTCTCCACTTGTCCTAATTCTAATTACAAGCAAAGCACCTCTTATATGTCTACAGCTCTACTGGATATTATAAGGAGGGATAGTATCACTTAAAAGTTTAAAGTCCTATCTTGTGGTTAAAGAACCAATATTGTAAATATAAAGGTCAAGTGAATGGCATTTGAAGTAAATAAAATAGGACTGTATAAAAGAGAGATCAGATTTAGAATTGGCTTGCAGATAGCTGAGATCACACAATCAATTTTTGTTTTTGTTTTATACTCATTCCTACAAACAAAAGTTAAACATGCCCTAATTTAATAAAATTAAAAATAGAAAAATTAATGTTTATCAGAGTGCTAAATTAGCAGATGAATATATAAATTATCAAAGATTTGAATCCTTTTCAATGGATTTACTACCCAGTGACTGCTCTTAATTAATTTAATATCAGTTAACAGATCATAGTATTTAAGAGAAGGTACAGAACAAAGGACCTGGAAGTGAAATAATTTAGAAAATGCTGCTAACTGTTGCCAATCAATCAAAAATAGAGATAAGCTTTTTTTAAAAAAAATTAGGAATAAATGATAAAATAGTATAAGGACTTACAGGCATTTGATTTATATTAAAATTGCTAGGGCCCATCTAGTGTATATAATATAAGATACTAAGTTTTCATTTAATTAAAAACAAAATACACAAGTAAACAAACAAAAAAAGCACCTCCCCATGTACCACGGAATCATAGGTGCCACAAATATATTTTAAATGTATTAGCATAAAGATGAATGAATTATTTTGCTTCCAGAAGTATTTATTTAAGTCTTAAATGTAAACAATTCTCCCCTAACTGTGAAGGAGTAGATTTAATTTTATCCATAAATTCTCATAGCCTTTTGTGTTTTTCCCTAAGCACTCTTCAGATTAATGTATTCATTTAAACATTTCATCAATATCTCCTCTACCACACTTGAAACTCCTTAAGAGCTGTCACTGTGTGACTGTTTATTCATCTTGGACCAGAGTACACAGTAGGATTTCAGTACTTCTACAATTTTTGGTGGAATAAATTTATGTGTTTCAGCTGTTGACAAACAGGATTTTGTGTTGTCCTGTGATCAAACATCATTAAACACCATGAAATTCTGTGTGAACCTTTTCTAATGTACTCTGAAGCACCAAATATGATCCTTTTTTCTTAACTGTCTGGGATTTTTTTTTAAATGAATTAATACCAATGCATTAATGCCTAGTACTGTGTCAACTGGACTATCTGTTTAGTTAGCCAAACCCCCAACACACACATTTAAAGATTTCTATAGTCAGAGAGGATATCTGAAGGCAATGTGCCACTAATAATGGAAATTCAAGCATATAGACAACTTTTTGAGAGTTAGATTGTGGAAAAAAGAAACATTTAGTGGTGTGAACAATATACTGCATACATAATTATCAATGTGCTTACATTTAAAATGGTGTGATAGACAAGGTTTTCTGATCTTGACTCACTGATCATTTGTTGGTAGCTATGATGTTTCTTATACAGCACAAAGAGGAAAACGATTATAAATAGATGTTCTAACTCAATTGGGATATAGCTTAAAATTTCTATAGTCAGTATGAAAGTAAATTAGAATGTGGAAATATGAAGAAAAAAACAAAATGAAGGCAATATAATCTAGTCCTAGATTATTTCAAATGGAAATGTTGCCTTTTGATGTGGTTTTTGAACACTTATTTGAAAAAAAGTCATTAGTGGCACTTACCTGCAATTATCAACATTCAGTTTTTTCACTGCCTTAGATGGAATGAAAGATCCCCAATTATTTACTTCTACAGCTTCTATGCAGCCAGTAAAATTCTCGACTGGACCAGAAATCTAAGAGAGAGAGAGAGAGAGAGAGAGAGAGAGAGAGAGAGAGAGAGAGAGAGAGAGAGAGAGAGAGAGAGAGAAAATTTATATGATTTTCTTCATAAATGGTCAGGACATGGAATCAGATTGTAGGCTGATTTCATCTATTCAACATATTAGTAGAAAGTAATTCAACTGTTTCCATAAATGTCATTCCAAAAATTAGTAGAAAAATACCACCTTATTCAAAAGTTATGTGAAGTCTGAAATTTTATTACATGAAATACACTAAGTCACATACATATGAATAAAGAAAACATTTCCATTATTACAGTGTATTATCATTGAAAAATAGGAGAAAAGCTGATACACTCCTCTTCCCTTCAAGGTGTTACACTTTTCCATCTTTTGCCTTTGTTCCTTGTATTTTTCCTTTCAGACATTAGTACTTTGTTCCGCCACAACTATAGAAACATCAAGAAAAATTGCTCTTTTCCAGGTAAAAGGATACAGAGTAAGCTACAAATCCTTGTGACATCCTACAGCCATGATGCTTTCTGCACACCTTTTGTGTTCAGTCATGTGGCCTACCCTTTTTAAGAATAATCTGGGCAAAAAAGAAATGTATCTAGAAATATTGCCGTAGGGCCAAAAGAAAATAAGGACATTGGAAAGCATTTGTTTTGATGAACAAATATAACCTCTTAAAGATACACAGACATGTGACTTTTCATTTTATTCTCTGTGAAAATATAATACTACATGAGTAATTTTATGTCTATATAAATTTATATTTAAGTGAAAAAGAGAAATGGAAAAACTAAAAGGGGGCACATCTCAGAATTCAATAGCTAGAAATGAGCATCTATTTCAAGTTCTGTTTTCTGTTATGCTCTCAGTATTTTACAAAATTTTAAGCTAACATGGACTGACTTATGACCAGGGCAATCACTGAATTTATACACTGAAAACTAAGGTGCTTTCCGATTTTTGAATTAAAACTATTCACTATGAGCATTCTCAAGACTTGGTTTCTCATTGAGCCCAATACCGTGATTAGTAAATGATAAAATAAGGCCTTTACCATATTTAGAAATTTTATGGCGAACATATTTTATTTCATCTTTTATAGTCTTAGTTTAAAAACCTTTAAATATTTTCATCCTCTTTCTGATGTAGGTTCAAATGTACTGCAAACCCTTTCAACAAGTAACACTCTGTCAAGTGTCAAAATGAATGAAATAGAAAATAAAACAATATTTCACACACTGTTTATAAAAAAGTCAGTTGGTTACAAGAAAAACAGAAACATTTGGCTCTATGTGCTACAGAAGGAAAAGTATTAATTTATAACAGTTCGCTTAAAGATTTTGTAATTAGCTTCATTAATCTTTTAGGTTTTCACATTTAATGTTTATTTTATCACAGTTATACATAAACCTAGTTTTTAAATTTTAAAGTTTATTCTACCTCTTCTGAAATACCACAAGGATGTTAATTAGCATAGTTTACAATGCAAAACATTAAACAAAATATAAAATGACTTCACAAAAAATGCTTTTGATTGTTATAACTGTGAAAGTTAGAACTCATCAAATGGCATAACGTATGTTCAAATTTAACTTACATTTTCTATGTTCGTGAAGATCCTTATTTATGAAGATGAAGAGTAAAGAGAAACTATAGATTTTTTTTTTTTTTTGAAGATTTTATTGGGGAATTGAGGGTGGGGAACAGCGTTGGGGAATCAGGGAAGGGGAACAGTCAAGTTGCTGTCTTTCTGTTCTTCAGTCTAGTTGCAGAGGACGTTGCTTCACTGTTGGTATCATCATCGCGCTCTTCCCAGATGAGGCAGATCAGTCGCCGGCCTCTGGATGGTCGCTCACCGCGGCTATTGGCAGCTCGCGCTGACTGCCAGCCGCTCACGCTGGCTGCTGGCCACTCCCTGTAGCGTATGGCAGCCCACTGCAGCAGGGGCTGCAGCCCACACCATCGCCGGGACTCGCACAGCCCAGCTTCAGGTGGAGCTGTTGTTAGCTGTGGAGGGCAGTGTCACTGGTCCTCATATGTGGGATCTGAACTGGGGCCGCCGGCATCCAAAAACCAGCGCTTAACCAATGCGCCACTCAGCCGGCCCAAGAAACTATAGCTTTTTAAATAAATATGAAGTCACCAGCGAGCAATGAAAAATGCTCTAAAAAGAAAATGATTCTATAATTACTCTATTGAGACACCTCTTAGAATTCTATGATTCAATGACATTTATATATTATGGATTAAAAATAAATATTAATTTATTCATCATGGACTTTGAAAAAAGGCAAGGAAAAATTTCCACAGCCTTTACATTTGAATGAATTCAAAATCCTTTCCTATGTTTTCATAGACTCACAGCTCTCCAGCTTTCACACATTAACTTCAGGCAGTCTTGTTCAGGGTGGGTTATTTGGCCTCCAAATTTTCATGTAAGCCTTTTTTACTTTGAATATGGAAATTTTATTTTGAAGAAATAAGTCAAACTTGTACCCAGAAATACTAAATCTGAATATTAAATTCCAATCACATGGTTTTCAGATAATTTGTATTGTTGAGAAAAATTTGTCTCTGGATTTGATAATTTATAGTAACCTGGTTAGTTAGGTCTCTGGGACAAGATTCTTAAAAGTAAAAGTGAAACGTAACAGGCATAATTTATATGACAAGATACAATGTAACAGTACATAATAGATTTGTTAAGGACTAGAAATCATGAAGTCACCCATATTAGATTACAGGAATGCTACTGTGGCCTGTTATCTTCCTTCCAATGAGAAAAAATATTGCACTCACATATGTTTCTGCAATTTCCAGTTCTTATTTTTATTCAAGACAAATAATGACTCCCAGTTATTTCTAAACAATGTAAAATGGCAATGTAGTATACCACCACACAGCAACAGAATATGACTCATTGAGCAGTAATATAATAGTAATAGAGTTCTTATTATTTAAAACTTCAAACTTGAGTTGCATCAAAGTTCTAAATATATTTTCAATACCATATATTTAATTTTTTCTACCTCTATATTAGCAGAAGAAATTTTAAATCTATTTCTGGCTTTTTTTTTTCTTTTATTGTGAAATAAATATATATATATATATTTTTAAATTAGCTTCAGGTGTTCAACACAGTGCAGTAGTTATACTTTTGACCCCTCAAAGTGACAACCCCTCCCCCAATTCACCACCCCACTCGTCCCCCCCATATGATACATATCTATTACAATTCTTTTGACTCCCTTCCACAGTATAATGCACATCCCGTGACTATCTACATATTCAATTACAGTTGGCATAGAATATTGTACAACATCAGTTTCAGGTATACAGTGCAGTGATCAAGTCTCTACTCCACCCATGAAGTGGTCTCCCTAACAAAACATGTGACCATCTGACACCCCACAAAATCTTTACAACATTATTATATTCCCTGAACTGTCTTTCATATCCCTGTGACAATATTGTAGTTACCTATTTATGCTGTCTAATCCCTCCCCTTCTCCCTCATCCCCACCCCTCTCCCAAATAGCAACCCTGGTTTTCCTCTCTATCTATGAGACTGTTTCTGTTTACTTTGCTCATTCATTCAGTTTTTCAGATTCCACATGTAAGTGAGATCATATGGTATTTATCTTTCTCCGACTGACTTATTTCACTTAACATAATAGTTTCTAGGTCCATCCATATAGTTGCAAATGGTACGATTTCATTCTTCTTTATTGCAGAGTAATACTCCATTGTATAAATGTACCACAGTTTCTTAATCCAGTCATCTACCGATGGGCATTTTGGTTGTTTCCAAGTCTTGGTTATTGTAAATAGCGCTGCAATAAACACAGGGGAGCATATATTTTTTTTTAATTAGTGTCTTGGATTCTTCGGGGTAGATACCCAAGAGTGGAATTGCTGGGTCATATGGTAGTTCCATTTCCAGTTTTTTGAGATACCTCATACTGATTTCCATAAAGCTGTACCAATTTGCAGTCCCACCAACAGTGCACCAAGGTTCCCTTTTCTCCACACCCTCGCCAGCACTTGTTGTTTGTTGATTTATTGATGATAGCCATTCTGACTGGAGTGAGGTGGTATGTCATTGTGGTTTTTATTTGCATTTCTCTGATGATTAGTGAGGATGAACATTTTTTCATAGGCCTGTTGGCCATCTATATGTCCTCTTTAGAAACATGCCTCTTCATATCCTCTGCCCATTTTTTAATTGGGTTGTTTGTTTTTTTGGTGTTGAGTTTCATGAGTGTTTTATAAATTTTGGATATTAAGCCCTTATCAGATATATCGTTGGCAAATATTTTCTCTCATTCTGTAGGCTGATTGATGATTTTCTTTGTTGTGAAACAACTTTTAAGTTTGATGTAATCTCGTATGTTCATTTTTTCTTTTATTTCCCTTGCCTTAGGGGATATATCAGTAAAAATATTACTCAGGGTAATGTCTGCAAACGTACTCCTTACGTTTTCTTCTAGATGTTTTATGGTTTCAGGTCTTACATTTAAGTCTTTAATCCATTTTGAGTTTGTTCTCGTTTATGGTGTAAGTGGGTGGTCCATTTTCATTTTTTGCACTGTCAGTTCAATTTTCCCAGCATCATTTATTAAATAGACTATCTTTACTCCAATGTAAATTATTACTTCCATTGTCATAGATTAAATGACTGTATATGGATGGATTTATTCCTGGGCTCTCTATTCTGTTCCACTGCTCTATGTGTCTGTTTTTATGCCAGTACTATACTGTTTTGATTACTGTAGCCTTGTAGTATGTTTTGATGTCAGGTAGTGTGATGACTCCCACTTTGTACTTATTTCTCAAGATTGCCGTGGCTATTCGGGGTCTTTTGTGGTCCCACATAAATTTTAGGTTTCTATCTTCTATTTTTGAGAAAAATGTCCTTGGTAGTTTGATTGGAATTGCATTGAATCTATATATTGCCTTAGGTAGTATTGACATTTTAACTATATTAATTCTTCCTATCCATGAGCATGGTATGGATTTCCATTTATTTGTATCTTCTTTGATTTCTTTCTTCAGTGTCTCATGATTTTCTGCGTACAGGTCTTTTATTTCTTTAGTTAAATTGATTCCTAGATATTTTATTGTTTTTGAAGCAATTGTAAATGGGATTGATTTCCTGATTTCTTCTTCTGATAGTTTATTATTGGTGTATACAAATGTAACTGATTTCTGAATATTAATTTTGTATCCTGATACTTTACCAAATTCGTTTATCAGTTCCAGCAGTTTTTTGGTGGAGTCTTTGGAATTCTCTATATACAGTATCATGTCATCTGTATGTAATGACAATTTTAATGCCTCTTTTCCAATTTGGATGCCTTTAGTTTCATCTTCTTGTCTGATTGCTGTGGCCAGAACTTCCAGAACTATGTTAAATAGAAGTGGTAAAAGTGGGCAGCCTTGTCTTGTTCCTGATCTTAAGGGAAAGCTTTTAGCCTTTCCCCATTGAGTACGATATTTGCTGTGGGCTTATCATATATGGCTTTTATTATGTTGAGATATTATCCCACTATTCCCACTTTGCTAAGAGTTTTTATCATAAATGGCTGCTAAATTTTGTCAAATGCCTTTTCTGCATCTATTGATATGATCATATGATTTGTATTTTTCATTTTGTTAATGTGATGTATTATGATAATTGATTTGTGGATATTGAACCAACCTTACATACCAGGAATGAACCCCACTTGATCTGGTGTATGATCTTTTTAATGAGATGCTGAATTCAGTTTGCTAGTATTTTGTTGAGAATTTTTGCATCTATGTTCATTAGGTATATCGGCCTGTAGTTTTCCTTTTCTGTAATATCTTTGTCTGACTTAAGAATCAGGGTGATAATGGCTTTATAAAAAGAGTTTGGGAGCCTTACCTCCTTCTGTATTTTTTTGGAATAGTTTGGGAACAATAGGTATTAATTCTTTTTTGAATGTTTTGTAAAATTCACCTGTGAAGCCATATGTTTCAGTGCTTTAGTTTGTTGGAAGATTGTTGATTAGTGATTCAATTTCTTTGGCAGTAATCAGTCTGTTCAGAGTTTCTGTTTCTTTTTGGTTCAGACTTGGTAGATTGTATACTACTAGAAATTTATCCATTTCTTTCAGATTGTCTAATTTGTTAGCATATAGTTGCTCATAGTATTTTCCTAAAACTTTCTGTATTTCTGTGGTATCTGTTGTCGCTTCTCCTCTTTCATTTCTGATTTTATTAATTTGGGTCCTCTCTTTTTCTTCGTGAGTCTGGCTAAGGATTTGTCAATTTTGTTTATCTTTTCAAAAAACCAACTCTTGGGTTCATTGATCTTTTGTATTGATTTTTTGTTCTCTATTTCATTTATTTTTGCTCTGGTCTTTATTATTTTCTTCCTTATACTCCCTTTAGGCTTGTTGTGCTGTTCTTTTTCGAGTTTCCTTAGGTGTAAAGATAGTCTGTTGATTTGAGATTTTTCTTCCCTGTTAGGTAGGCCTGCACTGCTATGAACTTCTCTCTCAGGACTGCTTTTGCTGCATCCCAGAGATTTTGCGTCATGGTGTTTTCAGTTTCGTTTGTCTCGAGGTATATTTTGATTTTCTCCTTGATCTCATTTTTTACCCACTCACTATTTAGTAGCATGCTACTTAGCCTCCATGTATTTGTAAGCTTTCCAGATTTCTTCTTATAATTGATTTCTAGTTTCATAGCACTGTGGTCAGAGAAGACACTTGATATGATTTGAATCTTCTTAAATTTGTTGAGACTTGTTTTGTGGCCAGACCTTTGGTCTATCTTGGAAAATGTTCCATGTGCACTTGAGAAGAATGTATATTCTGTAGCTTTGGGGTGAAATCCTCTAAAAATATCAATTCAATCCAGCTGGTCTAAAGTGTCATTTAAGTCTATGTCCGTGATGATTTTTCTGGAGGATCTGTCCATTGGTGACAACGGGGTATTGAAGTCTCCTAATATGATCGTGTTACTGTTGATCTCTGTCAAAATCTGTTTTGTGTATTTAGGAGCTCCTATATTGGGTGCATAGATGTTTACTAGGGTTATGTCCTCTTGTTGAATCGTTCCCTTTATGATTATATAGTGCCCTTCTTTGTCTTTTATTGTAGTCTTATTTTAAAGTATATTTTGTCCGAAATAAGTATTGCTACTCCAGCTTTTTTCTGATTTCCATTTGCATGAAACATTTTACTCCATCCCTTTACTTTCAGTCTGTATGTGTCTTTTGATCTGAGATGAGTCTCTTGTAGACAGCGTATGCATGGGTCCTGTTTTCTTATCCACTCAGCCACTCTGTGTCTTTTAATTGGAGCATTTAGCTCATTCACATTTAAAGTGATTTCTGATAGGTGCATATTTATTGCCATTTTGTTATTTGTATTTCTTGTCATCCTGGGTTACTTTGTTTTCCACTTCTATTGTTTAAAAAAGCCCTTTTAACATTTCCTATATTGCTGGCTTGGTGGTAATGAAGTCCTTAAGCTTATTTTTTTCTGAGAAGCTCATTCTCTCTCCTTCAATTTTAAGTGATAGGTGTGCTGGGTAGAGCAATCTTGGTTGTAGACCTTTATTTTGTGTCACTTTGAATATCTCCTGCCACTCCCTTCTGGCCTGCACAGTTTCTGAAGAAAAGTCAGCTGTTAGTCTTATAGGAGTTCCTTTGTATGCAATCTGCTGTCTTTCTCTTGCTGCTTTTAGGATTCTGTCTTTGTCTTTAAGCATTGCCATTTTAACTATGATGTGTCTTGTTGTGGGCCTGTTTTGATTCAGCCTCTTTGGAACTCTCTGCACATCCTGGGCTTGTATGTCCATTTCCTTCACCAGGATAGGGAAGTTTTGAGTCATTATTTCTTTAAATACATTCTCAATCCCTTGCTTCTTCTCTTCTCCTTCTGGTATTCTTATGATGTGAGAGGTTTTTGCGTTTCATGTTGTCCCAGAGGTCTCTTAAATTATTTTCAGTCTTTTTTATTCTTTTTTCTTTTTGTTGTTCCAGCTGGGTGATTTCTACTATTTTGTCTTTTAATTCGCTGATCCACTCCTCTGCTTCATCTAGTCTACTGGTGATTCCTTTGAGTGTGTTCTTCATTTCAGTTATGGTATTCTTTAGTTCTAATTGGTTGTTTTTTATGGTTTCCTTATCCTTCTTTATGTCCTCATTAAGTTCCTTAAACATTCTTATCATCACTGTTCCAAACTCTGTCTCTGAAAATTGGTATACCTCTGTTTCATTTAGTTCCATTTCTAGAGTTTTCTTCTTGTTTATTTGGGACATGTTTCTTTGTTTCTTCATTCTGGCTGTCGTTCTGTGAATGCTCCGATGTATTAGATAGATCCCTGGGTCTCCATGCCGGGTGGGAAGCCGGGGCTACCGAGGGGACGTTGGCTTGCTGCAAGGCCAGTGCAGCTCCCATGTGGCCTCCTCTAGGGCGCCCACCCCCCAACTTTCTTGTGCTGCCGGCCGAGCCCACCGACACTCACCTTCAGACTGTTCTGAGGCTCCAGGATCTTCTCCTGAGTTCTCTTAAAAACCGCAGGGAAAGTTTTCTCTGCTTCTCTGTCAAGCATGCCTTGTCTTCTACTTCTCCTCCTATTTCTGGCTTTTGATGGATGGCTCTTCCTCTCACTCCTTTAAAGAGAGTTGAAGTCAGTGAATTATCTGTACTGTGTAAATGAGGTTCTGTATTAATATTTAATAGCAGTGACACAAGTTTAGAAAGAGAGCCTTCATGATTATAGTTTAGACTGCATATAAAATACTTAAAATTTATAAATAAATAACTTTAAATACAATGATACAATCTCAATATTTTGAAAATTATGTGTCTAAAAATGTGATGTTATTTAAGAAAATCATGAAATTGAAGGAATGTTCATTTGTAATTTTCCTGACAGAGCAGACACAATTACTTGAATATGGATTATTGATTAGCCTGCTATTAGATGTTAATTTCAATAGCTAATTTCTCATTCTTTTGAATCAGTAGGTTATAAGTTCTTTCTATTTACATTGTTATTGTTCCTTATGTTTCTAGAGGTTCACCAGTGTATGTAATGGAACCAATTAGGATGAATTCAAATGACCTTTTAGTTCAGTGAATTTTGAAAACCAATAAAATTGGTTTGGAATCAATTAATAGTCAACTGATATTACAAAAACAATACCTTATTATAAAATATTTTATCAATTATTTGTTTTGAAAGTCCTATATTATATATACTGTAGCTATTTGATAAATTTTTAAGAAATATGAAAAATAGGGATTCTTTAAAGATAGCAATAGTAATTGAGTAAATAAATGGTTTTCATACTGCATGATCTGAGGAGATTAAATGTTTCTCAGAAAACTTCAGGGAACTTTGTTGAGCAGGAGGAGAAAGACTGTGAGTGGGGAATCTGCTCCCACATTACAAAGGGATAATTTTACTTTTATCTGCTTCATATGTTGGCTTTCTACATTAAAACTTCTTTGAACAAAGCCTTTATTGCTAAAATATTACTTGCATCATGAATTAAACTAAATACTTAGAGGAAAAATTTTGAAGATGTGTGTGTTTGAGTGTGAGTAGAGGAGATATATATAATGTCTATCCATTATTTACATATTATCTCTATCTATCTTTCTATCTATCTACCTTTTAACATCTATCTATCACCTATATTTAACTTACATAGAACATCCATGTTAAACTGCCATAATACCTTCCCTCTCTGCTGCTGCAATGATGTTTTATTTTCTAAGTGTTCTTCAGCATTGTGTGTCAGTCCCATTGTGGCACTTTTCATTCCTTTTTGCAGTTCCAAGTTTTCATGTGGTACAATTTTCCTACAAGCTAAAGAACTTCCTTTAACATTTCTTATAATGTAGGTGTGATGGAGGCATATTTCCTCATTTTTTGCCAGAAAATACCATTCATTTGCAATATTTTAAATTATGCTTTTGGTGAATTTATATGTCGAAATTTTTTTTTTTTTTTTTTTTTTTTGAGGATAGTGTCACTGGCACTCATATGTGGGACCCGAACCGGGGCTGCTGGCTTCCCAAGCCAGTGCTTAACCACCGTGCCATACGGCCGGCCCTATATGTTGAAATTTTTAAAATTATTTTTATTTCAGCACTTGAAATATGTTGTTCATTTGTCTTTTGGTTTGTACTGCTTCTGATGAAAAGTCAGTGATCATTTTCTTTTTATTAGGTTTTATTGAGACATTGAATTTATGGGTTGATATTTTTCATCAAATTCAGACAATTTCGGTCATTATTTTTTCAAAGAAAGTTTTTTGTCCCTCTTTCTGTATCTTTTGAAACTCCAATTAGCTGTTATTATTGTCCTACAGGTCATTGAGTTTCTGTTCATTTTTTTGCACCTTTTAAAGCCTGCTTCACTGTAGTTAGTTTCTATTCCTGTGTATTCAAGTTCAATGGTCCTTCCTTTTGTAGTGTGTAATGTGTAGTAAGAAAATACACTTCAGATATTATATTTTCTTTTTAGTAGTTCTACTTGTTTCTTTTTTATAGTTAGTTTTTGTAGATGATTTTACTATTTTTTTATAGTTTCCATTTTTCTTCTCTTCAAGATCATGTTTTCTTTCAGTCCTTAGACAAGTTTATTATAACCATTTTAATGAATATGCATTCCAATTACATAATCTCTATGATTTCTTGATCCGTTTCCCTTGACTCATTTTTATATTAATTATGGTTCACAGTTTCTTGCTTCTTTCCATGTCTGATAATTTTTTTTGTTGGATATAGGACATTATTGTTATTTTGGTGTGTTTCCCCACATTAAAAACAAATCAAATTGTTTATGGATAAGGATAGTCTAGTACCAATAATCATTCACAGATCACCCATCTGCTTTTTCTTAAATAAAAAATTTTACATGGCTTATAGAATAAATAGTTCCCAGTACCAATCTCTGTTCAATTTTCACTTTTCTATCAATTTATTCTAGTATTAGCTTTCAAGCTTCTAAATAACATATTCACACTCTAGTGTATTAAATATTCAATTTCACACATTTTTGCAGATTTTTTTTTTATGTAAGATTGTATCTATACCATCAATAATGATTTTTGGCTATACAAATAGTCAGCATTATAGTAATCATAATTTTAGTTACATCATAGTTTTGACTAAAGTGTTTATTGTTTACATTATTACTATATAATTTTTCATAGACAAGCCATAAAATGAACATTGTCAACATTTTCTTTCTCATGCAACAGTTCTAACTGGATCTTGTAATTTTTTTTTTTTTTATGTTCTAATGAAAACATGTTTTTAAAAGAAAACCACAAAACACAAAGTTATAAAACAGAACATGAGTATATTTCAATACACAACTTGTGTACAATCGTCAAATAAAACACCACAGTAAAATGACAGCAACATGTGTTGCATTTATTTGCATGACAAATGGCTAACATCTTTAGTCATATATGAGCTCTTAGAAACCATTAACCAAGACACTAACATTTGAAGGGAAATGAAAAAAAACAAGGAGAATGAAATAATACAAATTCAAATGACCATGAATAAGGATACATGAAAATGATTGAGCTGAACAATGACGGAAGAGCACTGTCAAGGATTTAAAACACCAGGATTTAACGTTTGCACAATTTTGAATAGTTTTGTACAGTTTGAACTCTCATAAACTCTGGGAGACAGACTGGGGAGGAACACATTTCTACAACTAGGGGGAAATCTGCCGTTTTAATTCAAAATATTTATTTTAAATATCCTTAGTCCTAGCTCTTCAAATTCATTGGAATTATTTCAAAAAATTACTTGAACAAATTCAAAATAATTTATATATAAGTATGTTTACTGTGTAGAAAATATGGGTCCAAAAACACTCCTTACGCATTAATGTGTTCACCACAACCCAGAAAACGTGCAGAAAAATTCATTGATAGTAGATAACATTGGGGAGTGAAATTTCAAATGAAAACAAAGGCATTTGAAGTACAACTATTAGATTTAAATTTCTATGTCCTCTGAAATCTCAAAAAACAGTTTTTGTGAATAAATTTTAAATTTATCATGAGGGTATAAATGGGCTCTAATATATGGTGATGGAAGGAGAACCGACTCTGGGTGGTGAACACACAAAGTGATATATAAATGATGTATTACAGAATTGCACACCTGATACCTATGTGACTTTACTAACTATTGTCACCCCAATAAACTTTAATTAAACAAGATTTACCCTAGGATAAGTGAAAATTATAAATACATGCACTTATACTCAGGGGAGCGCTGGAACGAAGCCTCCCAACTACACCTCCTAAGCATCTCTGTAAAAATGTCTCCGCGTTCAGATCCTGAGACCCAGGCCCAGTCAACGTGCCTGGTCCGGTTCTCTGCAGTGACACCCTTTAGGTCATGTTCAAACATGAACTTTTGCTCAGTCCCATTTTTCTGATCTGCAAGGAGTGTCCACTGGCACACACAAAATGAGTCTCCATATTTTATGAAGACCATCTTCCGGTTTCCTTGAAGAAGGCAGAAGCCATGGCATCAGATTCCTATTCGGTCACCACCTCCTGTGGTTCCCAGTTAAGACGCATGAATTAAACATTCCATAGAAAGAGGGATGTTCCTGATGTCAGCTGTCCTCAGGTTATCTGCGAATATGTTTCTTTCATCGTATTCACCTGATTCACCTCCTTCTCCCCATCCTCCCTTCTTTTCGTGGCTAATCGGATCTTGTAATTTTTTATTGGATTAATGTTTATATTCCACCCATCCTCAAACTCTCTGCCAGAAGTATAAATTTTTCCTCAATAATTCAAGTTCTATGAACACTTATGACTTTGATTCTCCTCTTTTAATTTGAATTTTCACAATCTCTTCACTATCATATTCCTAATTCATTTTATGGCTGCCCTCTGATGAATACAATCCTATCTGGAATCCATATGTTACTTCATATTTAATTCACTCCTTTTGTGGTATATTCATTAATAATTTAAGCAAATTTGATCAGTACCAGCTTCAAACTGACCAAAGCAACTGAAAAATCATAAAGCAATACAGGTATAATGCAATTAAGTTTTCAGTAATACTATTGGGTTTTTGGAAAAGTCATGATGTATTTGTCTGTTTTTTGTTGCAAAAATGCGTCATGACTTTTCTGACAACCCAGTATTTTGGGGGTAGTGATGTATGGTTATTTTGAGATAGATGTCTGTTGATTTTGGGATAAATCAAATATGTATGAAGACAGTGTCTTCAGAAGGTTTGGCATGTTTGGAAGGAGACGAACTAAAAATTATACAGTTCTCCATTTGGATTGCAATTATCAGTATTAGCTCATGAGGTTTTTTTGTTTTTGTTTTTGTCTTATTTTGTTTTGGTTTTTAAATTTTTTTTCATAGCAACAAAATATTTTTCCTACTGACAAGACTAGAAAATGTTAACTACTGACAAGACTAGAAAAGAGATGATGACAAGGCAGTAGCAAAGAGTGGCTCAAGATTCCATATGTGATCTCTAAATACATCCTATTTCACACCAAAAGGAATTTGAGTTTCTTGGAAAAATGTCTAATTCTTCATTAAAAAGAAAAAGATGAGAAAACATGGAAACTTTATAGTACAAAGAATCTAATTTCTCCAATAAAATTCAGCATGAAAATAAAAATAGAAGATACTATACATCAAATGATATTTGAAAGGCATATTCAACAATAACAATACATGGATCTTATGAGGTTTAAGTTATTTGGTGTGTTTGATTACTACAAACTGTATTTTTAAAGAAGATCATTAAATAGGAAAGTGTGAAACTAGCTGGATATATGATAGTAAGAAATTATTATTAATGTTTAAGTGTGATAATGCAATTGTTATCATGTACTTTTGAAGATTTCTTAGCTTAAAGAGATATGTATAGATTTGCAAATAAAGTGTTCTGATATCAGAGATATGCTTCCAAAACATCTAGAAGATGGAGTGTGGAGTATTCACTTAAAAGTTAGATGAACTAAGACAGGCTGTCTTTTTATATTTGTTGAAGCTGGTAGATGGCTATAGTGAGTTCATCATGACTCTCACTTCATCTGCATATATTTGAAGCTTTGTAAAAAAAATCAAAGTCCCCTTTTACCATAGGCACTCCATCACTATTTCTACTCATGTTTACGTAACTTCCTCCCTAATGTCATGGCATCCCAAGCAGTTCTCTGACTCTAGTATATTGGTTTAAAAATGCTCTAGTTGTTACAAAATCTGCATTTGTCCTGATAGTTCCAAATTGTTTGCTTGTTTTCTTACCTACTTCTTTTTTAAAAAAATGTAAACTCAGTGAATTGTACCACTCTCTCTTCTTCATGGCACTCCTCCCTTACTCTCACCTTTCAAGCTCTTGCCCCCAAAATAAGAAATTTGCCTTATTTCTGTGCATTTTAGTCTCTCAACATTTACTTACCAAGGAAGGTACATAATATTGTATGAAAGTAAATCACTTAGTGTTTTAGGAAACAAGATCCCGTGCTTCTATTTTAACACTGAAAACTTTTCATCGCTTCCGTTTGCAACCATCAGAATAGGGAAAAAAAAACACCCTTGTTAAAAGGGTTCGATGATAAAAGATGTTTTCCATACTAATAGCAATGATCTTTTTTAAAACTAGTAACCAATATCTATTGACTATTATTACATTGTTGTCTCATTTGCTTCCATAATAATTGTATGATATAGATTCTATAAATATTTCTGTTCGCTATCTATTGTTTACTATTTCTATTATTGGTATTCTAGGAAGACCACGTATTTCTCTAGCATCATATTTACATATAGATGGTCTTCAACCAAAGAGATTTTTGGTCTTCCTTTGAATATCAGTTCTTACTAGGAAAAAGGTTTTATGCAGGCTCAGCTCAGCTCCTCTCTTCTCTCTTTTATGAGAAGCCAGCCATTCTAAAGGAGGTAAATTTTCTACTCTATGTTGAAGAGTCCTCCGTGAAGTTGACAAACTGTATTCAGCTGAGTTTAATGTTTTATTCTAGGCCAAAACATTTGAAAGCCCACTACTTGAAGGTCTAAATCCACATCTCTAACTTAGATACTATCAATCACAAAGCTGATAAAATGTATCTTCATTTCTCTGATGCCTTGCATGTGCTATTCAAAGTGTTCTAAGCTTGTTTGGGAAAGGGAGTTCTTTTAAATCTCACCAGTCTCTGTTAAGTGTTGGATATTAGGTAATTTGCCCAAGTCACAAACCTAGAATATGGCATAACTAGACTATATTTTAGACCATGGACCTAGAGATGGTGTTCTTCCTTACTTCTCTACATGGAAGGTCTCTAAATCTTGTTTGCTCTCCCTTTACCTACTATGGATTTGGCATTATTGTGCTGTTCAAATATTGTGAATGATGGTTTGTTGAAGGTTTCTTAGCATTGTATACTTTTAACTCAAATGCTTTTATCAGGAATTTTAATTCATTATGGATCATTACACAATTATTGTGTTTCAACATGAAGGCAGCATATTGTGTTATATTCTGTGCCTTGTTTGCTTTTGATCTTATAACCAATTAAAAATATGTTAAAATTAGAAAAAACAATTCTGTTATACATCAGCACTGCTATAGACAGAACATGCTCCCCCCTTCCAGGGCATATGTTGAAACCTAATCTCCAATCGAAGGTATTTGGAGGTGGGTTATTGGGAAGGTGATTAGGTCATAAGGTGGAGCCCTCATGAATGGGATTAGTGGCTTTATAAAAGAGGCTCTAGGAAGAACCTATACCTCAACCCTTTCACCATGTGAGGACAGGGTCAGAAGATGGCCATTTATGAACCAGGAAGAGGGCTCTTGCCAGACACAGAATGCGCTGGCACTGTGATCCTGGACATCTCAGCCTCTAGAACTGTGAGAAATAAATGTTTGTTGTTTAAGTCACCCAGTCTGTGGTATTCTGTTATAGTGGTCTGAATGGACTAAGACAACAATCTTATTGTACATTCATTAGTATTGGTAAAAGAATAATTGCATTGTATTACAATGCGTGAATGTGTGGTATTACTTTCAATTAATTAGAAGAAATGGAGAAGAAATGTTATTACCCTTCAGTGTACATTCTTTTATTAATTATATACAGATAAGTACAAGAAATATCCTGAGTAAACCTTACTTAAACTTGACCTATAGTGAAACTATTATTTTGATAGAAAATTTAGATTAGAGCCTATCTTATGACTAACCTGTATGATTGGATATGCTGTAAAGGTAAAGTCTCAATCACTGATAAACCTGCGAATCAGATACAGAATAAACAAAGAAAATCTCCTGATTTATTCTGTAAAGCTCAGAAATTTTGAGTCTTCCAATAGGTTTTCTTAGAATCACAAATTTGGTACTATTTCAAGTGTTAAAATTTAATTAGATTTCAGTTATATAAATTCCCACATAACATTACCATGAAAATAATCTTTATAAAAATTCAACCATAATTTAAGATGAGAAAAATAAGATATATTTTGCTTTCAGTCTAAACAATTAGGAAAATGCCAACTGAAATAGAATTTAGTCTATAACATTGTTCAACATCTGATAAGGGTTAATGGTTCTGTGAAATAAATAATTAGAATCTTACATTAGAAATAAAGTAAAATTTCTCTTTAAATTTGATTCTCTTCTGATTTTTCAATGAAAATAAAAAATATTATTTAAAAGTCTTTTAAATGTTTGAAATTTTGACTTTCAAAAATGAAGAAACTCTTCAAACAAAAAAAATAACCCTTAAAGTTTTCAACTTTCTAATAACCTATTTGCTAGTTGAAGGAGTCCTGAAATAACAAAGCATTTACACATTGTTAAAGTATAATATTAGGGAAGGCAGTTCCTGTTTTGCCTTGAAATAAAACATGTAGTTTCCTATTATTTGCAATGGTTATTTGAAGAAGTCAGCAATAAAAATACATGTTTAAGTCAAATGTTCCAGGTTCTCAGTTTTTTTGCTAATCATGGTTCACTAAGTACAAAATGTTTTGGTAAACAGAGAGATTCTACTATGTTGACACCAGTAACCAACTCATCTTCTAGTATCCCTGTGACTTTAGATTCAGAATCAAGCTTTAGAAAAGAAAACATTTTGGCAATTTTGCAGAATTGTCTATATAATGGAGTCCAATAATAATAGTTTTTGTCCTACACAGTTTTCTTCAGGTCATGGTATTACTTCAGATTCCTATTTCTAATGTCAGAATGTAGGTTGAACACATTTTAGAAAAATAACTATTTTATAAAATATTTTAGAGTCTGAAGAACATGTGAAAGCTATAAGAACAATAGTAATATTATGGCTAGCAAGCTCTTGCTTAACAGAAATTTATTGCACCAAATTCCGAACTTTATACAATTCCTGAACTAACTCACAAACATTCCTCTATATTCCAGAATTTACAGAAATTCCTTGTTACCCACTGTTCAATTCTTGAACATAATTTTGATAGCTTTGCCCAGGCTTTCAAAACATAAGAAGAAGTTTAGGTATTTTGCCAAACCACAGACTGATCTCACTCTCTCTCTGCTCTGACACGTCACATACTCCCCTATACTACTTCCCTCTCAAGTCTTTCATCCAAGTGACAGGGGGACTGGAGGAAGGGAGAAGGATGTTTTTAAGTTAAAAAGGTTCAGTTTAAAATACTCATTTATTCTGGGAAAAGACTTACATTCCAAAACATTATGTTTGTCTGTGTATGGGTTAAGTCAGTGTGTTGAAACCCAGGAATTCAGTTTTCTGCAAAGTAGCAAATTGAGTTGCAGATTTGTCAAGTCCTATGACAATCTACTAGGAGTTTAAGACACGGAATAAAATATAGGGTGATAGAACTAGAACTGACTCTGGGTGGTGAACACACAATGTTATATATAGATGATATATTACAGAATTGTACACTTGAAACCTATGTTACTTTAATAATCATTGTCACCTCCATAAACTATAATTTATAAAATAAAGTACTTGTTGATAAAATAAAAAAAGATAACCAACGAAACAACAAACCAAATAAACAAACAGAAAACAAAACTAAGTGAATATTTTGTGATTCTTTTACTTTCATTTTGGTCTAAGCAAGTTTTCTTTTCAGTTATTCTGTATATTTAAAAGTAGCAAAAAAGAAAAAAAATCTCTGACAGAGGTTGGGCTGGCAAAGTAGTAGTCACAGATTCTAGAATTTCTTTTTCTTTGTTTTTATCATCTATCTACATCTATATTTGTATTATATCTATCTATCTATCTATATCTATCTATCTATCTATCTATTTATCTATATCACTATAACTATCTGGATCAGTAAATAACTTCTATTTATCATTTTTCTCTATTGCTAGACCTTTCAAGGATATCTGAGGAAAAATAATTTCTATTTAACTGAAAGTATCTAAATAAATAAAGATTAAAAAAAATGTTTCAACGGACTACAGTCATTTCAAACAGACAGCAAATCCATAAATAATTCATCAGATTATTGAGGACTCTTAGAGATAGAAAAGACCTAAATGATTTCCTTCTGAGAACTATATCAAGTGTTTTCAATAGGAAAACATACTTTCACCTACCTATAATTCCAGCAGACAAGAGCTACAGACAAGCAAGTCCAACCCTTGAAAGCTGCTGCATGTTTTGTGATCAACAGAGCCACAGAGGTGGGAATGCCCAGGGGTCTTGTGGTTTGGGATTGTTCAGAATCTGTTACTCTTTTTTGTTATCTATTTCTCCCTTTTGGAATGGGAATTTCTATCTTATGTCTGTGCCACCATTGTATTTAGAAGACATAACATGTTTGATTTCATAGGTTCATAGCTGGAGAGCCATTTGCCTCAGGATGATCTGTCTCACCCATATCTGATTTAGCTAATATTTAGATGAGACTTTCAACTGAGACTTTTCAGTTGATACTGGAAAAAGTTAAGTCCTTTGCAAACTATTAGGAAAGAATGAATATATTTTGCATGTAAGAATGACATAAATTTGGGGGCTTGGTAGAGGTTGAATGAATGCTATAATCCAAATGTTTGTGTACCCCCAAATTCATATATTGAGATCCTTATGCCCAATGTGATAGTATTAGCAGGTGGGGCCTCTGAGAGGTGTTCCTCCTTTGGGAGGGTTGAGCCAAAAATGAATAGGATTAGTGCTCTGATATAAAAAAAGACTCTACGGAATTCTCAAACCCCTTCTATCATGTCAGGATACAAGAGAAGTCTGTGGCCCATAAGAGGGCTCTCACCTGACCATGCTGGCATTCTGATTTTGGACTACCTCCTTCAGATCTGTGAGAAATAAATTTCTATTCTTTATAAACTGCTCAGTCTGTGGCATTTTCTTATATCAACCCTAACAGATTAAGACACTTGCTTACTTAGTTTTTTTAAGCTCTTGTTCTTATATCTGGATGGAAGAAAGTAGAACAGGATTATAGCTATTTTAAGAGAAAAAGATTGTTTACTGCTGATTGCCGGATTGGTGGTATGGCCCCTCCCCATGAGCTATGGAAACGTTTTACAGAAGCAAATGGCCTACTGTAGGGCAGTGACCAGAAACCTGTGACACAGTCACTCTTGGACAGCTCTCAGGATTTGTGAGTCCAAGGCAAGTGGTGGCTTGTTGCAGTGTTTTCAGGGCATTTCTTTGCCAAGTGGTAATAGTCCCAGCAACAATGTAAGAACAGGAACTGCACTAACTTTGTAAAACCACAGTCCACATCCTGAAACTCCCTGAAACCTAGCCCCACCCACTTGGGCTGCATTGCCAGGGCATTCTCAACACCAAGTCAACCAGCCTGGCCCATGAACCTAAGGAGGTTCTTCAGTGGCTGAGTCTTACAGGCACCTGGCAGATGGCAACAGGCACAAGGGACCCTGGGCTTTTTGCTAAACTGTCTCAGGCTCAATACCGGTGGCAGCTGGCCTCAGTTCACAGTGAGGCCATCCCACATGCCTCCAAGTCCAACACAGGCAGCAACCAACCATATATAGATGCATAGCTCCTGCTGGGTAGTGCAGGACCAGTCACAGGCAAGGATGAAATAAGACTTCCTGGTAGCCCCTACTAAGAGACACCAGAGATAACACACCCAGAAACCTGCTTCACTCTACGCCAAAGCATTACCTGGTTAGCCCCACAAAGGGTGGACTTAACAGATTCACTGTAGGGTAAACCCCACTCAAAGGCATTAGCCACTGCACACCAGTTCATATACTATGGGTGAAGCCAACCCTCATAGTCTATCAGTGTGGGAATCAATCCCACACATTGACAGGCCAAAAGCAATCAAGGTTCAAATATAACAGGAGAATACACACAACACACACAAGGGATACTATTGGAATAGACATAGAGGAGATCAGGGAGACTGTGCCATTGGACCACACAGAACACATACTATATAAGTCCACCCAGCAAAGACAGAGACACATAGGAGATCTACCTGTTACATAGAAGAAAACACAGAAAGGAAGCCAGAATGAGGAAACAAAGAAACATGTCCCAAATAAAAGAACAGGATAAACCTCCAGAAATGGAATTAAACAAAATGGAGGCAACCAACCTACCAGAGACAGGGTTTCAAAACACTCGTTATAATAATAACAAGCTGTGGAGAAAAAGGAACTCTCATACACTGTTTGTGGGAATGCAGATTGGTGCTGCTGCTATGGAAGGCAGTGTGGAGTTTGCTCAAAAAATTAAGGATAGAATTACCAAATGACTCAGTAATCTGTCTCCTGGGTATCTACCCAAAATATCTGAAAACATTTACCCGTAAAGATATATGTTCTCTGATTTTCACCGCAGCTTTATTTACGGTGGCCAAGACACAGAATATAACGGAAGTGTCCTTTGATAGATGACTGCGTAAAGAAGATGTATATATACACAATGGAATACTACTCTGCCATAAGTAAAGATGAAATAGTGCCATTTGTAACAACATGGATGATATTGAGATTATTATGCCAAGTAAAATAAGTCAGACAGAAAAAGTCAAGAACTACATGATTTCACTGATATGTGGGATATAAAACTGAAAGCAACAAAGGAACAAGACAAATAAAGAAACAAAAACTTGTAGACACAGACAATAGTTTAGTGGTTACCAGAAGGTAAGGGGGGAGGGGAAGGTAGATGAGGGCTGGCGAGGTCAAGTATATGGTGATGGAAGAAGAACTGACTCTGGGTGGTGAACACCCAGTGTAATATATAGTTGATATATTACAGAATTGTACACTTGAAATCTATGTAATTTTACTAAACATGGACACCCCAATAAATTTTATTTAAAAAGAAAATCGAAGGAGAGATATAGTTTCCCAGGTAAAAAAAAAGAAAAAGGAATTCTATACCACCAAGCCAATATCACAAAAAGTGTTAGAAAGACTCCTTTGACCAGAAGAAAGGAGAAAACAAACAAATGAAGATCAAAAATATGAAAAATAAAATGACAATGACTGTGTACCCATCAATAATCACTTTAAATGTAAATGGATTAAATGCCCCAATCGAAAGACATAGGGTAGCTGAATGGATAAGAAAACAAGACTCATGCATATGTTGTCTACAAGAGAGCCACCTCATATTAAGAGACACACACAGGCTGAAATCAGAGGAATGCGAAAAGATATTTCATTCAAATGGAAATGAGAAAAAATCTAGAATAGCAATACTTATATCAGACAAAATAGACTTTAAAATGAAGACTATAATCAGAAACAAAGAAGGGCATTACATAACAATAAAGAAATCAATCCAACAAGATGATACAACCCTAGTAAACATTAATGTACCCAACATAGGAACACCTAAATAAAGCAAACATTGTCCAACATAAAGGCAAAGACCAACAGCAACACAATCATTGTAAGGGACTTCAACACCTTCCTGACACCAATGGGCAATGCTTCTAGACAGAAAATCAACACAGAAACAGTGGCCTTACATGACACACTAGACCAGATGTATTTAATTGATATTTTTAGAGCATTTCACCCAAAAGGAGCAGAATATATATTCTTTTCAAGTGCACATGGAACATTTTCCAAGAGAGAGTCACATATAGGCCACAAAACAAGTCTTAGTAAATTTAAGAAGATTGAAATCATATCAAATATCATCTGAATTACAATGGTATGCAACTAAAAATCAATTACAAGAAAAAAACTGATAAACATAAATACATGGAGACCAAATAACATGCTACTAAATAATGAATTGGTCAACAATGAGATCAGGGGAGAAATCAAAGGGTATCTTGAGACAAACAAACATGAAAACACAATGACCCAAAATCCATGGGATACGGCAAAAGCAGTCCTGAGAGGAAAATGCATAGCAATGCAGGCCTACCTATAGAAACAAGAAGAATCTCAAATCAATAGTCTATCTTTACACCTAAGGGAACTGGAAAAATAACAAACAGCATACAAAACCTAAAGTGAGTATAAGGAAGGAAATAATAAAGATCAGAACAGAAATAAACAAAACAGAGACAAAGAAACCCCACAAACAACAACAACAACAACAACAACAACAAAACCCAAAACAGACAAATAAACAAAAAAAACCCCAAAAGATCAGTAAAACAAAGAGCTGGTTTTCTTGAAAAGATAAACAAAACTGATAGACTTTTAAGCAGACAAATAAACCAAAAACAAAAACAAAAAAAAGAAAAAGCACCGAAATAAATAAAATCAGAAATGAAAGAGGAAGTGACAACTGACATTACACAGTACAAAAAAAAAGTAAGAAAGTACTACAAGCAACCATATGCCAACCAATTGCACAATCTGGAGAAATGGATAAATTCCTAGAAGTATACGATCTTCCAATGTTGAATCCAGAACAAACAGAAAATCTGATCAAAATCCTGGACCATATGGCTTCACAGTGAATTTTACCAAACATTCAAATATTTTACCAAACATACTAACTGTGGTCATACAGCAGTCTGCCCCCATGTATCTGTCCTTAACAACAGATCCTCACGGAGACAGTACTTTTACTAAGTTTATGTTTATGGCAATTTCCCATGGGACCCCAAGAAAGAGGTCTGGCTAGTCAAAGATGGGTATGACCCTCAGCTATCAATAGGGCAACCCAAGGCAGACACAGTCCAGGGGGTACTATGGGAGGAATCATGGAAGTGAAGAATATGGGCAGAGAAGTGAAATCTGAACAAATGATAACATCTGTCCTCCATGCAATCTTCCCCTTAGACCTCTTAGTGAGTAGTTTCTGTCTCCCAGGAGGTGCACGTATAGAGGTAATGGGACTTTCGGTAAAGGCAGCTTGCAGGTCATGGGGTGATTTGACTTAGAGCTAAGTTCTCTGGAATGATGTATGTGACTTACAGACCGTGGTAAAATACAATGCTACTTCCTTGTGTGTATCACAATAAAAGCTGCAGTCAAGCTCGATTCGGGGCTTTGTTTTAGAGGCACTGAGTCCCCTGGCTAGCACTGCTCTTGAACTATCCTTTGTCTCTTGCCTATCATTTCTGTTTCTTAGTCTCCATCGGCCCTCTTGAAGTGCCCAACCCAGTTGTGCTTGAAGCGACAACTAACCTATTCTTCTTACACTATTCTAAGAAGTTCAAGATGAGGGAAATCTCCTAAGCTCATTTTGGGAGTCCACCATTACCCTGATTCTGAAACCAGAAAAGACATTACAAAAAAGAAAACTATAGGCCAATATCCCTGATGAGCATAGATGCAAAAATCCTCAACAAAATCTTAACACACTGAATTCAGCAATACATTAAAATGATCATACACCATGTTTAAATAGGATTCATTCCTGGTATGCAAGGTTGGTTCAATATCCACAAGTCAATTAATGTGATACACCACATAGAGAAAATGAAAAATAAAATCATACAGACATATCAATAGATGCAGAAAAAGCATTTGACAAAATCCAAGCCATTTATGATAATAATTCTCAGCAAAGTGAGAATAGAGGGAACATATATCAACATAATGAAGGTCCCATATGACAAACCGATAACTAGTATCATACAATGGGGAAAAGATAAAAACAGTCCCTTTAAGATCAGGAACAAGGCAAGGATATCCACTTTCATCACTTTAATTCACCATAGTATTGGAAGTCCTAGCCACAGCAATCAGGCAAGAAAATGAAATAAAAGGTATCCAGATGGGAAAGGAAGAAGTAAAATTGTCATTATTTGCAGATAACTCTACACTATATAGAGAGAAACCAAAAGATTCCATCAAAAACTATTGGAACTGATAAATACATTTAATGAAGTGGCAAAATACAAAATTAATATTCAGAAATTGGCTGCATTTTTACACCAATAAAGAACTATCAGAAAGAGAAATTAAGAAAACAATCCCATTTACAATTGCATAAAAAAAATACTTAGGAATAAATTTAACCAAAGAAGTAAAAGACCTTTACTCAGAAAACTATAAGACACTGAAGAAAGAAATTAAAGAAGATACAAATAAATGGATATATATATATATATATATATATATATATATATATATATATATGTCATGCTGATGGATTGGAAGAATTAATATAGTTAAAATGTCCATACTACCCAAAGTAATCTATAGATTCTATGCAATCCCTATCAAAATACCAATGACATTTTTTCACAGAACTAGAACAAATAATCCTAAAATTTATATGGAACCATAAAAGACCTTGAATAGACACAGCAATCCTGAGAAAGAAGAACAAAGTTAGAGCTATCAAGCTACCTGATATCAAATAATACTGAAAGGCCATAATAATCAAAACAGGATGGTAATGACATAAGAGACAGATACATAGGTCAATGGAACAAAATAGAGAACCCAGAAATAAATCTATGCCTATATAGCCATTTCATCTATGACAAAGGAAGCAAAAATTTATACTGGGGTAAAGATAGTCTATTCAATAAATGGTGTATGTGGGGGAAATTGGACAGATACATACAAAAAATAAAACTGGACCACCTTCTTATGCTATATATGAGAATAAATTCAAAATGGATTAAAGGTTTAAATGTAAGAGCCTAAACTATGAAACTCCTAGAAAAAAATATAGTAGGTAATCTCTCAGACATTATCCTTAGTAATATTTTTACTGACGTATCTCCTTAGGCAAGGGAAATTAAAAAAACAAAAAATAAATGGGACTGTATCAAACTAAATAGTTTTTTCAAAGCAAAGGAAACCATCAATAAAACAAAACAATATTCTACTGAGTAGGAGAAGATATTTGCTAATGATACATCTGATAAGGGGTTAATATCCAAAATTTATATATATATATATATATATATATATATATATATATATATATATATATATATATGCTCATACAACTCAACAACCCCAAAAAAACCAAACAATCCAATTTCAAAATGGGCAGAAGACTTGAACAGACTTTTCTTATGAAAAGATGCTCAACGTCACTAATCATCAGAGAAATTCAAATAAAAACCACAATGAGATATCACCTCACCTTCTCAGAATGGCTCTCATCAACAAATCAAGAAATAAGTGTTGGTGGGCCAGCTGAGTGGCTCAGTTGGTTAAGAGCTCACTCAAGAGTGTGAGCTGAGCTCTGAGCAACAGCAGTTTGATGCCCAGCCCGAGCTGAGCTGCTGCTGAGCTGCCAACTGGTACCAGGATGGCTCAGCTAAAACCAAAACAAAACAAAACAAAAAAAGTGTTGGCGAGGTTGTGGAGAAAAGGGAATCCACATGCACTGTTGTGGTATTGCAAATTGGTGCAGCCGCTATAGAAAACATTATCAAGGTTCCTCAAAAAATTAAAAATAGAACTACCTTATGACCCAGCAATTCCACTCCTGGTTATTTACCTAAAGAAATCCAAAACACTAATTTAAAAATATATATGCACCCTTATTTTTACAGCAGCAATATTCACACTTGCCAAGATATGGAAATAACTGATACGCCCATCAATAGATGACTAGATAAAGAGGGGTGGTACATTTATACAATGGAATATTACTTGACCATAAAAAAGACAGAAATGTTACCATTTGCAACAATATGGATGGTCCTAAAGGGTATTATGCTAAGTGAAATAAGTTAGAATGAGAAAGACAAATACCACATGTTCTCACTATGTGGAATCTAAAGGACAGAATAAATAAACTAGGATGGGAGGGGATTTGGGGGATAGCTGAAGGGATTATACTGTATAAATGTGCAGTTACAAAATAGCCATGGGGATGTGAAATACAGTATGAAGAATATAGTCAATAATGTCGTATAGTTTATGTAGTGTATCAGATTAGTACTAGACTTATCAGGAGGATCACTTCATAAATTATATAAATGCCTTACCACTGCTCTGTACACCCGAAACTAATATAAAACAATATTGAATATCAACTGTAACTAAAATAATAAATACATATAGTCAATTGTAACTAAAAAAAAATACATATAGTCATGGGTGTAAAGTACAGGGTAGGGGATATAGACAATGGTATGGTAATAGCTATGCATAGTGTCAGATGGAGAGTAGACTTGTTGGGGTTATCACTTTGTGAGGACAGTAAATGTTTAATCATTATCTTGTTTTGTACACCTGAAACAAACAAACAAATAAACAAATTATAATGTAATGGCCAAGTACTTCTTGAAGATAGGAACTCAGTCTGCCTCTTCACTGCTTTATTCCTAGGATGCAGTCTTAGAATTGATGTTACATAATATTATAGTAGTGACATACAAAAGTCTGTCTGAGCAATAGTCTGTAAAACTCCCTTGGAAACAGGAAACTTTATGAGGTTTTGAGTCCAAATGCCTTAAGATGAATTTTATACTTCATCTGAGTCCTGTGCAAATCCTGTAAATTTTACACCTTTTTAAAATATTTTGGCTTTTTGGGCTGACCGAGTGGCACATTGGTTAAGAACTGGCTTGGGATGCCAGTTCGGATCCCACATATGAGGGCCAGTGACACTGCCCTCTACAACTAACAACAGCTCCACCTGGAGCTGGGCTGTGTGAGCCCCGGCGACGGTGTAGGCTGCAGCCTCTGCTGCAGTGGGCTGCCATAGACTACAGTGAGTGGCCGGGAGCCAGCATCAGTGGCTGGCAGCCAGCGTGAGCTGCCAATAGCCATGGTGAATGGTCGTCCAGAGGCCGGCAACAGAACACAATGACGATACCAACATGGGCCAGTGAAGCAACATCCTCCGCAACTAGACTGAAGAACAAAAGGGCAACAACTTGTCTGTTCCCCTTCCCGGATTCCCCAATGCTGTTCTCCTCCCCCAATTCCCCAATAAAATCTTCAAAAAAAATAAAATATATATATATATATATATATATATATATATATATATATATATATTGGCTTTTTAAAATTCCTTTCTCCATGATTACCTGTACCTCTTCTAGATCAGGCATTTGGAATTCCTGTGCATAAGAGGTGATATGATCAATTTCAGGGATCTTCCTGTCACATGGCTGAAACAGACCTGGTGTAATTTCAATGGCATGAGGCAATTCTCGAAAACAAACAAAAATTTCCCCTATGGCATATTGATGTCAGGAATCGCACCCTCTGAGATTTATTCTTTTGGATGAGGGCTTTTAGCTTGCTGAAGTGTCAACATTCCCAGGAGAGGAAGCATACAAAATTACCAAATATTTAACAACTTGCTGCAATTGCTTTCATCAGATTCTTTCCTGGAAACATGAATTGATGGGCAGAAGCTAGTGACTGTGCAGGCACATTGGGCTTGGGGGACACCACTGCTGGGAAGAAAGGGCAAAGGAAGACAGAGGGTGCCTAGGACTAACTGTCAGTTGGGAAGTTGTCCCTGCCAAGTGGGTTTGCTGCTGTCGGCAATCCAGATTTTCCAGCCTGATGGGATGAGGGTAACATCTGTGCTGAGACTGTCAGAGTCCCACAGGTACAGAAAATCTAGTTTATTAGAAGTGAATTTGTAAATACAGAGAAAAGCAACTGGCACTTTGAGCCACAGAAATAATTGGCAGTAATGAAACCAGCAAAGGCTTGCCTGAACACTGCTTTTATTGGTGGCACACAAATGTCATTCAAACTATCTTAACAATATAAGATTCTTACCAAAAACAACCAAAATAATAGTTTTATTTATGATAATGAGGTTTGTTGAAATGTCTGAAAACAAAAAAGCCCACTATAGAGAGTATTCGCTATATGGTAACAACCTCTTGATTTGAGCGAACTCTGGTAGGGGTGGGAACAAATAGCTTTAGTCAATGTCAAATATAAATGATCACATACTCTTTCTGGGAACCTATAAATTAAATCACAGCTTTATGAAAACTGAGAACCTTATTTAAAAATAAGTTTCATAGTAATTAGTTCAGCAAAGCCACAAAAGGTTTATTACCACAAGCACCATCACCATTATTTGTCATTTCTTTTTATTAACTTAAAATTTTAATCTTCAGATTTTTTTATATAGGACATATGTTCTACTCTTATTTGCCACATATTGATTTTGTGGATAAGTGAAAGCAAAGGCAGAAGCTTAACTTCACAGCTTGTTTCCTTACAAGTCAAAATGGAGCTTTAAAAGAGGTGTTCTCTTTCAGCTTTAATTGTCTGTGATGCATGATTTAAGCAGCCTGTAAAATCGTTATGATTTTTCATCTGAGTGTTCCATCTACATTGTTTCCCTTCTTCATGTAGCATTCTATTTTTCTTCTAATTTGAGTACACTAATATGAATTTGATATTTTCTCTTTTCCCAGTAACTAAATTGGCCCCACATACCAAGTAGCTGAATTTGAAACTCTTTGAGAAATCTGTGCAGTGTGTCATTAAAAGGCACATACCATTTTTATCACAGAAGTCCATTAAAATATTGATATATATGAATATATTTAGTAGAATTATATAAATAACACTGTCTATGTATAACACAACGCTTCATTACAATTATGTGTATACCATGTACATAATTATCAAATCTTTTGACATTTTATTTATTTTATGTACCAGGGAAGGAAAAAATATATTCTATGAGTTGAAATATAAGATATTTCTTAGCAAGATTTCTTAGTCTTCCATCATTCACAAGCTGCCTTATCATTGCTGCTGTAGCTGAAAACCTCTATTACTATGTGCTTCATGTGTTTCTTCAAAACAACTCAGGACCAACACCACTACCCACTATTATTTTGTCCTAAGCAAAAATACTCATGAAATCACAAATTTGACATGTGTTCAGGTTATATGAAACCACATTGTTTTTAAATTAAAACAAATAAAATAAAAATTTTCCACACACTGCCAAAAAGTATATCACGTAGGGAAACACAGAGACAGTTTTGCGTATGAATTAATTAAGAGAATGGAGTTTCAACTTAACTGCCTAGGTTTAAATTCGAACCCCACAGCTTAGCAGCTTAGCTGTATGACTTCCTTATTCCTCATTAGTAAAATTGAGCTAATAAAATTACCTACTTCACAAGGTTCTTGTGAGAATTAAGATAACACATAGAAAAATTCAGGGTAGTTTCAGACATGGCATGATACACACCTGTTTTTATGCTAATTTTTACTATATGTGAAGTAATTTACATGGGTGTTTGTATTCATTGATTTTTTTCCATGCAAACATTGTTCCACTATCAGATAGTTGGTTGAGACCGAAATCCAGATTACTTGATCCAAATCCAAGGCCCAACAAGAGTTGCTGAAGCTTCTAAATAAGTTTAAAACCACTTTCCTGAACAATTTATTTCCTGAGAGAATCAACTTATTGATTGGAGCATGCATTAATCAATTCAACTTTAATGTAAATATTTACTGAGTAGCTACTGTGCATGAGACAGACGATATTAAAGGAACATAATGAAAAATCAGGCAGAGTTCATCCCTAAGAGAGTCAACAAATAACATTTCATGGAATGAACAAGTGACGAGTCACTGGAGAGATCCACACACAATGATGCTGCCCCAGGGAGTTCTGTGAAATGTGAGGTAATCTCTAGTTCAAGGAATGGTGGAGGTGTTTGATCTGGAAACTTTAAGGTGCCCGGAACTCTGCAAAACACTTTATGTGCATTGTTTCATTGACTCCTGAGCACTGGCCTAAGTTTCCCCTTTTTGCAAAAGCAGTAACTGAAGTGTAACCTTACTATAATAGTAAAGTGAAGTTTGGTCTCTGGTATAACATTACAACACATTGTGACATTTATATTACTTAAATATCTGTTATAAAAAAGAAGAAAGAAGATGCTTGTGGGGGCTTGGAATTACTGTTTGAGTTGTGTTCCACCTCACTTGCTGGCTTGCCACCAGAACGCTATTTACTCTAGGAATATATTTCTTTAGAAAATTAAATGGCACATAGTATCCCATGAGAGTTGGTTCAGCTTCCAAAATTACCTTGTCTCTTCCCCTTAAAGTAGCTTATAATTAGGAAAATGAGTTTAACTAAGTGTAGAATTATATTTCTGAATATTTAAATCATAATTCAAAACAATCAAAATGCGTATTCTTTTTAAATTTCACATTTTAAATTTCACATCTCCTAGTCTTTCAAAGGTTGCCCTTGGAACACCTTCACCCACTGGACAAATTCATTTGTGATCAAGGAAAAGGTGCGTCTGCACGGGTTTTATGATCTAGTGTAGAGATGACACAGTTATCCTGTGTTTGCCAAGTACACGCCATTTTGAAGTAATGTGTGACATTGTTATGCAGTGATTTGGTGGAATAGAATTGCCTCCATATTGTCAAAATCTGTTTCAATGTAATCTTTTTTCTCTCCCAATTGTGACTAAAGCTGCAGTGGCCCCCTGAGTAGTCAGGTGAGCTGTGGAAAATCTGTCAGGTGAGTAAGCTTAATTAGCCCAGAATAGTTCTGTAGCTTTTAAATGCAAGCCCTAAAGACAGATATGATTAAAGTCTATAAAAAATAAAAATGCACTTGAAATGCTATTTTGAGGCTCATTAAACTTGAATTAGTCAACATCTATTTCTGGGGGCAGAATCAATTTGCATTTATTCCATGGTTCTCTTTGGCCAATTAATATCTGGGTGATCACATAAAGTAACTTGAATCAAAACAAAGTAATTAAAATATGTATTTAAAAAATGAGAATGGAAATAACATTCAGACTCTGGCCATTTGTTTCTTGTGACAGAATTATGTATGCAATTGTTGATCACCTTTTTTTCTTTTAGGAAACATCATATATAACGAATAAAGTAAAAAAAAAAAATATATCAAGAAACCCCCACAAAAAAACAACCTGTGCTGGATGTCCTTTTGTTTCCAGCTTAAAGAGATCACTGATTAACTGCCAAATAAGTTAAGGTGATACGAAAAAGTGACAATTTTATTTTTCATCTGAAATGGGTCCAAAGAAAATACGTATTCTTTTTTGCCATCAGGCAATTTCTTCAAAATAAGTCTTCAAAGCTCTGGCAGAAATGTGTAGGATGTTGCTAAACTCAGACACAACTGGGTAACTCATCCTTTTTCTAATTTCATAGTACTTAACAAAGGGATGTGTTTGAAGCAAATTTTGGGAGATTTTGGGGAGGTAAGTAAAATAGTTCAGGGATGAGTGTTCTGATTCTAGTTATATAATAGTGAGGCCAGCATAATTTTTTGAAAAAGGGAAAGAGAGTAAATATTTTAAGCCATGAGGGACATTTGATCTCTAGTTGTAGTGTGAACGCAGCCCTAGGCGATACACAGACAGCTAGGTGTAACCGTGCTCCAATAAAACTTGAATTGGAAAACAGGTGGCAGGTCAGGTTTTGCCCCGAGGCTGCGGTTGGGTGCCCCCTGATGCAGTGTAATGCCAAGACTGTGGGGGTGAACCTGTTCAAGGAGGAATATTTTCTATTAGCTATTCAGGCAAAGCTTTCTTCTATACAGCTTTAACTTCAAGTAGATAAAGCTGTGACTGAAGGATCAGTGAAAATTTCCCAAAGGCCTGATGGGATCAACAGGCCTTTGATGACAAATGAAAATGGACACATCTCATCTGTTACTGGATAATGATGCTGCTCTCCTTATTGAATATCCTGTTTGGACTGAATTCTTCCTGTGACCATTAGAAACGTTAAATTTGCTTGATTTACTCAGATGGTATCTATTCTTGGCCCCTTTGTCCATCTGCATCTATAATGGATATTTGTGCATGGATACTGGCAACTGGATAGAGATTGTTAAGACAGGATCTCAATGTCTCTTTCATCACAGGGTGCCAGACGATTATGGTGCTTCAGAGCTCTGCCTGGTGGGTTGAACCTGCTTCCAAGTGGCACCATGCTCTGTGGACATCATAGTGTAAAACTGCATCATACAAAGAAAACATTGCCATAAATCACTGAAGAAGTGCACTGGTACAAAAATTAGGCAGTTCCTTCCTAAGGAGTGAGGTTTCAGGAACCTCACTGTAGTGCCTTCCAATCCATGGTTATTCAGTCTCCACTCCCAAACTACCTGCTTTCAGATCTCAGGATGGAGAACTTTCCCATTGATTGTATGTTAGCCATGCATGTTGATTACAGTGTCTTAGAGAAATATGGGAACTTGGCTGTCTCACTTTCCAGGGGCTACGTATTTCAAAAATATACCAGGGACATGATGTATGGTATATATCCATGCAGATAGGAATAATCTGGGGTCATGTTGAATTGAGACACCATACAAAGTAAGCCAAGGATTTGATGCCAGGAATTAGAAACTGAAAACATTCATCCTTAAAAGTAGGCAAAGTGGTAACAGGGAAGATGACAGCACATGTTAAATCAGGGAGGAATCAAATCCTAACTACATGGATGGTTAATGAAATGAATGGCCAAGTGAGTCTAGTGCCTTTCAGGATAAAGAGCATCCATGATTTTGCCATCAAAAAAGAATTTAGGTATGATTTTTCCCTTTGGTACAATATCCTGCCATTATATACTAGTGGTCATAAGGATGAAGAATCACAAAATTTGAGGGTTTTAAGGTAAAATAACATCTGGACTTATTCTTCCTAAACTTCCAGATATCACAGACAATACTAATTTCCAAATACAAGATGGCTAACGTTGGGTTGGTAACTTATTATTTTTCTCACTAAGAACATTAACAACTATCATATACTTGCATATTAATTTCAAATAAAAGAAGATTCTATTGTAAAAAAAAGAAAATATAAGATCAAGGAAGTGTATTTATTTTTAAATAAATTAATCAAATTACCCAGGAATGATGATAACTGGCATTTGTCTACCAATGCTTGGAAACCATTAACCCAATTTGAACAGTCTTCTGATACTAGAATCATTCTGATAAACTCCCTGCAAAATTATTTGCTGGCCTATGCTTGAATTTCTTTTATTATGGAAAATTTTGTACCACTTGAAGTGTCATTTGGTCTTAGATTTTAAAGAGCATCTCTACTTTACACCGAAATTTGTCTTCCTATAACCACACCATTAGTCCTTATCTTAGTCAGCAAGGCTTTTTACAACAAAATAACATAGATTGATTGGTTTAAAAAGCAGAAATTAATTTTCTTGCAGCTCTAGAAGCTAGGATCAAGATGCCAGTCCATTCAGTTCCTGGTGAGCACTCTTTCTGGCTTGAGAGGACCACCTTATCACTGTCTCCTCACAGGGGAGGGAGCAGAAGAGGGGGAGAGAGAGAGAGAGAGAGAGAGAGAGAGAGAGAGAGAGAGAGAGAGAGAGAGAGAGATATTAATAGGGTACTGTCCTTACGACTTTATTTAACCTTTTTGACCTCCTCACAGGCCCTATCTCCAAAGGAAGTCACACTGGGGGTTAAGGCTTCAATATAAAAATTTGGGGGGAACACATTCAGTCTATTGGAGTCCTTATTCTGCTTCATATTACCATGTCAAATAAGACTCATATTCTTTCCATATACCAACTATTCCAATATTTGAAAAACATTTTGTACTGTTATTCTCCACTAACCCTTCCCAAATGATTTCATGTTTCTTCAACAATTTGGACCATTCTCTGAATATAGATTGAAAGATCTTTATCACTCTTAAAAGGGATTACCAGAACATAAATAATGTAAGCACATTTACTTAATCTTAGCAAGAATTTTTATTCTTATAGTTCTAATTTCTATTTACAAATTACAATCTAGTACATGATTAGTGTTTCCAGCTACAACACTACTACACCATATTATTAACACTTATTCTGCTTTCTTTCAACTACAAAGAGGGCCTAAAAAACATGTTCTCCTAACTTTATTCTTGTATTGGTTTCCTTGTCAAAATTTTAGGACCTTGCATAGATGATAATATGACAACATTAATGATAATTATAACCACAATGATCTTAATATTGACAAAGAAGGAAAAGGAAAGGAGCATAATTTATTGAGCGTTTGTTATATGCCAAACACTCTGATGAAAGCCTTATACACGTCATATATTTAATGCACACAACAGTCTTGTGATGTAGGTATTACTATCCCATAACTATTAATATAAGTGAGGAAAAAAACCCTTATAAGAAATGGCTCTTCAGGCTGGCAGAATGGCGCGGTGGTTAAGAGGTGGCTTGGGACGCCAGTGGCACCTGTTCGGATCCCACATATGAAGCCATTGACACTGCCCTCTACAGCTAAGATGGTGAACAACAGCTCCACTTGGAGCTGGGCTACTGTGAGTCCCTGGGGACGGTATAGCTGCAGCCCCTGTTGCAGTAGGCTGCCATAGGCTACAGTGAGTGGCCAGCATCCAGTGTGAGTGGCCGGCAGCCACCGTGAGCGGCTGGCAGCCAGTGTGAGCTGCCAGGAGGTGCTGTGAGTGACCATCCAGAGGCCAGCAACCGATCTGCCTCACCCAAGAAGAGTGAAATGATGATACCAACATGGGCCAGTGAAGCAATGTCCTCCACAACTAGACTGAAGAACAAAAGGACAACAGCTTGTCTGTTCCCCTTCCCTGGTTCCCCAATGCTGTTCCCCTCCACCAATTCCCCAAAGTCTTAAAAAAAAAAAAAAAAGAAGAAGAAGAAGGAATAGCTTTTTAATTTGTCTTTCATAACTATCTGGTTTCATAACTTTGGCCATTCTATAACAATTTTAACTTCACATATTTTTTTTTCTACCCTCTGAGCTCATGTTGGGTTGTTGAGAAGGGCAGACCTCTAAACTGGAGATGGTAATATGGATCATTACTGGGGATATTTTATGCTAGCAGAAAATTAGCTAGGACTTCTTCTTGTGTGATGCCATGATCTTGACCTACCTCTAGGGCCAGATTTTCTTCCTATACCATAAGGTGGAGGTATTATTCCTGACCTGATGGTAACAAATGAGAGGTAGAAAAAATTTTTTTCTTTTAATGTGAATATATTTTTTTTTCAGGTAAGAGTTGTTGGAAATTCAATATGAGATAGTAGCTCCAACTTTTATGCTTCTAAATATGAAACTTTAGGTGGGAAATTATTTTTTCTCTTCTTTTACCCTTGTTTTACTACATAAAGGCACAGCTCTATTTCTGTATGTACTCATGCTGCAGAATGCCAAACAGAAATCCAATATATTTCTATTACTACATGAAATGTACTAGCTAGTTTAGTGAATGCCAAAGAAAGTAACTATTTCTTAAAGGAGGGAAAATTTTCAATGCATATGTTATCTTGCTCCTATGCCTATCAGTTCTCAGATGTATAGCCAAAAAAGAAGGCTTAGTTGATCTAGCCTTTTGCAGCAAAGGGACTCAGAAGTGCTTTATCTTGAAAATGTTGGAGTAACTCAGAAATGGAAAAATCAATCTCAGGCAAAAAACAAACATGTCGTTAAATTTTTGAGACACAACAATGCATCCAAAAAATGTCCCTTTTTGGAAAATGCAGTTCCAAAGAATATGAAATTATGATGTATTTCTATTATCATACTATTGCATTAGGAGCTATGAAAATATTTTATTTTAAGAAATCAATTTTATGATTTGTTCAGAAAATATGTTCTTTGTACTACGTGCCAGCCCCTGTCCAAGATCCTGGGGATAGAAATGCAAATAAAATGCAATGAATGTTCTCAAAAACCTTAACATCTAGTGGAGGATATAGATAAACAGAGAACTGACCACTGAAGAGAAAGTGTAAGCAGTGCTATAGGAACACAAAACAGGAAGATGAATTTTCCTTATGGGTCCAAGGAAGTATTAAAAAAGTGGCTAAATTTGAAGAAGTTAGATATACTGTACTCCATATTATATAAATGTCATAAGGTTAAAAGATTTAGTCATATTCAAACTCCTTTTTTATTATTTTAATTAAATATTATATATATTCTACTGTATAATAAAAGTAATGGCCTCTCAAAACATACATTTTACAAATCCAACAAATAAAACTTCTTTTGAGTTTGAGGAAAATGTTACCACAAAAGTATTGCTTCAATAACTGCATTTATTTCTATAATTGCATTTATTTCTTTTTCTTAAAAGCTGCCTATAACTTAGGTCACATCTTATTTTTATAACTGTACTACTCATTGTTTTGAGTGTCAGAGTTGTGTTTTTTGCCCCTCTCCATTTTTATTCAATGTCAGCTATAATTTTATCACAGGTTTTTTTGTTTGTTTGTTTGTTTGTTTTAGCTGAGCCATCCTGCTACCTGTTGTCAGCTCAGCAGCAGCTCAGCTAGGGCTGGGCATCGAACTGCTGTTGCTCAGAGCTCAGCTTGCAATCTTGAGTGAGCTCTTAACCAACTGAGCCACTTGGCCAGCCCTTGTCAGCTATAATTTTAAATGCAAAATGAACTCATGCATGGAAATGACATTTTTTAAAAAGCCAACGTTTTTATTATGTCTCTCCAAGTATTGACTCAGAAGCTTTGTAGACCTGGAATACATTGAATTTTATGTAGTTGTTAATTTTGGGTTGTGTTCTGGGTTTTCCCTGATAATTTTTAAATTATCTCTATTTGGGATTGTTTGAACTTAGCATGAATATAAAAATAGCATAGAAGAAGCCCTCAACCATTTGTTTGCTGTAGTTAGTGCTGCTTTTCATCACCTCAAAATTTTATATAAAAGCTTCAGCTTCAACAATTGCCACACCAACTGCTGGCCTTCAGATAAAACTAGGAATGACAACAGATGAGATATAGAAAATCAGCAAGATCTATACTGAAAATCACTAACAGTAAATATAAAAACAGAGTCCTAGATCAAATCCCAAGTTAATTTTAGTATAAATTCATTAAATAATATGCAAAACACAATAATATATTTTCCATGATCATAATAGTTAGTTGAATGACAAAACAGAAAGAGCCAAAATACTTTTTCCAGTTGATGTTGAAGACTACTCCAAGAAGTAGAGGTTGCTAATTAATTAACGGAGGACATTACTTTGACAAGGCCACGTAAAAGTGGTTTCTTTATAAATTGTATTAAAATTTCATAATAAATATGGAAAAGTATTTCCTTGCAATATTATTTTAAAATAAAGAACTAAATTCCTGATTTTTATTGTTAAAAATTATAGAAAATATAGTTATGCTTTAGTTATTAGAACAGATCAAGAATAAATTAGATATTTACCACTTCTAAATCTAAATTTCCTTTTTTTTTTTTAAAGGGGAAAGTTGGAGGGTTCAATCCTCCTAATAAAACTACATAGTGATATGAAATAACATCTTTTACTTTTATTTTTACTTTAACAGCAGTGCCATAAAAATAGGGTTATTTTATGAAACTATCTATTCTATGATTTCATCAGTTGTCCCAGGGGCCTCATACAACCTGCCAAAATTCAAGTCATTCTCTTTTAAAGTGCCTATCCTGTTACCATACTTACAGATTTTCATCAATTTTAACTATCTAACTCTGCTATACTTTCATTTATCTGTGATTATGTTGTTTTCAATATCAATTTAATTAATACAGTTTTGTTTCTTTCCAAGAAATGCAGGGTGTTTTTTTTTTTTCCATAAACAATTTGCATTGAATTTTTTTCTACTGTAACATTTGACAACTGGCAAAGAGATAATGAGTGGCTTTTTCCTTTGATACTGATGTAATAGGTTTAAGCGCACACTGATGTTAAACTGAGAGGGTTGCTTGAGTGGGAAAGGTTTGTAGGTGGTCATTTCTTAGTGTATGTTGTCATGCCTTGATGATTTTTCTTTCCTGTATAACCTGTTAACTGTGACTCAGACAAATTATTTAACATTTCTAAATTTAGTCTCTTTGTTTTCATATGCTGATGATAATAACTCCTACTGATGGCTGGTTGCAGGGTCAGGACTGGCTAGGAGAGAAGAAATCTCTTTCCTTCTGATGCTTATCATCAGACCCCAAGGCCAGACTCCAAAGTGAGATGGACAGTTGGTGTCCTGAGAGCTAGCTAAGACTGGTGGTAACCAGCTAAAACCAATATGGTGACAGATTTCACCTAGCAGTGACTCTAAGGCTCATTACAATACATTAGCATGCTAAAAAACACACCCTGCTCCACTACTGTCAGAAACAGAATGAGCATAAAAGGACACAAAATGGCTGAAGTAGCCCTTTCAGCAAATGTCTACCCTTTTCCAGAAAATCTTTGAATATTCCTCCTACAAATTTGAATCTACAGCCCCTAATTAAAGGAACACCAATAATAGGCTTAAACCCCTGCAGGGGTGGGAATGCTCTGTCTATGAATAGCCTGCTTTTTCCTTCTCCTTTGCTTGAATAAACTGATCCTTGCTTTACTTTTATTTCGGCTCCTGCTTGAATTCTTTCCTGCACATTGCCAAGAACTGTATAAAGTGGTTAATAAACTGTCTGGCTCAGAGAATGTGTTCAATATATATTGGTTATTATTTTATTAGAAGCTACACACAATCATTACTCTACCAAACAAGGAGTAAAATAGCAGCACAGTTTACGGAAGATGTCTTGGATTAAATATAACTCAAATTTAACTAAGCATCTTTTCTTATTTCTCACATTTTATTTTATCATAGCAACACACTCAAAGTCAATGTAAATAACTCCACAATAACATTGAAAAAGTATGTCTTTACTGAAACTGTATAAAAGACCAAAAGTGAGACAGAATAGGGGTAGTTACATAATGAGATTTTCTAAAAAGTATCTTTAAACATACTCCCTTTGCCATAAAACCCACATTTTCAGTAGTTAATCAAAGCTCCTCTCTTGCTCTTTACCCCGACCTGTCTCCTGATTTTTCTGACTTATAACATGCACTCTGTATTCTTTTTTTTAGCATTCCAGATTTTTTTCTTTCATAACTGACACCTCCTCCTTTCTTAACCCACATAGATTTAGCCTCCAGGCTTTTTCCTGTTTCTTCACCAATTATCATATCTTCCAAACAAAGTTCTAGGGAGTGAGCAAATCAATCACGAATCCTCCATAAAAACCAAGAAGACTTTTCCTGGTTACAGCTGACTTTGGTTATATTCTCAGCTATCTTTAGTAGATATTAGAACTTGGTTCAGTCATTTTGCCCTCTCAGCTTCCTCATATATAAAATGAGGGATTTGAATCCTATGAATTCTAAGCTAACTTCCAACTAAAACTTCGTAAGAGTTTCTAATTACAGAAACTCCAAATTTGAAAAGACTATAGTGTATACTTGAAAAATAAAAGTAAATATTTGATCACTTTTGCCAAAATGATTCTTGCTTAATCATAGGAAGATACAAATGTGGTTGGTCTAAACAAGTAAAAACCTAATTTATTCCCCTTTCTTTTCCCTATTAATGACAAATAAACCTATCCTCATTGAAGTAACATGTTTTAAAGATTTTTCTTTACCTTCAAATTATATCTGATTTTTATTTTATTTTATTTATTTATTTTTTTTGAGGGCAGTGTCACTGGCCCTCATATGTGGGATCTGAACTGGGGCTGCTGGCTTCCTAAGCCAGCGCTTAACCACTGCACCACTCTGTCGGCTCCATTATATCTGATTTTTAGAAAAATCAATCTAATTCAAATTAAGTGGTTCTTGGATTTTTATTAACAAAAAAGTAGATACTTTTACATTTTAAAATACTGGACAGCTAATAAATATGATTATTTTTAAAGGATATTTTTTATTGTCCCCATAAGCTTTTGTTGTTTTTACTGTTTAAGCATCACTCAATTTATTTAAGTGTTCAAACATAAAGTTGACCATTCAGAAGACTCTCAAGTAAAAGTAATCATGATGGTAAAGTCTGGAAGCAATTAAAACAATGGAGGAAAAAGAAAAAAACAAAACAAAACAAAAAATGAAAAGTAAAGATACAAAAGAAAAATATTCTTTTGAATTGCCAAAGCTATAATAACCTGAGTAGCGCTAGTAAGGACAAAGGAAAAATGAGCTAGTGGCAAGGAAATGAGAGAAAAGAGCAATAGTGTACAAAAATAAAAACAAAAAGAGCAAAAGGAGGAGGGATGGAGTATTAGGCCATAGAAATAGAAATGGTAACATGTGGGCGACATAACTCTTGAGTTGAGTTTGAAGTAGTGACAGCAGAGAATAGAGAAAGCCTGTAAGGAGGAAAGAGAAGTATCACCTAGGACATCACCAGGGGCACGCCATGTCCCAGTCCTGCTATCCTTAGGCATGCCTCTGAAGCCCAGGCAGCTTAGGCCATGTTGAAGGGGGTCAGACAAAATGTGAAAGCAGCCTGTGGGCATTCACAAGAAAGTAACAGCTTGTAATTTTGACAGCCTGTACTAGGTACGTGACACAAAAACAACAGAACAATTAGCATGTAATCTGCAAGGCACTTACTAGAACACGGAATTTTAGTGAAAGATTTAAGCCAGCCCTGTCCATTGTTCTAGTGCATCTAGGTTGTCACACCTTTGAAATACCAGAAGTAATGGCCCTGGAAGTGAATATTAACCTTCAAGAGAGCACATAACCTTGTTAACTATCCTATAATCCAATTCTTGTTTTGCTTTTCACAATCTTCCCCAGTCCCGTCCCCATTTTCAAATGCATAAAAGAAGCTGCAAAACTGTTATTCTGTGGAGCAGTTGAGATCTTGCTTCCCACCATATGTCATCAATGTGGCTCAAATAAATTCATAAAAGCACAAAAAAGAAAAAAAAAAGTTGGTTACTTAACACTTCAGGCATCCTTAGCAAAATACAAAATACGTATATTTTGTCAATCAATACATGGGATCGTGGGCTCTACTGATTGGTCAGGGCTAAGGTAAGGAGCAACTGATCATGGCTTTAGTCCATGACGTCAATCACAGCGTTGTTCTAACTGGTTTCTAGAGGATGCGGTCCATGGGGCCGTTTGGCTTTCATAAGTCAGGAGCTGAATGAAACTTAACTGAGTCCATGGTGTTACCTTAGTTTGACTGTAACCTTATTCTAGTTTGAGGTTTGGTTATTGCATCCTGAAGCTTTATTCTTGGGCCGGCTGAGTGGCGCGGTGGTTAAGCGCTGGCCTGGGAAGCCAGCGGCCCCGGTTCGGTCCCACATATGAGGGCCAGTGATACTGCCCTCAAAAAAAAAAAAAAAAGAATTTGAAACAAATCAGTTATGTAATATCTTAGACAAACTCCTTTGACAGCCCTGTGGAGACATGCTAACTGAAAATGCCAATGATTTCTGAAAGGACATGTGGGGGACTGAGATGTTTTGTTTTCTGATAGGTGGTTTTATAATTCTACACCTTCCCTGAGTAATCACATTCCCTCTCATTGCTTCTACGATAACATAAAAGCAGTCCAATCTCACCTCTGAGCTTCACCGCAGTCTCATGAAAGTCTCAACCTGATATTCCCAGCGGCCCTCCAGACTCAAAGGTACAACAGTGAATTTATCATCTTTCCCCACTGACTTGCTTTCCTTCCAATATTTTCTATCTCAGATTGGCTTTCTAGGCTTCCTAAGAAGCTCAGAATAGAAACCTGGTGGCTGTCTTTGACTCCACCTACTATTACGTGTCTTATTTATTTTAATCCAAATATTTATAAAATCTCTTTCCTCTCCTTTAACTCTCATTTCCCTGTTCAAACTGAAACTCTTATTTTCTCTGGACTAAACTATTCAGCCCTCTCGTACATAAACTCCTATCCTCTGCTCTTCTCCCAAATTTGCTACCATATAGCTGCTAATGCAATTTATTTAAAACAAAGCCAGATCCGATTACATACATTCTAGCTCCTTAAAATGACATCCAAGGCTGTCTAAGGTCTAATCCCTGCCTCCTGGTCCAGCCTCATCATTTATTCTCTCCTGCCTAACCTATTATGTACTTTGGGGACATTGAATTGTTAGCACTTCCTCATTTGCACCCTGTTTTTTTTTTTTTTTTTCCCTTTGTCTTTGAGCATATTGGTTTTGCTGTGAGCATACCTCATCCATTCTCTCTGTTCCAGGATGTCACTGCCATCTTTTCAGACTCAGTTCACTGTTATGATTCAGCTGGGTCACATGCCCCTTCCACTTTGTATCACAAAATGCTCAGGACACACTGCTCTTGGAATAGTTTATTAGAATTCTCTCTCTTCCTCAATTGCTAAACTCCCAAAGAGTAGGGCCTTTTCTACACATTGGCATTGCATATCATTTTACCAACAGTAAAAACACAATAAACATATGCTAGAGAATGAATGTGCAAATTATATCACATCCAAGGGCCAGATAAATTCAGTGTAAAGGAGGCTTTCATAGTGCTGAGCAACTTTTCGAGAGCCTCTCTGTCCACTGGCCATTCACCACATGCAGCAACTGAGCACTTGAAATGTTGCTAGCCCGAAATGTAAGAAACACATTAGATGCCAATGACTTTGTATGAAGCAAAAGCATATCATGTGTCCTATTAATAACGTTTTCATGAGAATCACATGTTGGGATGAAAATATATTGGACATACTGGGTGAAATAAAATGATTAAAATTAATTTTGCTTGCTTCTTTTCACTTCTTTAGTGAAGCTACTGGGGTTTTAAAATCATAAATTTAAAATTGGGCAGTTATATGTAGACTATTGGAAATATTTTTTCAGTGATTTTTTTAGATTGAGACTGAACATGACTGTTTCATACCAACCAAACAGTTATGCTTTGATAAAGTTTGTGAGAGAACCTGAGCTGGTGCCAATGAATCTTAACCTCAGAGGATTTTTGCGTTGTGTGTTTTGGTTTTTGTAAGATACAATACGTGTTGGTTTTTGCTGATCTGATTATTCATGGCAATGACCATATTTTAGCATTTCATTTGCTTAGTCTCCAGCACAGTGTTCTGTATGTAATGTGTGTTCCAGAAATGGTTGATAGATAAAAGAATGCCCTTTGTCAGGCATAATAAGGGCAGGTTGACTGCTCTTAAATGTATGGATTTTGCCCATTCCAGATGAGATAAGCTATCTGAAGATTTTAAAATATGATTTCAAATTTAAGATTCGACATTTCCAGAACACTACTATCACTTGATGATACTATTAACTGACATTCATAAAAATAAAAGGTATGGTGAAATAATTTTTAGAAATGCTACATTCTGTATCCTTCTGCTTAGAGATTAAAATGAACATTAGCACAATAAAGACTGAGTAGTTTTTCAGGGAAAAATCAAAACAAAATAGCCTTTGTAAATTTATTTAACTCAGTATTTAAAATTTTTCACACTAGTTGATTGACAAGGTTTTTAAAATCATTCAAAAACAGTTTTATTTGTTCTTAGAGAGTAGCATCTAATCAGTAGTCAGGTAATTACTTATTTTTCGTGAATGGTCCCCTCCTATGTTTATTTAGTAGTAAACCACAGCCTTACCCCAAAACAGAAATTCATTTTTTTGCCAAGTAAAGAAAGCACTGACCCTCAGGAAGGTAGAGACAGATTTTTTGAATATTTTCATTAGTATGTAAGATACATGAAGGTGGAGATTTATCTGATTATTCAACAGTGGATCCCCAGCACAGAAAAATGCTTGGCACAAAGTAGGTACTATCTAGATGGATGGGTGGCTAGGTGGCTAGATAGATAGATAGATAGATAGATAGATAGATAGATAGATAGATAGAAGATAGATAGATAGACAAATTTTTTAATGAATAAATAAATTAATTTTTGTTTTATATTTTTTGCTATTATCCCATTTTAAAAATATACTGATGGGGCTGACCAAGTGGTTCGTTGGTTAAGAGTTGGCTTGGAAGCGTGAGCTATGAGAAGCAGGGCTGTAGGTCTGGATCCCACATGGGCCAGTGACACTGCACCCTCCAGAGCTAAGATGGTGAACAACAGCTCAACCTGGAGCTGGGCTGCCATGAGTTGCCAGCGACAGCATAGGCTGCAGTGGGGCTGCCGTGAGTTACCGTGAGTGGTCGGCAGTCAGCGTGAGCGGCCCGCAGCTTGCATGAGCTGGCATAAGCTGCGGTGAGCGGAAGTCCAATGGCTGGCGACAGATCTGCCTCAGCCAGGAAGAGCACAATGATCACAATACCAACATGGGCCAGTGAAGCGATGCCCTCCACAACTAGACTGAAGAACAAAAGGACAGCAACTTATCTGTTCCCCTCACTGAATTCCCCAATTTAAAGAAAAAAAAATCTTTAAAAAAAAACATACGAAACAAACAAAATATATACTCATGAATTAAGAGGATTTTCAGAATATAAATTAACTTCAAAGGAGATTCCACAAGATAGTTGAATCTAAAAAAACATATTATTTCAGTTTTTATTTAGTAATAATATTAAATGTACTTTGAATTTTGTTTGAAACAGGCATTGTATAAAAGTCAGCCATTTAAAACAAACCAAGAACAATATGGACTGGTAAAAGGTGTTTGACATAGTTATTTGTAGAGAAGCAGAATAACATGTTTTAAAAGTGTGACTTTAAATTTTGGCCTTACCACTAAATAGCCACATAACCCAAATCAGACCTTTCTATAATACCTCTATGTTCCTCAATTCCTTCTTCTGTGAAATGGAGATAATAATATGATCTACTTCAAAGAGCTGCTAAAAGCATAAAAATAGCAAGTATAAAGTACTTACAAGAGCAATGTCCAAAGAAAAAGTGCTCAGTAATCATTAACTGCTATTATAAGGACAATGATTTTATTTAAAAAGAAAGATCTTTTGTATAGATATTTTGGAAAAAAAAATTTCCAAAATGTTGTTATTTCCACAAATCCTTGAAATGTCAAACCAGGCTTCTCCTTTGTAGCCCCAAAACCACAGCGAGTAAGATTACACAATATACAGAGGGTGCCAAAAAAATGTATACACATTTAGAGAAAGGATACAAATGACTGTATTAAAATTACGCTGATGGTAACCACTTTGAGCACCTCTTGTAATTGCCAAAGTCAAATGTGACGTGTATTCATCTTTTGTTATCGGTATACATTGTGTATTAGAATTATAATACAGTTTTTCCTTTCTTAAAATGTTTGCACATTTTTTTGGCACCCTCTGTAGTTGATCCTGTAGCTGTGCGGCCTGGGTTCAAATTCTGGCTCCATCACTCATACGTTGTGTGACCTTGAGCAAACTGCTTCATATCACTGTGTTTCTATTTTCTATGCATCAGTGCCTATTCATAGGATTAAATGTTATAAGGATTAAATGAGCTGATATTTGTAATGAACTTGGAGCAGATCCTAGCAAAAACAGTGATACATGCTCCAAGATGCTTGCTTACTGAATGGCTAAAAAGATGAACACCCCTTTCCGTTGTGTGCATGATGAGATTCTTCATATCAGTGATGAAGGATGAAGAGTAGTGGATAAGAAGTGCTGAGGGACAGTCAGCAGATAAAAGTGACAGTGAAGAACAAGAGTTCATGGGAGGGCAGAAAAGAATTTCTGCTTTCTTATTCTAGAAAGGTATTCAAGTTACAGTGCTTTACATGCCAGGAAACTGCATATTCATGAATCCACTTTTATTAGTGAGAGATGCAAAAATAAAATATATAGTGACCATTTTAGGAAAACAAAATGGTAATTATGGTTATACTGAGTATTTAAGAAGTTATTCAGCATATGAAAAAGGATAAAATTTTTAATAGCATGAACATCCATTTGTGTATCACAGTCAATTTCAAAACTTGTATTTCCAGAGTGGAATACATGGGACTAGAAATAACTTCAAAAATAAGTTTTTTTTGTTTTTTTTGTTTGTTTTTTGTATACTTAGCACAAGGTAAAATCAGCTTTTAATATCAGAAAGGAAATCAAAATAAGATAATGGTAAAGAATAATAGTTATTAAATGCAAAATTTGAAATATCTCAATGTTTCTTACTACAACCTCAAAATAACAGCATTCCCATTTTGCAGAAGAAGAATAAGAAGCCAGGGAAGGGTAAATGGTTTACTCAGGGCCCATGGCTATGAATTGAAGGAGCTAGAACTCGTTCCAATTCCAGAGCTCCAACTGTTGATGCTGCAGCTCTGCTACCTCTTCTAAATGAATGTTTGTAGTGATGTTACTGAGTCCTTCGGAAAGCACTGTCTTATGTCATGAAGAAAATGGTGCATGTCTCCAAAACAATGAATTGATAGTGTTAGCACTAAGAGGATTGGTTCTCAAGTATCAGAAAACTGGTTTTGTCTTATCATGCCTTGTAGCTAGACACAGCTCACTTTTTGTCTTTGAAGGAGCCAGTGTACTTACTGATAAAGTCAGCTTTAATAACTCTGGATTATGTAACATTTTACAATTGACATTACAAAGTACTTCATTTTCATCCTTACGGATTATGTTACAAGTTCTCTGAATTCATGCTTCACTTATTTTCCCAAATCTCAGTATCCTTAAATTTTACATTATGATTTCATATGTGAGATCATTCATCTGGGGGCTATGTTCTCTAGGCTGTGGCTAACTTAGTCTTAAGTCCTTAAATTTCACTAGAAAACTATCTCTCAAATTAATATCTTCAAAGCACCTAAACCAAAAATTGATTTTATTCTACTTACTGTTGAGCTACAAAATTAAATAGTGTTTAAAATTATGATCTGTATGACTAGAGTTCCCTAACTAATATAAACTAGATTACTTCATGCTTTACTTTATCCACTGTTCCCTAACCACTACAAAGAAATATTGAACCACTTTGATTATAATAAATCTATTAACATAGGAATAAAGGTGAATATGTATTCATCTCAATTATTATCTATATATTTTTCTTATAGTTTAAGCTATGGACATGAGATATGCTATTGTGGTGTTTGGATGATTTGTTTGTTAATTTTAAAATGAAAACTCTTTAGTATCTTTCACAAATAAATGGAAATTTAGGTAGGAACAGAAGGAACACCAGATGGGAATTTCTCAAGAGGTGTCCTCAGGATATTGTATGAAAATTAGGTGATCCTAGGTAAACAGAATAAAAAAGAATTCATGACTGGGCTAGTATCTTAATATAAAGGATATCCATGTAATTCATACTCCCAGTAAATAGTATATTACATACACCATTTAGTATTATGTATATGTGTGTGTGTGTCTGTGTATATATATATATATATATATATATATATATATATATATATATATATACACACATTATACATATATGGTAGTATACAGCATAGAACCATAGAATTTTTAACTAGAATAGACTTTTAAAATAATGGAGTTCAACTTCATCATTTATAGAAGAGAAGTTTGAGCTATAAAGGTTTTCAAATAGTGGCCAACAGCCTAAATAAACATTACTTTTTGGTAGAGACATGATAAAAATCATGTCTTCATTTCAAGTCTGGTATTTTTCCTACCAATCCTCCAAATTACTTCTTGACAGAGCATATATATGTATATAAAATATATTTTTCTCCATGTAGGAATATATGACGATCTGCAACTTTTTTTGTTTTAATATACCAGGAGGGGGTCAGAGAGCATTATATGATAGTTATCATGTTATTTGATATCAGAGAGTTTGGTTTGGGTATCACAGAGCTATGGAGTGTGCTTCATATATATGTGCCTAAGACGTGGACTTGGAAAATGCACATACTAATGTTGATTTGTGATTGGGATTCCAGTGAGTGATCACTTCATAGGTAATAGTCGTAGGAAACCACGTGGACTTCTGTCTGGTCTCTCCTTCTCCTTCACAGCCTTACCTCTTTCCAAACACAATACCAATATTGCTCAAAGCTCAGTGGCATACAGATATTTTCCAAAGAAAATAAAACTTCAGGACTCTTTAATATTAAGTTAAACAGAATTTTAGTAAAATGTTACTATTTTAACAATTTTAGGTAAAATTAAAAAATCAGAGGAATGATATCGGCAAAATGTCACAGTAGGAAGTTCTGGAACCTCTTTTCTCCCACAAACAAACTGAGTCAGCAACAATTCATGGGCAGATGCCTTTTATAAGAAATTAGAAATTAATTAAAAAGCTCTTGCACCCTGGGAAGAGGTGAAACCAGGACCATCAAGGCTGGTAGGGAAATTCTTGTCACTGCCTTGCCAGAAACCCTGCCAACACAGTACAATATAATCAAGAAGAGGTTCCATAGTTTTCAGCTTCATCAGGGGAGGGAAAGGATTAGTTTGCATGTTATATGGTTCAAATTTTCTGAGTAAGGCTACTCAGAGGGATGGCTTGTGTTTTGCCATTCTCGGAACTCTGATGGTGCCAGCACAGATTAACCACCCCAGAGAGAATGGAGGTTGCATCTTGACCTGACAGATGACACTGATCTATTTTCCTGTTCAACACAATGAGCAGATGAAAAATATCAGCTCTCAACTTCACCCTGCAAAAGGAAAGAGTTGATCTATGCATCCAGCACCCAAACTTCTCTGGAGCTTATAAAGAAGTATTATTTATCTCATTAGTCTTGACTCTCTGATGAGTCTTGTGTAATATTCTAGACTATAGAACCTAACAAAAATATACTGAATATTCTAGCAGCAAAATACACATTATTCTCATGAATCTTTCTCTAGGCACATGTTAGTTTAAAAGATAATTTAACAAATTTTAGAAAATGGAAATCATATATATTTTCTAACATGTTATGAACCTAGAAATTAATAACAGAAGAAAAGTTGCAAAATTCACAAATATGTGGAAACTAAACAACACTCTTAAGCAATCACTAAGTCAAAGAAGAAATCAATAAAGTAATTAGAAAACACCTCAAGACAAATAGGAAGCAATAGGAAACAACATAACAAACTTACAGGATACAACAAAACAAAAGCAGTACTAATAGGGAAGTTCAGAGTGATAAACACATTTTAAAAAGAAGAAAAAATTCAAATAGACAACCTAACATTATACTTCAAAGAACTGGATAAAGAACAAACTAAGGCCAAAGATAAGAGAAAAGAGGAAGTAACACACATTAGAGCAGAAATAAATCAAGGAGAAAAGAGTAAAACAACAAGAAAAAAATCAACAAAACTAAGTTTCATTTTTTTTGACAAAATAAAGGTTACAAACCCTTAGCTAGACTAAAGAAAAAAGAAAGAAGACTCAAATAAATAAAAGCAGAAATGAAAAAAGAGACATTACAAATGTCAGAAAAATAATAAAAGATTATAGGAGAATACTATTAACAATTATATGTCCACAAAACAGATAATTTAGAAAAAAGGGATAAATTCCTAGAAAAACATAAGCAATCATCAAGAAATAAGCCTATAACTAGCAAGAAGATTGAATTAGTAATCAAAAAACTTACAACAAAGAAAAGCCCAGGACCACATATATTCATTGGTTAATTGTATCAAACATTTAAAGAAGGGTTAATATAATTTCTTCTAAAACTCTTTTAGAAAAATGAAGAGGAGGTAACATTTCTAAATATATTTTATGAAGCCAGGATTACCCTGATATGAAACCCAGACACAGACACCACAAGCAAAAAAAACCTACAGAGTAATATTTTTGATGTACATAGATGTAAAAGTCCTCATCAGAATAATAGCAAGCCAAACTCAACAGCACATTAAAAAGCTCGTATACTAGGAACATTGGGATTTATCCCTGGGATGCAAGAATGGTTAAACATAAGAAAATCAATTAATGTGATTATCGCATTAACAGAATATAGGATAAAAATCACATCATCTCAATAGAAGCAGAAAAAACTTTGTCAAAATACAATAACTTGTCATGATAAAAACACTCAACGAATTAGGAATGGAAGGAAATTATTTCAACGTAAAAAATGATATTTAATGAGCCCACAGCTAACATCATCCTTATCTGTGAAAAACTAAAAGCCTTTCCTCTAAGATCAGAAATAAGACAAGGATGCCCATTCTGGCTACATCCTCTAGAACTTTTAACTACAGCAACAAGGCAAGTAAAAAAAAATAAAAAAATAAGGCATCCAAATATGAGAGAAAAGTACAATTGTCTCTGTTTCTAGGCAACATGATCTTATATATAAAAAATACCCTATAGGTTCAATTAAAAATAAATAAAAAGAAAACAATTTGAACTAACAAACTAATTCAATAAAGTTGTTAGGTATAAATTCAACATGAAATACCAGTTAATTTTTATAAATGAACCACAAATTATATAGAAAGGAAATTAGGAAAACAATCCCATTTAAAATAGTACCAAAAATAATTAAATGCCTAGAAATAAACTTACATAAGGAGGTAAAAGATTTGTATACTGAAAACTACCAAACACTGATGAATAAAATTAAGCAAGACACGGAATATAAAAAGGTATTTGTGTTCATGGATTGGAAGACTTTATAAAGTTAAAATGTCCATATTACTGAAAACAATCTATAGATTTAATGCAATCCCTATCAAAATCCTAATGGCATATTTTTCTTCAGAAATAGAATAAACAACTCTAAAATGCATATGGAACCACAAAAGACTATGAATAACCAAATCAGTTTTGATAAAGAACATAGCTGCAGGCATCACAATTCTTGATTTCAAATAATACTACAAAGATACAGTAATCAAAACAGAATGGTACTTTCATAAACACAAATGTAGACCAATGGAACAGAATAGAGAACTGCAAAATAAGTCCATGCATATACAGTTAACTGATATTTAATGGGGTACAAAATAGACAAAGGATAGTGCCTTCAACAAATTGCACTGAAATAACTGGCTAGCCACATGTGAGCAAATAAAATTGGACCCTTATTTTACACCATGAAAATCAATTCTAAATTGATTGAGGACTTAAACCTAGGACCTAAAACTATAAAACTCTTATAAGAAAACAAAGATAAAAACCTTTATGACATTGGTCTTGGCAATGACTTCATGGATATGACACAAAAAACACAGGCCACAGTAACAAAATTAGATGAGTGGGACTACATCAAACAAAAATGCTTGTGCATAGCAAAGGAAACAATCAATACAGTAAAAATACAATCTACGGAATGTGAGGAAATATTTGTAAACCATATATCTGGTAGGAGGTTAATCTCCAAAATGTATAAGAAACTCCTACAGCTCAATAGTAAAAAGCAAAACAAACAAACAAAAACAAAACAAAAAACAAATAAAACAAAACAAACCTAACAGGGTAATTAAAAAGAGGACTAAGGACTTGAATAGACATTTCTCCAAAGAGGACATATAAAGAGCCAATGGGTATGTGAAAACACTTAATGTCAGTAACCATCAGGGAAATGCAAATCAAAATCACAATAAGATACCAACCCACTCTTGTTAGGATGACTATTATAAGAAAGATGACAAACATTGGTGAGAATGTGGAGAAATTAGAACTCTTGTATACTGTTGGTGGAAATGCAAAATGATACAACTGCTATGAAAAACAGCATGAAGCTTTCCCCCCAAAATTAAAAATAGAACTACGAATGGGTCCAGCAAACCCATTTCTGGGTATTTATCCAAAATAATTGAAATCAGGATAGTTAAAGAGATATTAGCTATATTCATTGCAGCACTATTCACAGTAGCCAAGATGTGGAAATGCCCATCAACAAGTTAATAAAGAAACTGTGAGTGTATACTCATACATAGAATAGTATTCAACCTTTATAAAGAAGGAAGTTATACGATATGTGACAACATGGATGAGGCTGGAGGATATTATACTAAGTAAAGTAAGCCAAGCACAGAAAGACAAATGCTGCATGATTCCACTTACATGAGGCATTAAAAATAATCAAATTCATACAAAGAGAGTAATAGTGGTTGCCAGGAGCAGGTAGATGGGGAAATGGGGAATCACTAATCAATGGGCATAAAGTTTCAGTCAAACAAGGTGAATATGCTCTAGAGATCTGTCACATTATAGCCTGCCTGTCTGCCCCCATGCACCTCTCCATAAAGACAGATCATAACTTCAATATTATGCTGACTGTATATATCCTCACTTGGCACCAAAGGATGGCTGGTCAGTCAGAGCCAGGTAAGTTTTCTCAAGAAAGAGAAATAACCCAAGCCAGACGCAGTTATGTGGATGCCAGTGGGTGCCCATGGGTGCCAGTGGGTACCCGTGGGTGCCAGTGAGTGCCATGGGAGAAATCAGGGAGAAGCAAAAAGGGGCATAAACCCCTTGCTTCAGGTTCTGGCAGCCTGCCTGTGAAATGACCTATTGATATGATAATACCTGTCCTCCCTGCATTCTTATCAGTAAGCCTTGGCAGAGGAAGCTTCTGTCTCTTAAGAGGTTCAAGACAATAACCTCATGGGGCCTCTGGTAATGGCTGTTTGCAGGCTTGGGAAATTAGGCTTGGAGGTTAATTCTTGGGTGTGAGACTCACAGACCCTGGAAGCTACAATTGACCCTTGCTTATGTGTAAGATAATAAAAGGAACAGTCAGGCCCGATTCGGGGCTCCAGTCCATGAGGCTGAAGTCCCCTGGCCTTGAACTGTTTTCTCTCCTAGTTTGTGTCTCCCTCTCTCTCTTTTCCTTAACCTTTCGCCATCCCTTCTCTAAGCCCACCTGCTCTGTCATGCAGGAACATGACAGTATCTACAGTCAACAACAATGCATTGCACAGTTAAAAATTTACCAGAAAGGTAGATCTCATATGGAGTGTTCTTACCACAATAAAGAAAAACAACCCAAAACTGAAATTAAATCAGATTGAAATATCTCATGTTTATTGATTCATAAGATGATAAAACAAAAAAAAAATAACAATTTGAATAAAAACAAAACCGCGGTGTCAATAAAATTAAAGTTTTAATATTTAATTTAATGTAATTATTTGGTAAAATTAAATTACAATTACCTGCATGATTTTAATCCTAAATGCTATAACACAGGTACTTATTAAATAACATAAATTATGGTATACATTATACATATGTGCTTATACACATATGTCACATGCTCATACATATGATATATTAAAGAATAATAATAAAATGAACATGCATTCACTTGCCACCTAGTATAAGACATTATTACCAATTTTGATACGAGCTTTGAGCCCTAAGAACCACTCCTTCATCTTTTTTCCATCCTCATCTGGTAATCTGTATGTTGATTTCTCAGTTTATTATTCCTTCCTTTCTTTACAATGTTACCAAACAAGTATATATCAAAGATATATATTAGTATTGTTTAGGTTCTCCCTTTTGGGGAATGTATACAATGGGGATATTCATTCATGACTTTCCTTTTTCCTTTCTGCATTACGTTTTTTGGGATTTATTCTTGCTGATGTTTGCAGCTGAAACACTGATTTTCACCACTGTATATATTTGTAATCTATATACTATGCATATTATTTTTATATTTTAAACATTTATGTTGTATTTTACTTTTTATATTATAAATATTGGGTCTTTGCAAAGTCATAACACATGTTTGCAACACAAGGCACTAGTTCATTTTTGGAAGTACTAGAGTCATTCACATCTATGTTATTGCTATGTCATTTGACAGCTGACAGTTCTAACTTCATTTCTAAAATGTCATCACACAATAGCCTCCCTGCGCCCATACACCTTTCCATAAAGACAGATCATTACTTCAATATGATGCCCACTCTATGTATCCTTACTTGGCCCCAAAAGATGGCTGGTTAGTCAATGATGGGTAAGATTCCCAAGGGAAGAACAACCTAAGACAGGCGAAGTCACATGGGAGCCATAGGAGGAATCATGGAGTTGAGGAAAAAGGACGTAGACCCCTTGTTTGAGGTTCTGACAGCCTGCATGTGAAATGACCTATTGATGTGGTAATATCTGTCTTCCATGCATTCTTATCAGTAAATTCCAGCAGAGGAAGTTTCTGTCTCTTAGGAGGTGCATAACAATAACATCATGGGACCTTTGGTAGTGGCAGCTTGCAGGCATGGGTGATTTGGCCCTGAGCTAAATTCTCTGGTATGAGACTCACAGACCGCAGAAGACACATTGATCGTTTCTTTTGTGTGAGACAATAAAAGGAACAGTTAGGCACGATTCAGGGCTCAGTCCATGAGGCTGGAGTTCCCTGGCACCAACCGCATTTTTCTATTATTTGTGTCTCTTTCTCAAACTTTCACCATCCCTTCTCCACTCCCACTGCTCTGTCATGCTGGATGTGACACTAAAAAGAAAAATTGAGTGATTTGGTTGAGTTTTAAAGATTTTACAAGTTGAAGATGGAAGACAAAACTGTGCTTTTTTGCCATCTTTTACTGTTTTACTTCCATAAACGGAAGAATGTGTGTCAAGCTTGTGAATAGTTGCATAAAGTTTACGGTGACAATGCTCTACAAGAATGTAAGTGCCAACGATGATTCATGAAATTCCATGCTGGTGATTTTGATCTCAATGAATCTCCTCGTTTAGGGGGCCCACAGAGGTTGATAATGACAAAAGAAAGCCATTGATCAAGTCAAACCCATTTTACATGACATGGGAGATTGCAGAAACATTGAAATCCATTATTCAAGCATTCACAACCACCTGAAGAAGCTGGCATATATAAGCAAGCTCGATATTTGGGTTCCGTATGAACCCAAAGAAGTTCATTTGATGGCACATATAAACACCTGCAATATGCTCATTAAATGTGAGGAAAACTATCCTTTTTTGAAGTGACTGATAACTGGTGATGAGAAGTGGATTGTTTACAGCTATGTGGTGTGCAAATGGTCTTGGTCCTGATGTGATGATTCACCTCAAATGACATTGAAAGCAGACGTTTATCAGAGGAAGGTTATGCTGTCAGTGTGGTGGAATTTTAAAGTTGTCGTGTTTTTTGAGCTTCTACCAAGGAACCAAACAATCAATTCAAATGTGTACTGTCGGCAATTGGACAGTTTGAACAAATCCATCATCCAGAAACGTCCAGAACTTGTTAACTGTAAAGGATTGTGTTCCATCGTGACAACACGAGACCACACACAGGTTTGATCACCCATGAAAAATTATTGGATCTTTGATGGGATGTGTTGCCACACCCACCATACTCACCGGACCTTGCGGTCAGACTTCCACTTTTTTTGCTCTCTTCAAAACTCCTTGCATGGTATAAGAATTTTCAATTCAGATGAGGCTGTAAATCAGCACCTTGTTTGGGTTTTCACAAATAAACTCAATGCAAATAATTCTATCAGGAATTATGAAGCTCACTGAAACATGGCAAAAGGTTATCGAACAAAACAGGCAATATATCATTGATTTATTGTTGTTCTTTATGTAAATAAATGACTTGAAAAACATAGACAAAATGTGTCATGACTTTTCCAAAGACCCAATACTTTTGCTATGAACATTCTAAAACATGTCTCCTTGTATTCAAGTGTAAGGATTTCAGTACTGTACATACCTAAATAGGAAAACATTGTTGTTTAGGATATTCACATTTTCAACTTTATAGGTGATACTAAATGGATTTTCAATAAATATTAAAGAAACAAAACAAAAAAACTCACTACACTGTCGCTCTGCAGTTGGAATTCTCATGGTTATTACAGGAAGCCAGTGTTCAGCTAGATTCTCCCCCTTTTGCTAAGTGAAAACATTGGTTCTTAACAGAATGTTGATGGTATCCCTTCATTCACCATCATGAACTTAAACAGAAGGTGTCGTTTCTCTGTTAAGTTTATCAATGATTTCTATGTCAAAAAATAGGGGATGTTTTTCAGGCCTTGCTACTAGATCTGACTTAAGCAATGCTGAACTGCTCTCCTTCCTTGAAACTTTTGCCTTCTATACCTTCTATGAGATTACAGTTTACTGGTTGTGCTCTTACTCCTCTGCCTACTTTACTGTCAAATATTGAAAACTTGTCTGTGAAACAAAATCATCATGAAAAAATTTTTACTTTCTGACTTCATTTCCTCCACTAACAAGTATCTAAAAGGCTATGATATTATGGTCTGAATATGTGTGTCCCTCTAAAATTCATATGTTGAAATCCTAACCCTCAATATGTGGATGTTAGGAGGTGGGGCCTTTGAAAGGCATTTAGGTCATGAAGTAGAGGCGTAATGAATGGGATAATACTCTTTTAAGAAAGACCCCAGAGAACTCTTTTGTTCTTCATGGCGATGTGAACACACACCTAGAAGACAGCTGTTTATGAACCAGGAAAGGAGCCCTCACCAGATTCCAATCTATTGATCCCAGACTTCTTAGCCTCCATAACTGTGAAAAGTAAATGTTTGTTAAGGCACCCAGTGTATGGTATTTTAGGTATAGCAGCCCACATACTAAATCAGTACTCAGTTCTTCAAAAATTCCAGTGGTATATAAAATAGATGCCATTGTATATTGTTTTGAATATTTGTGATTGACTTGAACATGAAAAAACTAGCATCTTTCATAACATTTTATGTTACCAACTTCTGTAGAAAGAAAAAAATCTAGTAATGGATTAACAATATTTATTTATTTGCATAATTACTTTATTTCCTTTTATAAAGTGAAGAGAATAGTTGGTATCACTGTAACTTGGTTGGCATTTGTTAGGGATTAAGGGTTGGTGTCCTTAAGCAACTTGGACTTCAAAGCAGGAATGCATGCATTGAAAAGTGTAGGCAATTAAAATACTACAAAGGAAAGTGTTTTCCTACCACCAGAGAGAAGGCATTTACTCTCGGATCTCGGAAGCTATCATTATATGGCTATCAGGGGATGCAGAGTTTTTCACATTTCAGGCACAAAACTGAACTGTTTTCTTCTCTTCTCACATACTGAGCTCTGTGTGTTTTTGTGAAAGGAAGCATTAAACAACCTGTCAGCACATACACATTGGATTCAGGACTTTTATCATGTGGAGGGGCTCTGGCCAGCACAGAAAGGCATTATTGGAAACTTAGAGTCAAGAGAATAATTGTAACTTAGCATTTATATTGGCTCAAGGAGTGAACTATAGTTCTCTTTCTTTGGGTGGTTTATACTGCAAACCTGTTGTTTTTAATTTTCTGAGCACTGACAACCCACTGTGCTTAAACAGCAGCTCTTAATCAGAACACAATAATTAGATAGTTAGAGCCTGTGTGATATTTACAAATAGACATTCAGTGGGACTTCATTGCACAAAAACAAGTCCACAAAGTTGGTTTTTCTTTCTTTTCTTTTCTGTCTTATCATATGATTTCTCTTTAACTATTATCATATGAATATATGTTATAATTTGCTTTTATCATTCATTTAGTGCCTATCAATATATGTCACATACATGCACACACTTGCACACACACAGCTATTATGACACAGTAACAGCATAAGGAAAGAATAAAATGTCAATAAGAGGTTGATATAAAATCTTTTAAATATAGCATATTTAACAAGAAAGGGAAACCTGCTTAGTTGGCTGTCCTTCTAATTTCAAGGTAACTTCTCTCATCTGCATACAGAATTTACTCTAAATCCAATTGCAACACATGTCTGGTAGCTGTACATCTCAGGACAAATATCAAGTTCTTAGTGAAATAATCCATTACTAAATGCCAATCCTTTCAAAAAGATTTTGGGAGGGAAAGTCTTTTGAATACAGTCAATTAGTATTATATATCTCTGCAACTCTCTCGTCCTCCCCTAGATAACAACGTCTTTCTCTTTTTAATAAGCTTCTAGCAAAATAACCTAAAATCAGTCTGTTGCTTCTTCCACACCATTTATTCTTACTCAAAATATTACAATTTGTTTTCTGTTCTTATTGTCCTGAAATTTATGGTTGACATTTTGTAGCTTTGTCTTTGAACATTTGCTGTTTTGGGGAACTTTCTCCATCTTTAGTTTTTGTGACAACAATTTTTCTCTTGTTTTTACAGACAATCTCTCTCTACTCCTTAACTGTTTTTGTGAGACCTGCTTCTTTAACCCACTTCTTGATTGCTGAACCCAATCCTTAGCTCTCTCTTTTCTTTCTACAAAGATAATCCAATCAATGATTGTGGCTTCTACTATCACCTGTATAAATACTCTCACAGCCATATAGTCAAGATCTCTTGTGAACTCAAGGCCCATATTTCCAACAACTTACTCTATGTATCACAATATTCCATTGACAGCAATGGTACACAGCCGAAATGGACTGATATAATGGACTGATGTGGTGATAGAAAGCCAGCTGTTAAATGTTTGAAAATTATCTACGCTGAAAGGGAACTCAAATGCAAAAGTGAGCTTGCCCTTTTACCCTGAAAATAATTTTTGATTTTCATCTTAGTAACATAAAATGTATGTTACTTAAGTAGCATAGCATACATTCTCTACTTATATAAGCCAACTTGGTCATCCAAATTCCAAATCTTTCTATTTTCTTATAATTATTCACAAGTTCATAGTCATCCTCTCACTCTTATTGCAATGCCATACATCATTTCTTATTTATTTATTTATTTATTTGTTTGTTTGTTTGTTTGTTTCAGGTGTACAAAACAATGCAGTGGTTATCCTTTTCACCCCTTACACACATCATTTCTTATTTAATTATATCTGTTTCCTAACTTTTCCAATTCTTCACCTGTAGTCTACATTTCTCCAATCCTATACTTCAGTTGTTATCAAGGTGAAAACTACATATTAGCACTCATTGTTCAAACTTCTAAAATGGCTCCTACAGGCACCAGCATTTAAATATATACTATTTTGTATTTTATACAGGATTTATTATGCTCGGATTCCTGCTTACTTTCTCAACATCAAGTTTCCCTCCTGTTCAATTCACATGAAACTCCATGTCTCCACAATAATAAATTGTTTCTATTGCCACTCCCATCTCTTACGCCTTCCCAATACCTATGCCTGTGTGTGTGTGTGTGTGTGTGTGTGTGTGTGTGTGTGATGTTTCAACTCCCCGGAATGAGTCTACTTATTACTTACCTGGCAGACACTTGATCATCTCTCAGATCTCTGCCTAACTACAAACTCCCCCAGGGAAAGCATGTCCTGTTTTCTATATTGCCCCTGTATATTGTTCGTATTTCTATCAGAGTAAATACCTAACTGTATTATAGATATTTGTGTATCTCCTCAATAGGATATTAGCTCCTTGAGTCTTGAGAACTTGTACTGAACTAATGCACGCTCACAAAAACTAAATTATATATGAAAAACACACCTTTTACTTGGGAAATATATAAATAGTTATGCTATAGAGAACAATCCAGATGTAAATGACTAAAGATTAATTTATGTAAGTTCTTGAAATCTTTTCATTCATTTTTCAATTGATCATTCACTTACAAGATGCTTATTGAGCACCTACTATTTGACAAAAGCTGCCCTTGCCTTAGGGGCATAGAAAGGTAAACAGACATTTTCTATTCTTTAGAGCTCATATAGGCTAGCTTAGCTAGGAAAAAAAATCATGCATTAATATTATAGAAAAAGCCACTAAAGCCTGTTTAATGATTAATCAATGTAATGCTAATGGAGTGAAACTGAATCTAAAATAATTTCTGCATGTTTACAGATATACAGTTTACTTATTTCATTAAAGGCATATGTGTCACATCAACTATGCAAGTGACATTTGTTCTTTATGTATATTTGCTTTGAAATTTTTTAGCTTACTTAATATTTATAGTATAATGAGTAGATTTATATTCAATTTATGTTACCTGTGAGACAGAAATAATAGTATTTATATCACCAATAACATAAAAATAGTATGTTCAAATACATAAAGTATAATGAAAAATTTAGTAAAAGATTCATAAATGTATTAAACTATTGGTACACTTAAGCAACTTCATTTTTTAAACAATTATATTAAGATAAAATGGAGGCAAATAATAACATTTAAGTCAGCATGCATGCTTTTATGATATACGTTAATAATAAAGATAATGGGCTAATTTTCTAAATGGGAATTTAGAAGGGGGGCTGGCATACGTACAGAACTCTGTTCTTACAATTTAGTAACCTTGTGTGAAGCAGAGATTGGGAATGGTCTTCCAGTTTCATTTCTGGAATCATATTTTTGTATGTTATTAGGCCAACACTCTCATACATTCATCAAAATCACTAGCATGGGGGTGAACAAAAGCCCACATGCTTAATGTTAACATGAAAGGCAACACACATATTTAGCTATAAAATGGAAAAACAGCCCGATTCTGGAGCAATTCTATATAATAGGAAAAGTAAACTTTTAGTGTACTTTGGTGGGATTAATTAGTATAAGCAGAACTGCTTAAAATTTCTTTTTGAAACCATGTAGATGGCCCTACTAACCACGAAACTTCTCCAAAGTTTTCCTATCTCTTTTCTTCATAAAATGACATAATAAATGTATTTGAAAACATCAACATAAATACCTAGTTTGCTCCATGAAGAACTGGAAATCCACCAATAAAGACAGACCCTGATTCTGGCAGGGATTTTCCAGATACATGATTGATAGATTCAATTGTTTTTGTAATCCTCCCCAGAATAGTCAGTTCAGCTTTACATGGATCCAATTCTTGCCTGCAACCATTTAAGAAAATTAATGGTTTTAGTATGTGTTGTGTAAACATTTTTCTGACCAATTAATTAAGCTATTAACAAAAGAAGAAAGATTTAAGTAAACAGATTATCTCATCATAAAACAAAGCCAGAAGTAGATTAGTCTGTTCTAAATTAGAAACCCTTAATGCTTTAAGTACATAAATACAAAGTTAAATTTTGACAAAACAACAAATTGTAGCAATCATTTAAGAAATTAAATTCTGAAAATAAGCAGATCTCTCAGTATAATATTCTACTTTAGATTTTTACATCGTTAAATTTTCTGTGTGAGTGAAAAACGTTGAAAAGTGTCAGGTTTAAATACGGTTATGCTACTGATTCCTTTTCAGCAGTTTCTCTTTCCATGTTAGGTGAGGTTAATGTGGTCCCAAAATATTAAATGGAAAATTCCAGAAATAAACAATTCCTAAGTTTTAAATTGTGCGCCATTCTAAGTAGCTTCATGAAATCTTGCATTGTTATTCTCCATCCTGCAGGGACATGAATCATTCCTTTGTGCAGGGTGTCAACACTGTACATGCTACATGCCCATTAGTCACTTAGTAGCCATCTTGGTTGTTAGATTGACTGTTCCGGGTTGGTACTTATTCAAGTAACCTATATAGTAGCCTAACACTAAGTCATAATACCTATGTCATTCACCTCTCCTGATCTCATTACATAGGCACTCTATCATTTCCTGTCATCATAAGGAGATATTTTGAGACCACATTCACCTAACTTTTGCTACAGTATATTGTTATAATTATTCTATTTTTTATTATTCATTATCGTTAATCTCATATACGGCCTAATTTATAAATTAAACTTTGTCATAGGTACGAGGTGTGATCAAAACATATGGTGAATGTTGAAATAAAAAAAAAAATGTTACAGTAAAAAACATGTCTTGTTAGGGAGATCACTTCATGGACAGTGTAGTGGCCTGACCACTGCACTGTACACCTGAAGCTGCTGCTGATTAATATTAGATGTTGACTATAATTTAACACATATATAGTCATGGGATGTGGAATATAGTGTGGGGAAGGAGTCAATGGAATTATAATAGATATGTATGATATCAGGGGTGGGGGCAGAAGAGGGGGAGAGGGTGGTCACTTTGCAAGGGGTGAGGGGGATAACTATTGCATTGTTTTGTACATCTGTAACTAATAATAATAATAATAATAAATAAAAATAAATAAGTAAAAATTAAAAAATTTAAAAAAACAAAAACAGAAAACAACAACAAAAAACACACATTGCCATTAATCTCCCTCAAAATACTCCCCTCTTGATACAACAACACTTATTCCATCATTCTTACCACTTTCTGAAGCAGTTCTGGAAGTCCTCTTTTCATTAGCGTCTTTAGTTGCACTGTGGTGGCTGCCTTGATGTCCTGAATCTATTCAAAACTTTTACCTTTCATGTTCCTTTCAATTTTGGGAAACAGACAGATTCTCAGGGTGCCAGATCCAGTGAATAAGGTGATGAGCACACACCTTAATGTTTTTATTTGACAGAAATTGTCACACCAGAAGCGATGTGTGACATGGAGCCTTTCTGTTGTGATCAAATATATGGTGAATGCCTCTGCTGAGTGCCATTTAATGAAAAGTCAGGGGTCTTCAGTATGGGAATCAGTGCATCAAACCTTAGTAACAGTGTGTGACAATTTTCAACTTGTTTGGCACAGTCAGTCAGGTGTGAGCTACGGTTGAGAGACGGTGTGTTTTAAAGTGTGCTGTAAATCATCCTCCATCATGACATCACACATCCCTTCTGGTATATGGCAATTTCTGTCAAATAAAAACATTATGGTATGTCCTCATCTACTTTATTCATTGGATCTGGCATCATGTGACTTCTGGCTCTTCCCCAAAGTCAAAATGATTCAGGACATCGAAGCAGCCAGGACAGCGCAACTAAAGATACTCAAGAAAGAAGACTTCCAGAACTGCTTCAGAAAGTGGCAAGAATGATGGGATAAGTGTGTTCGAAGCAAGGGAGAGTATTTTGAGGAGGATTAATGGCAATGTGTCTTTTACTGTAATACATTTTTTTTTCATTTAAACATCCACTGTATTATCTGATCATACCTCGTATGTATGCATAGGAAAAAACATAGTATATATAGGGTTTGATACTATCTGTGGTTTTAGTCATCTACTAGGGGCCTTGGAATATATTCCCTGGGGCTAAGGTGGGACTACTGTATTTAGTATACAATATACCTTCAGGTTGAAAACAGTAATATTTCAATGAGTAATTAGTTGTTGTAATATAAATCATACCAAGATGTAAAGCATGTAAAAAATAAAAACATAGCATTCACCTCTCAAATTCATTCTATATCATATGTGACATTCTCCCTTCTAAATATTTACTTTTTTTTTTTTTCTTTTTCATGCAGGAGTTGAACTGGCAACCTTACTGTTAAGAATGCATGCTCTATCCACTTAGCCATCCAAGCGGCAGCTTAGCTCAAGGTGCCAGGCTCAGTTCCAGCCGCGGGTGGGCATAGCCCACCATCAAACACAATCTCATCATTAGGAACATGTTCTCTCAACAGCTGAGCCATCCTGCCACCTGTTGGCAGCTCAGTGGCAGCTGAGCTCGGGCGAAGCTCACTGGCCCATGTGGGAATTGAACCAGGGACCCTGTTGCTCAGAGCTCATGCTCTTAAGCAAACTTTTAACAAACTGAGCCATTTAGCTGGCCCTTACATAAAGTTTCAATTGAATAATAGCATGCATGATGAAGAAGGTAAAAGGTAAATCTGTATGAAACACCATAGTGTGAACATACTCAACCACCACCTAGGTCAAAAAGTAGACATTTACTAGCAAAAATCCCTGGAATTACTAGCAACACAAACATGCATTTTCACACACTCTCCATCTTCAACATTATGTTTTTTTTGTTTGTTTTTTTACTTTTTTTTTTTTTTAAGGGCAGTGTCACTGGCCCTCATATGTGTGACCTGAACCAGGGCCGCTGGCTTCCCAAGCCAACGCTTAACCACCGAGCCACTCGGCCAGCCCAACATTATGTTTTTAATATTCATCTTTGAATTTAATAGTTGTTTGTTCTTTTTCAAGATACTTCATTATATTGATATTTCACAAATTATTTATTCTAATTTTGGTGTATATTTTGGTGCTATTAGGAATATTGCTGTTATGAAAATACTTGTACGTATTTTTGGTGCTCACATATCCATTTCAGTTGGGAATTTAACAAAAATTTAGCGTTATCCATATTTGGGATATATGCTTTGGTTAAATCTGATACAAATATTTTATTTGTCATTTCAGGATCTTACATTTGTACTTTCTTTCTGTTTATTTATATATTCATTTATTTATTTAATTTTTGTGAATTTTTATAAGTTTATCTGAGCCAAACTGACAACATATGATGGGAAGCAAAATCTCAAAGGCTCCACTTTTTAAATTTCTTAAGAGTGTCTTTTAATGATTGTAAGCTCTTAATTTTAATGTACAGTAATTGGTCTATCTTTCATTAATAATTCATATTTGTTGTTGGTCTTTTTCTATCATATTTTTTAAAATATTATTTTACTACTGACATTTAGCTCTTCAATCCATTTGGGACTGATTTTTTTTTATGTAGTCACAGTTATGAATGTGTTTTTTCCTTATGAAAGTATAATTGACTCAGTGACATGAGTGGTAAACAACTGTCCATTCTTCATTGTACTGCAATATCACTTCCATCATAAATCATGTCTGTATAAATGTGGGTTTGTTTCCAGACTCACTATTTGGTTCCATTGGTCAATTTTTCTATCTTTGTACAAATGCATCACTGTCTTAAAACTTACTCTAAAAACATAGTATTTGATACCTAGTACTGTAAGTTCTCCTACTTGGTATTTTCCCCCTCAACATTGTTTTGGCTGTACATATGTGTTAGTGTGTGTGTGTGTGTGTGTGTGTGTGTGTGTGTGTGTGTGTTTCTGGGCTCTCTTTTCATTTTTTTTGTCCATATTTCCATGATACATGAACACGTATTATCATGTTTATGTTTTAAACTATGTTTTCTAGAATTTTTTTTCATTTAATCTATATTTTCAAAATTATTGGCGTACCAAATTTCATAATTCCCTCATATTTCTACTGGCATTGGAAATCTAATGATCTCTCTCTTTCTTGTGATATTGACTATTGTGCCTTTTTGCAGTTTATTTGTTTTGTAGACAAATCTTGGCAGGGAGTAGTAGCTTTCAAAGAACACACTTTTGCCACTGTTGATAGTCATAATTCTCTATCTGTTTTATACTTCATTAACTTCTGATCTTATCTTTATGATTTTCTTCCTTTAACATCTTTGGGCTTAATTTACTCTTCTGATTCTAAGGTTTTTAATCTAAACTATGCTCTCAAGATTGCAAGTTTTCCTCTAGCAATTAATTTAGCTATGCTTAAAAAGTACTATTTTTCATTGTCATCTGTTCAAATTATGTTCTAATTTCTTTTGTGATTTCTCTTCCTTTGGTCCAAGAATTATTCAGAATTGTATTACAAATTTACACATATACAGGCTTTTTCTATTTTTAAGATTATAAAATATAAAAGCTCCAATGCAGCTTGATCAAATAATGTTCTCTATTTCCTTTTAATTCTTTGAAATATATTGGATTAGTCTACACAGGCCAATATATGACCAATTTTAGTAATGTTTTCATGACCTTAGAGGGTGTAGTTAAGTGAGTATTCTATATACATGAATATGTTCAGGTTTCTCTCTGTCTCTCTGTCTCTCTCTCTCTCTCTCTCTCTCTCTCTCTCTCTCTCTCTCTCTCTCTCTCTCTCACACACACACACACACACACACACACACTTACTACAATACACATTTAGCCACTTTTGTAGTGAATATACAATGGGGACAATTAAAAAATTAAACCCTGTCGATGATGTATGTATTTTTTTCTATGATTATATTTACAGTGATTCTTTGCATCCTTTTTTAGCTACATCATGATATAACAGAGTCAAGACCAAGTGTGGTCATTCAGCCAATATTGAGGATTTATAAAGAAAGTTGAAAATTTTTTTGAAAAGACTGATGATATTCCCTATATTAAGAATACGGGAGAAAAATATGCTGAACATTTTTAAAACCCATTTGATATTTTTGATATTGTATTTGAAAGCAAATCAGAAGCTTTCTGAATTAATTACTTCCTACTGTTAAACTGTTAAAATATCTTAGCAAGGATATAGCTTCCAGGAAGCTATTCATTAACTGATAAACTAAAAAGCAGGGCATCATGGTGGAGTGACTAGACCCCTTTGTTTCTCCCCCTAAATCTACAATTATTTGGACATCTATCAAACCCCACCCCCCATATTCCTCTGCTCAGCAAACTTGCATGCCTCAGAGATCCACATATTAGTACATCTGAAGGAGGACATATTGGAACACACAGGGGAGGCAGGACTGGGAAAATGACAGGGACTGTTTCTGCAGATGGGGTTCTCCAGCTGCCACTGTTGAGATGGCAGCCCTAGATAATGTAGAGGTGGATGAGTCAGGGTTCAGCCTCTGCACTACCGCCCAGCAGAAGGTAACTGGAGAAGTAGCAGTGTCAGGACTTGAAAACCTGGCTCCCTTCCCTGACTGCAGTGGAGCCCAGTAGCAAGAGTGGAGATATGTCTACAGTCTCTCAGCTACAGCAGCCATACGGTACCAAGTAACAGCATGGTGAGCTCATGAAACTGGCTCCCTCCCACCCACCACATCCCCTCAACATAGTAGTGGTGTCCAGAGATCTAGGCAACCTAGAAACAAAGGGGCTACCCACAAACCCAGTCACCCAGGCAGTGGGTCCCATGACGAGGCAATGCCCCCTCCAAATATCATGTAGTTTGCCATAATCATAAGTGTTTGGATGCTGATGGTAACCACTTTGAGCACCTCTTATAATTGCAGAAGTCAAATGAGGCTTGTATTGAATATTACAATTTCTTTTTTTTTTAAGCTGAGACATCCTGCCACCATTGGCAGCTCAGCAGCTACTCAGCTCAGGCTGGGCATCGAACTGCTGTTGCTCAGAGCTCAGCTTGCATTCTATTTTTTTATTTTTTTGAGGGCAGTGTCACTGGCCCTCATATGTGGGACTGAACCGGGGCCGGTGGCTTCCCAAGTCAGTGCTTAACCACCGCCCCACTCGGCCGGCCCATCAGCTTGCATTCTTGAATGAGCTCTTAACCAACTGAGCCATTCAGCTGACCCCTTGAATATTACAATTTTAATACAGTATTTTCCTTTCTTAAAATGTGTATACATTTATTTTGGCATCCTCTGTGTATATACACACATATATACTCATATGTGCACACACACACACACACACCTGCATATACATGGTTGGACAATTAAGTTCGCAAACTCATCCTAGAAAAAGTGCTGCATACTTCATTGTTGAATATCACTATGATCACCTTCGAAGTACTCCCCTTGAGAAGCTATACACTGATGCCAATGCCTAGTTTACCTTTCAAAGCAATTTTGGAACTCTTTTTCTGGAATGGCCCTCAGAGTTGTCATCATATTACTATTGATGTCCTGAAATGTCACCCAGATGTCTCTCTTTCAATATTTTCTTTATTTTAGGGTAAAGAAAGAAGCCACTGGGGGCCAGATCAGGTGAGTAGGGAAGGTGTTCCAATACAATTTTTTATTTACTGGCTAAAAACTCCCTCACAGACAGTGCCGAGTGAGCTGGTACATAGTCATCATGCAAGAGCCATGAATTGTTGGTGAAAAGATCAGGTGTTTTCATCTAACTTTTTCATGCAGCCTTTTCAGCACTTCCAAATAGTAAACTTGGTTAGCTGTTTGTCCAGTTTATACAAATTCATAATGAATAATCCCTCTGATATCAAAAATGGTTAGCAACATCATTGCAACAAGTTCACGAACTTCATATGTATCTAAAATACATATGCACATGTGTTATAGTATTATTACAATTTAGAGTATTTTATTCCAGGAAAGACAATATTCTATTCCACTTTTTTCTTCTTTGAACCATCTGTGCTTAATCCATATTCAGCTGTGGCGTCTATCCTTATGGGACTACTTAGAGAATAATGAGAAAATGAGACATACCGTATATATTAATTCACAATTGTACTCAGTTGTGTAGTATAGACTATAATACAATATAATTTAGTTAGAAATACTCCAGAATTGATCCTTGCATGATAAAAATCATTATGATAGGTGAAGAGAAGAATAGTAGATGTTATAGATGTGAGATTTTGAGTGAGGGTAAAAGTTGGAAAACAAATGATTAAAGTAGAGTTTTAATGGCTTTCTCTGCCTGTATTTGAGAATTAGAATTCAGGTCAATACCAGATCTTTAAGCTTCTCTACTTTGAGTATGTTGGGACATTTTGCATTCTGTATAGAGGTTAATAGTACATTCACTACAATGTCCCAACATGAGGAGAAGCCTTTGTTATGTTATTGCCTAATCCGCACACCTAGGACAGGGCCTTGTATGTGGCAAATACTACATAAAGCATGTGTTGATTTTTTTTTTTTTTTTTTTGAGGGCAATGTCACTGGCCCTCATATGTGGGACCTGAACCGAGGCTGCTGGCTTCCCAAGCCAGCGCTCAACCACCGCGCCACTCGGCCAGCCCAGCATGTGTTGAATATTGAGCAGTTTAATATGTATCAGACACTGTCTGATATATATTATAGGCTTAATGAATGATAGCATTTTTTATTTTGAAGATAGCATAAACTTTTCTTTTTCCAAGTATAAGTGTTTATTAGAAAATATTTCATAAAATGCTGAAAATATTAAAAGAGGAAGAGCAAAATAACTTGCATTCATGCCATTATAATGTAAAACTTTTATTAATATTATAAATTTTTTCCCAAAGTTGAGAATGTAGCATATAAATTCTTGTATAGTTTGTCTTCTTTGTTAATTTAGTAATATAATGCAAACATTTATGTATGTAATATTATTCCAAACTATTAATTTTAATGTATGTATAGTAATTTTTCTTACGTTTGTATCATATTTTCTTTTACTAAAATGTCTAATCATTGGGTATTTGGGAGTCTTTTTTACAGTTTTTTTTTCCCTTTTTATAGAACTATAATGCATACCTGTTTCATATATCCTAATACACATATCAATTGTTTTTTAGGAAAATTTCTAGAAATTGATTGACAGTATATTAGCTTTTTTTATACTAACTTTGTATATTACTAAAATTTCTTCAGAAATTTTTCTCAATTTTCTGTTTTATGTGACAATTTAGCTAAACTGTATACCTGTGTTAATTAATCAAATTAATTCAGGCATCGCTATGAAGGAATTTTGCAGCTGTACTTAACATCTACATCTATGGTCGTGGACTTTAAGTAAAGGAGGTTGCCCTCCATGATATGTGTGGACCTCCTCTAATCAATGGAAAAGCTTTGAGTGCAAAGCTTGTTTCCCTTTGGAAGAAAAATTCTACCTGTGGATTGCAATGCCACCTCTTGCCCCAAAGTTTCCAGCCTGCTGGCCTGCCCTTCAAACTTTGAACTCATCCAGCCAGACCACACAATTGCATAAGCCAATTCCTTGAAATAAATCTCTTAGTATGTATCTTCTGCTGCATCTGTGTCTTTGGTAAAGCTCTGACTGGTAAAGCTCTAACCAGAGAACAGCGATACAGAGGTGATTATTTGACGTAATGTATAGGAAGATCTTTCATGTTATCTTATAATCACAATAGTTAAGCAGTGTTAATGTTGAGTATGGAATTTGATTCTTTAACTGGACCTGGACATAATAATCATTTTTGTTAAAATCTCAAGGCACGTCTGCCTTAATTAGCATTAGCCACATGAAATTTAATTCCTTATGGAGGTTTTCTGCAAGAATAACAGTGGATCAGAAGATTGGCCTTTGAGCTACAGACTTGTAATGACTTTTGGTCTGCATAAATGAGCATAAGAACTGTGAGTATTGGGGAAATGTTCACATATCATGTAGGGGAATTAATTATTCCCCTGAAATTTATTATGATTTTTATTATTTTAGCACAATTTCTATTTATTGTTATAGTGTGCAGACTGCTTTCCTCTCAAGAACAGTATTACTATGTACTAATTCTGCAGGTTTTCACCTTTGGACTAGTATAGGAATTTTCTTTCATGCTTAAATTTCTGTATTGGTTATTCTTGTTTTCAAAGCTATTATTATTTCTGAAATAAATTACCTACTGTAAATGAATACAAGGATGCCTTATCATTTTTTTTTCTTATACACATATTCCAGAGAGCTGGCAGCTAAGCTGAAAGAAAATGAAAAGTAAGTACGCCTCCATTATAACAATGCTGGCTATCAGGTTTTCTTTGCTGAAAATGCAATTCTAATATTTCATCTAGCAGGATTGTTATTTTATTCAAGCAACACACTTTTTAACAGCAGTCATATCTTTCCCCTTAGGCTCATTAGAGTGGAGGCAATGCTATTCTGATTGTGCCCAACTGAATCTAACAGGAATTGACTGAACGTAGGAAAACAGTCTTACAACATTATTGTTTAGTATTTGCTGATGATACAGTTTGCCTAGCATACCATGCAGTGTAAAATTTTTCCATCAAGGCTTTTTAATGCTTTCTCTAAAATCAGCACACAGGGTGCTTTAAAGGTCAAATGAGTACACATTTATTTTGAGTAATTATAAATATATACAGAACTCTCTTGAGGACACCTGGTGTTTGAATTACCTTTAATTGTTCTTCTCTCAAACTTTCAGTGATTGTTCACATTCGTCATTTGTATTCACATAATAGTAATCATTAATAACTCTCAACTAATTAGAACCTGAAAGAAAACTTTAGTGTGCCATAAATTTTATCCATTATGTTTAGGTATTCGGGGTGGATGCCAAGAAAGGTGAAACAACTATGCTGAAGACAATAGGGATGTGGGTGACCTACCGTTTTATTACTTGCATGGCTATCATATTATTATACAGCAACAACTTCTAAGCTCTCACATGTGTTAGCCAAGAGTGGAGGGGATACATGGAATGGTCCACTCTTTAATGAAAATGGAAATATCAAAATTCCATCATGTTGAATGTCAATTCTCTCATCTCATTATTGTTGAGCATTATAAAACTCATGATTTAAAAAGTATTATGGCTTCCATCTTATGTTTGAGAAAGCTGTTTTTAATTGACAGTGATAAACCTTTCCATGGAACCTGAATGTGTATATTTTTTGTTGACTGCCTATCAAAGTTACACTGAAAACATTAATTTATTTAATAAACCATAAAATATAAAGAAATGACCATAAAACCAAAATAAAAAGTCTAAGGGCGGGCTGAGTGGCTCAGTTGGTTAAGCATTTGCTCAAGAGTGCGAGCTGAGCTCTGAGCAACAGCAGTTCGATGCCCAGCTCGAGCTGAGCTGCCACTGAGCTGCCAACAGGTGGCAGGATGGTTCAGCTAAAAAAAAAAGTTAAAATAATAAAAATTCTACCTTTCCAGAGAAGACTGAGACCCATAGGCTATTTGTTCACACAAACAGAAACAAAAGATAAGCATAAATTCAGATATTTTATGCCAATATGTTAATTTTTATCAGATCAAATTACCCAAGATATGTAGGAATATTTTATATTCATTTAGCTTAGAAGATAGTTATTAAGTTTCATCTGAAAATTGATTTTTTAAAAAGAGTTAAACAGGTATAGGGAACATTTCTGTTCAATTCCTACAATATTTATTCAGGTAGTTTCCACAGGTGACATGGAATTAATTGCTCTCAGCTTCCACACCATCCCTATAATATATTTGAAAAAAGTAAGATAATTTCAACTCCTTAATTTAAAACTCTGGGCTGATCACTGCCAAAAGAATTAAGTCTAAAAATCTGCATTTGGGATTCAAGCACCCATCCCTCCAGTTGGGGCTCTTATTTAATCACCTGTATCTCCGTTGCATGACAACTCCATAAAAGGAACTTTCTGCTACCCTTAGATTAGCCTCCTCATTGCCCCACCTGACAAGATTTATTTTGTACCCATTTAAATGTTTCTTATAATTAAGAACTTACTTGAGCTTCACTTATAACTTAAAATGTTACTAATATTTGCAGTCTTAGTGATCTCTTTACCATCTATTGCCAGCAATAGTGCTTTCAATTATGTACTGTTTTCTCTCTATGTGATTGTTTGATACTTCCATGTTTTGTCCCTCCAGTGAAAAAAATAACCTCTCACTTGACAGGCTTAATTTTGTCCATCTTTGATTTAGTAATAAAACTTAGGCATTGGCCAGCTGACCTTAGAAAAATCAATTCTGCATTTTCATTTAGAGCATCAGCTGTGCTTTCTAGAAGCATACCAGCTACTCTCTTCTACCCTTAATAAGTGTGACTCTAAGGCAGCAGACTTATCATAGATAGGAAGCCCACAGCTGCCAGGTGCTTAGATGCCACCTCCACTGTGGCTAGATTGTCCCTTGTCTCCATGTTAGGGTAGGATTATCCCTCTGCCCATGGGGCTTTCTACTGGCAAAGTAACTGTTTGCATTCACTGAACCATAGTCAGATTTCTGACAATTATGGGCAGCTGAACAAAGAGCAGTTAACAGCTTTGAATTTAGTATTGAAAATGCCATACAATTGAGTTGTTTTCTGGCTAATTTTAAACTAAGTATTATTCTAGTTGATCTTTTCTTGCAGGGTGCATACCCTTAAAAACCGCAAGAATAGACATTTTTTTCCTTTGTGTTCTTATGGGGAACAAAAGTTTTTCTATATCATGTCATGGTTCTTCTGAAAGATTGTTCCTTGCTAAAACTTAAGACCCTTCAACTGGATAAATGGATTACTAAATATATTTTTGCATTTGTGATTGAAATTAAATATAATTAATACCTCACATTAATTATAGTAGTTCTAATTAAATTATATTTCAGGATCTGTAAAACAATACTCAGTACTAAAATAATTGACATTAGATTATTAAATATTAAGATTGATGATTAAATTTAATCAAGAACAATATATGTAATTAATAACTTTATCATTATGAGCAATTAAACCACTTCTCATAATTTTTTCTTGACATGAAATATCTACTTCAGAAATGGAACACTAAGAAAACTTCATAAATTAGTTACATTTAGCACACATTTACAACTTATATTATTTGGCAAAATTATACAAATATTTTAAAAAATGATATCCATAATTTCTGAATACTCATAAAATACATCTGAAATTTTATTTTTCTAAACCTTTAAAAAGGATAAAGTAAACCGGCAGATTAATTTTGAAATACAATTTATTAGTTTTAAAGAGGGTTTATACAGTGGTCCTTGAACTTCTACCATGGGCAATCCCTAAGAGAATCTTGGGTTGTATTTGGACTATCTCAAAACAGTTCAAGAAAAGACTAGAAGTGGAAATGAGAGGAAGTCTGCCTGTTCAGGGAAATAAGAGGACGAAAACAAAGAAACTACAAAGTGATGTGGTAATGAAATCCTCAGAGAACCTGGATTTACCTCTTTTCACTCCTGAATCTAACAAAATTGTACTTTTTTAGTTAGTGACACATTGGGAGTTAGTGTACGGCTCACGCTGCACAAGTGTATACCTCACACCCTCTGTTCAGGGTGGTCATCACATCACACTGATGTGATGCCTATTTCACTGTGAGAATTTGGAGAGTAAATCCCGAGTCAGATTAGTCACAGAATTAAGTTTCACAAAGCTCATTTGCTGGGCATTTTCAGTTTAACCTAGTTGCATTTCCATAACTACTTGTAAAGCCCATTTGTTTTAGAAAATGTCACTGGGGCTTCTAGATTATTCTGCTGTACCACACATCTTTTGGGGGTGTGGGTAGGTGGAGAGGATGAAGCTTCATGCCTACCTGACAACACATATACTTGTTTGCTCACCTGAATTTCATTTTAGAAACACCTAAATTACTTCTGTCCCCTGGCCCTTTCCTAAATTGCTTTTGAGAAGAGAAAGGGAAAGCATGGACTTTGGAGTCAGAAAGAATTCCCTTTGACTACAAGCTTCGCCATTTATTATCTAGAACTTTACTCTTTGTCAAGCAGGTATTTTCCAATATGACTATGTGTCAGGCAGGACAGTCCACGCTGGGATATAAGATTGACAAAGCAGTGCTAGTGCCCTTCTTTTGTAATTCAAATCTCAAGAGCTAGGATGACATAGATCAAGCATCAAGATGCTAAAAGGGGTTGGGGACTGATTTAATCAGAGATATCAGGGAACACATTCCCATGGAAGTGAAACTTGAGATTGAATCTGAAAAATAAATAGGAATCAATAGACCAGCAGAGTTAGGTAAGAGTGTGCTAGGCTGAGAAACCAGGACATCCAAAGTCTCATGGGGGCAGGGGGTAAGAGTTGGGTGATTCGAAAGAAAGCCTGGTGGGAGTGATTGTAACACAGTCATGCCCTGTGTGGGCCTGTTGATGGGGAAAATGGGGTTAGAGAAATAGGTAAGGCTAGTTAAGTTTTTGATACTCAATGTCCATATCCATAAATGAAATGTGTAAATGAGTTAGTAGTAAAAATGTGTATCTGAATCCACTCATCCTTTATTGTCAAATAGGGAGCTTGAGCAATTGGAACAAAGTTAGATGCTCTACAAATGTTTGTTTGTTTGGTTGGTTAGTTATGTTTGGTGTCTTAGTCTGCTAGGGCTGCCATAACAAAATACTACAGACCTGGTGGCTTAAACCACAGAAATTAGTTTTCTCACGGTTGTGGAGGCTGTGAATCCAGCATCAAGGTGTGAGCATATTTGGTTTATCCTGTGGCCCCTCTTTCATTGCTTTGGGTTCTTTTTCTCTGTATCCTCATGAGGCCTTTTCTCTGTGCACCTCCATTTCTGGTGTCTCTTCCTCTTCTAGTAAGGACATCAGTCATAGTGGAGCAGGACCCAACCATATAACTTCATTTAACCCTAATTATCTATTTAAAAACCCTATCTGCAGGTAACGTCCCATTGTAAGGTACTGGGGATTAGGACCTCAACATATGAATTTTATAGGGACACAATTCAGTATACATTTGGTTTGTTCAGAACGTTGTTACATTATAAGTCTGTTTTTTTCACTCCATGCTAGAAAATCTTTTGGACTCTTTTCTCAGGAACTGTTTTTTCTCTATTACTCTCTTGCTTTACTCACCCCCATTTTTGCTTTGTATGCAGTTGTGTATTCCTGTCTTCAAAGTGTTAGTGTTCTGGTTGCTCTGAACTTATTATTTAACACTGAGTCATAAAATGGATAAACCCATAATCATACCTATAAAATGTGTACAAAATAATTTTTGTTTTTGTACCTTAACATCAGAATTAAACTATACCTAGTTGTGAAAAAAGAGGTATAGTCACCAAATGCAGATTGCATGCACTAAGGATAATTCTGATAGGATAAGAGAATGATAAAACAATGACTGGATATTACAAGTGATATTATTATAAACAATCAGGAAACTATTGAAGCAAAGCAAAAACTGTTTAAATACTAGTAAATAAAAAACAAAAAACAAACAGTGTTCATTGAACTATAGAAAACATCTTATTAATGGAAGTTTGTTGAAACACAGATATCTAGCTATCCAGACATTTAATATCACCATATACTCTGGGTGAAACTTATTACTCCTTTCCTCATTTATCATATTAAATATTATTGTTAGGTGTTGTATATTGCATTATCTTGTTTATTGTCATTGTTATTATTATTTCCATTTTCCATCTGAGAAAAACATGGTTCAGAATCATGGCAGACCAAACAACTTGTCCAAAGCCACTTCAAATAGCCCTAGAGCTGGGGTTTCTTGATCCTTGATTCTAAAATCCTGTTGCTTTCTTTGATTTCCTCTGATATGCCAAGGGGAGAAATAGAAACACCAGCCATAATATAGGAGTTAAATAGTGACAGTGAACCTCTGCATTGTGTACATGTGCCCAAGAAACTATAGTTACAGACAGTTTTGGGGATTCATAGAAATCAAAGGATGATATTTTTGAGAACTGCTGATGAATGTTCACCTCTATCAGAAACATGCATGTTGTCAAATACACACACACACACACACACACACACACACACACACACACACAGAATAAAGTTTCATAAGCAATTGACTTTCATGGGTCAGCCACAAGCAAAACTAGTGTGCCATTAAATCCATCATCTCTATCACATCTATACTTATAGGGTCTCAAATTGCAGCAACTTCAGACTCAGAAATTACACTTATGAACATTCTTTCAGATAACCTGAAGATAGACAATAATATTAAAATGAAAATTGATGTTTTAAACAATAAAATTTTAGCTTTCGGTTTTACTGGTTGCATATAGCCAAACTCACAAACTGATTCATTCTTAAAATATGTTTTAAACTAAAGTTGACTATTAGAGAAAGGCTACATCAACATCATGGAAGATAATACTATTTCAAATAGGAAAATGGAGGTGCTGGAACATCCTGATATACTTGTTGCTAATGAAAGAAGTATGGATTCTAATTTCTAATCTGAAATGTTAAGCCTGAGTCAGTGCTATACAAAAGTAAATTTTTTCAAGATACTTTTTTTTTATATGCTATTCTTAAGAATTAGGTTTAAAAAATTTGAAATAAAACCATATCCTATTAGCATTGATATATATATATATATATATATATATATATACATACATACACACACACACACGCACACAGAGACACACCACATAATTAAAAAAATATTAATACATTACAGAATTTTACCAGAAATTATCTTCGGTGTATGATTTCTGTTCTAAACCTTTGAATAGGAAAAGTTTTATGGGTGGTCAAATGGAGAATAATACTGAGTTAACTGAAATGTTTTCTCATTATTATGCTTTTGAAACATAATGATTTATAGTTTAAGACCTGTAGGACCTAAAGGTATATAACATAAATATGATTGTGACTGCTCTGTAAGAGACAAGAAATATAGACAGTCACAAAGAAAGTCACAAGAAATATAGAAAGCCACGTGGTTTAGTCTCCCTTATATATAAATTGAGTCAACTAGGAAAAGAGAGAGAGTCCCCAAGAACAATTTAAAGAACGATTCTGTGGCTAAATATATTCAGATAGACCAGTGAATATGTTTTTATAACTTTGTCAACTGAAAACAATGGGTGGGTCTCAGGTGGTGTAGAATTCCAAGACTTGAGCCCAAGCTTGTGTGAAGGAATAGTGTAAATTTTAAGATAGGATGTTGTTCCAATACTGAGTAAACCCCTTTCAGAAAGCCCTATATAGTATATAGTTATTCCTCAGTGAGAGTAAGTAAAACATAACAAAATAAATACACTTCTGTGCTATCTGTGGGGTACACAGATTTGGGATATTCTGAAACCTTAGTTGACTCATTGTTGATAGGAAACAAAGGGTTTCTTTCTTCTTCTTTTCTTCTAGAAAAGACCTAGAAGTTTAATCTAACAAAATATGGAACCAGCTCTATAGGAGCTTGGCAGATTGTAGGAATTTGGGCAAACAACAGGATCTCGGAAGGATCTGGTCACAATGGCAACAGACCATGCCATTGGTTACCAGGATTTGGTTGAACAAACTTTGCCATTACCATATTTTGACAATTGAGATCTGACAAAATATTCTTCTTGTTATTTGTGACTATATTAGCTTGTTAAAGGAAGAGAAATTCAAAATGAACTTAGTAAAGATGAGATACAACTTAATAAAGATGAGAGATACAAGATCTTTGTTGAGGGTAGCTGATAAGATAAGGGCACACGTTTTATATTGATGGGTCTGTAGGGTCATAAGTGCATTTATGCATATTTTTATGAACTTCATTTTTTTTTTTTTTAAGATTTTACTGGGTAATTGCGGGGAGGGGAACAGCGCTCGGGAATCGGCGAAGGGGAACAGACAATTTTTGCTATCCCCTTGTCTAGCTGCGGAAGACATTGTTTCACTGGCCCATGTTGGTATCATCATTGCGCTCTTCCCGGATGAGGCAGATAAGTCGCCGGCCTCTGGATGTGGCTCACCGCGGCTATTGGCAGCTCACGCTGGCTGCTGGCCACTCACTGTAGCCTATGGCAGCCCACTGCAGCAGGGGCTGCAGCCTACACCGTCGCCAGGGCTCACAGTGATGTTGTTAGCTGTGGAGGGCAGTGTCACCGGCCCCTACATGTGGGATCCGAACCCGGGCCGCTGGCATCCCAAAACCAGCTCTTAACCAATGCGCCACTCGGCCGGCCCTGATTTTTATTTTATTTTATTTTATTTATTTATTTATTTATTTTGAAGACAGATATTATGCAAGTGTTCTTGGTGGGAGTTTATTTTGGAGACAAGAGGGCAAAAAATAAATTCATTCGTTTAGGGGTAAACTTACGTTTTAAATAGCTTGGTATCTGAAAAATCAAGCACTATCCTTTTAGAGCAATGGTTCTTATCAGTAGAGGGATTGATTCATCCTATCACAGGTGGATCACTCTTGGGACAATTATAATTTGCCAGGACAATTATAATTTGCCAAACTAGGGCATTCATTCTTAAGAGTGTGTTAACCAGATAAAACAGGATTCAGGATATAACTTAACATAGAAGGACCCATGAATCTGTGAATTGACATAACATTCTGTGGTCTTGGCTAACATTTTCTCTTTGCTTTCCAAACTCATAATTTATATTCTGAAGCATTCTCTGATGCCTAATAGAAATCTAAGTGTTTAAAAATAATCTTATTTATTGTATTTTCTTTCCATGGAATAAAAGTTAATTCTCAAATATCTCAGATTGAAAGTGATTTGTACCATGCCTAGTTAGTCTCATTAGTATTTGAAACTACTGGAATCTATGTCCAATCAGCCTTTTTACTTTAACTGAAGAGCTGCAGTGATCTCTGAGGGAAAGAGAGGCTAATCGCTAGCATTGTAAGGCAATTTTAGTGGATTTAAATACAATCCATATTTTTATATTATTTGGTTTCAAATGCCATTGTCTTTCTTTTACAGTGATATAGTATTATTTAAACCTGAAATTCCAAAGCCTTTGTTTTGTTTGTATGTGTGTCTGTGTGTGTGTGAGGGGGGCATCTTCAGATTATTTTTACAAAACATGGAAAAATTTGTCATTGTCTTTTAGAATGATGTGACAAATAAAACACATTGAAACTCACTAGCATATGAGCTAGGCTGAAATGTTACACAGTCACTCTGATGTGTGCATTAATATATTGGTTTTCCCTTCTTGTCTGTATACTCCCAGCTACTGTGGTAATAACTTTTCTGTGCATTGTTCAGGGACATCTTATTTCCTCAGATAAAATCTATAACTTTTATGTTAAGTGAAGATATTATTTTTAAATACTGAAAAATTTTAGTTGGGTAGTCATTTATTTTAGCCTTGGTTTAACTACCAGCATGAATACCAATCAACTTTAAGTATTTAGATGTTAAATAGTAATAATTCTATACATTAATGCATTTAGTGGAAATAAATAGGAGAGAAAAAAGAATTTAATTTATTTTTAAATATTTCCTAAAGGCCATCTTAGGGAAAAAAGATAACACAGTAAAGAAATTATAAGGGGTAAGACTTATATACCTAAGTTTAATTTTGAGAAAATTCAGGTAATAAGTATGAGCATAGATACTTATCTCATACCTGCTTCCCCTTCACATTTGTATTTTAAAGAACATTGGATTGTACAAATAGAAAAAAAAAAAAGGAATTTGACAATGGAATTGGTTGTTATTGTCCACCAAACCAGAATTCAAAGAGTGGAAATGTTAATGAAGTGGAAGAATTCAAATTTAATCTCCAGGGCCAAAGCACAAAGTTCTCCTTTCAAATAATGTGGAATATTTAGTGCTAGGGGGAGTGCCAGTGGATCCCCAATGACATCCCAAAATGCAAAGATGCATTTTACGTTTTTAAGAGTATTGCACCTGCTATTGTTTCCTATGTGTTTTTTTTCTCTCTAGTAGTATTCCCAGCTGCATACAAGCATATTTTAACATCTTCAATCCTAACAAAGAAAAAACTTCCCTTGACCACACTTCTTCATATATTTTTCAGTTTGAGGCCACCCTTTATAGCAAAATGCCCTGAGAATTGTTTGTATTAGCTATTTCTAATTGTTTCCTGCTCATCTGTTTTTACCAATTCCATCAGGCTTTTATGAATTTGCCTTTGTCAAGCTCGTTTCTTTTTCCCCCTCTGTGCTGAAAATTTATGGCCATTTCTCATCCCTCATCTTACTCAACATCTGGAACACATGTGTTAGATGACATACTTTCTGAAACACTTTCTTCTCTCTTTTGCACACATTTTTTTCTTGTTTTGGTTTCTATCTCACCAGCAGCTCATTATCTCTCTCCCTTTCTGATTACTCCTCATTTTCTGGCCCTCTAAATATTAAACAACTTTTGACTCAAAGCTGTCTATTTGAAATTCTCTTTCACCTATGAGGATTGACATTTTAAACTATGAGGACCCAATATCAGTCTCCCAGGAGCATAGACTAGTTTTATTCTTTGAAGCACAAGTCAATCAAACTGGGAAACTTGTTGTCCATGATGGTGAGGAACATTTTTGGTGCTAGCAGGCATATTAACCACACATCTGGTCAAGTAGGAACCCTTTTCTTGGTGAGTTAATTCAGGTCTCTAGCATAGAAAATAGGTTTTTGACTGTGAATAGTGGTGACAGAAGCTGTGATCATGTTGTGGAGGCTGCTATTTCAGCTTTTTGTGTGTTTTGTTATTTAACATTTCTCCTGTGTTCTGGGTTTGGAGCCTTTCAACACAACCACCCCCATGAAAGAAATTACAAATTAAGGCAAGGGCAAGTCCTGTGCTGCTTCCACGACACTCCTGTTCCCTCTTCTCTGCAAACTAGATTACAACTTCTCTCATTACAAACTAAAATTGGGCAAACAGTAACCTCCATCTGCAAGAAGGAAAAGACAGCAAAGACAAGGATACTTATGGTATCTATAAAAAAAAGGGGAAAGTTTCTTATGTAAGTTGTGGATATAAACAGAAGATGAATAGTGTTTGAAGATGCAAAAATAAATTGAAAAACGAAAGAAAGCAATTGCAAGAATGTTTTCAAGTTTATAAAACATCCCATGTATAAAACTTGACCAAGTAAACAATGAAAGAAGCTATCCTTTGAAAACCTGTTCACAAAGAGTAAAACATAATTCAGCCAACAGAATTTCAAAGTAAGAAAATTATGGCTGAAAGGAACTGTTGATGAAATTTGAAGTTAGAAAAACACACAAAAATTTTATATACTTGTATCAAATGTAGTATCTTTATTTTAAAGAGACAATCTATGCTGGGAAATCAATAAATGATGTGATTTTCTTCTCTTTTTTTTTTTGAGGGCAGTGTCACTGGCCCTCATATGTAGGACCCAAACCGGGGCCGCTGGTGTCCCAAGCCAGCTCTTAACCACCGCGCCACTCAGCCGGCCCATATAAATGATTTTCAATTAATACTTATAGAGTAATGGGATAGCTAATGGAACGGGCACACAATGTTGAACACTGAATCTTTTCCAAAAGGAAGTGAAAAGTCAGTCCTGTTTAAAAGTATACCAGCTAATTGATGACTTAAAATTTTATAAAAACATTAATATGACTCTTCACTAAATTAAAAGGATGTGGCTTATTTTCAAAGTCAGTGAAAGTGATTACAACAAAGCATAATATGCCACCATAGAGAAGGAAAATATTAAAAATAAAAAAAAATACTAAATTACAATACCAAGAAGTATAGAAATGACTGAAATAAGTTAGTCTCTCAAATACTTTAATTTTGGAGCATTATTAATAAAAGACATATGTGACATCCAATGACTCAGAAGTGAGTAGACAAAGTTGGATCAAGCAAATCAAAACTAAAAACAATAGGTCAGGAACTAGCAATCAATAGCAATAAAAATTCAAAACACAAAACAGGAGTATTTAGGTCATATACTTATAAAAGTCACAAAACAGTTTAAATATATAAAATAATGCATGTGTAAAGTAAAATCTGTTAGGAATCCCAGGGGAAATGGATTGAAATACAAATGTAGCCTGGGATTTAGTACAGCATTACTAAATTATGAAATAACAAATTGACAAAGGAATACATAAGATTTGAAAAATAAATCAATAAAATGGTGTTAAGTTACATATCAAAAGTTTCCTTGTATGTAATATAACTGATTTTCTAATATCCACAGAATAATTTATCTTTTTATGTTTTTCAATCAAAAGTATTTCAATAAATATTCATAAAAGCTCACAAGATTATCATTATTTTACAATGCAATACATCCAGTTAAGGGGTTCAAAATAGGCCTCCCAGGTTGTGTTATTTTGGCATGTGAATCATTTTAAGTAGAAGCCACAGGTCTCAAAAGAAACTTTTACCTCTCACTCAAACAATTTAAATTTGGGACCTTGCCCATAATAAGAGTTATCACCAGAAATAACTTGTTATTGACCTATTAATAACAAAGGGCAAACTTTGAATTACTGAACATACTGTGAATTACCCTCCTACCCTCTGAAGCCTCAGGGCATTTTACCCCATTGTGTAGCACAGGATGTCATAAATATCTCATTTTACCTTTCTATTCAGAACCTTTCATATTTGTGGGGGCTCTGACTCTCTTAGGTATGTGGGGTTCCCATCTATACACATGTAATCAAATGTGATTATTGTCTTTTGTTCATCTGTTTAATCTATCTCATACAGATTTAACTATTAGACCAGCTGAAAGAAGTTAGAAGAATAGAGAAAAAAATCTTTCTCCCCCACACCTACCAGCATAAATTAGAGAAATGCAGGGTTTGGTGGATATATGTTATGGAGTGAACATAGGGGAAAAGAAGAGAAGGCATTTGAAAAGCTAAGTGGGTTGATGATGGTGAAGTTGATGTTCAAAAATGATAGCATGTGCTATATTCTCCTGGTAGAAACTGATGTCTAGTAAGAATCTTTTTGTTTTTTTTCTCTCTTACTTGAAGAATTTCAAATGTTTTTAGCTTTTAAGTATGTGCTATATTCTCCTGGTAGAAATTAGCATGGTCCTTATATCACAACTGGATAGTATTACAAAAAATAAATTTTTATTACTAGTTCTGGTTAAAAATAAAAGACCAGGACTGGCCGAGTGGCGCATTGGTTAAGAGCCGGTTTTGGGATGCCAGCGGCCCCGGTTCGGATCCCACATATGAGGGCCAGTGACACTGCTCTCTACAGCTAACAACAGCTCCACCTGGAGCTGGGCTGTGCGAGCCCCAGCAACGGTGTAGGCTGCAGCCCCTGCTGCAGTGGGCTGCCATAGGCTACAGTGAGTGGCCGGCAGCCAGCGTGAGCTGCCAATAGCCCCGGTGAGCGACCATCCAGAGGCTGGTGACTGATCTGCCTCATCCAGGAAGAGCGCAATGATGATACCAACATGGGCCAGTGAAGCAATGTCCTCTGCAACTAGACTGAAGAACGAAAAGACAGCAATTTGTCTGTTCCCCTTTCCCCATTCCCCAACGCTGTTCCCCTCCCCCAATTCCTCAATAAAAAAAATCTTTAAAAAAATAAATAAATAAAATAAAAGACCAGCCTTATGTGATTCTCTTCTCTTTCTTCCCCTTACTACAAATAAAATAAAGTATAAACTCACAAAGATATAGAAAACAAACAGGACATAACAGTAGAGGAAAACATTCAAAAAGTTTTGAGAGGCAGAAAGCAGATGGAGGATTGCTGGAGCTTATGAGGCTTCAGTCTAAAGAACCTATGGAGAAGGATACTCGTACTGAGGCAGTTTGTGCCACAGAACTCCTAAATGGGACAGGATACAGACTGTAAGTAAGGAGCAGGACTAAAACCATGGGTACTGGTGGAAGTTTATGTTGAGGGCAAGTGAACAATCAATTCCTGTTCTCCACCTTGTGCAGCCAAGTATTCCTGCCCTTCCTCATCAGAATGATCAGACATTTATCCTTTGTACCTGACTATAGTATTTACTGGCTTTGAATCTCAGCCTCAGTACTCCCAGCTCTCCCAAGCTCTGGTAATACCTCTCCTTCCTTCTTAGACCTCAGCCATCATTAGCATTTTTTTGGGTCCCTTATCCCTGACCAAATACCTATCCATAGTGTCTTATTTAAAGTCTTTTCAGTTAAACCCTTTGAGTTTAAACATATCTGTCTCCTGCTGGGACCCTGATTGATACATCAGGAAACAGGAGAAACTTTTAAAAACCTGCAATTAAATAACATCCTCGAGAGAAAACAAAAGGCTATTCTTGTCATTAAACAACAACAGTATCAAGGGAAACAGCCAAGCATTATGAAAAATAAGAAAAAGATCTTGAAGTATTAAAATACAAAGTCATGAAAATATCCAAAATATTAAGACAAAATATGGAGAGATGGAAAGTCCGTGAAAGAATATAAGAAATTAAAGGACTATACCAAAGTACCATGACACAAAGGATCCACAGATCATCAAGCAAAGTGAATGATAACAACAAAACAAAACAAAATAAAAAACCAACCAACAAAAAAACATCATTGTGATGTTTCGGAAGGCTAGTGATACAGGGAAGATCTTAGTGCTATCCCAAAATAAAGATAAGTTCTTAAAAAGAAAAATAATCAGAGCCCTAAAATGAAAAATAAGAGATATTGAAATGAAAAAATATATATATATATCTAAGATTTTAAAAATCAATGAAAGTGCAGAAATACAAAGCACAAAAATTACCTCAGAAATTATGACAAAATATAGAATTGGAAAAATAGAGAAAATATGACACTAAAATACCCAGTACTTAAGTATCCTGCCACAGAGTGAATGGTCCATGCAGTATTCAACACAGTGAAGGACAAATGAAAAACACTAAGTATAACTTTGCAAGACTAGAACTGGAAAGGACTCTAAAAGATTGAAATAAAAACATATCACACATAAAGAAATAAATACCTGAAGGGTATTAGATTTTCAACAGCAAAACAGGATGATAGAAATCAGAGCAATGCCTTCAGAATTTTGAGGCAAAATCATCCACATTTGGTGTATAAAATTCTAAGTGTAAAATTAAGTCTGAGGGTAGAACAAAGATACATACAGATGTGACAAGACTGTTACTTTCCCTGCATCCTTTGATTCAAAAAAGATAATAGATAAGATGCTTCTGCAAAATGGAATAAAACAAGAAAGAGGAAATGGGACATTCAGAAATAATTTCACCCAACAAATGAGAAGAACAAAGAGAAGTCTCATCACTAAGTGTTATATGGTAGAGTTGATGAAGCATTTAAAAAAGGGGGAAAAAAAGGATAGGCATACTGGAAAGTATGCAAATTAAAAATAGGGAAATTATTTACTGAGGGGAAGATGGGGAGGGTATGAAAAAGAGGAAAGGTAACTGTCATATTTGCCTGTGCAAAATTCAGTATGTGGCATTTATAATCATGTTTTTATTTGCTGCTGCTTTTCAAATACCTATCCATAGTGTATTTTTTTGGAGCGGGGAGCTGCAGGCTGGATAGGCAGGACTGATGTAAGACAGGTACATTCTCAGGCATGATTACTGGAAGTTAGTGATAATTTTGGAAATAAATAAATATATAAACATAGTAATATGCATTTATTCATTAGAAGTCCAAAGGCAGGATTATAGAAGAAACTTCTAAAAATTTTAAAATAATTACCTCTGAAAATAAAGTACAACTAGAAGAGGGAATGAGCATCACTCTCTTCCTACTGAAGTTACTAATTAAATTCCTGATTACTTTAATGTGAAAAAAATCAAAGACAAAAAATGCAATATATGCAATAATATGGTAGATAAAAAAATAAGAGTAAGATATACATGACAAGAAGTACCACATTAATGAAGAAAGAATTCTGAATGTTGATGGTCAGTAAGTACTCTATATGATGGTGACATCTATGATATCTAATGGCAGCCCTCGGTGGTGATTCGGATACACTGAAGACATGCAACGTGTTTGTCAATAAAATTATAGGTAAATGTGTTTCAAAGAAGAAACTAGGTCTAATACAGAAATTTCCATAAGGTCACATTGCTTCCCTGTATTTTCAATTCAGCTTTTCATGATTCTACTAAAAATAATAAGCTGCTTATTCAAAATGCATCTCTATAACTTCTTAGAGTTATGGCACCACTGGCCATATTTATGAAGTCTAAACATCAACACAGTTTACTTTTTCTTTTGCTTAATACAGGATTACCCTTGGCAAGAACATGGGGCATGTCCCGCATATGTCACACTGCTTTCGATGTGTTATGTGTGAGTCTGAGGCCAGTTGTGAGAATACAATGTCTGTCCACATGCATTAAAGGAAAATGTTCCAGTTTGCCTGGGGGAGTTCTTATGTTCCATTATTTCAAGCTGCAAGGTACAGGATTTTCTTATTGGCCTGTTTCTAAGGTACGTTTATCCATTAATGAAAACTGCTAGTGATTTTACAGCTTTCTTGAAATCCTAAGGCATAAAGCTAGATGTTTTTTAATTGTACTTCAATATTTCATAAGGAAATGTCCTCAAGTAGGCCTCAGGCAAATAGTAAACTGTTGACAGTTCCTTTAGAAAAATTTCATTTGATTGCAGTAGTATTTTCTTTCGCCTAAATATTAAAATGAAGCAAGCTAAAGTTTCTAGGATTTATAGAAACTGTCCCAGATAATTTTTTTCTTTCTTTTCCAACATGTTTGTCAAAAATTGAGCTTAATACTTAAAAGCCTACTTTCAGCTAAGCTGCTCATGTGATAATCCAAAAAAGTTGATCTCCCCTTGGAAAGGATCCTAGAAAACTGAATTAGAGGCAGATTTTTTGGCCACCTTCACACATGAGTTCCTTCAGAGTAGTGGCAAAAATCAATGGTTTCTTTAAATAAAACACTCCAGGGACAGAAGAAATCAGAGCCTGGCTCAGTTCCTAGAATTTATGTTTTTACTTGTATGATCATTCCTTAGCAAGTACTTTCAAAGTGAAATCCTTTTTTTCTACATTCCTAATCAAAAGGAATAAGAACTTAAACTCAGATGTAAAACTCTAATGCTTAAAGTAGTCTCATCTGGGTGCTATCAAATCTTCATTCTCTGGATGCTGATCTCTGACAACCAAATTCATGTGAAATTAACAAGAGCAGTAGTTAGCCACTCAACTTTCAAGCTCATTGAAATTATTTCATTATTTAATGCATAAAGATACATTTCTGCATGAGTTCTTCATGAGCTATATTAAATTGATTTATTTATTCACACATCTAACACCTAATTCACTCATTCATTCATTCATGCATGGATTCATTCATTCATTCAGCAAAGCTACATATAGCATTTAATGTGCATCAACTACCATAGATAAGTGATAAGAATGTGAGGTCTACTTAATTTCCTCCTCCTCATGTTAAACTTTTTTGAGACACTTTCTTTGTAATGCTTTTTTTAAAATTCTATCCAGGGGCATGAATATATTTTCCAAATCTTATCCAGTTCCAAATGGCTGCTACTAAGAATGGTAGGTAAGAGAAAAATATTAATGTTGATGATAATATCATCATCATAAGAACTAACATTTATCAGGTAATTACTAAATGGTTTACCTGTTTCAGCTTTTTCCATGCTCAATACACCCAATAAAAGCTTAGAAGGTATGTAAAGTACCACAGATTTCACCTACAGTGATGATGATAATAGTAGAACTCTGGCTGTTCAACTCAAGAACTCACGCTTTTCAAGGCCACATAGTATGTGGTCATAATAACAAGAACATTGTGCTGACTGAACAGTCTTGCTACTTCATGTTCCTGGACACAGTAGAATAACAATTTGAACTTGATCCATTACTATGAAAATTTGTATATGTACTTAATGCTTTATAGTGGCCAATAATAAAAATAACTGCAAACATTTGTTGAGGTCTGTCTGCATGCAAGGCATGCGCAATACATTTTATGACATGCATAATAGCCCTCGGCAGTGGATACTATCATTTCTTATATTTGAAAAATTAGAGAGGTGAGGTTCTAAGTTGTATGGTAACAAATACAGGGTCTGAAAATCAGTGGCAGTGTTAGAATTGGCTTCTAAATTGTTTCCAGAAATATGCTTTAATTGGTATAGCATTATACTTCTTCTCTAATGCCAAGAAAAGTGAAAGTATCTATGCCTTCCCAAACAGGCTGTTAAGATAACTTTTGTTGTTGAATTAAATTGCATTGACTAATGACATTTTCATACAATTAAAATCTAGTTGAGTTAATTAAGAACTGCATTTTTTTTTTTTTTTGAGGGCAGTGTCACTGGCCCTCATATGTGGGACCCAAACCGGGGCCGCTGGTATCCTAAGCCAGCTCTTAACCACCGCGCCACTCTGCCGGCCCAAAAACTGCATTTTTAAGGATTTAGTGTACCTTAACTATTATTTGAGAAAGATAAAAACACAATTCTAGATTTCAATGCTAGCAAAAAATGCATATTCTTACTTATAACTATTTTGCCATTGATAATGTCCAATTAAAGCATTATGTACAGTGTTTTCCAAAACATTTTCCTGTGATTATGTGCATTCCAGAATGGTGACTTAGGACCAGTTCCAGGGGTGACAGGGAAACCACAGAACAGGCAATAATAGCTCCCCCACCCCAATCCTTGCCATTCCTAACAATCCAGGTCTCAGCCAGAGGAACCCTACCTCACAGCATTTCATATTACAGATACCCCCAGAAGACTTTATTTATAAAAAAGGTCTCTATTGTTGTAGAATAGATATTCTGGTTCTTCATAATTGAGTACATAGCCAAATTGAGTGCATATTAAGGTGTGTTCCTTAAGACTCAGGGTAATGTGTTGAAAATCATAGCCTTTGTATTTTCTAATAACCACCCCCATGTTCTCTTTCTTTTACAGGGCAAAAAAACACAAGTGAGTTTCTTTTTGCCTTTAGCCTAGAGATTCCACCTTGGGTGTGATCTAATGAGCAAAACCAGGTAAAACGGGACTACCTTACACTGGGTCTGTTGAGCTAATGGCATCAGTGCACATGATCACCAATAGCACCCGTGCCTTGGAACAGTGATAAAATCACAGGGGAAGAAACCTCCTTGAGTAGAATTGATTTCTTGCTCTCTCATCAGATTTGAGAATAAAAATAGAAATGAAGTTATAGACAATAAAATGATATCTTTTGCATATATGTTATTGGCTGAATTTTCTATATGGTATGGGGGGGCAGGGTGGGGCAGGGGGGTGGGATGTCTGTACTAAGGAAAAATAAAAAAAAGTTTCACCAAATTCACATTTCCCCATCATACTTTCCCATCTCTGTTCCCAAGTTAAATTTATTTTGTGGTTTGATTATGCACTACTTGAAAAAGTTGAGAAATGCAGTGGTGTTAAGAATGATCCATGGACTGTGGTTCAATTTAATGGCCAGAAACATTCCTGCTTCAGAAATGACTGGGGAAAGAGTGAGGGTGTCCCACAGTGTCATGTGATTTGGAAAAATGCAAGATCAATCAAAATAGCCCAGTCTGTGACTACAATTTGATCCTTTTTTACTGTTCCCATCAAGGGGTGAGGGTAATGGTATATGAAGGTAAAAGAGATCAAATATATGATGATGGAAGGAGAACTGACTCTGGGTGGTGAACACGCAATGTGATATAGAGACAATGTATTAGAGAACTGTATACTTGAAACCTATGTAACTTTACTAACCATTGTTCCCCAATAAACTTTAATTAAAAAAAAAAATTCATCGTACCTAGTTCTTCACAAGTCCTTCCCTCTCTAGGCTATTATATCATTAGCGGCTGTGGTTGAGGGGAAGGACCATTGGGGATATCATTATTTATCACCAATTTAATTATTTTTAAAGACTTAAGAAGAAATATGTAAGTGTTATTTTGCCTTATCTATAGAAACTTCTTAAAAAAATTAAGATCATTATTCTAGTTAGGTCATGTGGAAAAATAAAACTTTAATTTTGATTAATGAGGCATTTAATGATAATCCACTTTTTAAATCCTAAACATGATCAATGTGCTAGATATGCTTCAAAAAAAATTCAAAATGCATGGGCCAATAGTTTGCTCTTTTCTACAAAACTAAAATTTAAAAAAAAATTAAAAATAAAAGTTCCTTTTAATGGTAATTTGGACACTGCAGATAAGAGTTCTGAAATAGTTAAGGGAGTGTATATGTGTGTGTGTGTGTGTAAACGGTTCTCAATGTGATTTTGTCTTCCCTGCTCCCCAGGAACATTTGACAACATCTGGAAACTTTTCTGTCCCTCACAATTGGGGCGGGGGCATAGAGACCATGATTGCTGTTGAACATCCTACAATGCATAGGAGAGCACCTAACAACAAAGAATTACAGAGCTTAAAATGCCAACAGTGCTGAGACTAAAAAATTCAGGTGGAGAATAGAGACAGATTTTTCCAATAAAGAGATGAACTTGGGTGCCCATTGAAAGAACGACTTCATGTTACCTGAAACCAACTTTCTTGTTTTGGAAATAGGCACTCATATAGCTTTATTCAGTTAGATAAATACAGAGTGGGGCATTTGTGCAGTGTGGAAAGGGTTTGGACAAGCCAAGGGCCTCTCCCTCTGAGGATATATCAACATTTACTCTTTGTTTGGTAGCGAGAAATAAGGGCAATGATGGTGGAATCACAGTGCTGAGGAAGCAGGCTGCTTTACACTTGACAACCTCAGGGTACTGGAGCCCTTGGGAAGCCCAGGGCAGGGAATACTGCACTTTCTGCTGTGAGGGCTCATGCTGATTGATTGAGTGCAAAATATTTTCTTAGTGCTGTCCTTGATTCCTGCTTTGCTTTTTATTTTTAAAAACTTTTTGTCTCAGAAGCTAATCCACACATGATGATTATCATCACATTAGTGCAATGAAACCTTATTAATAAATTTGTTCTTAATTGTTCTTACAAAGAAGGAGCAGGAGGTTAATTATTATGAACATAGTGACTATGCTCACCTTGTGTTACTACTTGGTTTAATATTCCCATCACCTCGCAAGTGGATCTGAGAGTACCCATCACTTTCATGAGTAGTGTAGATTTTTCCTCCAGAACAGTAATGTGCATAATAAACAGTTCATTTTCTATTTGGATAGACTAGACAACATTTTATAATTGTCTTCTCAAAAGTCATATTTTGCCACTAGAGCTACAGGCATATAAAGTGTTTTCTTTAATTCTTTGCTCGATAATTTGTTTCTGACAATGTCAAATGCCTGCTTTGAAACTATTTTATTCATTCATTCATTTAATGAATCCGTCATCATTCAATACATATTTATTAATTCTTCTGCAAAGTAATTTGTTAAGTCCTGAGAATGTAAAAATTAAGAAACAAAGTTCCACTGTCAAAGAGTTGAGATTTTAATTTTAGAATATTTTCTCTACATGGATTGATTAATCATTGATATGAAAGCTGATTGAAAAGGAAGCCGATCCAATTCTATAGCCACTTTCATTTCAAGTATGTTGTCATATACTATATATATCAATTTGTAGCCATCAAATCCAGAACATTAAGCAGCTTCATTCCCTAGTTGTAAAATCAATGTCCATTCTAAATCCAGAGAGCTATAAGTTTAGTATCTATCTATCTATCTCTATCTATATCACAATATCTATCTATCTATCTATCATCTATCTATCACATTATTAATTAGTCTTAAGTACTAACAGAATGTGGGAGGTAGTATGTCCATGCATAATGGTAATTATCATGCTTCTTGGGATGATATAATAATCCCAACAGAGGAACTGGCTGTCTCTAATGGACATGCTAAGAAACCAAATTCTCTAGAGCCACCAGTGAGATCACTAATGACATGCTTTGTATAGTTCTGAACGGGATGTGTTACTTAAGTTACTTTCAAATATACTTCATATGAATAAAATCACTTTTGATTATTTTAAGTGCTACAATTTTATGGAAGAAAACGTATATTTTAGTACTTTGCCTTCCATTCTGCATTCCTTTTCAATGCTATCCTAAAATTTTTCAACCATTTGAATAAGATTAATGTCTATTTTAGTGAGAGTGCTTTTCAATAATTTACACACACTTCAACTGTAAAATATTACAAGATAAAATTTGACTCAAGGTTAAGACAAGTTAATGACTTCATCTATTTATTATAAAATAACAACAGTAAAGATAACTCAGCTAAATCAAGTCTGTTTCCATATTGTTGCCACTTTATAGCCCAAGTCAAATATGCACACAGACACAAAAACATCCAATAAACCTCATAGGCATCTGTTAAAAAGTTTTAAAATGGGATATATTTTAGGATATTTGGGAAAAATAGGACTCACTTAAAATACTGATGACATAATTATTGATATTTTATTAAATGCTTTTAATGTATCAGATTGTTATCAAGATTAGTGTACACATTCAAACAATGGCATGTAACTCGAGAGGAAAAAACTGGGACTGAATCTAAGTGGTTGGAAAGCTTAGAGATCCTACCCGACTATGGCTTCTGATTTTTATGGCAGCTCCAAGCTACTCTGTTTTATTTTTCTGTAAACCCTGTTTCTTCCCAGGACAAGAGACATGACTCACTCTACAATTTTCTTCCTTCTTATGGTAATTTTCTCTGCTCTTCAACACCTGGCAACCTTTGAGATAGGAAATAATGTTTAATTCCTGCCTTTCATTCCTTATTCCTTGTTTAATAGTTATTTATTAATTGACCACTTGTGTTCCAGTTACTGTGCGAGGTGCTAAGGATGTATTTACCAGGGAACAAGACAGATAATTCCTAAACCTGTGAAGCTTATAGCTTATAGTTCTATAGCTAGAAATAGAGAAAATCAATGAGTAAAACAACTATACAATAAAATACAATAAACTATACAATAAAAAAAATTGGGTGCTATGACAAATACTGCTCAGGTAGAAAAGTTTTAAATGGTGTAGGACAGTTTCCCTAAAGAGATGACTTTTAATCTGAAACTTGAGTAATGAGGAGGAGGATGGATGGAAGGAGCCCCATGAGGACAGAGAAGGAGGAAAAGGCTAAAGGAGAAGACACAGTGAGAAGGAGCAGTAAGATTAAAGGCCACAAAGTAGAAAAGCGTTTTAGAGTTTCAGGAGTGATGGGATGTCAAAGTGAATGGAACAGTGATAGGGGATGGAGGCGGTGTTAGGTGAAATAGAGGAAAATGCAAGAGCCCATTGAGCAGTGTCTTGTTAGCAGTGGCAAGGAGAGTAAAGGTAAGTCACTGAAGAACCTTCAGAGAAATGATTTGATGGAGTATACTTTAAATTACCCTGGCCAAAGTGTGAAGAATGCCTAGAGACAGGAAATGGAGAACTACTATAGCGCAGATAAAAAAAGATGGAAACTTGGACACAAGAGTTTCAGGGGAGACAGAGAAAAATGGGCAGATATAAGAGGACATTTTGGAAAGGACTTTCTAACAGGCTAGACGATAAAAAATAAAACCATGGGAAGAACCAAAGATGACTTTCAGTACATAGGTAGATGGCAATTATTTACTGACACAGGAAAGACCTTGGGGGGATTGGGAGAGGGATGCATATGGGGGACGGGGATAGAGAAGTGAGGTGAGATGGTAGGTGTAGGAGAGCAGTAATTTTATTTTGGATGTGTTAAGTTTAAGTTATAGGTGAGACTTTCAAGAAAAACAATATTAGGATACATGAGATTTGGCTATACCAGCCTGTAATTCTGAAGAAATTTCTAAGGTAGCACAGGTCTCAAAACAGAAAGAAAAATTAACCACTGAGATAGTAGGAATGCCATAAATTTACTCTTTTGACTCAGAAAAAGAAACTGATTTCAAGAAGCCAGAGAGCTTTCACTGAAATGCTTAGTACAATGAAGACAGAAAAGTGTCTATTGCCTTTCTCAACATGAAGATCATATGAAGTGAGACAATTAAGTTCATGAACTCATCCTAGAAAAAGTGCTACATACTTTATTGCTGAATATCACCTTCAAAGTACTCCCCTTGGAAAGCTATGCACCAAAGCCAGTGCCTAGTCCATCCTACAAATCAATTTGGAACTCTTTCTGGAATGGCCATCAGAGCTGTTGTCATATTGCCCTTGATGTCCTGAATGTCATGAAAATGTCTTCCTTGCAATGTTTCCTTTATCTTCAGGTAAAGAAAGAAGTAATTGGGGGCCAGATCAGGTGAGTAGGGAACGTGTTCCAATACAGTTATTTGTTTACTGGCTAAAAATTCCCTCACAGACAGTGCCATGTGAGCTGCTGCATTGTCATCATGCAAGTGCCAGGAATTGTTGGTGAAAAGTTCAGGTCATTTAACTTCTTCACTCAGCCTTTTCAGCACTTCCAAAGAGCAAACTTGGTTAACTGTTTGTCCAGTTGATACAAATTCATAATGAATAATCCCTCTGATATCAAAAAAGGTTATTATCATACTTGCAATAAGTTTATGAACTTAATTGTCCAACCTCATATAGCGTGACCATGGTGTTGCTTTGCATGAACAGTATCTGTTTATGTGGGATGTCCTGAAGTAATCATTAACAGTGCCCTTTATGACTCTAAAAAGATTTTCATTTTGTGTGATACAGTTCCCTAGATACACATGATATTAACAAAAGCTATGTTTGTTGTGGGACCATGGAAGCCAGATTGGATTGAATTGAAGAGTCAGTAGTAGTTAACAGAACTGAAATCTCCACGTGCAGCAAAGTTTTAAGGTGTTTGTCTCTGAAGAAGAGCAGAATAAAAGTAATACAAGATCTAGAACAGTGTTGTGTTGTAGTGGGAGTATGCTAAAATCTGCTTTTATTTTTGGGGGAATAACCCAGCAGTGAGAGAAAGATGGATAATGCAAGAACAAAAAAGAAAGGGAAACAAGGGTACAAATGGAAGAGTTGGCTTGGACAGAAATAAGTGAAGTCCTCCAGGCATCAAGAGGGATACCTTATTTCTCTTGAACCCTTTCCATTCTAACTTAGGGCAGTCTCTCATAAACTTTCCGTACTTCCCTTATAAACAACTTATCATGCCAAGACTATACAAAATTAACAATTGGAAGTCTCCAGCAAAGCTTAACTCTTTGGGCTTTGTAGCATTTGGTTATTTTGTTTTTGACAATCGAAGAACCACTATCCCTAATTTGTTCAATTATGTAAAAGAACCATTTTACACAATATCATCATACTGTTTCAAACATCATTAAAATCTTGCAAAAATTTAATTTTTTTTCAAAAAAGTATTTTTTACCTTAAATTTGGGAAAATTCATTAGCATAGTGTTTCTTCACAGAAGCATGATAATTAGACATTAATGATTTGTTTTCACAGAGATAAATACCACAGACAGACAAAGAATTAACATTTCAATGGTTCTTAGAATCTTTCTGCTACTGAATCTATGGATGCAGTCTGAATGTATTCTTTTCTAATGACATGTGATGATCAATGAAGCTTTAACAATTAAAGCAACTTACAAGGTCATACAGAAAGTAAGCCAAAGCAGTGGATAACTGACAAAGTTAGACAATGTTGACTTGGGGAGAGATTCCTGTGTGCAATCTAAATGACATAAGTGCCACATCATGTCATGTGGGCTATAGCAAATGAACTGTGAAGACCTTTTTGGAGATGTGCCACACTTCCCAGTTAGAATGCTTTGAAACTTAACTTCACTATTGTTATATTGATTTAACTTGAAGCATGTTATGTTTAATATATCCTGGTTATAAAAAAGACCATACTAGAAAAATATATTTGGCTATCTTTTTTGAAAAAGCTTGATGTCAACAGAAAACTATTACATATTTTAAAACTAGTAATACATAACTAACGAAAGAAAATATAAGCCTGGCTTTTGAATTCATCCCAATGAACATACAGTGAGAATCCACAGTAAAGTAATGTGTTAGTTATGCTTTGAAATTCCTTTCTAAAAAATCACTTTCCATTAACGAAAAAAAATGACACTAAATAAGATTAGTCATTTTCAACTATCAAAAGGAATCCAAAAATATTTGTGAGAGGAGTTGAATTGTGCTCATTTTCAGAAATAACAATGATGATTATTTTAAATGTTTCACAAAAGTGAATTCACTTCCTACCACAGAACTGATTCTCAACATTTGATTTTCCTGACATTTATTGATTTGGTAACTTAATTGCACTGTGGTTGTCTATGGAAAAAACGTAAGAAATGTTATAATGATTTAAATTCAGAGTATCATGCATCTAGCATTTTTACCAACTGAATTTTAGTATTTCACGTTCATGAGAATTAAAATTTATCATTCAACAATTGTCTTCAATATTGCAAATTTCTCTTACTAAAATAAAACAAACTTATGTTTCCTTTTACATGTATACTTAAGTATTTTTTAAAAATTTGCAAATTGAGACTTGTATAACTTTGTTTTATCTATTTTAGCATGACCTGTCTTTACTTTCTGTTTCCTTGTATGTAATACTAAAATTATGAACTGTCTACTTTCAGTTTGATTTCAGTATGTTTATATTAGCATAAAAATGTAGTTCACTTGTTGGCAAAGTTAAGAGGAAAATGAGGCAAATCAGAAAGACAGGCTATGAGTCAAGATGTATATTAAGCAGCAGAAAGATCTAAGAAATCAGAATTTTTAACTCTAAATCATTTACGCCAGTTTCCTTCTTATCAGGAGAGAGCACAGATTAGCATCTAAAACAAGGCAGATTTCAGGTCAGATTAAAAAAGATGGGTAACCAATGGTTACTCTTGAAATCTATATTTATGCTGTGCTAGTCTTGTCTCCACAAGAAGTTGAGCCTCTACAGGACATGCATTTGAATGGCTCAGCTATTGTCACCGAGTTGTTATGATTTACTCATCACTTCTTACTAATAGTATGCATTTAGAAGAATGAAGCCAATTCTACTGTATGATATTGTCTATTTCTAAACTGTAATATTGTATTACCTTGTTTAAAACATTACTCAAAAATATATATATTGAAATTGTTACCTTTTTTTAAAAGAGAAGGAATCAGGCTTTTATCTTTTGTGCACTTTGTTTTTATATCCTGGATGTGTGGTAAAATACGTGGATGTAACAGCTTCCCCATAAAGGCACATGCACAGAGATTCTAAATTCTGTTTGTGGTACTGTCTGAACCTTCTGCTGATAATCCCAACTAAAATATTCCAAAAACTCTAGAGTTCAGCAGACTTTCTGGCTGAACATTAGCTGTAGAGTTTTAGCCTTAATTTCTGTAACAACTAATGACTTGTTTAAGGGAAAAAACAAACAAAATTCTGATGTTTAATGTACATATTAAGTACAACTAAAGCTAGTTCTGTGTTCCTCTGCTTTGACTAGCAGTGTGAATATTAGCAATGACTTTTTCTGAGATAAATTTAGGTGAATTTTTAATAGATGTTTTCATATGTTAAAATAAAATGATGGGATATACCCTACTTTTAAATGTATAATTATTTTAACTTGTTTTTTAAAAAAGTCCGTGAAAGGTAATTGGTAATCAATTTATTAGACTATTTGTATTAATTGAGTTTAAAATTATAACTTTAAAATCCTTAATTCTTAATTAGATTAACTGGACTATGTACATTACACTTTAAAATTCTCTTTTCCAAATTTCAATAACAAAATTTCACTCTTATTTACTGTTGTGTGTTGAATGAATTTATACCATTGGGAAAAAGAAAAGCAGGCTTATGGTTAGAGGGACATTTTACTGAGCATATAAATATTTTAGAATCAAAATCAGCTGTTCATTCTTTATTTCCTTCAAGTTGAAATAAAATCATTATTCTATTGGAATGTTTTTCTTGACACCACTGAAAGTAGTTAATGAAAAGAGTAATGAAATAACGTACACATTTCACCAAAGAACAAAATCTCTATATTTTGGAAAGTGGTTAAATAGTTTATTAATTTCCTTTCCACCTCACTGATTTTCCAGCACTCTGAGCCAAAGCACTACTTCTATGGTTGACACATGTCAAGTCCTTGGCTTTATTATTAATATCATCAAAAGAAGTGTAAAACTTTGATGTTTTCTTCATATGAAGAGAGACAATTAGAATTAGAAATACACATACACACCACACACACACACAATGTCTTTGTGTGTGTGTGTGTGTGTGTGTGTGTATATATATATATATATATACATAAAAATGTATATATACAGGTAGGACAATTAAGTTTGCAAACTTGTTTTAACAATGTTGCTAACCTTTATCGATATCAGAGAGATTATTCATTACCAACTGCACAAACATGTAACTAAGTTTACTATAATATTTGGAAGTGCTGGAAAGGCTGTGTGTGTGAAAAAGTTAAACAACCTGAACTTTTTGCCAACAATTCATGGCTCTTGCATCACAACAATGCACCAGCTCACATGGAATTGTCTGTGAGGGAGTTTTTAGCCAGTAAACAAATAAATAAATTGGGACACATTCAATACTCAACTGATCTTGCTTCCAATGAGTTCTCTCATTGGAATATCAGTTCCAATGAAATTGTGATGACATTCAGGACATCAAGGGTAATATGACGGCAACTCTGATGGTCATTCTAGAAAAGGAGTTCCAAAATTGCTTTGAAGAGTAGACCAGGTGCTGGCATCGGTGCATAGCTTCCCAAGGGGAGTACTTCGAAGGTGACTGGAGTGATATTCAGCAATGAGGTATGTAACCCTTTTTCTAGGATGAGTTCGCAAACTTAATTGTCAAGCCTTGTGTATGTGTATGTATATTTGTGTGTGTGTGTGAAAATTTATTATAATAATATAATGTATTATATATAATTTTATAATATGTAGTATGATTAATTTAAATTTGTAATGATCTTAGTAATAATATAAGCAACACATGGTATATTAATAATGCAATTATTATGAAACACACACATTAGTATTATAAATACAACAACAGACATAAAGCGCAACATCATACTCTTGGATTTGTGTTTGTCAGAGAATACATGCGCCTCTATCTTAACCTCTCTCAGACTCTCATGCTTAAATATACTCATGGTATTCAAGAGTGGGGTGACAAATGTATACTTATGAGTGTTTGTCTTTCCTCTTCGTATACTATTAATAAATGCTGTTGTTCAGCATCCTAGCTTGCTGCTTGGTCCGATTTTCACTCTCCTTTTCATTAAAAGATGAGCAACAGCTATAGCTAATTTCTCACTAAAATAGCTTTTAGTATGTGTGTTTTTAGTATCTTTATGCCACTGTATATTTCACCTGATATAAGCACTCCATATTTTCCTTCCTGTTTTTGTTAGGTTAAGCAATCACACATTTCTTTTTAAAGGGCCATGCTACTTTGCAGAACACCTTGTCTTTCTTTGTTCTAAAAAATAATGAACTCAGTTACTTTTGCACAGAGGATACTTGTTTCACTCTTTCTGAGAGAGCCCTTCATCATGGGCCGAGCACAACCTTGCTGCTCTTTTTCCTCACAATTTCCTAAGAGCATGTGAGGAAGGGTGATTCTTCTATATTCATATTCAAGGGGAATGTCATCACTCAATACAAACAAGATGAAAGAGTATAGAGTTGGGAATGAAATGTGTGCATACAGTTTGCCTTTTCTGTAAAGAGTATGTTAATAGTCAGAAAAATTATGGCTATAGTGCCCTTGATTTGAGTTATACTTAAGAATTGAAGTTGTTTTTTTTCCCTTTTTCCTTTTGGAAGTATACCTTAAAGGTGTAGAAAACTAAAATTAATGGTACCCAACTTTCACTCTTGTTCTTTATATAGACAAGCATAAAAAAAACATATTTCTAGATATTTTCCAATACTTCAAAAAAATGAGGACCTGTGAAAAAATATTTTAGTCCAGATATAGACAGGTTACCAACTGCTTTTTGATAAAAATAAAAAACAACAGGGCATGTAAAGTTTTTAAAAAAGTCATACAACATAAAGGAAAGTGATCTGTTTGTTAAATATTTTTAATGTGACATGTGATGAGGAGAGTGAAAATACATACTCTTGGGATTTTAAAATGTTTTACATTTATTGTTTCTTTCAAGAATAGTTGAACCAGCACATTGTTACTTTTAAAACACAGACTAGACATGTTATAGAAAAATTATCAGGTCAGGAAGCAGGGGATCTGGGCTCTAATCTTGTACTCTCACAAACTAACATTGTGATCTTGAGAAAGATGCCTACCTCCTCTGAGTCTCAGCTTTTAAATGTGAAAAAGGAATGTTATGGAATGAACTGTGTCCCCACAAAATTTATATGTGAAAGTCCAAACCCTCATTACTTCATAATGTGACTGTGTTTGAAGACAGGGTCTGTCTTCAGGGTTTGGCATCTTTGCTTTTGTCTTTATTGCCTTTAAGTAGATAATTATTTTTACTGTGTTTGAAGAACATTAGGTGGATTCTTATTCAACTGATGTCCTTATAAGAAGAGATCAGGAGACAGATACACCTAGAGGAACAAAATGTAAAGACACAGGAAGAAGACGTCCGTCTACAAGCCAAGGAGAGAGGCTTCGGAAGAAACCAACCCTGCAAACCCCTTCATGTTGGACTTATAGCCTCCAGAATGGTGAGAAAATAAATTTCTGTTCTTTAAGCCACCTAGCTTGTGGTAGTTTGTTACAGCAGCCCGAACTAATCAATACAATGGGCATTATGAGTTTTACAATGATTTCATAGAGTACGTGTTTGTAAAGCACATGGTAGTTACTTAATGTATGTTAATATTGTTCTTGCTGCTGTTATTGTTTTTTTTCTTTACTGGGCAGGTAATTTATAATTCTTACATTTATCTTATCTTGAACATGTAGCAGTTCTTTTAGTAGGAGAAAATGAGACATCAAATTATATTTTCTACAGCATGTATAGGCCCCATGACTTAAAACTTATTCATAGGTTTTGGAGTAAGAATAGCCTTGGAACTGTGCTATTTTCTAACTATGTTGTTTTTTGTGTTTATTCTCTTTATCCTTTAGTTTTGCATCTGGGGACTGTTAATAACTACAACTGCTCTTATAAACAAAAATTCATATATGCATAAAATTACTACTTGATATATGATTGGTTTTTAATAAACTAAAACTGTGATTGCTGTGTTCTCATTTATTTTTATAACCCTTTTTCAACATACCCCAAGCCAGAACAGCTTCTTCTGGTGCACCCCTCTATCTCTCCCATCGCCTCTCATTTGTCTTTTTGTTTCCTGGAGGGGCCCAAAACATGTCTTTCATGATATGATTCTTACTGAGGCCCTAATAGTCATACACTGGCTTTCCCTCTGGAAAGTGGCAGTCTCTGCCCAGGGAAATTATGACCTTGGCTCTAGGATGGAATTTCCCAAAGTGCACTGCCCCCGACATTGGTTATTCCAGAGTTTAAAATGCTAAACAAAAATGTTAAAGAGTTCTCTGCCCATATGTGGAGTTAAGCAAAGAAAGTGAGACTTTATTAAAAAGGATCTCAGAGGTCTTCAAGTACTCATCTGCATTTTGATAGTCAGGATAGGTATATGTAGTCAGGATAGGTATATGTATGTAGTCTTTCCTCAATACAGATCATAATACACTGTTTTTTGGTCAATTTTCTGTAAGACTCTGTATTCTAGACAACATATTTTAGGAGATTCTGGCCTAAGGAAGATAAAACCTCCTTAAAATCTTCCCTTTCACTTCTTTCCCGGTCTCTGTTTTGGCATCTTTGCTTTTGTCTTTATTGCCTTTAAGTAGATAATTATTTTTACTAAATAATAATCTATTGCCATCATCAAATAATTTACTTTAGTCTACATACTGGATAAGGATAGTGGTATGTGTTTTAAAGCAAAACTTAATTTAAAAAAAAAGATGGAAGAGGCGAACACGTAACATAAAGACACTAAATATATGTTAAAATTTGAATCTTACTAAAAATTAAATTATGCAAATTAAGGGAAATGTCATTTTCACTTAACAGGTTGGTAAAATTAAACTTGTTTGTGAGGGTTTGGGGATACAGTCACCTTCAAACATAGCTTTTGGGAATATAATAATATATGTTAATTATTCTATTTTGATTGTGGTAAATTGGATCATTTTAATTGTCTTCTTTATGGTTTTTCTGGATTTTCTGAATATTCTACAGTAAATATAGTTTACTTCACTTATCAAAAGAAATACCAGTTTGTTTTTCTGTGACTCATCTAAGTGGAAATAATATAAGATTTTCATGGCTGTTTTGTAAATCTGCTTACATAAATTTGTTGATAATATAAATGTTATAACATTCTTTTCCCAGTACTATTTTTAAGATACATAGAAAAGATAGAATGGTTTCATAAACATTAATTCCCACACATGTGCATCTGAATACTAATCAGGGTAACATTCACCTTTAAATGGCAAGAACAATACCCAGAGGGGTAGTCTTTGGTACTTACAAGAGTAAGTGGAAAAGAAAGTAAGTATACCTTACCTGATAAACAATGAATACCTTTGTCCGTCATCTACTTTGATAGTATTAATGCGTTTCAATTCTGCTTCACCAGAACAGAAAAAGTGGTACTGTGGGGAAAAACAAAACAAAACAAAGTTTTTCAGTGTGAATGAAACTAACACATTATATTTGCATTGGACTTCACAATTGACCAGTAATTTTTAAAATTTATTGAAGAACTAAGAAGTCTGAAATTTAGAAAGTGATAGCTCAAAGTATATAACTAGTAAGTGCTACAACTAGAACACATACAAGTATAAGTAGTATATATAAATATATATTCACACACACACACACACACACACACACACACACACACACACACACACACACACTTCTGTTTTTTTTCCCCAGTATTCTTGGGAACCCAGCTGAGAAAGGCAGCTTCTTCTGCTAGCAGGGAGTACGTATTATTGGCAGTTTTCCTAAGATACTTGCAACTGAGCAATGCAAAGACCAGTGAATAAAATCTCGAGGGCAATACTAATGTCACAGGAAACTCAAAGCTTATGAAAGTCAACCATTCATTCTAAGCTTTCTGAAGCTCGAGGGGGTCCATGGCCATTTGCAGGATTACTGCTAATTGGGTCAACTGAGTTATGGTTTAAAAGAGGCAAATCATGTCTCTAGCAAGTATGCTTGACAAGATACCCCTGGGAATTTCATGAGTGGACTGACTGCACTGGCTTATTTATCTTCTTAACAGCATGTGCTTGAATGTATATTGGTTATTTGTGGCTGTTCCTTTCCAGAATAGGACTTCATAATTGTTATTATGTCTATAAGAGATCTGTAACCCGCATAGAAGTTAAACAGTTATGTAATGTTTCATAATTCCTATGTATCCAGCTCTATTGAATTGATATATCTAAATCTTCCCACACATAGTCCAAAAGTAAATAAATGCTATATATTTTATTTTTTAATGACATTTAGGCATAGCAAAATGTTCCCTTCCTTTATAAAATTAGCTGCTCAGGTTCACTTTAAAAATATGCTTTTGGGCTGACCAAATGGCTCAGTTGGTTAAGAGCTCGCTTAAGAGTGCAAGCTGAGCTCTGAGCAACAGTGGTTCGAGGCCAGCCGGAGCTGAGTTGCCGTTGAGCTGCCAACAGGTGGCAGGATGGCTCAGTTAAAAAAAAAAATATGCTTTTGTTTTTTTTTTTGAGGGCAGTGTCACTGGCCCTCATATGTGGGACCCGAACCAGGCCCACCAGCTTTTCAAGCCAGCACTTAACCACCGCGCCACTCGGCTGGCCCACTTTAAAAATATCTTAAACATTATTGAGATGTTTAAAACAAATATACCTATATGCACTTTGCAGGAAAATCAGTTGCATTAACATTTGGCTAACATTCTTCTCAAGTCATGTGTAACTAAATAAAAGTCAGTGCTTGTTTACTGATTTTTTACACTGTGTCCAGTATATAATCAAGGTGACTAAAGACTACATATAATATTTTTTGACACCATGGATAATAATTTAGCTCTTTCTTATTATGTATAATACCCAGAAATCTACATTGTTAGTTAAGATAGGTATTTTGCTTAAGTAATAATATACTGACCAACAGTGTGTGTGTGTGTGTGTGTGTGTGTGTGTGTGTGTGTGTGTGTGTAGGGGGTAGGGCAGTCTCCTTAATTTGTTAAAATATATAAGAAAATTATTTTTTTGGTTCCACTAAGTCTTCTTAATTTCTATTATCTTCAGGGATGTCAAAGTTAAACATATGTAGATAAGATAGTTAATGGACAATCCTATTAATTTTACTTGAATTTTTCTTTTATGATGAATAGCCCCTTTATTATATGTATAAAAACAATATTTACTGTGATTGATGGAATACTCTGTACCATGGATGGTTAAAAAGTTTTTACAAGTGTCAGCCGATTACTTCTTCACAAAACAAAACAAACAAACAAACAAACAAACAAACATCTAGGAATTAGGAACTATCTTTTCATTATCTCCACTATACAGAGGTAAAAACTGAGGTGATTTGCCCCCAACAAGAGAGGCACAGTGAGTGGTGACACAGCTAATAAATAAGGGGGCTGGTAATTGAGTCCTGACTGTGGATGTATATCTACTTACCTCCTTTTATTAGAAAGAGTCAATATAATATTTTTTAAAATAAGTTTGATATATAAAACTTAAAAACTTAAATCCCACTCCCCCCCTAAAAAAAAGAAAAAATCTAACCATGCTGCATTTCTATCATTTGAATAGGTATTAAATTATGATCATGGTAAAAGTTTAACCACAAGTATGTCTTTTTGTTAAAATCGTAATGTAAATATATTCCCCATATGATTAAACTTTTTTCTTTTTTTTTTTAATAGAGAACGCTTCGCGAATTTGCGTGTCATCCTTGCCCGGGGCCACGCTAAACTTTTCTGTATCGTTCCAATTTTAGTGTATGTGCTGCTAAATGAGCAGCATATGATTATACTTTTAAAATAGATGAGAATATTGGAGCATAGTCTCTCAAATCATAGGGGAACAAGAAAAACCTGAAAATCATAAAGACAGAATAAATGCTGAAATTTCCTTTAAATTGTTACAAGGAAGTAGTGATGTAAGCAGAAAGAACATGGATTTTGGATTGACAGAAGAGAATGAAAATTCTTGATCTACCACTCATGAAAGAGCCCAAGATCATGTGTAATACCAGCCTCTCTGAGAGCCTCAGTTGGCCACAGGATCTCAGTGAGATGCAAAGAGAAAATGCCTAACCCCTGCATTTGACTAATACGTCAGAGGCATTCTTCTATGTGTTTATATGCCTTACTTAATTACTGCTTGTATTGCATTTACTTCACAATCTTATTAATTTACTAATGGAAACCTCATTTTACAAGTGAGTAAGTTTAAGCACAAAGAGGTTAAGTAAATCACTTACTTAAGCCCTCAAAGTTCCCAAATGGCAGAGCTGGGATTCAAACTCTGGTAGTCCAGCTGTACAGCCCATGATCTTACTAAATTTTCTTAAGATGGAGCCTGACACATAATTGCAACTCCATAAGTGATGGTAATTATTATTACAGACATGCCAATATATATCTTTTCTACGTCATGAATCTTAAAAGAAAAACCGTACACCTCTCTTCACCCATTATAGTTTTTTAATTCCCTAATGTCTTAGTTCATATCATGAATTTATTTTTACTCATTTGAAAGTGAAGGAGTCTCCTAGTCCATTATTTCATAAAATATTTTCACGCACTCTCTGGTCATTCCTCATGTCTCTGACTGGTGGTCAGAGGAGCCAGCAGAGTCAGACATTCAGTTCTGGCCGTTGAGTTAGCAGCAGAAAAAGGCGCTGAGAGGAAACATACTGAAAGTGACCAATGTTCAATATTCTGTGTGCTTTATAATGTGTTACATTTGGTCTCTATATTTTTTTAAGCTTATTATATGACTAATAGAAATTTCTGGTCTTAGTTGAGGAAAATGCTGTGGAGCAGGAATCAGCAGATTTTATCTTAAAGGGTCAGACTGATGTTTGATGTTTTATTCTAGTATTCTATTTATCACATAATTCTGTTATTTTCTTGCTCTGGTTTCACCTGTTATTATTACTGACAATCAATTGTAAGCAATAAAAGGAGAACAATGTGTGTTTTATTTACTATTGAATCCTCAAACCTGGCAAAGTGAAAGGTGATAGATGAATGTTCAATGAATGAATGAATGAAAAAATAGATAAATGAATATAACTATTGCTAATACTATTAATCTGCTATATCTGTTTATGTATATATTTGTGTGTGCATATATATATATATGTGTATATATGTAAATATATTTATATTTGCTTAAAAAAATCAACACCTTTAAAGAAAAGATTCAGAACTTCCTAAAATTTACTTTAAATTAATTTAATGACTTACCTTTAAAGTACCATTTTCAATAAATAATTGGATGAAAAATCCGTCTACTGAATTTGAGTTTTGCTTGATATAGAGCAGGAGTCCATAGAGGCTGAAGGTCTGAAATTCTAGAGAGATGTTGTTTTGTGGGCTTAAAAACACATTTTGAAATTCTAGATAGGAATCTCCATAATAACAAACACGGCTGAAATCTGTGAAGGCAAGCAAAAAATACAATGTAGGTTGTAATAAAATGTTCAATAGTTGGCTGTCACATTAGCATAAGTTTTTCTGCAGTGGCTCATACCTGACTCTTTCCTGTCTGTTACAAGCCTGGGTATTTTTACTCAGGTTTTATGTTACTGAAGATGTCATTCACTGTATATATAAGATGTTGGTACAAAATTATGATTAATGTCATTATTGTTAATTTGAGTGGCTTCTGAGGGCTGATAGAGATTATTGGTAAGTGAAAGACTTGTGACCCGTTTGTAGCAATAACTATATTATAGCTTCTTAAAAAAATCTCTCTCTCATTTTCTTTCTTTTCTTTTTGCCTTCTGAATGATTATATTTTAATTAGCCTTAATATTTCAAGTAAAGTATGAACATATTTTGAGCAAAATACTTTGACAATTTAATTTTTTAAATTTATAAATATATGATTTAATGAAACCTACTAGCTAATTTCTCTGCATAAGTTGTCAATTATCTTATTATGTAAAGTTCCTTTTTTTTATAAATACTTCATTGTTTTTTGTTAGTTAATGATATTCCTATGACAATGGATTTGAGCATCTCTGTTCACTTTATCCCTCCTGCTCCTTCTTCTGTGACACACATATTTTACACCAATTCTCTCTCCTTCAAAACTTCCAAATTGTGTTGTTTTTTGTAATTAATGCAAGGATTATTCATGAAGCTGTGAGTTTGAGTTTGCTGTCCATCATAGGTTAACACTTTTTTAAAAATCTTTACTTTAAAAATTCTGTAGAGTTTATATTCTATATGGAATATTAGTATTTTAAATTTTCAATAAAGCTTTAGAAATACTTGTTGTGTGAAATTAACAAACTTGTAAAAAAAAAAGAACAAACCCTCTAATAATCAGGTAAACCTCAAAGAAACTTTTTCTTTTAATTAAAAATAAAAAGGCTCAAAATTATACCAAAAAATCTCTGTGCTATGTAGACAAAAAATCATATGTATGCTTTTTAAAATTAAGTACTTTATTTGTGAAGGTGGCCCAAAGATTGAAAATATTAACAGTGCACTTTCAATTTTGACATTCTAATTGTTTTAATTATATCTGTAACACAATTATTTCTTCCTTGTAAACTTTCAATGATGATGTTAAAGGCATGGCACAATAGAATTTCAAAAATTAAATAATTTGAAAAGGTTTCAGCCATGTATTTCAGTACATTGGGAATGAAGCCAAATATCTATTTGACTTAAAGCTCAAAATGTGAAAGAGCAAATAATATTTTCAGACAAAGACTAATATTACTACATGAATATACCCAACATTGGTGAAATTCAGAAACTAGTACATATTTTTAAATGATTCAGAAAGAAATATATTGTCCAATTGACAATTGCTAACTCAAAATTTCTTGATTTCATTATTTTAAGACATGTATTTTTATGTACTAATTTAAAAATTAAGTGACTTAGTCATCATGTGACTAGCGCTCTGTATAAAAACCCACACATGCACTCAGCTGTAAGCTACATGAGGTCAGGCGAAGAGCCATATCTGTTTGATTCCTCATTCTATCCTAAGTGTCTGATTTTCTTAAACATGTGAGACCACTTACTATCTCGTATGGAAAGTATAATTGTTTTTGTTTAAATGTGCTTTGAAAATTTTATTCTGTTATGCTTGGATAAAAAAAATCAGGAAATATTTTGTATAGAGTATTAGACCATATTTATAGTGTTTCCTATTCATGTGCATGAATATAGATACTATTTTACATCTCTTTTCACAAATCTTAATCAAACAAAAAGAATAATGATGGAAAGTACAGAATAGTTTTGTGAAGAAAAGCGTAAAGAGTATTTCCAGTAATGATGAGCTAGGGTAAAATTCCATATATTTTTCATTATTTAGATTTAAATCATAAGTTTCTGCCTTTCTATTTTAATTTTTCCAAATAGAAGAACCTTTATTTGAATTGTATAAGATTATTATTATACCTCTGAATGAATTTGTATGCCTTTGGTACAAATAAGCAGAAAACCCAATTCCAAGTAGCTTCAGCAATAAAGAAATTTAATGGTATAAGCAAAAGGAACTTCAAGGAAATGGTGGGCTTCCAAATGGATGTTTGTGTATGCAAAAGGTCAGCTGTGTCTGCATAAAACACAGAAAATTCTTGTCTCTCCATTCTGCCATTCACATGGTGAACTTTAATCGGAGACTTGCTTTTCTCCTGATTTAATATTTTGGCCAGTGGCAGTTTAAGTGACACAATTCCTCACTCATGTCCAGTCATTCAATTTCCTATACTTTCAAAAAAGAAAGGGAGAACTTTCCCAAGTGTAGAATGAACCTCTCCTTATAGTTAACTGGCTAGAACTGAGTTGCCAATAAAACCCTCCATTAAAGATGAGGATGGGGTCAGTTCCCATTGGGGCTTGTGAGGATGGGTTCATAGTGGACAAAACTGGTGTTCTGTTGGGAAGAATACTTCAAAGTCAATTCTCAGTGTATCCCCAGGTTTATAACTTATTTCCTAGTTAGTGTCCGACTGTCAGATTCAAAGACTCAAAGTGCTCAACTACATGTTCAAGCTAGAGACTTTAATTTTCATCTCCAGCTTCCTGCCTCTGCTTATGCTTCTGAAAGGTAGATCTTGCCTTCATTTCTCACAGCGTATATTGAATATAAAGATAAGTCTAACCACTCCAAAATGCATGTGAAGATTGGTTGTTGTTGCTATGTGGGCAGTTGCCAGATTTTTTTACACATCATTGTTGGAGTTTCCAGGGCATACTGATCCATGATTACCCCCACTGCGTGAGGATAAAGAAAACTTCAAAGCTGTGTTAGTGAAAAAATCAGGAGTCAATAACCCTGCTCTCCCACTGCACAAAGATGGGTTTTAAACAGATTACAAAAGGAAGGGAATACATGTATTTTAGAAAAAAATTAGTAATGCAGATTATTAGGCATAAAAATATTTAAATTAGAACACACAAAATAAAACTAATATGTATAATATTCAATTATTTAATAAGTTATGAACAATTATTCCAAAAGCACATTTTCTTTTACATAAAACAAATATATAAAAATAGTAAAGTGTTCTTAGCTTATGATAAGTCTTGAGACTTTTTTGTTTGTTTGTTTGTTTCTTGGTTAGCAGATCAAAAAATACTACATAGATTTTAAAGAACAGAGTGTATTTCATAGTTAGTGTTTTATGTATATGATTAAATGTGAAAGTTGGAATCTTATGAGAGAATAATTGAATAATATACTTTTCTATAAGACTGATAGTTGAGAAATGACTCTATAATGACTGGATAGTTTAAATAAGGGACATATATCATTTAACCCTATTGCTAGTAGCTTATTACCAATATCACTGTGACCCAATAATAATCATTAAAAGATGAGTGAGTATGTATTGCTTTTGGAGTATGACCACTACCTAAATGTTGAGAAATAATTCAAACTAAAGTTCAAAATGGCCCTTTATTTCTTTAACATGTTTTAGAACTAATATATAGGAATAGTTGTGGATATCTGTGGTGTGTGTGTGTGTGTGTGTGTGTGTGTGTGTGTGTGTGTACAATTTTCTGTTAAAGGAAGTATCAGTTTCAGAAAGGACTATATGTATAACACAAATATAATTCATATAAAATGTTTACTAGTTAGGAAACCTATGGTAAGTCTTGATTCTTGATTCTATCAGTAAGCAGATCAGCAACCATGTATTAGCTGCATAAACTCTCTGTGACTTGGTTCTTTAATTTGTATTATTTCTAAAAGGGGAGATTGGATTTTATTATTACAAAATACTCTCCATGTTTAATATTTTATATTTCCATGTTCTACAAATTGTGTTTAATTCACCTTAAAATACAACCTTACATAATCAACTTAAATTCATCTCAATTAGCTTAATATCTACTAATAAAGCAGGAGAAAGGAAGAAAATTAACATTTATCCACTGTTTACTAGGTGCTAGGTCTTGTTAAACACTTAAGCTTCTTATAATGCTGATTTTTTTTCCTGGCAATTTAAAGATTTATATTTGAAAATGCCTTTGTAGGAACTAAGCATATTTCAAAATAAATTATGAAATATTTGCTTCTTTCATAGATTTTCCGAGATTGATTAGTCCACGGACTGTAAGTCAATGACAATTCATAGAGCAATATTAATTGTATAATGCACAAAAAAAGTTTACAAAATAAACAATACTGAAACAAAAAGCCAGAGTATGCAGTTTAAGATTGGCAGACTCCACAGTGTAGCCAAAGAAAATCTATAGTAAATATGAGCTACAAAGGCAGATTTTAAGAAAATGGACTAGACAAATATTTGAATAATTTTTTTACTGGAAGCAATAAACCATCTTTTTGAAAGGAAATGTAACACCCATGATCACAATATTTTCTTTTCACTAGCAAATGAAAATAAATGATCTGGGTAGGAAAATTTGTTTAATAGCTACTTATAAGAGTAGGAATAACTCTTTTAAAACATCAATCACATCATTCCACACTCCTGCTCAAAAACATTTGCTGCTGCCAGTTGCCTATGACAGAATTTCTTAGTATTTACTCTGTGCAGAATCTTTCCAACCCTTTCTTTCTCCTTTTGTATTTTAATGGGGAGTACCAATTATTGTAGGCTGACTTTCAGGGCAGTCATCCTTCCTATGCTCATCTTGTATTACCAGTCCTGCCACACATCATCCTTCCTGTACACGGAGTCTGTTTCTGGGATCATTATCCTATTCCGTTGGACAGACTGTCAACCCCAAGCCAATCAAACACTGACTTAAGTAGTATGTAGCTTTATGGTAGGTCCTGACATTGGATGCGCGAGTCCTGCATTTTCTCCTTCCTCAGGATTGTGTTGCTTACTATTTGTCCTGTGCTCTTTTATTTAAATATTGGAATCAGTTACATGTGCAAACATCCTGTTAAATTGCATAACTCTTATTAAAATTGATTTGAATTCCACTGATTTTGTAGACAAAAAAATGTGAGTAATTGGAACTTTTGTGATACTTTATCTTCCTGTACACAGATATAGTCTATGTCTCCAAGTTCCTAGGCCTTTTAAAACATTTTTAATACAGTTTTATAACTTTTCTTCATAAAGTTTCTGTGCATGTTTTCTTAGGTTAACATCTAGAAACCTTAGAAATCTGTTGCTATTTTAAATAGATTTTTGTAACATTATATATTTAACTCCTTATGTTGGTATATTGAAATGTAATTGGCTGCTATATATTGAACAACCTTACTGAACTCTCATATTTTTAATAGTATAGCATCTGTGAGTAATGAGATTTTTCTTTCTTTTGTTCCCAATTCTTAGACTGTCTAAGTAGCTTATTACACTGCCTTGGGCCATCAGAAAAAACACTGAACCAAAATAATGATAACAAAATTCTTTTTCTTGTTTTGATTTTGCAGGGAAGGCTATTAAAATTTCACTTTTGAATATAATATTTTATTCTTATTGTTTATTATTATTTTATTTTTATTTTGTTTACTGCAGCACTTTATTTTCCTCATAATGACGTGTTGCTGGGGCTCACTCTTCTTTTGTAAGTGATACCTTGTAGCTCATTAAGGAAGATCATAGATTCAGGAACATACTGGTGGTTGCCAGAGGGGTGGGGTAGAGGGTGGGTGAAATGGGTGAAGGGGATCTAAAGGTAAGAACTTCCAGTTATAAAATAAAAAAGTTATGGGATGTAAAGCACAGCATGGTGACTATAGATAATATATTATATTGAATATTTGAAGATTGGTAAGAGAGTAAATCTTAAATGTCCTCATTACAAGAAAGTAAAAAGAAAAAAAATAACTGTGTATGGTGACATGTGGTAACTAGACTTACTGTGATGATCATTTAGCAGTTTATACAAATACTGAATCATTGTGTTATACACCTGAAACTAATATAATGTTGTACATCTATTAGACCTCAATAAAACAACAAAATGTTAGCTAGGAAGAATGATGGAAAGCTATTAGGGACACAGAAGAAAGATACCAAGAGTTATAAAGAAAAAAAAAAAAGAGGTTAAAATTTTTTAAAAATTTCCTTGTCTTCTGTAGTTTGCTGAAATTTTTAGCAGAACTTAATATTGAATTTTATCATATTTTTACTTATTGATATATTTATATTGTAAATAACTGATATAATATTAAATATTTATTTTATACCATGAATAAATTCCAATTTGCTTATGATATGTGTATATATGTGAATTTCATTTGCAAGAATACACTTTTAGGATATTTGCAGCTATGCTGATGATTGAAATAGCCTTTGAATTTTCACTTTTCATGGTACCCTTTCTGTTTTTCATATTTGAGTTTAACTTAGTTTCATTAAATAAATTGTACAATGTGAATTTTTATATCTAATGTCTGGAAGTGTGGGAGTATTTTTGATTACTTACCACCCTAATCCTGTATCAAACTATAAAACTATGAATTGTATAACATCCTAAAATAACTACAAAAGGTTTCGTTTAATGTACTGATTAGGAATCAGAATGTTCCAGTAGACAAAGTAGTGACCTACAAAGAGATTTGGTTTTAAGTTGGTCACTTACTCTGTTTTACCTTAGAGAAGTGACATCAGTTCTCTATCTCCCCATCCTTACCCATGAAATGAGGTGTTCCTTGTTATGGACTTATAATTACAATAAGTCTAATTTTAGTTAGAGATCCTGACTTTAATTATGTACTTTGTCACCTAAAATCATGCTTTCTTAGATAAATCTTTTAAGCTCCTTCAACCTCTCTGTTTCTTCCTCAATTCAATGGCTAGAACAAAGCTGCTCTGTTATAATATATGTGGAATTGCTACAGAAAGCATTTGTTTCACTTTGTATTTGGGAAAGAAACCTCCTACAGTGAAACAGAAAAATTTTGCAACCAAAATTTATTTCAAAAATAGTTGTTATATGCATATGCCGTACATTTTTCTGAGGTGCATATTTAGGAAGCTCAGAAGCACATGGTATCGCCACATTAGGCAGATCTGGGCAAAACACTAAGGACTCCAAAGTTGTGTGTAATGGCTCTGCCCTCAGAAACAGAGGCTCCCTCTGTTCCCATTTTATAAGAGCAGCTCATGTTTTTACCTGTTTACAGAAATAAAATATATGAATAAAGCTTTATTAAAGCTGTACATTTTGCTAATAATAGCACATACTATGTTGTCCTTCGCTTGCTACATAGCAGCGTTCATGCCTCATCTAATTTGATTCTCGCCTCAGTCTGGGAAGTGTGTCAAGTCGATGTTCTCTATGAACCCTATATTTTTATCTAAGAAACAGACTTAGGGAACATAATTTCATCAAGGTTAAAGATCTTAGAAATGGGCTTCTGGGCCAGCCGAGTGGCGCGGTGGTTAACAGCTGGCTTGGGACTCCAGCGGCCCTGGTTTGGATCCCACATGAGGGCCAGTGACACTGGCCTCTTAAAAAAAAAAAAAAAAAAAGAAAAAAAAGGGCTTCTTTCATCAAAGCACATGTCCTTTAACACCATTTTTATGCTTTATCAACAGGCTCCTTATCAATTATTTAAACATAGAGTCTTTGCAGTTATATTTAAGAAATACTCATTTTTAAGAAGCCCAGTTTGGATGCTCATATTGAATTTCTATGTTCTCTGTAAGACAATAGTGTAATAACGTGTCACTGAATGTACAAATAGTACTTTCTTTCCCAACTTTCCAATGGACTCTGAAGTGCTTATGAATCTAGTTTTTGAAAATTGCTTCCTTCTTCTAAATAATTTATAAATAATTAGTGAGCTCTTAGCTATTTTACAATAAATATTTAATTAATAGAGGTACTCTAAAATTAAATTATTTTTAATTTTTGAGATGATGTATAATTTTTCCTTCTTCTCCTAATACTACTTAATGTTTAAGGAATATTTTAGACCATATGGTCATTTATAGGTAGGCTAGAAATATATCCATTACCTAAAACATAACTTGATGATGAAAATACATTTCCACATATACTATATGACAATGTGGCAGCAGGGGAAACTTTTGTTGCCTTCCTAAACTTTTCATCTCCTTGACCAACTAGTTTATAGAGAAAACAGAATGAGTGAGTCAGGATTTTTCTGTTGCTCCAGGGCTCTAGCAATCTCCTGAAAGGCTCTCATGCAAATTTAGGATGGACCCACTGTTTCAATGCTGAGAAGTCTTTGTATTTATTTTGTCTTATAATTCTGACAAATTACACTTCCTGTTTATAATATTAGTAATAATAAAACATGTAAAAAATTATAGTGAATGAGTAACTTTATTTGTCAATGTATGTCATCATAATAAACTCTGGGGGACACAGCATTGATAAAAATTAAGTAATCATGTCATATTGTATATTCATCAGAAGCTATCAGATTAAAACTATAATGGTTGCCCATAATATATTTGCGAATAAAGTAGAAACTTAACAGGTTCTAAAAACTAATTGCTATTGTGTAGTGTTTGTTAATTTCAAGTAAAATAAAATACAAATGCTACCAGTACCACCTTTTATGCAACATAGCCAAATGATCTCTATAAATAGCTTATAATTAATAAAACTTGAAAACCCCTTTTCTAATTTTCCAGATATATTACTGCTTATTTGAGGCAGCATTTCAAAAGTCAAATAGTTTTTTTATGCTTACAAAATTGAGTAGTTAATTCCTCTTCCATATGTAATTAAACAGAATTATAAATACTTTATATGTACTCACCTAATGTTCTTTTTTCATATACTTTATTTTATCTCTCATGTTACTTCAATAATGCCTATAATCTAATTATCACCCTCAAGGTATCAGCAATATTAGATTTAATTCTTTTCAATGTTCAGAATTTATTAATAGATATGAAGAGAAATAGAGGTGTTAATAGTGATTATCCATATCTTACCTTATTCCTAGTAATCAGTTTTTAATTAAATGCAATTTTCAACTCTTTACCTGACCTTTCAACACTGTTAGAGGTTCAAGACTGATTTTTGTTATTAATCAGTAACTAGGCACAAGAAAGAGTACAAAAGAAAAATAGACTCATGCTTCTCAAAGTTGTGACACAGATACATAGATAAAAGGGAGACTATCCATGTAAAAACATATAGACAATATGATTTCATACTGTGAAATGTGAAATAAAATAGAGCTCCTTATGTTAAGGGGCTTTAAAATGGAGCCAGGAGACCATTAAGGAAATGGGTCTTCTACACATGCTCATTGCACAGAACACGAACCTTTGAAGTGGGCTAAAAAAAATAAATATTCCAGAACACCGCAAAAACACCTGCAAATCCTCAGAGACAGACTTTTAAGAATAATTTTAGTAATCAATCGTTTTTAGCCAAAACTGGCTTTCTGCTGCGAGCATCAATTAAGATTCTTTGTGAATGTAAACTTCCCTTTTGCCTTTTAAAACTCCCTGGCTTAGGTTTCCCAGCTGGACACTGTTTGGGTTGCTACCTGAATCTGTGTGTCCCTGACTACATTCTTAATCCCAAATAAATGCTTTCCTTTTCTTTGATTGATTATTACCTTTCGATGTTTTAGATTAACAATACACACACCATATAGTATATATATGAGATGTGATCAAACAGTACAGTGAATGTTTCAATAAAAAACATTATTACAGTAGAAGACACATTTCCATTAATCCCCCTTGCTTCAAACACATTTATCCCATCATTCTTGCCATTTTTTGAAGCAGTTCTGGAAGCCCTCTTTCATGTGTCAGTGTTGCGCTGTCATTCTGCCTGAATCGATTAAAATCGATGTCTTGAATCGATTAAAAACGTTTACTTTCATGGTAATTTTGAATTTGGGGAAGAGCCAGAAGTCACATGATGCCAGATCCAGTGACTAAGGTAGATGAGGACAGACAGTAATGTTTTTATTTGACAGAGGTTTCTGTACCAGAAGCGATGTGTGACATGGAACATTGTCATGATAGAGGATGATTTACAGCACACTTGAAAACACACCTTCTCTCAACCTGGTTGACTGCACTGAACAAGCTGAAACTTGTCACACACAGTTACTAAGGTTCACCGGGCCACTTCCCGTATTGAAGATCCCTGCCTTTCCATTGGATGGCATTGGCAGAAGCATTCACAGTATTTTGTGATCACAACAGAAAGGCTCTGTGTCACACATTACTTCTGGTACACAATTTCTGTCAAATAAAAACATTATGGTGTGTCCTCATCCCCCTATTCATTGGATCTTGTACTGTGAGACTTCTGGCTCTTCCCCAAGGTAAAAATGGCCATGAAAGGTAAACGTTTTGAATTGATTCATGACATCAAGGCAGCCACAACAATGCAACTAAAGACATTCATGAAAGAGGACTTCCAGAACTGCTTCAGAAAGTGGCAAGTACAATGGGATGTGTTCGAAGCAAGGCGGAGGATTTGAGGGGGATTAATGACAATATGTCCTTTACTGTAATAAATACTTTTTTATTTAAACATTCACATTACTGTTTGATGACACCTCATATGTATACCAGGGGTGCCAAAAAATATGTATACACATGACTTGTATTCATCTTTTGTTATCAGTATATATTGAATTTTATAATTTTAATACAGTTTTACCTTTCTTAAAATGTATATACTTTTTTTGGCACCCTCTGTGTGTACATAGTATATAAGTATATAGTATATATACTATATATTTTTTATATAATATATATATTGCATGCATATATATGTATATACATACATATATATGCATATATATTCGTGTATACACATATACCCTCCCACAAACACAGCACTGATGGGAGTGGTTCTTGCATGTGAATATTTTCTCACAAGTTAGAGGATTTATTTTGAGAATAGCTACTTTTAGGAAAATCTAAGAAGGCCTTGTGGCCACTATCATTTTAGTATGACTTCCTTCTGTTAATATAAAAGTTCATAAGTTTAAAAAAGTCAAGAAATAAACCACAAACGTATGTCATGTTCCTCACTGATTTGTACTATGTGTCATTTTTAAACCTCTTCATTTTGGAATAACATATGAAGAAAAGAAAGATGACATATTTTTCATTGTGTGATTGCAGGAGGAAAGGTTTATAAACCAAAAAAAGTGACATTCTCAGTGTGGAGGTGATCAGCCAGGAAAGTCAGGATTAGAAAAGAAGAGTGGTAGGGATTGATATATGGTAACCATTTCAGGGATGGCATTAATAGAAAGTTGAGGAATAAGCACGTGAAATACAGAGTTTATTTTCTTAGAACCATTTTGAAAATGTTAAGCTTTATTTTCTTTATATTCTAGTGACTATGGAGATTCCAATGGTCTCACAAAAAAAAACAAAAAAAACATTTATACTGCTGAAAGATAACCTACTTAAGAACAATAATTCTAATGTCAGAAATATTGAATTTGGATCCAGAGGAATTGAGTAGAGATTCATTATTTTACTGTTGTGTAAATTTGGGTACAATATGACATGTTTGGCATGTTTTAGTTTTATTCAGGGCATATATTTTGAAAGTTGATTCTATGTTGATTTTGAAGAAATGATTTGGAACTCATACTATTGAATAAAAGAGTTAAGTTGTCTTTACCTTTGTCAAGCAAAACAAATTTACATTCTAGAAAAATACTGACATTTTATTTATCCATACTAAGCTTGTAAATGAATGGATGAATACTCAAACATTTAAAAAGTAATTATTTGGTTATAATAAGCCTTAAAATGTGTCAATTATTAGAGTATCTCAAAACTGTAATAATCACTAAGTTTTTCTATTTTTCCTAATATTAAGAAACAAACTTCCACTTCAGAATTTTGAGGACTAATTTCATACTGTAACTTAAAATGCATCCTTTAATTCCAAGGTTGTTAAAGATACAGATGTATGAATTTACTTTAATTTGGGTGGTATAAAGTTTAGTAAATCTATTACAGTACAAGTGGAAGTAACAGATAGGAATTTCCTTGGAAAAATGCCTTGTAAATATTTGAAACTTCTTGCCATCTGGATGTCCTTATACATCTCAGTGGGATCAGTTAGCTATATAGGATATCCTGACATATTAAGGTTAAAAATTCGATTTTATTTAAGGGCTGCTGGATATGTCAGCACATAGATGGTTTTGTGAAAAACACATCAATTCTAAAATATTTAACTAGTGGAGTTTTTACCCCAATTTTACCTACACTTCTAGTTATCTGGTGTTGCCATTTCCTGAGGCTTTAGTAGATTCTGTGCTATAAATCTCCATGCTTCTTTACTTATCACATTGACAATTTTAGTTTCCAAGTTCTCAGGTCTGTTTTGTCTGTTTCTACATATCCTGTTGTTTTTCAGCTTCCAAATTTTTATGTCTGTTTTCTCCTCTACCATTATCTTTGTCCTAATGAATTTCTACCTTAAAAAAGGTTTTGTTCATGATTTGTGAGATTTCAGGAGGAAGTACAGGTAAATTTATGTGATTAATTCATCATCTTTAACTGGAATGTTAATTTTTGCTAATCTACATCTTTCAGTTAGAAAGGATTCTTCCTTACATTCCTACAGAATTTCTTCTAAGTATAGTTAATTCTAAGTACTAGCCTTAAAAGTACATTCAAAATATGCACGGACTCTGCCTCACCCAATCAGGGATATACTACAGTTCTGAGCTTTGGTTTGTTGAAATTATAAGTTTACCAATAGATCCTAGACCTGCAATATCTGCCCTCCTTATAGGGAAGCATTCTATATTATGACACATTTTATTACTTTCTATCTACATCTACAAATAATACTTAAGCTGTTGCTGCTTACAGGTTGATCCTTATATTCTAGAATCTACTGCCATGGAATAATATATTTTAATCCAAGTCTTCATGTAATATTGTGAAGCCAGTTGGAGACTTTGGATATACCTGCTAATTTGAGGTTTTAACTTTTTGGAAATTATACAAAGGTGGGAATTATAAAATTAGATGCATAATTTGGTTTAAAATATAAAACTACAAACTGAAACTATTTTGGTTCATTGTAAAAGCAGTGTGTTAACTGTAAAAGTGTTATCACTATGAATGTATCACAAAATGAGATACAGATTTCTCAGAGTTGCTGGATATTTGCTAATTCAAACAGAAGGTGTCATAAGTGAATAATTACATTCTATTTCCTTGAAATATTATGAAATAATATAGGGCTAGATAGGCCTAAAAGACCCTACTGATTATATATGTGTTAAAATATTGTAATAAATGCTTTAAATGCATTGTCAAGCTGAAAAAGGATTTTTAGAGGACAACCTTGATATAGAATATGAGACTTATACAAATGTAAGTAGAATGAAGACATACCTTCCTGAAGGCTGACCTTCTGTGTGGAACTCTAGAGATATTAAAGTTCTGCTTTGATGGTCAAATAGGGCACAAGGTACAAAAGACAAGTTTAGGTCCCATTTGAGAACGAGGAACAAAAATATCCTCACATAAACTGAACTCCAAGAGAGGGATACAAATAAACCTACCCTATAGAAGTTGACAAAGAAATGATTGGCCATAGTGCTGATGAAAAATGGGAAAAAAATATTTTGAGAATTTACAAGCAAAATCTCGCCCTCCTGTATGTTTTCAGACTAAATTCACTATATATTGGGAATTCTGCATGTATCATATATTCTGCATAATTTATCATTATATATGTATCAGGAGGAAACCTCAAACCTAGATTTTTTTTTTTAATTGATACTCTTTGTAGTATTCAGGTATTTGGCAAGGAAAAACAAATAATAAAACCTAAGTAGAAAAATGCATTTTAAGGTCAGAGTTCAAAAAATTCCTACAAATAAAATTCCAAAGCAAGGTGCTTTCAAATAATTGTCAAAATATCCAAAAGAAATGAAGCATCATAAAAAAAAAAAACATATCAACAAGAGTATGAGAAACACACTGATTTCAGACTTCAGTGAAATAATCTGGTGAAGAATATAAAATAGTTTGTTCAATATGTTTAAAAAATAAGAGATAGAATTAAAAATTTAAAGACTAAGAGACTATTATGTATGACCCAGAAGACTTGAAAAAGACTGAAATAAAACTTGTAGAAATGAAAAATAAAATATTTAAAATAAAAACTCAGTGAAAGATACACTTTAAAATATTATTAATGTACTGAAAGGTAGATCTGAATAACTTATCCATAATGCAGCAGACTCAGAATACTAGATAGAAAGTATGAAAAACAGCTTACTAAGAAACATATTAGGTTGAGAGATAAAATCTAGTATATATCCAGTTAGATGTCAAAAGGAGAGAAGGATAAAAAACTAGACAAAAGAAATGTTGAAGACTTAATGGTTAAGAATTTTGTAAAATACAATTAACCTGAACAAATGACTGCAAGATTTGTAGATAAGGCTAAACACACAATGCATGATTTGTGGCATAAATAAGATGTAGTTAAAAAATGGAAAACAATATTAGATAAAGACAAGGGCAGACATTAGAGACAATCTTTAAATATCTTTGAACTTAAGAGTTTGGGATAAATATCAATAAAAATTTATTCTATAAATATGCATAAAATTTTAACAGTTAACATTGAAGAAAAAGAAACAGAGTAGGTAGCTTACAATTTTAGAAAAAAAGCTCAATGAAACACAGCTCGAGGAATCAAAAAGTAGGCAAGAAGAGACAGAAGGAAAAAAAATGAAAATGCAGGACATAAATAAGATGGTGTTATATTTCTAAATATATATGAAATCATAGTGTAAAAGTATTGCAGTTGACTCAATCCAATACAAAAAATGCTCATTAAAAACTTTTTATAATACAGTCAAAAAAAGGTATAGAAGACTTGGAAAGACTTTCCTCAAAAGAGAAAATACAAATTACCAGACACATAGAAAAAAAATGTTAATCTTTATTAGTATTCAGGGATTGCAAATTACTCCAATGAGATTTTTTTTACAACTACTTGAATGGCAAAAAAATTACAGTCTGAAAGATACCAGGTGTTCCCAAAGTTATAAATTAACCAGTTATAAATCAACAGTTATAGAATGTGATTGGGGTTAGGTATAGATAAAGTCATTTTGGAAAATGTCTTGATATATTGCATTCAAGAAAAGTTGAATGTTTTCACTCTCTATTATGTAGCAAGTTCACATCTATGCTTTTACTCAAATGAAGCTCTTAGTACGTGTACTAGGAAATATGTAATATGGAAGATTATAATAAGCAAAATATTTATCAAAAAGAGTAAGCTATAGAATTTTTGAAAACAATGACAGGCTAGAAAACACTGTGCTTGCCTCCTTGACCACATCAAAATTACAACTAAACTATACAACCATCATTGCAAATCACCTGAAGTCTAGCTGAACAGAAGTTCTACAACTAAGGACACACACAAGATGCCATGTAGAGACTAGTAGGAGGGACTGAGATTTGGAATGGGCTGGTCTCACACCGATAAGCGACTGTTAAAAGTCAGGAAGGATATCTCAGCTGCAGAGGTGCCTCCCGAAGGAGCAAGGATTCTCTGCTCAGCACCAAGCTCCCCAACCCAAGTTTCCAGTTCCAGGAAGAGAAGTCTCCACAAATTTTAGCTGTGAAAACCAGCAGAGAATGTGGCTGACTGAGATGAAGGACTGCTGGAGTCAAAAGTGTTCCTATTGGGCTGGCCGAGTGGCACAGTGGTTAAGCGCTGGCTTGGGATGCCAGCGGCCCCAGTTTGGATCCCACATATGAGGGCCAGTGACACTGCCCTCAAAAAAAAAAAAAAAGTGCTCCTATTAAAGGACCCCCCACATCCCACCATAGACATTCATTGACAGGCTCACTCACTCTGAGCTCCAGCACTGGGCAGCAGGTCTAAAGGCACCAGTGACATAGAAGAGGAAATGAATTGTCCGGCTTCAGAATGAGGCCTGGAGGGACAGCTGTCTCTCAGACAGAAGTGGTGATAGAATCTGTTGTTTCTTTGTTGGGCCTTCCCCTGTCCAGTGTGCACATGAAGGCAGCCACCATACCTGAGTATCCATCACCCTGACTAACACAGTTGCTCCACCCTGGTGATTTCCTGAGACCCCACTCCACCCAACTTTTGGCCCACACAAGCCACTTCCAGTGGCTTTTCCAAAGAAACAGCCTGCCTTGGCTCATGCTGCCGTCTTTCCTAAATCTGTTAGTTTCATAAAACCCAAAGAAGTAGTATCTGGCCTTGGCATGTCCCATACCTCTTGCTGAGAAAGCCCAAAGCCTGGCACTAGTGGCAGCCAACCTCAATTCATGGCTAGGCCTCCTGAGGCACCTTTAAGCCCAAAGTATGTGGAGGACATCTATGGATAGATTTATGGCTTATGCCACATAGCCCCCGGCAGGGAACAGGCTGTGGCTGAAATTCCCTGCAGCAGGACTCCTCCACAGGAGGCCCTGGGGTCAGTAAGTCTGGTGGCCAAGTTCAGACTGAGCTGGATCACCATTGGGTCACCTTTGAGAATGACACATGCAAAGGGCAGATTGGGCCCTACTTAAGTGAATTTTCATTGGTAGGGTCTGTCCTAGCACCAGGGTTTCTCCACTGTAGTCCTGGCCAGTCCTCACAAGCAATCATCCGAGGGTCAATCCCTCCCACTGAAGTACAGACAGCAACCAAGGCTAAAGTACAAAGGGAGGAGTCACATAACCCACACACAGTACACAGCTGGAGCACCTGGCTCTCGTGACCAAGGAGACTGTACCACTGGTTCCCACAGTACACCTACTACATAAGGCCACTCTACTAAAACTCCGGGGCATAGCAGCCCTATGTAATACATACAAAAAAACACAGGTTGGTAGCCAAAATGGGGAGACAAAGAATCTTGTCCAAACTGAAAAAAACAGAATAAAGCACTAGAAAAAGAATTAAACAAAGGGGAGATAAGCAATATACCAGACCCAGAGTTCAAAACACTGCTTAGAAGAATGCTCAATAATATCAAGAAGAACTTTGATAAATATACAGAAACATTAAAATGGAGCTAGAAAACATAAAAGTGACCCAGTCAGAAATAAAGAATACAACAACTGAAATAAAAAAATATATATATTAGAGGGAATCAACAATAGATTAGATAGGCCAGAAGAATCAGTGATTTGAAAGCTAAGGTAGCAGAAAACACCCAATCAGAACAGTGGAAAGGAAAAATTTAAAAAAAGAAGAAATGAGGATAGTTTCAGGGGCCTTTGGCACAACATCAAACATACCTACATTCATATTATAGGGATACCAGAAAGGAGAAAAGAGAGAGCAAAAAATTGTAAACTTATTCAAAGGAATAATGACAAAAAAAGTCCCTAACCTGGCAAAGAAAATAGACATACAAGCCCGGGAAGTGCAGAGAGTCCCGGGCAAGTTGAACCTAAATAGGCCCTCACCAAGACACCATAATTAAAATGCCAAAGGTTAAAGACAAAGAAATAATCTTAAAAGCAGGAAGAGAAAAGCAGTTAGTTACCCACAAGGGAGCTCCCATAGATTGTCAGTTGATTTCTCAACAGAAACTTTGCAGGCCAGAAGGTACTGGCAGGAAATATTCAAAGTGTTGACAAACAAGGATCTACAACCAAGATTACTGTACCCAGTGAAGGTATCATTTAGATTTGGAGGACAAAGAAAGAGCTTCCCAGACAAGAAAAAGCTAGAGTTCATCAACACCAAATCAAAATTACAAGGACTCTTATAGGGACTTATTTAGGAAGAACAAAAATAAAATATAAAAAATATGAATAAAATGGCAATAACTACATATCTATCAACAATTACTTTCTATGTAAATGGGTTAAATGTTCCAATCAAAAGACATAGATAGGGTGGTTGAATGGATAAGAAAACAAGATCTTACATATGCTACCTACAAGAGACTCACTTCAGATCAAGAGACACACACAGACTGAAAGTAAAGGTATGGAAAAAGATATTTCATGAAAATGGAAACAAAAAAAATGAAAATCTGGAGTAGCAGACAGAATAGATTTTAAATCAAGAATTATAACAAGAGATGAAGAAGTACCCAGTAATCCCACTTCTGGGTATTCATATGAAGAAATCCCAAACACTACTTCAAAAGGACATGTGCATCCATATGTTCATTGCAACATTATTTACAATAGCCACAATATGGAGGCCATCTGGTTATCATCCATCAATGGATGAACTGATAAAGAGATGGTACATATTTACAATGGAATATCAGCCATAGAAAAGAACGAAATCTTGCCATCTGCAACAACATGGATGAACCTACAGGATACTGTGCTGGAGTAAGTCAGGCAGAAAAAGACAAATGTCACATGATTTCACTTATATATAAAATCTAAAGAACAAAATACACAAACAAACAAAACAAAAACAAACCCATAGATAGAGAGAACATTTAGTTGCCAGATGGGAGGGGTGTTAGGTGGATGGGTGGAAAGGGGGAAAGGATTAAGAAGTAAAATTTGATAGTTACATAATAATCATGGGTATATAAACTATAAATAAGGAATATAGTCAATAATATTGTAATAACTTTGTATAAGGTCAGATGGACACTAGATTTATTGGGGTGATCACTTCATAACATATAAATATTTAATCACCATTCTGTATACCTGAAACTAATATAAATATTGTATGTCAATTCAAAAATTAAAAAAAATTATATTAAAAAAGAGTAAGGTGTAAAGATGCATATAGTATTTTAAATATATGTAAATTTCAAAACAGCCAATAAAACAATATACTGTTTTGGGTTATTATATATATTATACTACATCCATTACATTTTATAATATATTATAAATAATGATTTTAATTATAAAATATATACTATGGATTATATTTTATAATTAAAAGCCAAACAGCAGATTGGAAAGCTATGTACACCCTGTGGAATGCACCAGGCACCAACATCTATGTGTAGACACTTTATTCAAGGCCTGGCACCGAGCAGTACTTCCTTCATAGCAGGCTTACTCTTATTTCTTTAATTTATTTCTGCCTCTTTCTCTTCCTCTTCCTCTCTCCCTCTCTCTCTTTTGTTTCGCTCATCTTCTATTCTACATTAAATACAATGCCCAGTGAGTAGATCAGGGAATTAGTTTCTTGACTCAGTGATTATGACTTCACGTCAGTCAAAAACAAATGTGTAATACATGTAATATAATATATATTGTTATAATTATTATAATAATTATAACTTATAAAATATTACATTTTATTATAAAATATAATATCATTTAATAGTATATGATTACAAAGGAAAACTAAAGAATGATAACTAAAAAGAAAGCCATGTGATACAGATGTTGAAAAGTTGCTAATAATGTTCTATTTTTTAAGTTTTGTGGATAGTAGGCACATTTCTTTATTGTATTTGTTATTCTTGTTTATGTAGAGTATAACTGTTTGTTGTATTCATTCACTATGTAATAAAAAAATATAAAAGTAAACCTTAATATTTGGGAATGGGATGGTGGCTAGGCTAGCTCTTCGTTCATCACCTGAGTGACTCTATTTCTCTGTACAATTTCACTCCAAGACAATGTCTCAATTTTCAATGGCACATTTAAATGAGGGCTCATATTTATTTATATCAGATATCACACTGATGTTAAGTCCTGGGTGTCTCAGTATCTATTTTGGAAAGCAGAGCTCTGGTTCATACCATTCAACTTTTTGCTTATGACCTCTTACATGAAATCACTCAGCTATTTAGTTTTCTTAGTTATTTCTCCCTAGCATATCCTCCTGTCCAGCCCTCGCCAGTGCCTTACTTTCCCTTCATAACATTTTTGAGGTTTTCCTAAAAATAGATAATTACTGCAAAGAAGTTTAAATAACAAAATTAGTAGAACTCATGTATTAAAGTTTGCTTATTAGCACCGTGTGCATAATTGATGTGTTGTTTTTTTTTCTTAAACAGGGATGAAAACTTTCACATATAATTGGTTCCATCTTTATCCTACTAGCACTTTCTAAATCTTCTGTGAATATAGGGAACCTTAGAACAGGATATGAAGTCCCTTTTACCTCTATTGCAATACAGCTTCCCCCTGGCAGGGGCCCTGCCTCTCTACTTTCACTGAGATAAGATCATTTCTCTTCCTGCCTTGAGAAATTAACAAACAAAATTAATAGCTGTTGCTTCTTAATTAGTCTCCAAAAGAAGTAATGTTCAGAAACAGAAGAATTAGAGATTCCTTCCCTAATGTTGCTAAAAATGGAGATTTTAAATTCATTTTGCTAGAATAAATTCACTACATTCATTATTCCACTCAGTTGCTCAGCTGTGACAGATGGAGTGCCCACTATGAGTTAGGAATTGTTTCACCCATTTTTTATTTTAATATTTCTCTTTAAAGACTAACTTTTATCATTTGGAAAGGAAATTGTTTCTCCTCCTTAATGAAATCTTTAATAGCTTCCTTTGTTTTCCCTGATTGTCTTTTTAGTATATTCTAGAATTATGTTGGATTAGGATACCAGAATTCACTATAGGAGAAAATAGTGAATAAAAATATGAGTCAGACACAGCTACAGACAAGATCCTATGGTCCCACAAACCTTCATTTCTGGTGATTCTAATAGAGGCCAAGTACCATTATTATAATTCTGTGTGAAAGAAGTGAGGAGCGACAAGTACCTGAGATTGGTTTTGACTTGGCCCATTACAGATTAATTTATTTCAGAAGTCAAAATGGGGGATGTTTAGTGATGAGAAGGGGTGTTATCAGAAAAGCAAAGACTCATGTTGGGTTCAGTATGTTTAAGACATTTATAAAACCAGTGTTTCCCCTTCATCTTGACTTGAAAGGAGCATGTTTTACCATCGTTAGAACACATCAAACTCAATTTTGTTTATTTCTTGGAATTGCCAAGTATAAATTTAAGTCTGTTTATTGGCAAGTTTAAGGGAGAATTTGGTAAGCCATGTAGATATTTCATCTAAAATTTTTTTAAAAAAGGTATATTAGCTGAATTAGGAGACATTTAAATATGATAAAACACATCAAAAATAAGGACAAAAAGTCTGCAAATATTAATTTGCACCTGACATGTATTTTAAATAAATAGTACATCAGTGAGTTTAAATGAGACATAATGCAAAGGAATTAAAAGAAGAAATAGCAAAAAATCACTGTAATTTCAATGCAGCAATTTTGTCATCATTGGTCCATCAAAGCTTAAAGTGTCATAATGACATGGTGAAAGCACACATGTACTATCCATTAGTTGTAAAGCTTGACTTAACACTCATGCTTTTCTGATGGAATTCAATGAAAATCACTTTGATATCTCATGCAAGATGAAAGAATATATTTATATGCATTAATTTGAGCAAAAATTGTTAATATTTAGCCCACAATTTTGCCACAAGAAATAATTAATTTTGAGCCTGATTTGTCTTACTATTTATTTTGATGAAAGAAAATCATGATGGTATTTACTATTGAGTATATATTTTATTACTCTACTCTTGTTGTTAGGCACAAAAAGATTTAGAAGAAAATTAAAAATTTCTAAAGTATAAGAAGAAGATGCAACTGTAACTTAATATAACTGTAAGCGTATTTATCTTACCATAGGTGTTATCAAATTTAGTAGCATATTTATTTTATAGCATATTGGAAAATGAAATATTTACCCAATTTCATAGCACATTAAATACTATTATCAGTAGATACTTTAATATGAATAAGTAGAAATAACACTAATTGTTATACATTAAGTCATCCTGTTGTCAGTAATTGTTTCTCAAATGACACATCAAGCACTAAGGAATAAAAAATTTGGTAATATGACCTTTTGAAAATTCATGATTACAAGGACAACATAGAATCCTAATGTTACTTGCAAGTAACATTATATAGATTACACTTCAAAAAAAGTAAACAGTATATATAAGACCATGTGCCTATTTTTCACATTAAAATTATTTGAGTTCCTTTTGACAGATGTCTGAATTATAGTAAACTACTGATAATGTAACAAATGTGAGAGTGGGCACTAGTGGAATAAAAGAGGATATCTGGGACTCCCACTTTGAGACCGGTGGATCGACAGCAAGAATGGGTCCTGCAATGCATGGGGCCACCTGTGTCAACTTAATTTAGAGAAGACTATATAGCCCATCTTTGGTAGCATGACTTAGTTGTCGACATCAGGAAAACTTTGTGCTGGAAAGATAAGTTTATAAACCAATAAATAACTGCACTTCTTGCTTGAGGATATCCTTTCAATTTGTTAAAACCAATTATCTGCCAATCTGGTCAAAATTGTGCACTTACAAAGGAACAGTTTATCAGAAGTTGCTTGAAAACCTTAGCTTAACTGTGTCCATTAATTCTAAACTGTTATATTCCCATTTTGGTCCACTTTCAGTTCCTTGACTTGAAAGACCCTCTCTTTCAGTCATTCTAAACTTGCCCCTTTCCTATAGCCCTCTAATTATCCCGTTTCTAACTTTTACGTTTCAGATACTGCTATGCTGGCAATGTGGTATACTCCCCTACTGCAGTTAGTTATTATAAATTTACTCTTGTTTATTAACAGACTAATTGCTGATACTTTTGTGACTTCTACCATATGAATTCATAATTTGATGAAGGCTAGCATAAATACTAAATAATGTTCTCTTGTTGTTAAAGTATAATGAAAATATACATGTGTGAGATACCATAGGGGGTTGCTTTCATGTTTTAGAAAAATAAGGTAACTAGGAAACAGCACAGGTATTTCCCACTCTCAGTCACTCAACCTTCAATTATTTTTCTTTGCTCATGAAGATTATTACTAGAATCATAGAATGAATACAGGAGAACACTTTAAAAATGATTCTTTAGTCCTATTGGCATTCTCGATGCTTATCGAGTTAATTATAAATGTGCACCCTCTAGGATGACAGGGACCACATAACTATTTTTATTTTTTGTTATTAATATTGATGGTCTGGGCCGGCCGAGTGGCGCGTAGGTTAAGCGCTGGCTTGGGAAGCCAGTGGCCCCGGTTCGGGTTCCACATATGAGGGCCAGTGACACTGCCCTCAAAAAAAAAAAAAAAAAAATTGATGGTCATGGTTAATTTCACCAGAACTAATTTGATGTGGTAAGCTTTCATGTATAGACGTTTGAAAACCTGCATTACAAGCAGAAAATCTTTGTTGAGACAGCATAAGTATTGAAGAGGAGCAATAAGTACAGGCATATCTTGTTTGAATGCACTTTGTTTTATTGTACTTCACAGCTAATGCACTTTTTACAAAGTGAAAGCAAGACCCTCCAACCAGCAAAAAGATTATGATGAACTTAATTGCAATACTTCGTTGTATTGATGTGGTCTGGACCAGAACCTGCAATATCTCTGGGGTATGCTTACATAGTGATTAAACAATATGAGTTATGTAGTCCGAAAACCTCGGTTCAATTTAATGACGGTGAGATTTTAGGTAATTTCCTGAAACTTTGATTTTCCTCAACTACAAAATAATATAGCATTTATGTTGTCCCAGGTGTACTTCTCCAACTCTGTGGACTCGGTTATCTTTAGCCACAATAAAGTACAGGGAAAGTACTCAGGACAATGGATGGCCACAGCTGCTTTAAAACTGAACTGCTTTTCCTATGGTCTTCTGCCATGCGGCAATGTTCAACAGGAAATACAGGTAAGAAAACACAGGTTTACAAATACCTTTCTTGTTTTCTTTACATCATGATTAAGTCAGTAGTATACTATAGGTTGGGAATTACCAAAGACTTTCTTGTGTTCACAATTCTTAAAACTCTTTCCCAAAGTCTCCCTTTAATTTGTCAACTTTTCTTGTATCTATTATTGAAACCTAATATATCTTACTTCTCCAATTCATCGTTTTCTGTTCTTCAATATACTCTATAAATAGGGCTTACTTTGTAGGTTGCTATGAATATTAAATGAAAAAAATATATACTGAGCACTGAACATGGTCCCTAGCACATACTAAACACTCAATCTATACCAGGCACCTACTGTCATCTTGACTGGACCCTACACTCAGTTCTACCACTTACTTGCCCTCGTATATCAAACAAGTCACCTAAACCTCCAAGCTTTAATTCCTCTTCTTTAAAATGAGAATAATAATAAGAATCCTCATTTATTTTGCAAGACTCTTGTATCTACACTGCTGTTCTGAATTTTCTTAAATAAAACTCACTCTGACAGTCAGCCCAGGAGCCTTCAATTAGCTCCCTGAACACAAATATTTAATATATCCTCATCGTACTCTCTGTATGCTATCTGGTTGTACTTACTGCCTGAACTTGCATGTCTCTTTTTAACACTAGATTGCAAGCTACGTTGTTAATATGTGTCACATTCCGGGTGCCCTATAAAAGTCTGCTACATTAATATGTGAGTGAATAACAGACATGATGAATTAAGGTTACTGTTTAAAGTAAGATGCCTCTTTCTCTGCTTCTAGATTTGAAGGGCCCTCTCAGAGTGATGGAATACTACAAACCCTCCCCAGGAGATCTCTGGATGTATCCAAAATGATGTAGTTAACTCATTCAGAAAGTGGAAAAGTACAGGAAAATATATATTATTTTTCTTTCTGTAAAAGCCTCTATTAATTAAAAGCACGTATTCACTTTGAATTTCTTTCATTCCCCATTGTGCTTATTATCTCAGAAGAGCCTATTATGCTAGTCATTTGGCTCTATATTCATTATTATTGCCAAAGAGATGTAAGCCAATATCAGGTTAAAATAATTTCTTTGCCTCAAAGGTATATAAATGGGTGATAAGGGAACTCATGTATTTTCCAACTTGGGTTTTGTACAGGTTTTCAAATTTGCCATGAAAATACACATTGCATGCTAAAAATTAATATTTAGACCAAACAACTTACAAAGGACAGAGCAAGTAAGACCATTGACTTGAAATGGTGTAGGGAAGGTATAGTTCTATAAAATGCACATGTTAAGTCTATCAAGTTGTAAGGATTTAGTACTGTGAAAGGAATAGGAATCCATTCCATGAAATAAAGGCATATGACTCTCTAATAAAAACAAAAAAGGGAGACTCACCCTGCCCTTTCTTTGAGAGAGCCTCCTATCAATGGCTCACCAAGCCCTTCACACCAGTTCCCACTGGTTTCCCAATGTAAATTAGGTAAATTGTACTCTTCCCCCGGAAAGATTCTACTTATTTAACCTCTTCTGTGGATTTGTTTTTGGTTTTATAATTGAAAGTAGTGTTTTCTTATCTTCTCACATCCTAAGTATTTAATGTTGCAGGTGCATCTTTAGTTTTTATGTCTCTCTCTCTCTCTCTCTCTCTCTCTCTCTCTCTCTCTCTCTCTCTCTATTTATATATATATATAAAATCTGTTGGAGAATAAGCTCCATAAGCACAGCGATGTAACTCATATTTTATTTGAAATTTGCCCATTCCTTATAATGAGAGCAACAATAGAAGACTATGTAGTTTACTCTTTTTATATGTAAACTAGCTGAAGGTAATATTAGAGACTAATGTAATTATATTAGATAAGCTATTCCCAGAAGTTTATTAACTTCATATATCACTTACTGAAATCATGTTTAATATTTTTCTTATACTATTAAAATAATCAAAATACCAATACAGTGAAAATGAGTATTTAGGTAATGTGGTATAGTAGGAAGTGCTTTGAAATAATAATTAAGAGATGTAGCATTATCATTTATTTGTTATGTTTCTAACGATACTGGGGCTCTCATTAGCTCTTGCCTGGACTACAGTAATAAACTACTAACCTGATATCAAGACCCAAGCCTCTTCTCTCATTCTTCTCACTGTTACAGAATTATTTTCCTGAAGCAATTTTGGTCATGTCACTTTCCTACTCCATGATATTGCCTACCTAGTAAAATTCAAACTATTTAGTATAATATTCAACACCTTTCTAAGAACATCACTTTCTTGTTTTACCATTTACTTTATTTACTGTCCATTTTTACCAACTGCCACCAATTTCATCTTGTCGATCCCAGCTTTACTGGCCAGTTCACTGTCTCGTCACACTAGGCTAAGCATCATTTCCTGAACATTCACAAATTCTTGGCTCTGTCTTCAAATTCTGGCCTTCTTCAAATTTGAGGCTGCTTGCTCTGTTCTTGGAGTTTAACCTTGCCTCAGCCTAGAGAGAATTTAAGGTATTTTAAACCAGGTAAATTAAACTAATTTCTAACATTTTTAACAGTTGTATTGACACTGTATTAGATATCTAATTCTAACCTACATATTGACTCTATTAGGATAGGCTAAATCACACTTAGGTAACAAGCAATCCCTAAATCTCAGTGGCATAATACAACAAAGGTTTATCTTTTGCATTTTCTGACTTTGCACAAAGGGAATGAATTGACTACTGAGATCTGTGGGGAGTTCTGAAAATATTTTGAGCAACAGCAGTTAAAATACAGCAAGTGTATTGCCACCGAAGTGGAAATTTAAAATGCAGCATTCTAAGTGAACATTCAGATTGGTGTGAATATCAGTCTCATAAATCCATTGTCATACCTCATGAATCGATTTGCTGAAATCATAGGCAAGCTTCTCCAAATTAGGAATAATTGTGCTAACTCTAAATAAAAATGTTATTTTATTTACTCCCTTGGATGTCTATTAAATACCACTAACAACTCATATAGCACTCATTTGAGAATAAAGAAATGTCTGATATTTCATGCATGAAATCTGCAAACATTTCTATGGATTTTAACCATTCATAACTGCACCACCTGGTGCTATAGTAAATGTCAATTCTTTATCTTTAAATCTGTCATTAAATAAATCTGTCATCATACATCAATTACATTAATGGATAGCTTTTCTGATTTAGAAGATGCACTGACAAATTTTATTTCAACTTGCAAACAACTAAATTGTGGGCTTGCAGGCTTAAATAAACACTTTCTCCACAGTAATTCTAATCCTTAAAAATGGGAAGAATGAAGTAAAAGTTAATCTTTATGCAGTGTTTTCATTCAATAAATGTTGATCAGACTACATCAAACTTGGTAGCTAAAAGGATAACAAAACATAAAATAAGTTTCAGAATTAAGCATTGATTATCAAGAAGAAAAGCGAAATATACAGATTAAATGTCAGATATTGAAGATCTCTGCTGTTTCATTATTTTTGATAGCAGTAAACATTATAAATCTCAAATTTACCAGGCAGAATGTCACGCAATTTGTCAAATCCACTTTAGCTAAAATGAGGTTTGTTGCTTACACAATCAACTTGTTAATTCAGTTGGCACTTGTTCTACTGCGGTTGCATAAATCCTCAACTATAACCTACAACATACATTTTAATTTGCTTGCCAACATATTAAACAAAAAAAAACCCATGTATGTATTCAAGTTGTATTGTAGTTACACTGATTATCGCCATCAGATTTTCCACATCACTTTTATTTTCAAGTTTTGATTCAAATTGATGTCAGGCTATACCACATTTTCACTAATAATCTTGATGTCTAATATCTGTTACTATTCACATAATTATAGATCTTAAGAAAGTCCATTATTTCAGGTGAACTATTTTCATTAAATATTATATTTTTGGTTTTAAATGTATTTAATGCTATGTTTATTTATTTTAATTATTGTAATAAGCCTTTTAAAATGTATTACAGCTTTCTTTTTCAATCAGAAGGCAAACAACCAAAAACTCAAGTGTCAGTATTAATTTCATATTATTTTTATGATGAGCATAAATTAATATAAGTGAATGGACTGACTTGAGATTCAAATAAAAGTAAATCTGTTTTAGAGATTAGTATGGAATTATTATTAATTCAGCTCGATCTCAAGTCAGAGATTGAAAGAGAATATCCTTAAATCACTCATCTTCAAAAGAAGAAACAGGTTGAGAGATCTACATTAATTTGCTCAAATAATTTTACAATGTTAAATACAAAGACAAAATAATAACCTGGATCTACTCATGATCACTATATCTTCCGAGATTCAGTTCAACTCTCTAAGCTGTTATGGGAACATTTATATTATACAAAGCACTAAATATAAGTCAGTCAACGAGCTCAATATCTGGCCTCTACACTCAGGGATTTACAGTTTAATTTAATTTTTTATTAGCTAAGATACATTTGGCAGCTAACACCCCCACCCCAAAAATAATCCAACACAAACTTAATTTTAAAAGTAAGTAAATGCATATGGTTCCATATAGAAAGGGCAGAAGAAGTAAGATGAGCTCAAGATGGTTAGTTCAGCTCTACTCCCATGCTATTGCTTTATACAGCACAGGTTTTATCCTAAAGTTAACTCACTCAGTGGCTGTCAGAAGGAGTTCTATTTTCTAGGTCTTATCCAATAAAACGGAGAAAAAACTAAAAAAAACAGAAACTTATTTTCTAGGGAAAAAAAAAAACTAGCAAGCTACTTCTCCTACCTCATTGGTCTAAGGTGACTTGGCTTGCTGTTCCTCAACCAGTCACATACAAGGAAGACAGTAAATATTTTGGCTTAGGTAGCCAATGGGAAGTGGATATTTTGGACCCCAATGTCTGTTATCAATGTGTCAGTTTATTCTCAGTTAATCAGTGTTGGTCAAAATATATGCTTCCCTTTAAAATGATTTGACTATATATGTAAATGCTAGCCAAGAACTTAATTTTTCAGAGGACAGTTTATCATTTTTCAATTATGGCTCTGCCATTTTTACTTGTGTGACTCTGGGTAAAAACCTCTTTGTATCTCACTTTATTAATCTGTTTAATGGAGATACTAGTAATTATCTCCTATGTTTTTTAATTAATTACTATAGTAAAGTGCTTATAATTGTACATTACATACAATGCTTTATAAGTGTTAGAAACAACTATCATTGTGGTTATTGATATTGCTATTGTCTTATTAAGACAAAAAGACAGATATTTAACACAAAGGTTTATAAAAAAATATTTCTTTATGAATTGCATCTAGTTGGAGCTAACATCTGATGGAAAGTGATTGTTACAAACAGAATCTAACAACATTTCTACCTGCAGGTTCCTACCTATATTTTCCTCTCATACATCACATGCTCAATGAATTTCTTCCTAATTCCTCAGTAATGTGCTTTGGTCTCTTCCAAGTTAGAATTTAGACTTATAGTAATGGCACATCAAATCACTTCCCCCAATAAACAAGTGAAGTCACAGAATAATCCTGTCTACATATTTATCAATATTTATAATGTGGAGGTAATAACATACAACGGAGAAACAACAGTTTCTTCAAAAAGTTTTCCAGTTGGGAAAACTGGACAGCCACATGTAAAATCATGAAACTGGGCCATTCTTTTATATTATATACAAAAATAAACTCAAAATGAATTAGACACTTAAATGTAAGGATTGAAACCATAAAACTCTTTGAAGAAAACACAGGAAGTAAATTATTTGACATCAGTCGGAGTAATGTCTTTATGGATATATCCTCTAGAGCAAAGGGAACAAAAGCAAAAATAACAGATGGGACTTCAAACTAAAACGCTTATGCACAATGAAGAAAATCATCAAAAAAAAAAAAAAGTCAACCTACTGAATGGGAGATATATTCACAAATGATATATCTAATAATTGTTTGATATCCAAAATATATAAGAAACTTATACACTTAATAATAACAACAAACAAATCCAATTAAAAAATAGGCAGAGAACATTAAGAGTCATTTCTCCACAGAGGACATACAGGTGGCCAACAGACATAACAAGATGTTCAACGTCACTGATCATCAGGGAAATGCAAATCAAAACCATGAGATACTACCTCCCGTCTGTCACAATGGGTATATTATCAACAAATAATTGTTGGCAAGGGTGTGAAAAAAAGGAAACCCTTGTGCACTGTTGGTGGGATTGTCTATTGGTGCAGCCATTATGGAAAACTATATGTAGATTCCTTAAAAACTAAAAATAGATCTACTGTATGACTAATTCTACTTCTGGGTATTTTTCTGAGGAAAATGAAAGAACTATTTCAAAAAGACATACGTACCCCTATATTTACTGCATCATTATTTACAATAGCAAAAATATGAAAGCAACCTAGGTGTTTACCAATAGATGAATGAATAAAGAAGATGTGTGATACACACACATCCACACACCCACACACCCAGAGAATGGGATATTATCCAGCCATAAAAATAATGAAACCTTGCCACTTGCGAGAACATGGGTGGACCTAGAGTGTATTATGCTAGGTAAGATAAGTCATAGAAAGATAAATATCATATGGTTTCACTTATATGTGGAATCTAAAAAATAAAAAACAACCAAAAAAGCAGACTCAGAAACAAAAACCAAAGGGATGGCAGCCAGATGGGGTGGGAAAATGTATGAAATAGGTGAAGAGAATATAGTCGATAATATTGTGATAAGTTAGCACAGTTGACACATGATTACTACAATTACTGGGGTGATCCCATTGTAAGGTATAAAAATGTCAGATCACAGGATTTTTATTGTACACCTGAAACTAATGTAACTAGTATAACTAATATAATATTGTATGCCCAATTTGTTAAAGCAGAAAAAAAAAAAAAGAATTACTATGTGTGCTCCTAGAAGCAACTTACTTGACTATGACAAGGACAGGAGTCTGTTGAAGGGAAAACGATACATGGACTGCGGGAGTACAGTGCCTCACAAGCTGAGGAGCACTCATCGCGAGGGATTCTGGGCAAGAGCAAGTTTTCTAGAGCTTCAGAAACGGCAGTGTAAAAACAGGACATGATTGGCTGGAGTTACTTATCTGACCTTACTTAGCAAGATCAAGAAATAAGGAAATAGATACAGAGCCCAGAGTTCTTATCCTTTGGAGGATTTCTGACTGGATACACTGAGACGGCAGTCAAGGGGAGCTTTTATAGGAACACAAAAGTTCGGTTTGCTGATGTGACAACCGGGGCAGGAGTGGTTCCATCTTGGGCCTAGAAAGTTATTTCAATGCTGGTAACACTCCCTGTTCCCTGGAAACACAGTCAGACTCCAGGTGCCTGCATCCTTCTGGCTTAGTCGTACCTTCAAGCTGGTTAGACTTGCCATACCCATGCTGGCCCCTCTGCTTGTAATTCTCTCCCACACCCCATCCCACTGGCAGTGAAAAATGAGGACCCCCCTCATAACCCCGACACCCCCCACCTCAGAGTGTCATTGTCCTGAACACATTGTCCTAGGCCACAGGAACATGAGCCGGCTTCCCCATCACTGGAGGCCTTAGGATTTGGGTGGGGATAAGGGCAGGTGACAGTTCAAAGGGCACTGCATCTACCTGAGCTGGGACCATCAGTGTGGTCTTGCTGTGGAAATCTTTGGGCAGGACCATAGCCTCTGTTTTTACCCCTGGAACCTACCCGGGCCCTGGTGCAGGTCACCCCAATGCATCCTAGGGTCAGACCTGCATCCCTGCAGAGAAGATGGCTCCTCTCTTCTCTCTGCTCTTCAGTATGTCATCTCGTAAGCCACCTAGTGTCCTGGGGCTTTTAGGCATTATATTTTAAAATGTGAAAAATAAAGTTATCCTTGGTGGTTGCTAGAGGCTAATATGAGCCATGAGGTGTTTCTAAATAGACTTCTTAATATTGTGACAAGGTCTTTAGACCTTGAGTGATATCCACATGGGATTTACAGTGTGTTGGGTGCTATGAATTGAGAATCCCACTGGCATCAGTCTCTATGGCAACGGACAGAGGATTGATTGATTGATTAATTGATTAACTTTTTACTAACTACACAACCAGAGGATGTTGCATAACTATTCATTTCCTTGATCCAAACTGAGGTGGTATAAAAAAGTTCTATTGGATTTACTCCTCTTTCCAATCTTAACACTTACTCAATGGTCTGATTACAAGGCCCTTGAAGAAATCCAGGGACTATTTCATAGTATTGATAATCCTCCCATTGATAACGAAAGATTAGCTCTGAGCCCCCAAATTGGTAACTACCAAATGTAACACATTATACATTAAATCCAGGAGCTATTAGTAAATTTCTACAAAATGAAAGATTTCAGATAGATTGAACTTTTCACAGCGAATATATATTAATATATATAAAGCAAATATATATTAACTTATTGGGTAGTAGTGTTATTCAAGCAAACTATTGACAATAGCTACTATTCATTTATTCTTCAGTCAACACATACTTATACAGATGCATTGTGGTTGTAAAAGTACTCAGGATTGATATTTAAAGATAATAGCAAACTAAGGAAAAAGTTGAGAGAGGGTAGACAAAAGGAAATTATACGCTGATGCTAAAGAAGTGACAACTGTTTAATAATTATTGTCTTTTATTATAACATTTGTTGTAATCAAACATGGTTAAGCATAGTTACAGAGGTTCTCAAAATTCTGTGTTTTTACAATGTTTTGGAATTTTAGAAATAAAAAAATTGAATACTTAGTTCCTGATACTTAGGATGCTTTGTGATATGGAAAGTTGCACTTCAGTTGCCTCAAGGTAAAGGAGAATGCATTTGTTTCTGTGGCTTTGTGAAATGAGGGCATATTACAATTCTATAATATTTTAGTTTTGAAAGGTATTAGAAAAAATATGTGATAGTATTTTGGGTTGTCTCACAACTTGTTTGACACAGAGGTCAATAGCCATGATGCATTAATTTCTTAAAATTTTCAAGAGATTTTGAATATGTTAATTTTAAATAGATACGATTTTGTTAAAATGTTCATATTTTATATAACTAACTGTCAAAATTATTAATTAAACATATTTACTGCTAAATGGACAGAGGCACAATAATTACACCTGATTAATTGCTTACACATTACCGGAGCAGGAGACATATGGTCTGTATGTTAAAAAATGAACTCCAACCAGAAGCTTCCCCTGGATCTGTTTCTAAAAAGAACTATCTGTGTCCCAAGTGACCGAAGGTCAACTTAGAATAATATAGAATCATGGGTCTCCAAGGAACCCTAAAGGGTTGTCTAATTCAATCTTCTGCTGCCTTCACATGAATCATCCAGACTCAATGAATATGGGGAGGCTTGTTATAAGAGAGATACCTAGGCAAGGAGATGACCACATTCCCAGGAGGTGAAATCTTCCTTTTCATCAAGTCTACAACTATTCTGTTGCAATTTAACCTAATTTATCTTTCTACAGTTAATAGGCTAGAGAATACAGGTCACGATAACAAATTACATAGCTGGGATAATCATTCTAGTTAGGAATTTCAGAACATTTGTTTCAAGCTTTCTTCTTCATCTTTACTCCCACCTCATATTTCATATAGTACAAATTAAAAGTAATGCAAACATGTGCTTTTTTTAGGCTCTGAATCATTAAAAGAAAATCATTGAGTATTTATATATGAACTAGTTTACAGAGATTCACTAACAATTTATCCAGAAAGATATAGTAGTCACAAGTCCTTTTTCACGTTAAGCACACATAAAATTTTTGGGGAAAAAAAATTGAGATAGAGTTTTATTAGAGGTACCACTTTATATAACAGTTTGTTACCTTCAGAATGTGTTTTACTATAAACTGCTTATTTTTAACTTGAGATCATGTAAAAATGGAGAAAACAAGAGAATTAAAAAAAAACAATCATGAAAGGTAGTAAAGTACATGATTCTTTGGGGAATGTAATGATGTATGAAACTACAACTATCTCTATTATAACTGGGTGATTTCCATAGTATAGAAGCAGTTGAATCATAGACAGTTTTTTTTGGAATATCAATTCAAAAATGGTTAAAATGTCACTGCATTTCCTTCCAAAAATTACCAGTCAAATCTATACTAAATGTATTAGAACTAAAGGAAGAGGGCACACTGCTATTAATCCTTATCATTATTCATTTCTTATTTTGAAAACATATTTTAAATATGGGCTTCTATAAATAATTTCAAAGCTTTATAATTCTTGTGTGTGCTTTTCATAAAATGTATTTATGTATTTATATGCATTATTAAAAATTATGTAATATGTCTGTACTAGATTATAAAATTGCAGCTCTGTAATAATAGTTTAATTTGCATGAGTAAACATTCTTGAGCTAGACCATGTGTAAAAGCTGGGGTCAAAACCCTTAGACACCTAAAAGTAATACTAGGCCTAATTCTAGCCCTCATGAAATTTAGTCATGTCTCAGCTTTCCTAGAATAAACTGTGAAGATATTAAATCTATTGTTATCCATGCATCCAGTTACCAACTGAGTGACATAACTCCAATCGCCAAATGGCCATATGGGAGATTCAATATTTAACTGCCCATGATAACTGTCCCAAGTCTAAGGTATCAAGTCAAGCAAATGTTCAACTCAATTATTTGTACAAAATTTAAAAGTTTATGATAATAAGGAAAAATAAAATTAACTTAGCCATAGTTGATTCAATTTAGTTTTAAGTATATAAAATTGTAAAGTTGTTTTGACCTGCTTGTTAAAAAGAAAATATTATTATAGAATAGGAGATTTTTATATAACACAATGCTGGGTTTGTTTTTCAAATTATCTCATCTAATAATTCAAAATACAAATATGTATTCCAGAGGATTTTTCAAATACCATGATTTGGCCAAGTCCCAAGTCTAAGATGTCACATCAAGCAAATGGCAAGTGTCATGTTAGGCTTGGCCAAACTGGGTTAAACTAAGCAAATATCACCATCCTACAACCTTATGCTGACAGGTGGCTTCTCTCCTTTTACCTGGAGCGTGCTCATAAAGTAAAAAGGAGAAGTCAATGTTGACAGGCACAGTTCTATTTTAGTGAGCACCATGGAATGCCCAAGTTACTTGTGTAATAGACTACTTTTATAATTAAACAAATGTGTGTCCACTATCTATTATTTTGTAAGGCACTGTGCTATGTACAATTGGAAAATGGATAATTGACCAAGAAATCATCTCAACACCAAATTTGAGAAAACTTTCATATATACGTAACTCTAGTACAAGGTAAAATGATAATATTAATAATAAAAGTAAAATAGAGTACACATGAATTGATTCTACAAATGACTATTATATTGCCCAAAGCTGGTGACCTCTTTTTACCAAAGTTGCATTTGCTATGACCTTATTAAGTCACAGAATGCCCATGTTTGTTAGAATTGAACTGAAATCAATTAATATGATGATCATTTCATTATGCACAGTTCTATGAGAATCCTTTGATCTCATTTATTATAATTACTTTTGTAAAAATCAAAATAATCTTTAAAGATAAACCAAGCCATCTGCTTATACATTTCTTTGGCAAAAATGAGCTTAATACAGGAAAAGTATAGATAGCATGTTAAAGCTACAACCTTTTGTCATTGTGCCCAGGAGAAATATGCAGTTTTTGGTATCATACTTTAGATTTTATCTTCTCTTTGCTTGAGTGTAATTGGGAGATAAAACCCAAAGTGTTGTTAAGAGAAGTAATAAGCTAATACTTGTAAAGTGATTTGCATGGTACCTGACAAAAAGTAACCCTTGGGGAATTACTTGCTATTATTAGATATATTTCTATATGACCTCATGCTTCAATTTGTTTCTTAGTGTAATAGAACACATTTTTCATTAGGCGATGGTAATGCTTTAATTGGAAAGGGATGATTATAGAAAAATTGCTGTTTCATAGAAAAACAAAAGAACAATGAAGAACCCAAAATTTTGTTGTTCAACTTTCGGTGTTCATGTATTACTTACTTATAAAGAGTTTTGCATAGAGATTAGAAAGCATGCAATATAAGAAAATAGGTTCATAGTTTTTACAGAAATTTATAATATATTATTGTCTATAGAACATGAAATATAAAATCTGACTTCATAATATTTTTTGATAAATGGATTTCAATTCTGTTTAGGGGTTTCCAAATTGAAATTTACAAAATCCTTGTGTCTAGTGGTCAGATAATTGAGCTTTTTTTCTAGACATATATTCATTTCTCTGTGTGTATTGTACACATAAGTATGTATAGTTTTCCCAAGATATAAATAAATCCATTTATAATTTATCTAAAATAGAAAAATATTTGCCAAATATTAGAAATAAATTTAGTATGAAATTCTAATATAAAATCTAACTCTTATTTTTGTTTTAGTTATTTGTTAATGCAATGTTCCATTTATCATCTTGGATTAGTAGACCAGTAACTATCACTGAATCAATTAATAATCTGGTGTTGTTTTTTAAGAAAATACTAAGTAATAAGGCATAATATGAACCATTTATTTCCTTATTAGAATTTTCTACCAGTAGGATTTAGCTACTAACATTAAGTATATTTTTATACTACTGGTTACATACAGAATATCTCCTTAAAAAGTTTGCTTCCTTTATGGATTCTTGATGAATCTTTGGAGCACACGTGCTTCGTGAGGAAGCCTCACTCATGAATAACATAAAGACAGTGATGTTAGCACACTTTGGCACAGCCAGAAAAGGCAGTCTTCCAGCAAAGCTATTAATGTCAGAACTAATTTAGTTCTCAGAGAATTCTGCTAATTATTTGAATGTGTATTTATTTTTAAAAATGTCTGTCCCTATCTAGCATGAACTGAAAGTATGCATTCAAAAGTGAATAATAATTATCCTTCCTTCCCATGAAAATGGGGATCTGAGATCCAGGCTAAACTGCAATTTAGGGAGCCTGGCTAAGATAAGTGGGCTGGAGTACCCAGTGCCACAGAAAGCAAGGGAGTGATGTTGCGGCACTTAAAGTCATAACAAGCTAAAGAACACTGAAGAGAAGAAAATGCAGATGATGAGGCATCAGAAAAGGCATTTGAATACATTTGATGCTGGAAGACTGAGGGCAGCCTAAAGAGATTCCTTTAACTAGTGTACTTGCTTTTCAATGGTGGATGGGGCAAAAGAGTTAGGGAATTAAGTGCATATGGGGTTTGCATTGGACTCTTTCATGTTTCTGAGGAGTTACTTATTAGAAAAGGAAAGAAAAGGAGGGGGAATAGCTGGAGGAGAGTGAGAAGGAGACTAACGTCATAAATAATAACCTTGGAGGACGTTGGTCCTGTCTGAAACACCCACGCAGACATTTAGTCCATGCCAAAAGGTCCTTTGTATTTGACTGTATATCAAAACATCCACAGAAACAGTTTACACCAACACATCTATCTAACCCCTAATGACATCTATCATTACCAGCTGGGCTACATATCCAAGAAGGGTTATTATTGGCAATACAGCCACAGCACAATTGCTGGACCAATATAGCATGATAGTATTTTTTATGTATTAATCCTGAAAAACCAAAAGTATAAATAAACATTAAGGGCTATTTGAATCTGGAGACTTTTTCTAAGTGTGGATGTTTTGGACAGGACCAAATTCCCAGAACCTTTGGCATCAAACAAATATCTTTATGGATATTTTGGACAAAACCAAATGCCCACTACTCTATATAAAAATATAATACACTAAAACTGAGGAAGAATAGTCAAAAGTTAATATATTGACCATCTACTATCTGCTCTGCATGATACAATGTGCTATAAAGTTTTTCAAAAGTAAAATGTATGCTAAGTAAATATTTTCTTTCAAACTAAGTATCTGGGAAAATTTTCATGGTGATTTACTAATAGAAGGTAATATCGAACTGTCTAATTTTAGTATACAAATCAATATTTTGCAATACACACTGAAAGCAAATTTTCTCATAGATAATAAAGGCAAATTCCTATAACTGACTCCAAATATTTATGCTTTAAACTGGTATCTGACTGATGACAGAAACTTTTGCTGTATGGTATGTATATCGTTTTAGCATTTAAGTCAAATGAGAATGCTTCTGGTCATAAGATTACAAGGAATATTAATACAAGACCTTTTTATTTTTATTATTTTTTTAATTTATTTTTTATTTTTAAAATTTTTTTTGAGGTCAGTGTCACTGGCCCTCATATGTGGGACCCGAACTGGGGCCACTGGCTTCCCAAGCCAGCGCTTAACCACCATGCCACTCGGCCGGACCTACAAGACCTTTTTAAAATTTAACGCCATGCAATGTAATGTGCAGTATTAGTGGAAAAAAAGTCACTAAACAGATGAAATATTTATAAATATTTATTTATTTATTTATTTATTTATTTATTTATTATTTTTTTAGAGGGTAGTGTCACTGGCCCTCATATGTGGGATCCAAACCCGGGCCGCTGGCATCCCAAGCCAGCTCCCAACAATCGCGCCTCTCGCCTGGCCCGAGATTTATAAATATTTAAAAACAACAATATATTTTGGATATTAATCCCTCATCGGAGGTGTTGTTTGCACATATCTTCTCCCATTCAGCTAGTTGCCTCTTTGTTTTGTTGATGGTTCCTTTTGCTGTGCAGAAGCTTTGTAGTTTGATATAGTCCCATTCATTTATTTCAGCATTTACTTCCCTTGCTTTTCAGGTCAAATTCAAAAGTTCTCTTTGAACCCAAGGTCCATAAGTTTTGTACCTATGTTTTTTTTTCCTATTCAATTCATTGTTTGAGGTCTTTTATTTGGGTCTTTGTTCCATTTTAGGTTAATTTTGGTACATGATGGCAAATATGAAAAGACGCTCAATATCACTAATCATCAGAGAAATGCAAATAAAAACCGCAATGAGATGTTACCTCACACCAGTTAGAATGGCAATCATCAACAAGACAAATAATAACAAGTGATGGAGAGGTTGTGGAAAAAAAGAAATCCTCATACACTGTAGGTGGGAATAAAGATTGGTGCAGCCTCTATGGAAGGCAGTGTGGAGGTTCCTCAAATAATTAAGAATAGAATTAGCATATGACCTAGCAATCCTTCTCCTGGGAATCTACCCAAAAAATCTGAAAACATTTATTCATAAAGATATATGTGTTCCGATGTCTACTGCAGCTTTATTTATGGTGGCCAAGACATGGAAACAACCAATGTGTCGTTCAGTAGATGGTTGGATAAAGGATATATATCTATATATATCTATATATCTATATATATATATATATATATATACACGGATATATATATATATATACACGCACACACACATATACACACACACACACACACACTCAAACACACACACAAAGTAATATGTTCTGCCATAAGAAGAGATCAAATACTGCTATTTCATGGATGGATCTTGAGATTATTATGCTAAGTGAAATAAGACAGAAAAAGTTGATATATAGGATATATTAATAAAACTGAAAGAAACAAAGGAACAAGACAAGCAAATAAAGAAACAAAACTCATAGAAATAGACAATAGTTTAGTGGTTACCAGAGGGTAAGGGGGGCATGGGGAATGGTAGATGAGGATGACAGGGTCAAATATATAGTGATGGAAGGAGATCTGACTCTGGACACACAATGTAATATGTAGATGATGTATTACAGAATTGTACACTTGAAACCTATGTAACTTTACTAACCAAAAAAAAGCAACAATATTCTTTAGGGTTTTTTTTCAGAATATTAAAGACTAAAACATTGAAAACTGAGATTAGCATTAATGTTAGAACCACAGTCTATAGACAGTGCTTGGAAGAGTACAAATATTTTGAAACACTTTTATAAAGAACATTATTTTTTATTATATACAAACTTATACTTTTTTGTTTTAATTATGCATAATATATGGTGGAACTATTTTTAAAAACAATACTTTTAAACTGTTTTTTGTTATCAACAAAACAAATGCCAAACTAATAGAAATTTTTAAATTTAAAAATTTTTAGTAGGTCTATAGGAACTCAATAGTTTTCCCTCCTACTGAATTAATTATTAGACTGAAATGACCAAAATTAAATGGTGTTTGGGGTAATGAGGTGAAGTGGATAATAATGCCAATCAGAATAGCATCCAATGTGAAGATGCTTTTTATGATCTATGTCATTGTTTAGGAACAACTATAATCACAAAGTCATAATGCAATTTAGGTGTTTAACCTAATTTCAGAGGGAGAATTATACTTGCATATAAAACTTTGTTTTCATAAAATTAAAAGTAATAGAATAAAATACAGCTATCTAAAATATATATTTACTTGATATAAATTAGACTTGTTACAATTATTTCCTTGAATATACAACAAATATTAGGTATTTTTAAAATTTTCATAAATATTATAAATGATCACATGGGATTAGCAAAAAATAATTTTAATTTTAATTTTATTCAAATGTCTATGAAAAATAATAGTTAATAGCAAATATTTATTGAGTCTTCTATATGCCATTACTGCTCTAAATACTTTTTGAATAAAATTCACACTCAATAGCTAATTTAATATTCATAAACTGCCACTCAGATACCATTATCCCCCCTTTACAAATGAAAAAAAAAAAAAAAGAAACATACAGAGAGCTTAAGTATGTTGCCTGAGATAACATGTCTATTGTTTTAAAGACATAATTTATAATCAGGGTTTATACCCTTAAATTTTAATAAGCTATAATATGAAGACGGCTGTTCTGCAGATTTCTTATAACAGTAAACCAAAAATCAAATATTATACTTAGTCATTAAATATGTACTTATATAACATATGCTAATTTCTGTTCTAAGTAATTTCCATATATTAATCCATTTAATGCCAAGAAGTAAAAAGCAGAGCCCTTCAAATCCAGAATGTCTTAACACCTTTATTTTATAAGTAAGAATACTACATTCAGAAGAAGAGAAGCAACACCCAGTAAAATGTTAACATTGACATTTGAGGAATATTAAAATTTTAATTTTACTTCTTTTACTGTACATATAACTCAGATAATCTATCAGTCGTTTAAGTTCCATACAGGCTGCAATATCACTACATCAGAGATGAGAAAATGGGGGATGTGAAAGATGAATTCTTGAAACTTCATAAATATAGTAAATAGGAGGACCAATGCCTAAAATGTGGTCACACAGCAGCCTCACCATCTGCCCCCATGCACCTTTCCTTAACAACAGATCCTCATGCAGACAGTACTTTCACCATGCATATGGCAATTCCCCATGGGACCCCAGAAAGAGGGCTGGTTAGTCAAAGACGGGTACTACCCTAGTGGCCAATAGGGCAACCCAAGCCAGACAGAGTCCAGGGGGTACCATGGGAGGAATAATGGAGGTGATGAACATGGGCCAAATACCCTTTGTCTTCAGTGTTGACAGCCTGCCTGAGAATGAAACCTAACCAGGTGATAGCATCTGTCCTCCATGCATTCTTGTCTCTAAGCCTCAGTATGAGAAGTTTACTTTCAGTAAAGGCAGCCTGCAGGCCATGGGGTGATTTGACTCTGAGCTAAGTTCTCTGGTATGATGTATGTGACTTACAGACCATGGAAAAAACAATGCGACTTCCTTGTGTGCATCCCAATAAGAGCCGCAGTCAAGCTCAATTCGGATCTCTTTGTCCTAGAGGCACTGAGTCCCCTGGCTAGCACTGCTTTTGAACTATCCTTTGTCTCTTGTCTATATTTTCTTTTTCTCAATTCCCATTGGCCCTCTCGAACCGCTGCAGCCCTGTAGTGCAGGATGCGACATATGTGCATTCTATCCTCATCATCTCCCTGCTTGTGAACCAAGGAAATTGCCTCTCACTTGGCCTCTTGGGACTGATTTTCTTGCTGGTACCTTCTCAAACCATTCTCCACAGAACAGCTAAAGATATCTTTTCCTTTTTTTTTTTAAATGCAATCTGGTCATGGCATTCACATGATTAAAAGCCTCATGAGTTAATTCATTATTTTTATAGAAGACAGTTCAAATACCTTAGATACATTCTCAGACTTTTACTACCTGGTCTCTTTGAGACATGTTTCCTAATTTCTCAGACAAAATGTACTGCTTCAAGGACTGTATTCATCTTCCCCATAGTACTGTGTACCACACAGTAGTGTAATTTCTTGTTTCCCTCTGGTCTTTGTTTCTGCTGTTCTAGAAGTTCCATTTATTTGCTATTTGTCTCAAACATAGCACTTAGTGGAATTCAAATATTTAGTTATTAGTTGAGTGAGTGAATGAATGAGTGACTGAATGTGCAAATGTGTCCCTGACTATGGCTTGGTCTTGCCTGTAGCCTTGAGTTCTTTCATATCTGTAGTTACTGTAGTATTATTTGATTGGAAAGACCACTACTCTTAAAATTGGGAGATGTGACCTCCAATCCCAGTTCCGTTCTATATCTCATAAATATTATATTCTTTGCCTTCTCTGGGGCCTGTTTCCAACCTAAACATGTCAATTTTTAAGATACCAGTGTTGCTTAATCTGTTATACTTTAAAACTGGTTGATCCTCACCTGAAAAAAAAGACAAAAAAAAAGAAGGCACAAAATGGAGTGCTAAGCCCTATGTCAGAAAACCAAGGCTTCATTGAAGTTTCAACCTCTCCCAAGAATGTGACCTTTAACCAGGTAATCTGGAATCAACTGGTCAGCATCAGTGAGGTAATCTGCATTACCTACCCTTGCTCTTCCCCCAAAGGAAGATGAACTTGCCTGATACAATCCACTCTTGGTTACAACCTTTCTTTCTCCATTCCCTTCTGCCTATAAAAGCCTTCCATTTCATATAGCTCCTCAGAGCTCCTTTCTGCTTGCTAGATGAGATGCTGCCCAATTCATGAATCATTGAATAAAGCCAATTAGATCATAAAAACAAAACAAAATGATACAAACAAACAAAACAATCTGGTAGATCCTGATGTGAGTTATGTAGTGTGTTCATAAATCATTGTCACATGTAAGAGTGGAGAAAACCAGTTTACTTCTCTCAATAGGCTGAGAAAATATTTATATCTTTTGATGGTGAGATGGTGAACAGCAGATTTCTCAGGAATTCTTTTCACTCTGGTGTGGGCTAGACATGGCCATGTGTGATATGTGCAGGTGAGAATGTAATTTCCATGGAGCCAGGAGTCTGCAACCAGACAACCTCTCATCAAATGCCTTAGGTTCCAGCTCTATGCTAGCTTCTTCTACATGGGCTTTGCAGACGTATATCCTAAAGTCACATTCTAACTGAGGATCTCAACTGGGCTTGGGAGATGACAATAACTTAGAACTACCTGTGTGTCAATGACAGAAAAGTTTGGTCTTGAATTAAGCCTTAAAGAATACAAATGATTTGGATACATTGAAATGAAACCTGAAAGGTATTGCAGGTCAGAAAAACTCTTAAATGAATCCTACCACTTGAAAAAAAAAAAAGTAATAATCAATGGGAAATTAGCCAAACTCGATGTCTGCTATGCTTGGTGATTTTAACTTTCTTTTCTTTGGTTTGTAGAACTGTATGATGACTAATTATTAAGGAGAGAAATAGTACAATAATGGGTCAGGTTAAATTGCACAAGTTGAAAGCAGCAAAGCAGACAAGACATAAAAAGAATCAGGCATTAAACCTTTTTTTCTCCTTGAATCCTTGAATATCTTTTTGTGATTCATAATTTTTCTTTTTATTTTGTACACATGAGTCATTAATAATTTCCTAGTTTTACCTAGTAAACATTTCTAAATATATCTGCCATTTCAATAAACTTAGTATAATTTCTCTTGGAATATTTAATAATATATTTTCTGAGTCTCAGAAGATACTAGATTTTTATTTTTCCTTCAAACACTGAAAATATATCAACATGAAAAACATAAAAGTACCATATTTATAAAAGTTACTCTTCTTAAGAATTTTTTTCTTCTAGAAGAGGTAATACTTTCAATATTTAACATAAATTCATTGACTTATTTAACATACATTTTAATTAGGACATTGGGAGATGCAAAGGTACTCTGAAATTAAGGTGTCTACAGCTGAGAAAACATACATTATTTTAATAAAGTATGAATTTAAAATTAAAACTGTTTTGAACTAAAAATTATAGTTTTAGCTATGAAAATTTTAAAAAAAACAAAAACTATCATGCTTCTTTTTTCTTTCGTTCTGTTATCTGTAAGTAGATAGTGTTGGTGTTGGTTATGTTGCAAAACTAGTAGTTAATTTTTGAGGCACGTGGTCTCTGACTTAGTTTCCATTTCCTCATTCTACTGAAGACATGAAGAATGTCTCTGTATAAAAGTGATTTTATATTTTTATTGTAATTGCCTTATACTATTATATAAGCTGAAGTTAATTCAAAATAGATCTCTTGCCTTAAATAAGTAGAGTTTAGTCATGTTTGTTTTTCTCCCTCCTATTTTACCATCTATTATATATTTCTTTTGTCATTATTCTTTAAAAAATCATTTGAAATACACTGTGAATATCTATTTTTCCTTTTTTTGTCATTTTCAGAGGAATTATAATGCTCAGTGTTATAATTAAAAGCTTTCACAATGTCAAACACATTTTAGGTATCTGTGACTGCTAGTCATCTCCTTTTAAAATTATGCCACATTGTTATTAGTTTTAAATTCTTAGTTTCCAAAAGCAACAAGTCTATCTTTTTTGTCTTAGATTAGATTCTTTATTTTATAAATTTAAAATTGTCACATACTTTAGAAATCTTCTGTTATTGCATATTCTTAAAGATTTATATGTTAAAGAAATAATGAATTATGGAAGTAGATTATTGTATTATGCCCAACAATTGCAACTTGATAATTCATTGTCTATTCCACTACATTTGAGGTGCCTCAAATCCTGGTTCAACCAAATATGTATTAAAGTAATACTAATATTTTCCGGATCCTGTATCAGTAGATACAATGAGAATCTCTACCCAAGTTTTATACTTACTTAGAGAGCAATACTATATGAAGTTATTTGACTTGCACATGACATACAATGAACTGTAAAATTTGGGACAAAGGCCCATAATTGCTTTGCACACTGCATAGGTCTTACATAGTCACAGGAATTCTGACTATAATCTCTATTCGAGCCAATTTAAACAGCAGCATTCTTCATTCAAAATCACAAACTAACCTTCACAGCTCTAAATCGAGTTGATGATATTACTCCAGAAGAATAGATTGAATTTTGAGTATTTTTCATGGTTGAGCAGTTACTAAATGTATTTCAGATAAGCAGAAAAACATGAGCAGGGAAGCAAGATGGGCACAGTGTGATTACCAGGCAATGAAGAGCCCGCTGGCAAGAGTGCGGTGAGCAGAAGGGTGGGGAAAAGGATTCGTAGGAAAATAAAAGTATACAGATGGAAGTGTTGTAGTTTAAATAGATTATACTGAAAATCTGAAACAGAGGGGTGACATAGTAAAAGGACTCTACGTTAAACCTCATAATGAGCAAGTGCGATACATAGGCGAACCAGCTCAGAACTATTACCATTAGCCTAGACGTGTTATAATGACAACTTAGACTGTGATTTGGAAGTGCCAATGTAAGAGTGACTGATGAGGGTGCTTTGTTTGCTTTTTTTATTTTCATAAATAATAAATCTTAGTAACTGTCTTGACAAAAGGAAGAAAAAAGACAGATGAATTAAAACAATTATAAGGTTCTGAGAGTTCTGAGACTGCTTCAACAAGAGTGGTAATGACATGGATACAGACAAGGATACTGGGAAATGAATTTACTTAAAGTCTGAGTTTAGTTGGAAGTGAATCACTTACAGATTCACTGCTTTTTAGACACTTATATTCTCATTCTCTCTCTCTCTCTCTCTCTCTCTCTCTCTCTCTCTCTCTCTCTATATATATATATATATATATATATATATATATATATATATATATATATATATGACAGTTTGTCTACCTTCTCTATCTTCCAAGCAGTGCATCATTCATTATCTTTCATAAAAGTAGCTATTTCTAACATTTATTCATTTATGTATTATTCTAAGTGATTTTCATATTTTGACTTGATTATTCTCATACCATTCTATAAGATAGTTAATTAAATTATTATGACCAAATTTTACAAATGATGAGATAAAAAAGGAAAGCTTGGCCAAGGCCACAAGCTAATAAGTTCTAGGTACAATTCTGAACCCAAGTAGCTTCTGCTTTTATCTACTAGTATATACAGATTCCCAAATAGCCAGGTTAGTAAAACCAAGTCACACCTATTGTACCTCTTTTAACTCTTATGTCCTCCTCTTTTCTTAAGTATTATCATTCCATCATTCAGATACTCTTCATCTTTAATTCATCCTGTTACATCTGGATCACAGCTGACCTCCTATCCTCTAAATGAGTCCTAGTTTAATGAATCCCCTATATTGGAAAACTGGCCATTTTCACTACCATGTTTAACAACTTTCAAGGACAACCAATAAGCTTTAACATGAAGTCAAAATATACATGGAAGGTAAAGCTATGTACAGTCTGATGATTGTACTACATATATCTAACTACCTTTCCTAAAATTCTCAACAAATCTGCTCTCTGAGACTCACTGTCACTCTGAGTTGTGCCATATTTTTCATATCTCTTGGCTTTGTATATACAAATTTAACTGAACAGAAAATTTCCACATTAACTAGAAAACCTCTAATCAGCTTTCATGCTTGTAAGTATGCAGTATGCTGTGATTGAGCCAAAAACTGTCTTGACATGATGTTGTTTTTGTTTTTGACACACGCTTGGATTCTCAGTTGCCATGCCACATCTGGGCGATTGAATGTACCACATCAACTCTGGAGTGACACTTTTACACAACTTGACTCTACTGCTTTGCTGGTTTCATTTTTTTTTTTTTTTTGAGTCAAGCCAGAATAATTTGCTCCCATCTCCCAGCTTTTGTTTGTCTCCTTTGTGGCATTTGTCTTTGTACTTAAATTGATGCCTGCATAAACTCTTCATACTACTTGAAAATCCCCTGGCCTCAGAGAGCTTTATGATTCTCTCGTCTCTAATCAAAATGCCCACGTCTCCAATCTTTAGATCGCTATGTAACAATAAGTAGGATTATTGTTGAACAATAATAAATGAACAAATCCCAGCTACTGAATATATAGAAAATGTGCTTGCTACTTCTCACAGTTTGAATATCTGCTTAATTCATTTAAAATGCAGAGCTCTTTGAAAAGACCTTTGAAAAGCTGTGATAGTATCAGGAAACAGTTTGCTCTACTGCATGAGAGGTATTATGCAGGGTAACTTTAATGTGGTTTAGTGCAAATCAACGTGTAACACTCTACTTTTAGAGAAAGCAAGCTCAAAAGTTAGGTAAAAGTTTTTACATGGAATGAAATAATTTGTTATGATGAAAATAAGTTTAATAAAATGATTAGCCATTTTTCCTCCCCAGAACATCCTATATACAGAGATACATAGAGTATCAGTTTTCTTCACTTTTATATAATTATAAATTAGAATAAATTGACACAAAATTTATTTTTTGTGACTATTTTTTGTTACTATTTTTGATTTTTAAAATGTTTACAATAGATTAAGATAAAGTGAAATAACCACATCCAATGGCTTCCTCTGAAGTTTGGTGTGAGAAGGTACATTAGCTAGAACATGAAATTGGGTTCAAAGTTGAATGCCTGGTGGATACAGGTGAGGACAGAAGGTTGAAAGTTGTCAAATCTTTTGAAACTATATAATTTACAATTTGGAATAACATGGAATACAACTGTATATCACATTAAGATACCAGAATTCCACATATATTTTGGCATGCTAATCTAAATTATCATTCATATTTGGCCTACTATCATTATCAATAAATCTCATTTTGTAATTTGTCTTTTTCAGATCATGGTTGGTCAGCAAGAAGAGAAACCTACTTAAATTAGATTAAGTAAAATAGAATTTAGTAAAGATTCACAGAAACCCAGGAAAAGATGAACAAATCAGGCATAGGGTAGGAGGAAATAAGGGTGGTCCCAGAACCTTATTAGGAAGAGACTCTGGATCGTGGCTCTAGGGCTCATCTTCTGACTCACTGTCTCCTCCTGCCATCCTCTGCTCCTTGCTTTCTGCCTGCCTCCTGCACTAAGAGAGAAGCCAACTCTTGTTTCAATTCAGAATGCTTTTTAGTTCAAATACCTTGGCTCTATCTTTCTCATTTCTGGTAGGTCAACAACAAGAAAATGGCATTGCTGGCTTTAAATTGAGAATATCATTTGGTTCATGCAGTGGCCTTGAGTCAGCCTCCTTAGGAAGAGGGTTCACACTAAGGTATATGGACTTATATGTCAGCCATATCACTATTGTCATTAAATAACCCTTTTACAAACAATTAATTTTACAAAATATTTTATGATTTTAAGTGTATTGCAAGTTATGGATATACGCAATCTCCATGTACTTTAGCAATTGACTCATAAGTTTATGGACCATTAAGGAAATTTCTGTTCTTAATGTCTCTCAAGAAATGTTATAAATAAGATGCAGAACACACACACACACACACACACACACACACACTGAAATAAAGCCATTGGCCTGAAAGTCAAGGAGGAATCTTTAATCCCTGTCTTTTTTTTTTTTTTTTTTTTTGAGGGCAGTGTCACTGGCCCTCATATGTGGGACCCGAACCAGGGCTGCTGGCTTCCCAAGCCAGCGCTTAACCACTGTGCCACTCGGCTGGCCCGTGGAGGAATCTTTAAGACTACAATAGGCTACCTATCCATTTATAAGTATCAGAATTCTATTCATTGAAATCCACAGGTAAAAAATAAACTGATATCTACTCAGAATTACTGTACAGTAGGGATAGGTCATGTATGACATAGGTCGAGCTTGAACATGAAAGAAGAGTAGAGATAAGAACATAGAAAAAAAGAAATATTATCCATATTGCTATTTGGAACATTAAAATCTTATTATTGGGACTAGTCACATATTATTCTACATTTTATACAATAATATTATTGGTATTTTAAGCCCCAGGCTGTTATGTACAAATATATTATGTAAATACAGAATTGGAAAAGTACTTTATTTTATGATTTTTTTTAATGGCTTTATTATCTACCTCATAGTTGGGTTGCCTCGGGAGCAGACTCTGAGATGGATACGATTATGCAGGAGATTCATTGGGGAGTGATAGTGGGATCAACAACACCTGTGGAAGGGAAGCAGGACTAAACAAAGGAAAAGAGTTGAACCATTATGTGGTTTTAATGGAAGCCCCCACCAAAAATATGGGGAATTCTGAATCTGGAATAACTTCAGAATTGAGGAGTGGGTCAGTATATCCATGCATAAACTATGTGTAAACATTGGACAGGAAGAAGAGTTGACTAAATTAACCATTCAGTGAATGGGGGTTGCCCCAGGATTGAGGCTTGACCTTGGCTGAGGCAGCCTTGCTGTCCCTATAGGAAATTGATAGCTAAGGGATTATTGCAGTTGTACTTACAGCAGCTCTGGAGTCTGATTTTTTATTCCCAAAGGGAAAACTGGGAAGCACACAATGACCACCATACTAATTCTTTCAAAATTACAAATGGTGACCATTAAAGTTTCAAGTTATAAAAATGAATCCAAATTTACCTATATTTCAATGTTGACCTTATTATAATAGTAATTTAAGTGATTATATATATATATATATATATATATTTCATCCATATCATATGATTCCAGTAGCTCAATAATTTTGAATTAAATATCTCAAATGCTTTGCATTTATATAAAATAATTAAAGTAAATGCTCTCAGTCTCTTTTATTTAACAGGGCATTTGAAAAAAAATATATTAATTTTGAGGGGCCACAATTTTTCTGCTTCATAGCACTTATCTGTTTGCTCTTACATCAGTGCCTCACAGCAACACACTTACATTTAACTCTAGGTACAACAAAATTTCAGTAATATAAATCTGAAGCTGCATTTAAGCTAGCATTCATGCACTTGTTAATTTTTTATTTTATTTTCCCTTGCTAATCAAAAGCCCTGATTTTAAAAAGTTAAATCATACATTCAAGTAATGTGCATTTCTCTCAAAAGGAATTGCACACATTTGGCAAAATTTTACTGTTATATACCAATAGCTGTTACAGTATCTTCACCTTGTATATTATAAGGAGGGTGTGATATCAAGTTTATTGATTAGCCTCTGTTTGTTATGTTTCGGGGTGTGAGTTTTTCCTATGAGTGAGGTAGTGAAAGATGCATAAATGTTTTTAAGACAAAGTCAGTGAGGAGAATTGTTACTGCAAAGCCTTAAATGGATTCTTTTACGTTCTCAGAGAATCCATCAGGAAGAAAACTCTTCTAGAAAACCAATGTGATATGTCAAGATGATGGGACTAAATTGCCCATGGCAAGGTTTAGTCAGTGTTTTGGGCTGTTTTCATTATTGACTGCATAATATTGATTATGCTAACTGTGCAGAGCTCGAATTGCTTGTTAAGTTTGATAAAATAACAGAGTGACATTGGTAGAATTTCTTTATATTTTGGTTGCTTAAGTAGACCTTATTTCTCATTATTTTGGGAAAATCTTAAAAAATAAAATCTAAATTTTTCTCGCGCATTCCAGTGAATGTTAATAAAAGAGTGTCTCAGAAAGGGTTCAGCAGGTTTACAGGTAACTCCCCCAATCAGGTATTTGGGGTCCAGGTCACGGATTTGGCTCTCTAACTCTTGTAATGCAGTGTTCAAACTGTTTGTTTGGCTATGAACATTTGTCCTGAAACAGCAATGTGGGGGCACTAAGGTTTAACATCCCTCAACCTAGACAATGACCTTGATTCTAAATTATCAAAAGCCTAATAATATGTAAGGGAGAAAGTCAAAGGCCTTCATATTGATCCCCTTCTGCATATAGGCTAATTTCTATCCTTAAACCGGGTTAGATCCCTGAAGTGCTACATATTTGAAATTATATCAGTTCTCTCTCTGATCATCATCCTTGCTCTTATAATTATTCCCTTAGATTTTAGAGGACTTTTATAAAGTTAAGGTATTTGGAAATTACTCACATTTTAGGAAAACTCATCAATGACACCCGTTATGATGCTGATGGCCCTAATGCAAGAACCGAAATACCTTTTTTTGCTAGAATTTAGCATGGGGATAAAAAGTTTTCTTCAAAAATTGCTGTAATTTTTTTGTTCATTTATTTATCAGAGAAATATTGATTGACTACTTTGGGGTCCAGAGTCTCTGCTGGATGTTAGATATTCAGTAATGTTCTTAGAAAGCTCATTGTGAGTTAGGGAGTCAGATAGGAAAGCTAAGGACCTGAAGGTCTGTGAGAGCACTACAAAATGGAGGATAGATTCACTTTATGAGAGAAGTAGGAAGAGGTCTACATGGGAAGAGGTGACATTTGACATGGTGCTTAATTATGAATAAATACTTGTAGGTTACAAGAACGGGAAAAAAGATGTTAGTGACATAAACGATAACTTTTGCAAAAGTTCAGATGTGAAAGGTAAATAGTCAAAAGGTATGTGTGGCTAACATGGCAAAATTCCATATATCTATTAAGAAAGATGGGCAGGGTTGAGATGAAAGGGCACTCTCAGGATAGGTTGTAAAGGGCTCCGGATGTCAAGCTAAGGAGTTTCAGTTTTGCTCTTGGATCAAGGAGAGTTCATAACAGACAACTGTAAGGGAAGGACACGATCAGATAGATGAGATGAACTGTTTGTTAATATCTTGGTAGAATAGGCTTTTTTGTACTTTGAAGACTCTTCTATTTCCAGTACTTGCACGGATTCCGACAAATAGCATATGCTTAATTAATTATTATCTGTTGAGTTGAATGCTCAATTATAAGGCTATTTATTGCAAGACTCTAAGAGCAGGATGAAGGGCAGTGTTGGATAGGGGTATATTTTATTATTGATTTCTCATTTGGATACTAACAGTGCCATAAATTTTTCCTCCTTTTCCTGAAAGGAAGGAAACTGAGAGCTATACAATAATTATATGTGGTAATCATAGTTGGCATGTATGCTTCTTTCTTTTTATGTATTTTATTTTCTGTTTCAATTTAACTCTTTTGTGACTAATCATAAGCCACCTCGAATAAGTTTGGGGAATATATTTGGTGTAAATAAATCCACATTTACTGGAAAATTCATTAGGCCAACATTGATCAGGTACTTCAGGCCTATTCACCCCCAAATGCGAGTAAAGGATCTTCTCAACCACGCAGCCACAGGCTTATGCTCAGTGATGCTGCACTCTCTAGATGAGTCCTGCAGCCGCCTTGGGCAAATCAATAAGTCATTCTTGTTGCCAGAAAACTGCAATTAGAAAATCCCTTCATCTTCTTTATGATGTCCCCTTGTCTTTATCATTCTTGTGGTTTCAGAAATACATAAGCATTATGTTTTAATGTGTGGGTATAATTTCTAAACCTGGCTCAGAGAAAGGATATACATATCACTTAAACTCTTTGGCCTTCTGGGATCCCCTGCTAACTTTATTTTAATAATTTAGGAAGTGTTAAAGGCAACCTATGAATACTGGATTTTCATAAACTAGTCTATGAACTATAACCACATAAAACTTTAATTATCAATACTTGCTACTTGAGCTTTCTTAATACAATAAACATGACTCATAAATAGTAACCCAAATGATTATACAGCATTGTAGAAAGTGCTTTGGAATGCTGGCTTGCCTGAGTGTTATCACTACAGAGGAGACTATGGTAGTTTGAAATAAGCACTAGCTTTGAAATCAAGAAATATGGTCCTGGGCCGGCCGAGTGGTGCAGTGGTTAAGCACTGGCTTGGGAAGCCAGCGGCTCAAATTTGGGTCCCACATATGAGGGCCAGTGACACTGCCATCCAAAATAAAAAAAAAGGAAGAAATATGGTCCTTTCGGCACCATCCCAGCAACTCACTGAGAGTATAAATTGGGCAAGTCACACAATTTCCTAATCTTCAAGGAGAGATATAATTATCTCACAGATTATTGTGAAAATTGAACAATGGATTTAAGATACTTCAATAAAGTGCACTCAGCTGAATTATGATTAAATATTTATGCAAGTGAAATATAGAAATTCTGGTTATGGGGCATTGCATTTAACACACTGCCAGAGAGTTTAGTAAAACTGATATTTTCATTATGAGAAACAATATATTATACCACTAAATGCCCATTATCTATTTATCCTGAATTGAACTAGGCATAACAGAAGTTAAATATTCCTTTTGGATATGTGGTTTGAAAATCAACTATTTCCTAAATATGATAGCTTCATGATAAAACTGAGTTGCTCATGGTAAATATTTTGTTATTCACAATTGAAAACTCATGCCATTGTTAGCATGATAAAATTTAATAATTTATAAATCCTTCATAGAATTATGAAGAGTTAATGCCTTGTCAAAAGATTAGTTAAAAGTAACCAGGAAGTTAAAAGTTAACTTCCTAGGTTTTCCCAATTTAAAACTGCTATACCTAATAAATATATGGCACATCTCTAGTTATTTTGAGTGAAAATGAAAAAAAAAATTATATACTTATAGATTGCACTTATCAAGAATTTTCTGTCATAAATTATTCCTGATTTTCAGTTAAATTTTCAAGCAATTCTGTTTTCTTTACATAACTTTTAAGATGTTTTAAAATAAAGTAGATAATGTTATGATTATTTTAATAACTTTATTTCATTACTGAATTAGTCTCATTTAGCACAACCTAAGTGAGGATCTGCCACCTTTTTTCTATTGTTTTCCTTTATTTCCATAGTATGTATGAGGTTGAAATCTAACAGAGAAGGTATATTTCTGGTGACAGAATCTTGTATATATTTAAAATCACATGAACAAACATTAGCTGCCTGAAGATACTGATTTAGCAATACATCACAGATACATCACCTCACAATTGAATTGGGTACCCTGGAAGTACTAATCTCATAATTTAAAAAATCATATTTGTCCCTGCTCTTCTCCACTTACTTCTCTAAAGCATATAAATTTAGTGCTGATTTTCTGCATTGGTGAGGTAGATGCTCTGAAACACCAGACTTAATATGTTTTCTGCGTTTGATGAGTTATCTTTTACTGGAAACCCATTCAATATTGTCCAGGCCACATAGGAGAACAAGTGCATTGACTGCTTTTTGTCAAAGCTCACAATAATTAGGCTTTCTAACACACAACATGAGTTAACTGAAGGAGCCTTAATAACAACTGCATGTTGGAAAGAATTGTTTTCTTTCCATAAATGTTAAGACAGCATAAGAATCAATGCACATACAATGTCATTTACTACACCAAAATGCTCACTAGAAACAATCATGATATGGATTGGAAATATTTGCTCTATTGCTTATTTTCATTTTACTAGAGGCAAAACGAAAGCTGCATACTGTCAGATTTTCAAAAGCAAACAAAAATTCCTAATTACGTTATGTTTTAAAATATGACACATTAATTTAAACAAATTGGATCTCTGTATCACTTCATTATAACTTAAAATTTAACAGGTTTTTATAAATTGGCATATCTGAGGGAGAAGGCAACTTGGTAATATTCTCCTCTCTGATTTAGTTATTTCCTTACTGCTAGGTATTAGGGGTCCAATCACATATTTCTCTTATTTGTTGTTTTTATTAAATGCTCGTAAAACCTCAAAAGACAAAAAGATATTCAAATATTGGCTCTAATTAATACCAGGTCTCCTGACAAAGCTGGATAGCACTAATAGAGATCACAGTCATATCTCTGACTTCCCACCTTTAATGCAACAAAACCAGGCTTACTGCATTCCATTTATCTGGAAATTGAAGGTAGAGAAACTAGAAAACAGTGCCTGGCCCCATAATCCATTTTACCCCAGCCATGCAGCCTGAAGGAAGGCAGCTTGCATAGGAAGTCTTCCTACCTGGAGACTGGAAGCACAGTCTATATCTGAAGACTGTTGAGTTCAAGAGGAATTGAATAAACAAGGATAAATGGCACATACAAGAATTAAACTGTATCATAGAGAAATGCAGACCAATGAATGCCAGCTATTAACTTTACATGTCCACATAGGAGACATAATAGTGTGGACAATGGAGTGGAAGTTGTGTAAATAGTATTCCGTATGTTTTACACCAACTGGGAAGGAGAGGAGAAAAATCCTAGACAATGGAATGAAATTAAAGTAGGAGACAGAAGCAAACTATATCCTTACCACCCCCTAGTTTGCTTCCTGTGTCTATTAGAATAAGCATGTTAATAATACAAAAATATTTGAGTACAGCAACTAAGAAACTATTTTTATTTAATTTCTTCAAATAGGAGAGTTAAAAATATAATACTTGAGTTTGCTGATTACTTTACAGATTCTACCTTATAATTGTATTCTTGAATTTTTAAATATCTCTTTTCTTATAAACCTGTGAAACCTGGGCATAGCATAAATATTCTATTTAGCTTGAACAAAAGCACCGCCCCCCCTCTTTTCCTGTGATTCCTACCTCACTTCACATAGCAAGTTCAAGGCTGAATTCATAGCTGGTTGTTCAATCTATCAGTTGTTCAATCGGTCCCATTAAGACTCAATTCTTGAAAATAAAGGGCCTTTGAAATTTTGTAAAAATTCTGTATTGCATATAGTATTACATAAATTTCAAACAAATTAACCTCTTTTTTTTTAAATAATAAAATGGTGCTGGTAACCAAAATGATCATTTATCTTCTTACCAAACAATGTTTGAAAATGAACTATTCTATACAAATATTTTTTATGATAGGAACAATACAACTTGTGTTAAGGAGAATATTTGATTAAAAGGTGATGAGAGAAAAAATGGAAGATTTCCTAGTTCTATTGTGTGAACAGTGTGAAGCAATAATTTCAAAACTTAAAAATATCGTACATAAAAAAACTCTAACTGGGCCAGCTGAGTGGCGCTGTGGTTGGGAGCTGGCTTGTCAAGCCAGCGGCCCCGGTTTCGGTCCCATATATGAGGGCCAGTGACACTGCCCTCAAAACAAACAAACAAACAAACAAAAACCTCTAACTAAGTTTTCAATTTATCTATTCCCTAAAAATACACAACATAACATAGAAGGAACCACATATCATATAAAGTTAGGTTTATGGTGAAGTCCTTGTAGGAAGGGAAACTAGTATATTTCAGTTTCAATTTGACCATAATAAGAGATTGTTTGCATCATCTTATTTTTTTTTTCCAATTGAAAACAACTTATTTTCTAGATATATAATAAAAATCAACTGGATATACATTGTATTAAATGATTCTAAGATAATGAGACTCTCAAGTTAGGAAAATACAAACATATTTTAAAAATCTGGAGAAGGGAAGAAACCTCTACTCTCCTTTCATCTCCAGATTTAGAAAATAAAAATCATGGGTTAATTCGCTACAAAATTTTATTGGGATGTAGCTTCCCTAACAATAAGCTTTCTTTGTTTAGTTTTTGATATATAGTTGATAACACAGATAAAGAGGTTAGAAGGAAAGGAGTCATAGGCAAGTATACCTTTAAGTGAAGTGATAAAGCAATGCCAAGGGCTTTTACACATGAGAACATTTCTGAATAAAAAGAAGGGTGTTTTTCTAGCCTTATTGAAGTTAGATTATGCTTTTTATTCCTCTAGCAGTTTGGGTATCTGACATTATGAATGTCAATATATTTTCATGTTAGCAGAGGCACAACTAGTAGAAACATAATGAAACTGGTGTATAACAAAAAGTCATATATTCTATCTTGCCTGTTCTAATTTTTCTAAATGAAGAAAGCAGCACAAGTATGAAAGAATTAAATTTGGGAGCCATTAATGAAATGGCTCTTGTAAAACCAAACAAGTAAATTGTTACTTTAGTCACTCTTATATTGATTAAAACAATGTAATAATGCTCATTTATAAATATATATATATATATACACACACATATATATGCTTTATATTATATATAAATATATATATATATTTTTTTATTATTATTGTTATTTTTTTCCCTCCCAAATAACTCAGTGTAGAGTAACTGAAAGAGTACTGAGTTAAGGTCAAGAATTTTGGGTTCTTTTTCCAGTGTAAAATTCTTGGTAGTTTATATTCTGGGTCTCAATTTCTTCATTCTTAGAATGAGATGTTTATAGAAGAATGAGCTCTAATTTTTATTTAAGCTCTAAGATGACATGACTGGGGGTGAATAATAACCACATGGCTAGCATGTCCTCTGTTTTTCTATGTATTCTTTTTTTTTTAGACTTGAGCTCAAGTGGCCGATGTATTTTTATAAAGTTTAAAATCTTTTATAAAGTTAAATACCTTTTATAAAGTTTAAAACCTATAAAGTCCCATGTTTTTCAATTTTGTTGGCCTCAGGACTCTCTTATGCTCTTAAAAATTATCACGGATTCCAAAGAGCACTTGTTTATGTGGATTAAAGCTTAAGTGATCACTAATATTAAAATCACCCTCCAAGTGCTACCTTAGCTTTCCTCCAAACCTCTAGTCTCATCAGTATTAACCTGATTCAGATTGGTCTTCAGAGAAAAATACTTAATTTTTTTTACTAGCACCTTTATGGTAAACACTGTAATCTCAGTTTCTATTCTTATGCTTTTAATCTGAGTTTAGAACCTGTTTCTGGATTAGCCTCAAGGCAGGTCTTGCTACCTTGCTAAAACAGATCAATAAAATATCATTTCTCTTGACTCTTACTTGACTCCTCTCTGCCCCCTCCTCTGAAAGAGGCTGGAAATTTTTGTTTTGGCAACTTGAAAATAATAAAAATGTTAGCTTTAAATAGGTTTGTTTTTAAATTGCAGAAATTTTAAATTACAAAAATTCTAATTTCACTATTACAGAGCTGGGTCAAAAAACAAGTCTGATGTTTTTTACAACCATTGTGGCTATTCTTTTTCAAATTATAGGTTTAAAGACATTTTTAATAACCATTATGGTTATTCTTTCTTCCTCAAATTATAGATTTACAGACATTTTTTAGCCTTGTATGAAGTTTGAAGGCACTGCATTCCCTGAAGTCAAATATTATCCCGGAAGTAACTGATTCTTCAGAACTTTTCTGCTTGACAATGCAATAGGTTGTATACAGTGTAGTCCTTGGTTGCAGATTCATAAACTTCTCTTTGCAACGACTGAATCAGAATTCCCTCCTCCCAGAATTCTCCTGCTGCAGTGTCTCTTTTGAAATTCTGTGTTCTTTAAAGTGTGGAATATATCTGTACTGCAATTCTTTCACTTATGGTTGTTACAGACACACACTTCAATTGTAGCCAATGGATTTGAAGTGATTAGGGAAATATAGAGTCTACCATCATGGTTACACAAAATAATCAATTCCAGTTCTACAGGGTACACATTAATGAATATAACATGGTATGAAATAATTCCCTGTGGTGAAAGGGTATTTTGCAATTATATATATCGAAGGGCTGCTGAGTCTTTCTCAGGAGCAACTCTATTAGACAAAATCATCATGAACAGATGGCTACTGTTCTTTTCTAGAATGGCAGTAGTTACATATGTATGTAGATACACATGCACATATGTATTTGTAAGAATACACAGAACAACAAAGAAGATAAAAATATAATTGCAAATATTTGTTTAGTGCTACTTTTAGAGCAACACTGACAAGAGCTAAGCCAAATTATAAAGATAGGTGCATGCAATTTCCTCCTTTTACACAAATTTTGATGTAGGCATTATTCTTTTCAATGAATATTGAGAATAAATTCTTTTCTCATTCATTTTATAATTTTATTCTCCAAAATGCTATAATGCATATTTAAATCTATCCAGTATGAAATGTCTAGCAATAAGTGACTATTTTGCTATAAGAAAAACTGAAAAACTAATAAGAAATTTAAATTATTTAAATCTAAAAAAAAAGTACAGTGGATAGATGATCATACAATAATATAATATCTACATGAAATTTCATTTAAATTATTCATGACAGATTTTCAAGCACTACTTTAGTTTTTCAAACATTAATAAAATGTACTTTATTATGTATGTGAATACACTGTAGCAATATATTCATGACAAGTGAAATCATTAGCAAAACTGTAGAACATTTCTTTTTTTTTTTTTTTTTTGAGGGCAGCGTCATTGGCCCTCACATCTCACATGTGGGAGCAAACCAGGGCCGCTGGTTTCCCAAGCCAGCGCTTAACCACAGCGCCACTCGGCCGGCCCTAGAACCTTTCGTTTTAAAATTTGCTTTTCAAAAACCTTTAAAATTCTCTCACATTGATTTTATTTAGCACCATTCTCAAAATTCTGTGTCTGATATAATATATGAAACTCTTAAATTATAAAAGAAAATTCATTTATTAATTCTTTTCTTTTAGTTCTTATTTAAGAAATAAGGCTATATGAAAAAGTTATAAAAAACTTTAGAAATCCAGACGTTGTTAAAAAAAAAAAAAAATTAAAAATAATAAAAAAAAACCCTCTGTATAAAATCTGATCAGTAAGGTGGTTATTAGTGCACTACACAAAAAGTAAACTGGTTTAGATTTTACTATGTTTTAAAATTATATTTAAATATTAGATATGTATATTTATATAACACCAAAATACTGGTCAAATACTTGGTTAAATTAGAAGAAAAATCCATTTGACTTTCAATTTTTCCTTGGCCTGTTAATTTGTAAATCCGTGAATCTCTCACATATGTTTCAATGAAAAGAAAGCATTATAGATTATTTTTAGAACATTAGAATCAGCACCCACAGAGTGAGGAGAGTCTCTGGATCCCACAGCCACTTGATTTCCTCGCCCAAGGAAGTCTGAATGTTCAAGACATTCCTTACATGGTTTCTTGGCCTCATCTGTTTTGTCTCCCTTATTCTCTCCTGCTAAGCCTTGTTTTAGTTATGAGTAGCAAAGATAGGGGACATTGATGGTTGATATTAAAGATCTGAGCTGCTTAAAGTGGGCAAAAGAATTCCGTAGAAATAAAAAAATAATCTCAATCAACCAACAACATGTATTTACTATGAGCATACCTTGGAGATATTGCGAGCTCTGTTCCAGACTTTCTCGATAAAGGAAATATCGCAATAATAAGAGTCACACACATTTTTGGGTTTCAAAGTGCATATAAAAGTTATATTGGGGCCGGCCGAGTGGCGCGGTGGTTAAGCACTGGCATGGGAAGCCAGTGGCCCCGGTTTGGTCCCACATGTGAGGGCCAGTGACACTGCCCTCAAAAAAAAAAAAAAAAAAAAAGTTATATTTACAATATACAGTAATAGCATTATGTCTAGAAAAAGTGTGCATAGCTTAATTTAAAAATACTTAAGCGCTGAATATGTTAACCATCATCTGAACCTTCAGCATTAAGTCTCAATCTCTTAACCAGTGGAGGGAAGACCTTAAGTTTGTAAAAACCAAACCAAAACAAAACAAAACAACAAACCGATATCTGCAAAGCACCATAAAGCAAAGTGCAACAAAACAAGGTATGCCTGTATACAAAACTGTTTGCCTTGTCCAGTTAAGGTCAAGTTGAAACTCAAGAAACCACAAAACAGAAGAAAAAGCCCCTACAACTAAATGTATGTGTATACATATATAAAAACGCTGAGCATATTATCCAAATGGATGGGTTCTTCATAATAAAACCAATATTTCTTTGCTTTATTTTTATAGGTTTGTAAATGTGACTCTAATGACTAACTCTCAGGAGGACTCAAGTGAAAGAACAGTCCCAATTGAAAGCATCTAGGAAATAACTTAGTTCTTCATGTTTTAGTTCAATGTATTGACATAATTGATTATCCAATATAAGACTATCACTATGTCATGTCTTCCTTTTAGCCTCATGTATGTGGTGCTGTTGATTAGAAATAGAAGAATACACATAACTAGACACTGCAGGACACACTGTATCAGTCAGCTTTGCTTACTGCTCGACCTCTGTCCATTCCCTCAGATCAAGGGATTTTATTATTATTATTTTTTTTTTTTTTTTGAGGGCACTGTCACTGGCCCTCATATGTGGGACCGAACCGGGGCCACTGGTTTCCCAAGCCAGCGCTTAACCACTGCTCCACTCAGCCAGCCCGATATCAAGAGATTTTAAAAAGAAAGGAACAAGGATGGGTGTAGGGTTTGCCTAGGGAAAAGAATAGATGCAGAAGTGAGAAAGTGCAAACACTCAGATTTACAGGTCTGTAAATTTTTAAAACATAAACATTTTTGATCAAAGTATTCCAAAAGGATATGTGAAATAATTCTAAGAAAAATAATAAAACACTTATTTTGATGTACTCTCAGTTGCTGTGCTTGCACATGGCTTTGTTACTTTTTTTGCAATTTTTATGAAAAATAAAGATGGCTTGAAAAAAACAATAGATATAAAACTGCTAGTGCTATGTTACTTTGATCTAACTTAAAGGAAAAAAAACACAAATCTATGTAGGAATAACCAAAATATCCTTATATAGTATATTTTTCTACATTTACTTTTATAAAATACTTGAATACAGTTTTACTGTATGGTGCTTATTAGTCTAAAACCTATTAGAGAATTAAAGGGGGCCTTTAATTTTAGTTATAAAATATCCAGATAGGCATTTTTAAGATAGGCAATATAAAATTTATGAAAGAGTATGTAAGTGAATTAAAAATGGCTTGGCTATATGTGACATGTTCTATTCTCTACCCTCAAAAATGGACAAATTGGTAAAATTGTCATTAATATACTTTTTGTCTTTTATCAAAATATTTTGTTGGCCTTCATTCAACAGCTTACGTTTCTATTCTAAATGTATATTCTATGAAAATAAGATCATAAACTTATGTCATAAAGTTTATATGTCATAAAAGGAGATAAGTATTAATTTATTTTTGAATTTTGAGACAAGCTTGCAACATCTGTTATGTATCTGAGATGCTGAGAAGAAAATAAGAAGAAAATATTTTCATTTTATAACAAATGGATAAGTGCTAAATAGATAATAGATAATGGATAGTTAGTAGATCATTAATTGATAATACTAAAGAGAATTCCTCAGGCCAAGGCAATTAAGGAAGACTAAATTTTTACGGATATTTGAAATATCAATATCTATAGGATGTTTACAGGAATAAGTGAGAGAAGTATATTAGAGCTGGAGGGCTGAATGTGAGAAAAGGTATTAATTAGTGAATGTTAGAATCAATGTAACTTTGTCTTAATAACAGCATGTCACAGTTTAATGGTCAGGCAGGGGTACCTCTTGCAGGACTTTATATCCAATGAGAAAGACTATATATTTTATTTCGTAGTCATAAGAGAGAAACAATTAAGATCTTAAAACACAAAATATATATTCTGGTTTCTCTTCATATAATATCAATCTTTCGCCTTTTTTTAAAACAGTAAATAGTGCGATGGCTGCAGTGTTTCAGAAAAAATATGTTTACGTGAGTGTATAGAATGAATAAATTGGAGATACTGAAAACAAGGAGGGAGACAACAGAGTGGAAAGAAATAGGATACCTTTTCAAATATCTTTATTTCTTCCACACATTTGCAAAGTACTATTTTTCTGATTAAGGTACTGATTATCACGTAAGAACACAGCTCATTGTTTGTAATCTCCTCTCTAGCCAGGAGAATTCCTTATTTATGATTATGTCCCCTGTACTTACCTCAGGTAAAATTAATTGAATATGCAAACTCAAGTGTAAATGAAAATCAAGATATCAGGAGAAAAAAAAAAAGCTTTGGGAATATAAGTTATCTGTATAAGATGATGCATTTCAGTGCTAATTTGAAAGTCCAGAGGAAACAAGTAACAGGAAGATAGAAAATTAGTAGACTACAATAGCCCCATTTACCTTGGGAGAACCAAGACCTTTCTTTTATTCATCTGAAATAGCTGGATCATGGCCAAGTAACCCAAATATGGTCAACTGAATGCCCCTACATGAGACATTAAATCTTGAGAGAATGCTACAGGAGCAAAGAGTTGAAGATATTATTTATAATGACTGAATTGTTCACCAGCATATAGCTGTGATAAAGTGAGCAGTGATATCCTGAGTAAATGTTCTTCTGTCAAGGTTTTACCTTATTGGTCCTCTCTTGAAAAAGGCTAATTCTCCAGAAATTCTGCTGGTTCTATGAGCAACAGTTTACAAAGTCATATTCTCTTTAGCCCTGATTAGTAAAACATTTTCACAACATTCATGGGGGAAGTGCAGGATTGGATATGATTGTCAAAGGAAGGACTACAGAGTGGTGAATATGGGACTCAAACTCAGAACATACAGACATCAAAGAGGCAGAAGGATGAACAAAATAGAAAAGGGGACACATTAGGTAAGAAAAGAAGTGTAGAAAGTTTTACTCACAAAAGCAAAGGAGTTATCATAAATTTTGCCTTGAACATTACAAACAAGACTGCTCATCCTTTTAGTTATATTGAGCATTCTCTACTATAATAAATTTGTTACATTTTGTTTTCCAAATAGAACTACAGAACTTATAGTTCAAGAGATGACTACTACTTGATTTTTCATGACTTTTAGTTGCATTAGTTATAGTTATGAAACTAAAACTTGAAGGCAAAACTGAAGTATAAATTAATAATTAGCATAATTCATTTTGACAACATAGTTTGTTATAATATATGCATATATACTGTATTTGTGTTTTAATTTTACACATCTGTAGAATAATTTTCCACTTTTCAATTGATTAGTAAAATATAGTTTCATTTGCTATATGAAAAAGAAAATATATTGACAAAGCCTATAAATAAATTTGGAAAAATAAGTAAAAGAGAATGCTTTGTTTACATGCATTAACGATTGTACATTTCATTTTATTTATTTTTTTTTGAGGGCAGTGTCACTGGCCCTCATATGTGGGATCTGAACCGGGGCCACTGGTGTCCCAAGCCAGCTCTTATCCACCGCACCACTCGGCCAGCCCATGCATTTTATTTTAAATGTCTGTTTAAATTTAAGAAAGCTATTTATGTTCAATTTTTGCTAAAAATCTGTTATAGAATCTTGCTATTATTTTCAGCATCTTTAAGCATTATGATTTCAATTGTCCCATTTTAGCCATTTGGGTATTTCTTTTTGAGATAGGTATTAATTTTTGTAATTGTCAAATGTCAAAGAGTTTATTTAAATGTTTATATTAATGTAATAATTTTTACTTATATGTTCATGTTGCATAAGATATATATATATATATATATCTGTATATGTGCACATACACATATTGCTATATGCTTATGTGTAATAAAATCTTTAGACAATGCTGATAATGTCCTTCTCTTAATTTCCACTTCATATAATTGTCTTTAAGAAGTTAATTCCATTTTTAATACCACCAGAAAACATAATAAAAAGAACCCTGTTTTCATTTTTTTTTTAAATTAACTCTAGTTGTAACTATTGCTTTATGGCTATGCCTAAATATCTTGAGAACAGTGATATTGAAAGTTTTATATGCTAATAAGAATGTAATTTACATTTATTGCCTAAATTTAAGTAATTCTCGTATAATTTTATTGTATATTAACTAGGTTTTCCCTTTTGTATATATGCATTCAATTCAAGCTTTTAAAAGTCACATAAGAGGTAATTAATTTATAATAATTGCAGCATACTGAACTATTCTGAATTTATGCTCTTCATGCTGTTATATGAATCTCTAAATAGTAAATCAAATATTGAATATCAAGGACACTTAAAATACTTTAAAGTTTATTTAAAAATAACAAAGTTAAATGAATTATTTCTACCTACAAACAGAACTATGAAATGGGTAAAGAAATTGTAAATTACTTTAAAGTTGAATAATTAATCAGGAGTTGAATCAGACCTAGAATTCTACATTTCCCTAGTCCTAAACCCTTTCCTTTACACAATTATATCCCAGATGCATTATGCCATGGCAGCACACTGGGAGAAATAAAAATATTTATGTTTATAATTGGTTAAATGGAAAATTACCATAGTTTGATAATGTTTACTTGAATCAATTTTTTTCTCATTTTTCTACCAAATATTTAATTTTAATAGTTTTACATTTCACTTTGATATGAGACCTCAAAGTAATACAGAAGAATAAGTTTTCTAATTAACTCAATTAGAAAAAATGTAGTGCTAATATAACAAAAAAGTATTTGCAACTTTACATGAAGGTACATTATAACAATACATGTGATTGCAAATATCAATTCATTTTAATAGTAAAGTTACCCTTTTGTTAAAATTTTCTCTTCATGTTAGCATAGCATAGATATCAAGGGGGAAAACACTCTTATAAGTTTATTAGAGAGAGCTAATTAAATAATTTTCATGTCTTCATTTTATGAGATTACATACTCAACTCTTGAAAGCCATAAATATAGATTTATCTTGGTTTTTCTCATTAGTGTAGTGCAACAACGATTATCTCTGGGTTCAGTAAGGGGGAGATAGGACTGACTAGCTATAAATGGAACCCACAAATTGTTAACACACACAAAGACAATCAGCCAAGTTACTGATGGGATCCAAGAATCAGGATGAAAGGCTAGGTACAGAGGCTGATAGACAGAGGGACATCTAACTGTATACTTGACAAAATAACAGGACAGCAATGCATTTTGATAAGGTTTTGGTAACCAGGTAGTAGGTAGTGGGTAAGAGAACTGTAACTGTGGGAAGTGGAAATGTAAAACAATAAATGGCTTTGGTGGGGATTTATAACTGTTTGGCAGGAATTGAAATGTAAAGAACTGAATGAAGGCATAAGGGACAGTACAACTCCCCATATACCTGAAAATATGTAAAGCCTGAGGAGTGATGGTGGACAAGACAGGGTTCTAAGTGGTAAAGCGAGGTCAGAATGGAGGCCTCTATGCTAGAAATGGTTCTCCATTTATCTTGCAAAGATAATTCATGTGGGGTAGGACACATGAATCCTTTTGGATAATTAATTCTCATTTTGAACTTCAGACCTGGTTCTCAGAATAGAAAATCAAGAGAGTGAATTCTTTTACCAGTTTATTCTAGTAGACATGTTCTTCCAACTCCAGAGGGTCAGAGTTCAGCTAATATCAACTAAATAAATATAAAAGAAGCCAGCCAAACACTTCTCTCTCACTGTGGACATCTTCCCTGTAGGGCTCTGAGATGTGGAAGGCAAGAACTTGATTTTGAATGGCATTTGAAATCTTATTACAAAGCCGGGTTGACATAAACTCGGTATTGTAATAAAACTGAATTAACACACTGTGGGGAATAGACTGACTGTAGGATACTGTTATTACTTGAGAGTGACAAGAAAAACCTATTTAATACAAGTGGCTGGGTTGGGGGAATGGATGTGCACGTTCAGCCAGGAGAAAAAAAACACAACAGAAAATAGTATTACATTTTAAAAACTTTACTTGGAGATTGCCATTTGTTCAACAGATTTCTTAACTTGGCTTCAGGCACTATGACTTCTTTAGCATATACAAGATTACTTAGTTTGATATCATCTTTTGCTTTGGAGTTGAAAACTCTCATTTTCTAGAAGGCTGAGCTATCAGTCAAAATTTGGTCAAGAAAAGAGAAGCCACTCCACTCTCTGTGTTTCAGATATAAAAGATTTCAAAAGTTCAGAGATTTCTGAAGCTCACAAAACCACCCCTGGAAATCATGGAGTAATGAAGGTCAGGGATCTCAGGTGATCAGCTAGATTTCCAGAGCTTGCTTAAAAACCGCTGTAAATTTCATGTCCAACCAGGTGCTAATCACAGATGATTTCAGTCTGCAGCGCCAACAGAAGTAATTCTTAAGCTCTGTCCTGCTAACTCAGCTACTGACAACACTCAAGTAGATGATTCCAACATCTTGTGCATACTTCTACCTGCAGCTGCAAAGGTAATGCCCGCTCCTTCCATTCAACCTTTCAAGCCATACTCAGTGCTCCTCACTGACAGACTCTAACACAGAACCATTAAGGGTAGAAAGATCTAGGAAATTCAATTCTTGAAAAGGTTAGCAGTTGTCCCAAGTTCCCAACTGACAATGCATCACAACTAATGTGGCACTTAATTATTAATGTCCATTGGCCTTGGGATATTTTTTTTGTAGTGACATATTTTATTATTTTATACCTATATGTTATTATCTCACCTTTTTAAGGGTGTTGTTCAGGAAGGCAGAAGCCATGTTAATTCAATCACCCCTTCGTTTATTCATTCAGCATGTAATGGGAGCTTTAAGTACCTTTTAGTCTTTTTAGGCTCTGAGCCCATGGAATGGGAAGATACAGCTTTTCCTCAAAAAAATACTTCTTTTATCCTCCACATTTATAGGCACATAAGAAACACCCAAGTATTTATTGAAAAAATAAGCCATGAGTGAATACATACACACAAATAATACATAAACAGGCATTTTCATATGTGCACAGTCAACAGTTATTATCTCCTAGATAGTAGAATGTTGAAGCTAAAGGAAGACTTCAGAATGGTGTTTGGTATGAGGATCTGTTATCTGTTATTGGTGGGCAGCATACACAAACTGAAAAAATGGAGGCATAAATTTACAAATGTGGTGCCTTTTCTCATGCCTCACAAAAACAAGTGTTCATTTTCAATTGATGATGCTGGTTATGTGAACTTTAAGACAAGTCATTTTATATCTACTTATAGGGAAGATAACCACTACATATCACATATTTAAGCATATATGAAACATGATTATTTCTGAGGACACTATAATTTTAATAAGCCACACTATGTTCTAACCCACCACATCTAACCATAATGGCCATATTAAAAAGAACATAAACTCAGATGTGAAGGGGCCATGGGATGGGATGGGGTGGGAAGAAATCTCCAAATTCCAACATGCAGCCAGAGCAGGAAAATGCGCTGAAAGGAAGGCAGACTAGGTGGCATTTAAAGATAATTGGAATATACCTGTATGGCCTCTTGTGACACTAACTTAGTAAACAATTTCCCAATAACCCGAAGGCTTTCTTAAATCTTTCAACTGGGTAAGTATGTAGAGTGGGGACTTAGGGGTCAGAGGCTGAACAGGAATAATCTCTCTTATCCACAATGTGCTCTAACTGTGACCTAAATTACTGTTTGCTTCACATATTCAAGTCTTTTGATTTTTCAAATGTATTTGATCTCTAAAGGGTAAAAATGTAAAGCACAGTTTATAAATAAGGCAATGTCAAAGAAAAGCACAAAATATCATTAAGTGTATCTGAATGCTAAGTTCTCCAGGTGACAGCGATGTGAAGTGCACATTTAAAGATGAAAAGAAAATAACTCAGCTATTTGGGTGATCAAAAGAATATCTGGATGATCAATTACAGATTTAAAACTAGCAGACGTTTCTTTTGCAACTCCTTTTCAAAGGAACAAAATGTCAGGGCATGACATGTAATTTAAGCTAAGGTTTGTAAGACTTTTCTTTTTTCCTATAGGTGAAATGATTAACAGTTTTAGCATTTAAACAAGGCTGTTGGAGCTTACCACTTAATCATCTTGACATGAAGTTCTTGTTTCACCAGTGATGGTTTTGCTCTGTCTAGAAACTGATTAGTTAAAACAGATGTGTTCAGAGAATTAAAAATGAGAAAGAATATCAGTAAGAATCTCTCGCTTTTGACAATGTAGGCTATATTAACCAGTTTGCTCCATTTTGTCCTCTTTCTACTCAACAGTTTTCACCTAAGTTCAACTGTCCCTCTGATTGAAAAAAAAAATATATATCATATTAGTTTCTGAAATGCATATTTAGATTCATATAAACATCTCCAAGGCGATGTGACTGTAGGGCTTTCATTTACTCATTACCACTCTTCTACAAAAGTATTAACAAACCAGGATATTTTTATATCTTCCTTTAAGCAAGATCCAGCATATGTAGAATATTTTCTTAATAAATACTTGGGATGGGTCGGCCAAGTGGCGTGGTGGTTAAGAGCTGGCTTGGGAAGCCGGTGACCCCGGTTCAGGTCCTACATATGAGGGCCAATGACACTGCCCTCAAAATAAACAAACAAACAAACAAACAAACAAACAAATAAATACTTGGGATGGGAGTCATGACCCTAAAGTCATATTTTCTGGTCCCAAGGCATTGGCAAGAACAAAAGCTATTCTAAGATGAAAAGACAAATTCTTTTGAAAGGATGGGATATGACCAAAGGAAATGAAGAGGGAAAAGACCCAGAAAAAAGAAGAATTGATGTGAATAGGTCAGGTTAAACTCCCTGAATGAGAATCCAAAATTCAGATTAAAATGATGATAAATTTTTCTATTTGATGATTTTGATAGTTCAAGAAAATCCCTCCCTTCTTTCTAAAATTTTTAGGAAATCATTTATTTAAATAATTGAGCCAAAATATTGAGATTAAATATTTATTTAGTTAAACAAAAAAGATCCCCATTATTGGATAGTGTTTTTGCTTATTTCCCTTTCTAGCTTCTATTTTTATTTATTTATTTATTTATTTATTTATTTATTTATTTATTTATTTATTTATTTTTGAGGGCAGTGTCACTGGCCCTCATATGTGGGCACTGAACCAGGGCCGCTGGCTTTCCAAGCCAGCGCTTAACCACCACGCCACTCGCTGGCCCTAGTTTTTATTTATCTTTTGTTTCCTAATCTGTGTTATTTAACTTCACATTTTTATACTCTTTCCTTATCTTCCAGAAAATATAGTGAGAGGTATGAAGCTAAAGATCATATTTATAAACACATCTTTCTGAGATGTAACCATAATCAAAGCTAATAAAAATAGCGTCTTCAAATTTATAAATAGGAAAGACATGCTTTTATTAAAAATATGAATATATATATTTATACATATTTATTAAACATAAATATATATATTTATATATTTTTTCTCTGATAAATATTTTTGCCTTTGGACCTTAATTTTTAAAGAATATGAAGCATTTTAAAAATGATTCCACATATTTGTATTCAACTATAAAATTCATTCAACATTAAAGACACTGGAATAATTATATCTCATTTATTAAATTTAGAAAATTATTTTTCCATATGCTTAAAATTAGATGATGGCCAAATTACATACTGGCAATATAACATATCCTGCACCACATCTACTACATTAGTTTGTATGTATACAATATAGAATCCCACATTTTTATGAAGTTTTATAATTTTGTTTATCAGAACATAATCACATCTGAAATTATACCCTAACCCCTGCTCATTTTTTAGAAAGAAGGAAAAAAGAGAAAGGATATCTGGGAAGTAAAAAGTGAATGCATGCATAGTTATTTCTATTCAGTTTAGGTCTCCAAATAAATTTAAGGAATTAAATGGCTTATAGAATCAAGTATTTAATGGCCTCAATGGGACTTAAAGCCAGCTTTCCCGACATCCAGAATTTTGTCCCATTATTCATTAGTAGAGATCCTTTTAAAGCAAGGCCAATACTGAGCTACATAATTATTATATACTGACTTACTCACTTATAAATTCTAAGTGGATACATAACTGTACTTTTAGACCACCCTCTAGTGATAAGATATCTAGAAAGCAGAGTTCATGCTGGGGATCACAGTTTGAGGGGACTTGATCATCCCTTGAGTACAGGAAAAAAATGATAAAATCTCCCTCTAACAAATTTTTGAGTGGTTTTGCTAGAGATAAGTGGAAACACATAGATTAAAAAAAATAATAATAATAACTACAACAAGCCCAAGAACTACAGAAAATATAGAGATTTACTGAATATTTCAACAGTCAATAAATGACCTTACATTTTGAACAGAAACACATTTAGGTGAGAGGGCTGTTGGGTTCAACATATAGCAGAGTTCTGTTGTCTGTTTTAAATAAAACCAAAAGGGAAATAGAGAAATGGAAATGAGTAAGCAAAATGAAGTTGATATGCCAAGCCCAGCGGACTTCTTTTGTTCCCTTTTTATGTAATGATTTTAATAAAATAAGATGATGCCTAGAAGCCAAATTTTTGCAAATAGAAAAATTCAGTAGAAGTTTAGAGGCATTTTTATTTCCTCGATTATATATATTTGAAATACTTTATCATTTACATAACTATTCCTAATATCTCGATACTTTAAGATGACAAGCTTTTTAATTTTTTGAACTATAGGCAAAATTCAATTAAACATAGCTATCAAGCAAATACTTAGAGTAATTAAAGAAGGAATTTATGTGGATTACTTTAATATTTCTTATACATGAAAATAGCAAAAAATAAATTCATTTTATATATGATATTTAGTGAGATATCAAGAATCAAAAAAAAAATTAAAGGAATACTCAAGTATATGTTTTTGTTGTGCAATATTTTACTTGTATCTCCAATAGTATAGATACAAATTTTTGAAAATAAGTGTAAATACAGGGGCAAAGAGGAAGTTCACAAGGAGAATGCCAAGTAACTGAAAAGTTACCATTTATAATAATACAAAACAGTGTTTGCCTAAAATTGAGGATTCTTTAATTTAAGGCATCTTTAAGGAACACAAACTTCCAATTATATCCCAGGGTAGGTGGATAAGAGCCTGTATAAACTCACAGAACGACAGTCCTAGAGCCTATAAAAAATTACTTCATATTGTAAAAGATATACAAACTGCAAAGTATTAACTATTTAAATGGCTGAGATTTTTGAATAGATTTTTCTCAAGTATGAGCAGTCATTGCTATCCCTTTCATGCTCTTCCATGTTTTCACTTTCACTGCTGTGTTCTTTGACATGTGCTCCTGTCTCATTCTTCCCCGAATCTCTCCAAGGTCAGCCAGCTGACTAAGGACTTTTGGGTCTGCTCTTCTGTTCTTCCTTGATTTCTGCATCTTTCCATGCTCCTGTGCCTCTTTCCAAGTTATGAGCTGTTACAGCCACATCTCTTTCATGGCTCTTAATCCCAGGCTTTCATTCTATCCCTCTCAAGATTTCACTTCTTAAAAACCAGTTGTTGTCTAGATTGCTCTACCCAGATGGTCAAGAAAGACCCAAATTCATATGCCAGTCTTTCCTCATTACCTTTCTCCTAGATTGTTTTGCTCTGAATTTCCTATTTTAGTCTATGGCAAAGATCTACTCAGTCATCAAGGTAAAAAAATCTGAAAGTTATTGACTTCCCTCTTATTAGTCTAGCGCTAGCTCCTTTTCCTTTGAACTCTATATCTTAAAAGTATTTCCTCCCACCCATCTGAGTTACATTGGAGTTGTCAGCATCTCTCTCTAAGTGATTACTTCTGGGTGACTTAATAAGGAAATGACTCCTATTAGGTTCCCTTCACTTTGCCTTTGGTTTTTTTCAATCCATCTCTATATTGCCACTATACAGAAACTTCTAGAATACAGGTGTGATCAGATTTGGTGAAATTGTTATAACATTGTTTTCTCAAATTTATTCTACAGATAAGAATTAGAGTTACTCTAAAGAATTCTGTCATCATCATATATATCATATATATTATATATAATATATATAATATATATTATATATATTATATATATTATATATAATATATATTTTATGTATATATGGAGATTTCTGTATTAAACAACAATAAACAGTTTTATATATTGTAATGCTTCTAAGAACTTTTAATATATGTATATGCTCTGTTTTTCCAAGTGCAATGTATGGTACACAGGGTTTCTTGAAATTCCCCAAGACAGGTTTTGGAAAAATTAGGTCAGGATTTAATTTGAAATTCTTTGTATGGCATAAAAGGCAGTCAACAAAGTAACTGATGCCCACTTCATTTTACTCTGCTTCTACACTTCATTGTATCATCTGGCCACAACAAACTTTGTAGTTTTCTAAATATGTCCCACCTCTCTTTTTCTCCTTTGCTTAGAATGGTTGATTTCCTCTTAGTAATCTACCACATGCCTACATATTATTAAACACTAATTCATACATTATATCTTGATCATATCATGATGCATCTGCACTCTCCAGAGGCAAATAAGTCCTTATCCTGTTTGTGTTGTTCTCCCAGATCTGATTGTGGAGTGAAGAACTGGATTAATCCTCTTTGCAATCCACACAATCGAGTAAATTTCCAAGAACACTGGCATTAAATAAATGTGTATCATTAAATGACTGGAGTCTAATTCAACATTTATTGGACATTTCTTATGTACCATTTACCAGAAAGGTTAAAAGATGAGAGATAAGTTTAGATGAGGGATAAGTATACTATGTATTTAATAAGATTGTTATGGTAATTAAATCAATGAACATAAAGCATTTAGAACATTGCTTGACAAATTATTAGTGCTACATGAGTTTTGTTAAAAATAATAATAATAATAAGCAAATGAATACTAGAACTCAGCTGTCAAGGAGCTTATAAACCTAAAATGGAAAGTAAACCTTATAGTCACTGATTGTGCTAGGAAAAACTTGTAAAGTACTATAAAAAGTTTTGACATGTATGAAATAAAGAAGATGGAAAAATCAATTATAGCAGAAAGAACCTTGATGGAATCTCAGAATCCAATATTAGAAATAAAAAGAGAGGAGAGGGGAGGGGAGGGGAAGGTAAAGGGAGAGAAAGGGAGAGGAGAAGGGAGGGGAGGGGAGGGGAGGGGAGGGGAGAAAGAAGAGAAGGGAAGAGAAGATTCTGTAAATGAAAAGCCAGTTTGACAGTGGCTGCTCAGTTGAAATTTGTGGACAAATATTTTTGTTCTTGAGTGAAAGGAGCAAGAAGTATTCACTTGTAGCTTCATATGAAAAAAAATTTATTCATTTTCATATGTAGTCCATGCTTCATGTTCAAAAATGTTCTAGTTTTTCTTTGTAAAAAAAACTTTTTTACTATTGAAGTATAGTTGGCATGTATTATTATATTCGTTTCAGGTATACAATGCAGTGATTTGACATTTATATACCTTACAATGTGATCATCATGATTTAAGTCTAGTATCGATCATGCAAAGTTAATATGATATTATTCACTATATTCCCTGTGCTGTACACTACACCCCCATGGCTTATTTTATAACTGGGAGTTTGTACTGCTTACTCCCCTTCATCTTTTTCACCCATCCACTCAATAGTACCCACTCTGGCAACCATCAGTTTGTTCCTCTGTCTTCTTTAAGTAATAGTAAAATAGCCTTTATATCACAGTGTTTTTAGTATAATGAAACCATTAATTAAAAGTAAAAAGTTTAACCAAGTACATTAATTGCTTTGGAGCTTTAAAAAATAATAATCAAAAAGTACTAATATATCTGGAATTTTTATTAATTATTTAATGAATATCTGACTTGGAAAGCCTTGATCCCAGGAAAAAAATGGTAAATGTATACATGTAACTTAAGCCTAATTAATAATTTTTTTCTATATAACACTTTCCTTAATGATAGTTCTATATGACTATATCTCCAGGTCCATTTTCTCCTAGACATTTAAAATGTATTGAATATTTTAAGTAATAAATCTCCTCTAGAAGGAAAAAGATAATTTAAAAAAATATGCAATACATTTTTATAATTACAACGATAATATTGATTTAATAACTTGTAGATTTATAAAATTATTTTATTAGAAGAGAAATTTTTTCTTTTCTTAAGTAAAAAAAAGTATTATTTGGTGTAAAAATATTAAATAATGCATTTAGGATTTTTTGCTTTATTTTTCTTCTTTTACCCTCTTAATTGCAAGCTATAAGGGACATTACAAACTTCTAATAATCTTGAAAAACAATGCCTGAGTAGGGGGAAAAGACCCTAAAAACACCTCATTAAAACTATATTATCATTTGTCACCTGATTTTATTTTCCTCAAGGCAAACTGAATTACACCATACTGAGACTCTGAAAACTAAAAGTAAGCTAATCCATTCCAAATCTCATTAATTCACAATTTGTCATAGGAACTTTCTTCTAGTCGTATTCATTTTCTCAACCATGTCTGCCATTTTCTTGTTCTTCTCATACTCCACCTTTAACATTTGATACACTTGTAAATTAAATTGATTTCCAAACTCACATGATTAAGGGCAATTTCAAAACTAAACTGAGCTATTTCTCATGCTATACAAGATGTAGCTATCTAAAATAGTCAAGAAACAAGAGGAATTAAAAGTTGTTTTTAACAGGGCATGATTTCATATTTGGTAATATACTCTACAGCTACCCTAGAAGTCAAATAAAAACCAAAATAAAGCTTAAACATCTCATTATCATACAGAAAGTCTTAAGAGACCATTATTCCCATCAAAAATATAAGAATAAGCTACAAAATTAACCAACCAATAGAAATAAATGAAATAATGACTGCTTTCATCCATTGCATAAAGAAGGAGGAGGAAGAATTTACAATAGACATGGGTAAATACAAACTAATTGAACTTTTAACAGACATGTAGTATCAGTGCAGGGAATGTCGAGGTACCCTGGCCATGAAATGAGCCTACTCCTATTCACAAGTCTTTGGCCTGAGAATCTGAAAAGGTTAGACACATGACATAAAGTTGAGAAAACTTAGTTCAAGTCACTCTGGTCCTTCATAGAGTCCCAGCATTAGCTCTAGTATTACAAATGCAGGGAATCAGATGGGAAACCTCAGATAACTGCTACCAGGAAACCTTAGCTTTCACTGCAGCATCCTTCCAAAGGCTAGACACAGGACTGAAGGACAGTGAGAGATCTCTTGAGGTTCAGAAAGTCTGGCAGGACTGGAAAGCAATAAGAACTCACCAGTAACTCAAAAAGTCATCAGTCAGGCTAAAAGCAGATAGAGAATTCCAAAGTTTGGAAAGCTGGCAGCTATCTTTAAAACATAAAGAGGACTGAGAGGTTTCATCTTGTTCAGGTTCTAAGCCCTTCTGGAAACAAAGTCTTCATTTCATCCTCAAAATATCTGAGGTTTTTGGAAAACTGAATCTAAGTCATAACAGAGCTTTGACCACTGTGCTTACTGATTAGATTGACTTAACTCTTCCCCGAACTTGCCAAACTAGAACTCTGAAAGAAAGACACATGATATTTTTATGAGGGGAAAATATTATTACTACAGATTTACTATTTTCATATATACAATATCCAACATATAATACAACATTATAAGTCATTTGAAGATGCAATGAAATGTGACTCATGGTTAAAGAAAGAAGAAATCATCAACTGAAGCAAACCTATTTTGGGTTCAGTTGCTGAAATTATCAGTTAGGGACTCTGAAATAACTTATCTATGAGTAATATGTTAAGAAATGTGAAGGAAAAAGTGAACAACGTGTATAAGTAGAAACGGTATCTCAACAGAGATTGAAATCATAAAACAAATTCTGATAGGTATGCTAGAAATAAAATATTATACTAGAAGCAAACAATAGAAATTATCCAAATGGTCACAAAGTAGAAACTAAAGAAAATAAAAGGTCAGCAAATGATATCTGTGAAATAACAAATAGTTTATCTTACAGATAATTAGAGCCAGAGATGAAGAAAGGGTTATAGCAACAGAATTATTTGCAAAGGTATGAAATAATTATTTTCTAAAATTGATGAGAAATATGAACCACAGATCCAAGAAACTCAACCAACTAAAGGCAAGATAAATACAAAGAATAAATCTCCTAAGTATATTTTAATCAAATTGTGGAGAACCAGAGGAAAAAAAGAGACATTTAAAAGCAGTAGAGTAGAAACACATTATATTAGGGGCATCAATGATATGAATGATCGATTTCACATTACAAACAATGGGGACTAGAAGACACAAAACAAAATCTTCAAAATGCTGGAAAAAACTGTCAAGCAACAATTCTATATCTGTATCTTTCAAAAGTAAGGGAGAAAACAAATTTCTTAGGCAGAAAAGAAGCTGAGATTATTTGTCTCCAGAATACTTACTCTACCAGAGTTACTAAAAGAAGTTCTTCAGGCTGAAGGAAAATAATATCAGGTAGAAACCTGAGCTCCAGAAAAAATTAAGAACCCCCAAGGTGAATATATGGATGAATATAAAAAGACATTTTTCATAACACATATACACAGGCAGATATATTAATTATTTAAAGGATGGCTGACTGGTTAAAGCAAACATAGCAATGTACTGGAGAGTTTATAACATATATAAAAGCAAAATATATGGAAACAAGAGGAGAAAGAGAGGTAAGAACGGACAAAATCAATCTATTGCATTAGAAGTCAGAAAGTTTAGGGAAAGAAGTGGGATTAATTGGAACGTTGGAAAGGGAATTTTCTGCTGTCTTGGAAATACTTTTTATCTTGTTTTGTGTGTTATATGGGAATATGCAATTGTCAAAATTCATCAAACTGAAACCCTTAGATCTGTACAGTATATTTTAGTAAATTATAAAAAGAATAAAAATAAATATTGAGTGCATCTAAATTTAATATGGTCATCATGTTTATTTCTGTATATCTATTTTGCGTTTGAAAGAGCTTAAATTAGTTACTAAATTAAGTTCTTACTTTTTCTTTTCTTGATTTTCTTTGCCAATAATTCTAAAATGAATCTGCATCACCAGAGAATAGGAATATATATTACTCAAACAAAGAAATGAATAAAATAGTAACACTAACTTAGTAAAAGGAAATGCTGCTTCTTAATAAGGTCTTCGGTTTGCATTCATCATTCAGTAAATATAAGCTAAAATCCTAGGTTTTATGTTCTGTATTTTCCCTTTCCCCTTTTACTTCCATCTAGCTTTACTTATGATTACATATTTCCATTATTATTCCTCCTTTTCCTTTCTTTTAGTCTGACTTCTATATCTTTGGCCTGCAGATATTTTACTTACCTGATTGTTATCGTTAACCAATACTGAATTTTGGCTCTTTCTTCTAATTTGCTTGCATCCTTGTTGGCCCTTATTCTAATACAGCAAAATTTTTACCCAATACCTTAATTTAACATGCGTTTTGAAGATAGTGATACATTTTTTTAAACTATGAATCTTCATCAGGGAATTCGTAGTTAATGACATTCAACATGATGTTCAGCCTCTCTGGACATCCACTTTACACACACACACACACACACACACACACACACACACACACACACACACACACCTGTATTTTCCTTTGCATCTCATTTGGATGTGCCTTCCAAACTCCCTCTTTGGTTTTTCCTATCCTTGTTCATTGTCAGCTTAAGATTTAGTTTATTCTATTTGGTTTTATGCTTGAATTTGTTCTATTAATATTTTTGCCTTCCCAATCTTTACTGAATTGATACCTTCAGTTTCCCCTTCTTTACACCCCAATCTCACAAACTCCCAATTACCTGGAATATTCTTTTCGCCAAACTTGAGCAAAGATTATTTCTAAGTGTGGGCATTTTCCAAAACAGACTAAAAGGCTTGGGATGCTGCTGCTGTTTCTTTCACCTTCTCTCTGATTAATAAGATCCTAAAATAATTATGTAATAATTATGTAATAGCAAATGAGCAAATCTTCAACTATATCAAATGATGAACTAAGTAAATTATGTTGAACAATAAAAGAACATGTATTCTTAGTAGTGGGTTTCCATAGCCAGAATAACCTTGTGCCCACAATGACAATATCCAAATCCATGTCTATTTATTAGGGCATTTATGGATTAAAATGAGTTTTTGTAGCTTTTAGGAGGCTATGTTATCTTAAGAAGTTAACCATTTTTTTGTCATTTTAATTTATTAAAATGTCAATATTAAATCTACAGACCTTGAAATTAAGTGAAGCTTTAGACTATGATATCAATCATTTTACAATTGATTTCTTTAATGCTCAATTTTTTAAAATTCAGTGTTCTATTAAACACTGATGAGAACACAAGTTTCAAAAGTTATAATTTTTTTATCTGAAATCATATACAGTGCATTTTATTAAGCATAATTTTTACATCAGCAGGATATGTAAAATCATATAAAAAAATCTGAGGTTATGATTCTACTTATAGTTTTTCTTTTTGAGAAGAAAAGTTAACTAATTTATGATAAATAATTTATTAATCTGGATGAATAAGCTCTTTTGATCTGCAATCTTCTTACTTGATTCAAGAAAAAAAAAACAGTAAAAGAGAAAAAAAGCTCTTACTAATGATCTATTTAACAGAGCTCATTCCTGAACAAAGCATTTGTTTGTTGATGTAACTTCACAACATTCTGATGACATTTATATGTATTCTTTATTAGATGTCTCAACACTGAAACTCATCTTAAGACCTAATTCATTTGAGAAGCAAAATGAATGACTGTGACATTTTCAAAGGTTTACATGTGACTAACATATATATTGACTTTTCATTACAAAAAACAAAACAAAACAAAACAAAAACCCTCCACTTTTCCCGATTAATTTTTATGCTTTATCCCCTAAATTTTAGTAATGCATAGAGCTACACCTTAGTTGCTTGAAAAATAGATGGAACCATTCATATGGTTATCAAGATTTCTACAAATAGAAAAGTAAGCTTAGGAAAAGAAAGAAAAATAATAGATAGCATTTACCATTTGACTCATATCATATACATATATGATACAATTTGCTTACCTGAAGAGCTGTACTTACATGTGAAAAAAATACATATGCTATTATTTTTATTTCTTTACACATACATACATATATATTATATATACATATAAACATAAATGTATATATAATTTTAAAAATAAGTACATCTCTTTAGCTAAGCAGATTGAATGATTTTTAATCTAACATACTATGTTATTCAAGAGTGTTTTTTCCTGAATTTATACACATTTGTTTAAGTACTAAAGCTAAACTTGTATATGCCTTTGTAAAATTTATTCTGTTTTAACGCATGGTTTAAACAATACACTTTGACTTTAAAACAATTTTTACTTTCATTTTGTAGGTTTCTATTTCTTTGACAATAAAGCATGTTTTCATCCCAGTGGCTTTTCTCTCAAAATTTATCACTATAATATTTAATTTTCCCTTTATGGCTGCATTTACTCATCAGAATTTCATGTATTATACAACCTCTTCTATAGGATGCACCTGACATATTTTCTTAGAGGCCTTACAATGAGAACCTGATTGTGTAGCATCTCTGAAATCTTACTAATAATTTGTTATTTTAACATTTATTTATCTTCTTCCTTACCCTGTGGAATGAAATTCCCTCTGTGTGCTAGACCCAATGGTAACATTTATTTTGGCTTTCCATTGCTACCACATCAAGGATAATTTTTTAAACAGGAACCTTCATAAATCCACTAATAATTAAGCTATTAACAAGTGATAATATATTTTGATTGTAAATTTTAAGAATAGCCTTTGTCTTTGATTAAGAGAATCTAGGCATAACATAATTCTAGCTATTAATATTTTGGCTGTAGGCACATTGTATCGGAGACAATGTCTTAGGTTTATGAGGCTCAACAATTAAGTTCAAAAACTGATTCTAGAAAAAGTGCTACATACCTCATTGCTGAATATCACTATGTCACCTTCAAAGTACTCCCCTTGGGAAGCTATGCACCAACATCAGTGTCTAGTTCACGCTTCAAAGCAATTTTGGAAATCTTTTTCTGGAATGGCCATCAGAGCTGTTGTCTTATTATCCTTGATGTCGTGATTGTCATCAAAATGTCTCCTTTCAATATTTCCTTTACCTTTGGGTAAAGAAAGAAATCATTGGGGGCCAGATCAGGTGAGTGCGGAGGGTGTTCCAATACAATTATTTGTTTACTAGCTAAAAACTCCCTCACAGACAGTGCCATGTGAGCTGGTGCAGTGTCGTGATGTAAGTAAGAGTCATGAATTGTTGGCAAAAAGTTCAAGTCATTTTTATCTAACTTTTACACACAGACCTTTCAGCACTTCCAAATAGTAAACATGGTTAACTGTCCAGTTGGTACAAATTCATAATGAATAATCCCTCTGTTTTAAAAAAATGTTAGCAACATCGTTGCAACAAGTTCACAAACTTAAAACGACCTTGTATACCACAAGTGTAATGATTAACCAAGATATGAAGTGTAAAGCTGGGATGCATAAAGAACTATTTCAGGAAACTTTTGGTTGAAAAATATTATCCAGCATCACATATGTGAGGCTGTAGTAAAAGATGAAAAGGCTGGTTGGTCTTCATGGTAAAATGGCCTAAGGGAACTGAATTATTATTTAAGAGTGAGATGTATATGTCATACCTAATGGTTACAGCGCTTTTTGTTTCCAAGAATAAAGGATTGTGATAAATTAGTTCAAACATCATTAGACGAAAATATATGTTACTGAAAATACTTTCATAATTAAAGTTGAATAATTTTGAATAATTGTAATAGATTACTGGGTTGGTTATGTGTATTCTCTTTCTGGAGCCAGAAAGAGACAGATTTTTATAATTGTTGAGCTCTATATATTTAGTCTTTTATAAATATGGCTTTCATAGTTATTGGAAGCTGCATAGCTTTTTGACTTTCATAATGCCCACACACTTACATTCTGTTCAATATGTTTATTTGAGATTGTTCTCTCTATTAGGTCAAGAGTCTATACATTTCAATAACTTATTATTCTGCTATTGTACAGAATACATTTGAAAGGCCAATGGTAATGTTTTGAACCAGATAACAATAATAAATTGTTTAATACATGCACTTACTATGTGCCAAGGGCTGCAATACATGCTCAGCATACATCTCCTTGAACCATTATGAAAAAAGAAATTCATAATGCATTTTTATTATGACCATATTACATATTGTTAAAAAATGAGGCTTAGAGAGCTTTAAAAAATTACCCATTATTAAATGGCTAGTAAGCCATAGAGCTGGGATTATAAAACAGATATGTTTGAACTCAAAAGCCATATACCTTCTACTCTACTAGGGATAAAAAGTATAGTGATTGTGCTACTAACCTTTTGTCATGCTTATGCATACTGAGCCCAGAACTGATCTAATAAATTAGTGCCCTAATGTTCAAATGAATCACCTGAGGATCTTATTAAAATACAGCTACTCATATAAGTGGAATCAGACAGTAGGTCTTTGATGACTGGCTAATTTCACTTAGCATAATGTCCTCAAGTTTCATCCAAACTGAAGTCATTATATAACGGGTATAGATTTTCAGTTTTGCGAGATGAGAAAGTCCTCAAGATTGCTTGCATGACAATATGAATGTACTTAACACTATTGAACAGAACACTGAAAAGTGGTTAAGATGGTACATTTTATATTATGTGCATTATATCTCAATTAAAACTAATTCAGATGCTGATTTGGTAGGTCTAGGGTGAAGCCCAAGGGATGATGGTGCTGCTGGTCCATAAATGACCCTTCAATAGCATAGTTCTTTTTCATAAGTGAGGAGGCCTCTGAGAAGCCACTGCTGTTTGATTTGAATTGACATGTGAGATGGAACTACTGAAAGTCCTTACCCTCTACTACACTGATTTTCCAACTGATGTGTACATCCTCATTCACACTAGAAGGACGAGTGAACACAAAGTGCTCATTGCAACTGATGCCCTTCAATTCACTAGAGATTTCAGATTCTAATAATATCTTTGGCCTTGGGACGCATCTTTGTCTTACTTAAACTTCTAAGATAATCATGTCCTCAAATATCTTCTGTGATGCAGTTTCCTCCCACCCTGACAGCTGAGAGGAGAGAAATAGTTTCCAAGCTGTTGCTACATATCAAAGACCCTGTCTTCAGCTTCGCTGACAAGTTGAATGATTTTCCAGAGTTTGAGAAAACATCAGGTAAAATCTTTTCCAGATAAAAAGCTGCTGTCAGCTGCCTGCCACGGAGGGAGCAACTTTCAATTCTGGTGCTGGTGGGGGGGGGGGGGGCGTGGATTCCTACTGCAGTCTCAGTTCCAAGTTCCAGCTGTGGCTTTATGTCCTTTTTTGCTTGCCTCTGCTCAAGTAGCTTCCAAAAATGCCAAAACGGCACCTGTGGGCCTCACTTTCACTGCCAGTCCCCACTTTTTCTATGGAGGAAACCATGCTGACCGCCACTTGTTCGGAGAAGCAATGTAAGATTATGACTAATACATAACATGTTCTACTCTTTAAACCCAACATCATAATATATAATAAGGCTGATAGAGATTGATGCAAAAGTCCACCTACAAGTACTTCTAATACCTAAGTAACCTGGCCTGACATGATAGTTCTGTACTCCCTGGCAATGAGCTCTGCCAATAGTATCTTCTGACTTGGGAAGCGTGCATGTGATACAAGGAGAACTAACAAGGACGCAGAAAATCAAAAGATGTCTGTTGCGAGAAAAATGATTCCCAGAGTTGCATGAACCCTAAAACTGAAGTGTTACTCCTTGGCTGTTGAACTTCTTTTTTACCTTACTATCCTATATATCTTTCCAATATATCCCCAGCAACTGGAATAAGCCTGAATTAATCTTGATATCCTACAAGCTGAAATGCTTAACATCCAATTATTTTTTCCCACTGATCAAGCCTACACAAGTCTGACAGATTCTGCCTTATCTAAGGCTGTCGTCTCTACTCCATGGATGGACGGGCTGGCCATCGGAGGTCAGGGCAGGCCTCTTATTAAGCGACCTCCATAGTACTTATGCACCTGTACTCAAAGGCAGTTCTATTTTGTATTTACAAATACTTCATTCTCCAGAAGAAACTTCAAATACTTATTTTCATTATTCCCATTGTAAGTTCTCCAGAAGCATTTTTAGCCAATCAGAAAGATAATTCTTGAGAATTTCTAAGCTTACCTTTATCTGCCTACTTATTTCCTTAGCGGTAAGAGTGGTCACACCTCTCCAAATGGTACCCCGCCACTACTCTACTGTGCTGTTAACTCAGATCTCTGCTTTGACTATTAGGGATCCTTTCCTCTCCACTGTATACTTTCAGAAGCTGCAAACACACTGAATTTTCTATTCTTGTCATATTACTAGCATATATCTTTTCCTTCCCCTTCTATATTCTGTATACTTTCAACTCTGTCATTTATCTTCTCACTGCACTGATATTTCCAAAGAGTCGGGCTCTTTCACTATTTCTGCTATTTACTGCCATGTGGCTCACTCCATCCTACTGAGTCATAATTCTCACATTTGTAAATGTGAATTAAAAACACTTTCCACTTCATGTGTATCTATGAGAATGGAAGACAGTAATGCACATATATTTGTTTTGCACTTATAAAATTTTCCATGAGTTTTACGTATTACCTACAGAACTACCTTACTTTCATTTTATACAGTTAGAAACAAATTACTAAATGGGAAACTTCTCTGAGAGAGAGAGAGATCTTTGCCTTTAAAAATGTGTTCTTTCATTTATGTCTACTTTAAAGTGTCACCACGTTTTTACATGTCTGAAATATATTCTTTTAGAATCTGTACTTATAGTTTTATAAAATGCGAAGATAAATAGAAAACAGAAAGTTCTGAATATCAGTTGTCAAAAATAATGAAACAGTACACCTCTGAATTTTGATGAGCAAATCAGCATGTTCAGTTTTCCATCAAGAAAGAAAAATAGCTGCATCACTCAAATATCTTTTTCCTTTTACATGATCAAATTAACATTGCTGTCACAGTAAGTTTTGTGACTTAGTTTTAAAGTAATCTATGTAAACATCATCTACCAAAATGTATTGCATGTTTACCAAGTTATTTTTGTACTCATTTAGAACCCTTAGTATTACCAATGTTTATATTGTACTTTCTCCTTTAGGGAGGAAACACCTCTCAATAATCTTGTATTATTAGCTAAGGCATTACCTGAATATAAAACATTTAGATAGAAGGCATACTTTAATAGGGATTTTGGACACCTCAGATTTACTGCTGAACACGTCTCTTAATTTTACTTGGGTTATAAGAAGTATTGTCAGAGTAGCTTTCTGAGCCTTGTTCCCTTGACCATTCCAAAATGGAAATTAAAGTAGTGCCCAGTTTTACATTTAAGATGAATAAAAGAATTATAATTATAAAATTATATATATATATATATATATATATATATATATATATATATGAACAAATAATTTAGCACTTTTTAAGAACCTCAGGCATTTAATGAACAGGATGGAAGAATATCCTTCTGAAAGGAGGGACAGTACCTGTACTTCTAAGAAGCTTCAGGATAATAGTAGCTGCAAAGCAATTCCATTAATGGAAAGACATTCTGTGTTCACGATTGGAGAATCAGCATATTTAAAATGGCCATATTACCCAAAGCAATATACAGATGTAGTGCAGTCTCCATCAAAATCCCAATGGCAATTAAAAAAAAAAAATAGAACAAAATATCATCTGATTTACATGGAACCACAAAAGACTCTGAATAGCCAAAGCAAGCCTAAGAGAAAAGAACAATGCTGAAGCTATCATACTCCCTGACCTCAGCTTGTATGACACAGCAACAATAATCAAAACAGTATGATATTGGCAGAAAAACAGACACACAGACCAATGGAATAGAATTGAGAACCCAGAAATAAATACACATAAATATGGACTGATGATTTTTGACAAAGAAGCCAAAACATATAACAGAGAAGACAGTCTCTTCAATAAATGGTGCTGGGAAAACTGGAAAGCCACATGCAAAAGAATGGAACGAGACTGCTACCTGTCACTGTGTAACAAAAGTAACTCAAAATGGTTCAAAGACATAAGATCTAAAATAATAAACTGCATAGAAGAAAGCATAGATACTAAACTTATGGACCTTGGGTTCAAAGAGCATTTTATGAATTTGACTTCAAAAGCAAGGGAAGTCAAAGCAAAAATCAATGAATGGGACTATATCCAACTAAAAAGCTTCTGCACAGCAAAAGAAACCATTGACACAATAAAGAGGCAACCAACTAAATGGGAGAAGATTTTTGCAATAACGCCTCCAATAAGGGGCTAATACCCAAAATATATAAGGAACTCATATAACTCAACAAAAGAAAACAAAACAGAAAAACAATCCAATTAAAAAGTGGGCAGGAGACCTGAATAGACATTTCTCTGAAGAGGACATATAGATGGCCAATAGACATATGAAAAAATGCTCATCGCTAATCATCAGAGAAACGAAAATTAAAAGGGATTCCACTGTCACATTTTAGAAATGGTTTTGCAGCACAATTTATGTTTCCTTCCTTATGTTTATCTTCTCGACAAGAAATCTGTGTGTTTACAATTATATAGCACAGCAAATAACTTCTGTAAGTATAAGGACCTTTCTGCTCTAAAAAAACTGATGTGTTAGTTCAAAAGGAAATGTTGTGATAGCTCTTTGAGTTGTATAATTTTCATGGATGGGTAGAATTTGGCTTTCAAAAGTCCTTGTCCTTTAAAGTCCACCACCTGACACATCACTATAAATAACACATAATTTATTGTATTTTTTTATTACCATTAATTTATAGTTTTGAGTTTCAAAGAAGAATGATAAGGTGCTACAATATCTAGAACTTTTTAGATTTCAACTTCTCCTTTGAAGGTTCAGCATCATCTAAATCTTGACATATATTCAGAAGAAAAAAAAATCAAGAAAATAATTTCTATAATTAATTATTTTACAAAAAACAGGCTTTTAATGACTCTTAAAATACACGCTAGTTATTTCATTATTTCTTTTCAGAAAGAACTGGCTAAATCATAGTCACTTAAAGAAACTGGCATTTGCCAAGATTTATGGTGATTTCAAAAAATCTCATTGGACAAGTTTATTTGGATCTGAAATTTTTTTCAAAATTTAAAATTCAAATAATGTTTTTGACATCATTAATTTGGACTCTTTGAAATTTGCTACCTCTGATAATGGCTTGAAAAATCAATGAAAAATGTTTGCTAGTAAAATTAATAAGTTTAAGAAAACATACCTAATAGAACACTATATAAGCAACTTGACAAAGCACTACTCGCAAATAAATATTTATCAATTCACGGACTTTGTAGACTTAAAATCCAGTCTCCTACGTACTTGTTATTGGACTTTGAGGTTCAGAGAACAAAATAGTTCAGCAGTAAATAGTCTATCATTCTGTAAAATGGAAATAACAACAGTCATATCACTTGTGAGAATTAAACCTCTTATGTGAAAACCAAAGTCTAAAGATAGTAAGTGATCCATAGTATAAAACAACAAACAAAAAAGTTGCAGGTTTAAGACTCAAACTTCGTACTCTGTACTTTTAAACATGGTATTACTTTCCTCAAAAGCAGAGAGTCTCTTACAGAGATCCAGATTTTCTTTTTCTACCTTATTCATGATTAGAATATGTTATGTTATGTGTATGAAACGATAATGGAAATTGCCAATGTGGGGGTCACTGATATTAAGAGAATTAAAATGGAGTCAGGGGAGCCATGATCAAGTTTGTCTTACAGATTTTACATCCATCATGTTTCTCCATGAACTTTTTCAACTTCTCAGCCATGCCTGAACTTTATTTCTTCCCACCATGGCAACTGGACAATCTGGATTCCTTACTTTGAAAGGAGACAATCCATTTTGCCAACCAGTCTCCTTCGTTTGCTTGTTAGACTCAACCAATCGTACTAACCTAGCCAGAGTCCTTTGTTTACATAAAAGAGGACCAGAGTAAGCACTGGGTATGTACTCTGAGTCTTTATAAAGCCTTCTTTTCTTTGTTTCTCAAGAGGACAGTTTGGGCTGCTACCTGAATCTATATCTCACAATTGCAACCTCTGCACTCAAATAAATGCTTTTTATTTCTCTTGTGGCCTCTTTCTTGGTTGACAAAGGTACATGTCCTAGCAATTATCTCTAAAACTATATTTGAAATGCTGTGTTGAAATAAATCCCATTAGCTAATGTGTTAAATTGTTATAAATCATTCACCTGTTAACATAACATTTGCAGGGTATGACCATTTGAGATTCTGAGACAAAACCACAGTTTTCCATCTATTTTGAGTTTTTCTTTTTAATCTGTACACTGGATAATATGCAATTTGGAACAAATTGATAGAAACAGATATGATACCTCATTGAACTTTCATTGTTATCAGTCATGGCATAACCAGGAAAACAAAGGGTTGCAACGAAGGGAATTCAGTTTAAAAATTTGGTTAAAGAGGTAAAGAAGGAGCTGAGAATGAACCAGAGAAGAGTAAGGAGCCAAGATATGAGTAACTGCAGGAAACCACCCATTACTCCTAGATTGAAGAGAGAAAGGGAAATAATCGTGTCACCTGAAGTGGTCTCAGTCCCTGGATAGAAAGAAGCTGGAGTCCTGGCGGGTCTACTTCATGGGAGGTGGAGCCACAGAAATGCAGCCACTCCCAGTAGAGCTGCTAAGGCACAGAGTCAGGGGAGAAATGCCTGAGCTTCTTCCTCCTCCCTCTGCCAGTCTCCAGATACTCTGTCTTGTGGGTTGACCTCAGCTGGGGCTAAGATGGGACCTAGCGGAAGCAGCCTACAGGGGTCACGCTTCTTCATTTAGGATTGTTGTTCCACAATCTGTTACATGTTTACTTTCAGAAGCATCAGATCACTTTACCCACTCTATCAAAATAAAGGTTTACTTTCTCTGAAAAAATATAGACCACTCATAAGCTACAGCTACCTTCAGAGGCAGAAAGGGCAGTTTGCTTTTATTTACCAGGGTTATGGAGGGTAATGCACCCCAGCACAGCGCTCACACACAGCCCTCAGGCACTCATACCATCAAACCTGACTTTGCTCTGGCTTGTCATATCACAAGCAAAGGAATCTCAATGGAAGGATCCTAAACTGACATGTGGGTGGAAGACATGAATAGTACTCCTACAATTATCTTTAAAACAATGTAACCAGTGTTATAGAAAAAGAACTCTGTCATGTTTCTCAATTTATTATTTGATTTTCAAATTTGTCACATTTAATTTTCTACTACAATTTTAATAATAAAGAGCCCCTCCATGACGTCCCCATGATGGAGGTTAAGTGTGATGGCTAGGGAGAGACAAGTCTAATGCAGGATGACACATGTGACAAAGACCCTCTTCAGCAATTACACACATTTTTACATTTCTGGATGAAATTCTCACCACTGATAAATTTGTATTTCTGTCTGTGGTTTCATGGTTAAAGTAATGGAAAGTAAAATTCAAAATGTACTGACCATTTTATGCTATTTTAAAATTTACAAGCATGATGTGCAATATAAACTCATGCATTCCTATGGCATGTTAAATATTGATTTTAATATTGCCCTTATTTTACAAAAATTGTCAATATTGGCAAGGACAGAAACTTAGAAATTCTTTAAGTGTGTAGCATAAAAACCTTTCCATGAGGGCCGGCCAAGTGGCCTGGTGGTTAAGAGCTGGTTTGGGACGCCAGCAGCCCCTGTTCGGATCCCACATATGAGGGCCACTGACACTGACTGCCCTCTAAAAAAAAACAAAAAAAAAAAAAAAACCTTTCCATGAGAGTCACTTTTTCTTTTTTTTTTTCTTTACTTGTAAGCAGTTAAAAACATGTTTTTAATATAAAGCAATGGCATATAATTTTAACACATATATGCAGTGATTCTTCATAATTCTAACATATCTCATCTGATTATTAAAGAAAAGGTTGGAGAGTACTTTTTAAAAATGTCACCCAGATATCCAACCACCAATTATAGGGGCGAGGGGTAAGAAGAGTGATTAGAGGAGGTTTAGAAGCTGCTTCCTCATAACTGATTACTTCGTTCCCCTCAATACATAGATATCAGATAAATCCAGAAAAAATAATCTGTAAATGTAAAGCATTAATAAAATTTGCCCAGCTACATATTTATTATTAACATAATAGAATATTTTAACTTTCATTTCATCAATCGCTAACTGATACCTTACATCAAATTTATTTTTACACTGACAGTATTATATCCTGTATTTAAATTTTTCTACTTAAAGTATGAAATATGATGCAGTGTTTACTACCCACTTCAAACATAGGGGATCATTTTTAATACACTATAGGCTTGTAACATGTTGTTTAATATCCACAATTTATTACTGAAAAGGTTGCTCTAACAATTTTAGAAGTAAAAATCAAGAATATTTGTGACATCTATATGACCCATAGGCAGTTACAGGGCAAGTGTGCATATTCTCTTAGCAATCACTATAGCAACAACCAAGTAATTTCTTTTAAATAGCAAAAAGGTGCCTTTGTAGAAATCATTACAAGTAATTCTAAGCAGTTAATTCTATGTCAACAAAGCATTAATAGGCCTTTGGTTCTTTAATAGGAGGATCTGTTAATAAAATAATTACATCTTTGTAATAATTCATTCCAAATTTCAGAAAAACATAAAAGCATAAAGAAAATGTATTCTCCAACCACTGAGGAATGATTGGCAAACCAGTATCATTTCTATGTTCCTAATTGTTTTTTTCTGTACATTTATTGTCTGTAGAAATAAGACCTTAAGGCAATGCTTGTGTCACTTGATTTCATTGCTTTCCTATAAATATCTTATAAAGATATATTATGAAAATAAATTCACATTTTTTAGCATTTTTTTATGATAAGATTGTGAAATGATATCCAAAGGGAATCATATGCTGTGTTTTTTTATTTCTAAAGCATTTTGTAGGTTCAATTCAATTAGCATATTTTGAAAGGTGCTTAGTGCTTTTATACATCAGGCCCCTAGAAAAACTCAACTTTCCAATAGCTATATTCCCTGGATGCTCCTTATTTTCATTTCAGCTGAATAAACACCAAACTACTTATGAATCTAAATTGTAATGTTTTTGCATTTTCTGCTACACCATAGAAATAGCTCTAAATACTAAAATATAGAGGAAACCACTGATAGGGTATGCATCTCTCTTTTGATTTGAAAGAAAAAGAGTAATGTTTATTCCTGGGTTGGAGAAATGAGGCAGTGAGGTCCAGAAGAATAGGCACAACTATAACTTACACTAAAATAACAAGATGACAATGACAAATTAACCTATCTTTTAGATTATACTAAACCACTAACTTTTTTGAAAATGTCTGAATAATTACACAGATTTTGCCATTAGTTCCTATATATTTGTCGGTTTTGTTTTTGTTTTTTTGTCAGAAAATCAGACGAGATGAAAATCTATCCATTAGGCTCCACCTAGCCAATGTGCTAAGCCTGGCATCACCTGAAAGCTCCTTAGAAATACAGATAGCCATGGCTCATGGAACACCTGAATCAGAACCTGCATTTTAACAAGATCCCAGTGGTTCAAATTCACTTTACAGCTTGAGAAACACTAGGCTAAACCTAAATAATTTTAGGCAAATTTTACTTGCTATTAACTTCAGTATAATCAGCCTATTATTTTAACATACTAATTGGCCAGTATGGAGTATAATTAATTATACATACAATTTTGCTCACCCAGAAAATGGCTGGAGGTGAATATTTGAAAGTCCTATACTAAATACAATTACATCATATTTAAATTAGATTTTGTGTAGATAATTAATTAGGCAATTCCAACCCTGAATAACCAAAGATGTTAAAACTCTTTCAGGGTTTTGTTCTTAAAAACCTACTACAGAGGACTGGTGTCACCAACATGGTGACACAGATTGTTCTGGATTTTGCTCCCATTCATAAGAAGAGTGACAATTATTCCATGACAAAACAGCAATGAGAGAATCCTAGAACACTGAGACGAGGCTGAAGCACTTGCACGTATCACAGAGCCCAAGAGAGACTACATTAGAAACATAAGTCACTACATATTGATTTCATTGCACCTCCACAATCCAGATCAGCACACAACAACATGGAGAGTTCTCCCCTGAGCCTCTACTCCTTCAGTGATAAAAAAAATCCCAAAGGGTGACAACCAGCCCCCCAGCATTGTAGGTTGCTTTGTAGGAACCCCTACTGTGATCTTGCTCCATGGGGATTATAGGGGAATCTGTGGGGCTCCACCACTGAGAATCTGACTGTGACAGAGAAGGAGAGAGGGCCTTGAAACAATCAGTGCACAGATCTTGGCAGACTGAATTTTCACCCACAGGTATTAATTATCCTTAACAGTGACTTTGCTCATCTGTGGAAAAAGTTGTGAACTTGCTTTGACCTGGGAACTTGGTGGGGTGCAGATGTGACTGGTTTTTCATCCTTCAATGAGAAAGTTTGCTGGTCCTAGAGCCTGGTTTGCCTACCCCAGGCAAGGAGCTGATTCATGGCCCCATCTTCTATTAAGAGTGTCTTCTGGCTCTGTCTGACTTGAAAGGCTGGCAAAAGCTCCTGGAAGCAAAGTGGCCTTATGGCATTAAAACCACGAGGTGAGCAATAAGAGCTGATCACCACCAGACCAAAGCCAGTACCAGGCAAGGAGTGTAACTGTGCTACACACAGGCAAAAGGATTAATTCACAAACAAGGATAAGTGTAGCTCCTACCCTCTCCCAAATGGAGAGCTTCTTTGGGAAACTGAGAATAGCCTGGAGCAGCCTTTCCTCCTCCTGCCCAGGCAAGGTAGCTAAGACACAGCTCCACCAGCTCTAGGGAGTATATTTAGGTCCGATCTAACCAGAAGAGCTGGAGACAATTCCTGGCAGCTGTGTGGCCCAGTGGCACTCCAACTAAGGGACAGGTGGGCAGAATCCACAGTTGTCACAACAGAGTCAATGGCCCTCTTTGGTCAAGGAAGTTGGGATATAGGTTGGTTTGAGTTAGGACAACAAACAGAACTTTACTAGATTTAGAGGTACTTATTCTTCTCACCTGGGCAGGGAATCTAATTCATACCCCACTCATCACTGAATACAGCCTTTATCTAAGAGCACATGGGAACGTACAGAGCCCATTCAATAGGCCTATGTACAGAGGCACTTGAACTAGAATATAGCCCGTGGCTTTCCCCCATCTGCTAAGCAAAACTGGTGGCTTATCTGACCAAGGAATTCAATGCATAGTCTGGCCTGATTTGGGTCCTCAAACAATGAGCTGTATAAGTTCTAAGTCCTGTCCTGCTGTTTTGCCAGGGCAGGGGAGATAATTCATAGCCCCATCTACTACTGAATATAATACCCAGTCTTAACCATTTAATAAGTCTGACCAGAAAATCCAGGCAACTGTAAAGCCCATCCTATAGCTTCACTTAGTTGGGAACCAAGTCAATAGTCCTATCCATCTGTTTGCAGCCAGTGTCACACCCACTTATCCCAGTGCTCAGAGCTCAAAAAATTGCCTTGCCCCAAAATAGCCCATAATAGCAACCCACTCCCACCCTGCACAAAGACATTACCAGCAGGCACACCCAGAAATCCAATATGAGATGATTGTTGAAAAGCTGTCTTTACCAAAGAAAACCTGTAGTCTGGAAGAGGAGACTCATTACTCAAATGTTCAGGTACCAACACAGGAAATCAAGGATCACAAAAATATCAGGTACATATGACACTACCAAAGGAAACTAATAAAGCTTCAATACTAACCCTAAAGAAATGGAGATCTATGAACTGTTAGACAAAAATTTCAGAATTATACTCTTAAGGAAGTTTAGTGAACTACAAGAAAACACAAACATATAACTTTTAAAAATTAGGAAAACAATGCCTAAAGAAAATCAGAAGTTCAACAAGGGAGTAGCAGAAACAAAACAAAACAAACCAAAGAGAAATACTAGAGTTGAAAAATACAATAACTGAACTGAAGAATTCAAGAGAGTTTTAAAAATGGCTCACCATGCAGAAGAAAAAAATAGTGACCTGAAGGAAAGGACACTGAAAATAACTCAGTCAGAAGAGCAAAAAAAAAAAAAAAAACAAATAAAAAATAGTGAAGAGACTATGGGAATTGTGGGACATAATGAAAAGAAACAATATTTGCATTATGAAAATTCTAGAAAGAGGAGAGAAACATAAAGGTACAGATAGTATATTTAAAGCATTAATGGCTGAAAACTTGCTGAGCCTAGGGAGTGAAATTGATGTCCAATCCCTGAAGACCAAAGAAACCCAAATAGGTTAATCCTAAATAGGGCTGTACCAAGACACATTATAATTAAATTGTCAAAAGTAAAGAGAAAGAATTTTAAGAGCAGTAAGAGAAAAGACAGACGTTATATACAAAGGAACTCCCATAAGACTATCAGCAGATTTCTTAACAGTAGCTTTTTAGGCCAGAAGAGAAAGGGACGACATATTAAATACTGAAAGAAAATAAATGTCTATCAAGAATTCCATATCCAGAAAGCTGTCTTTCAGAAACAAAGGGGAGATTAAGACTTTCCTAAACAAACAAAAACTGAGGGAGTGGATTACCACAAAATACGCCTCACAAGAAATGATGAAGGGAATTCTTTAAGTGGAAATAACTGAATGCTAAATAACATCATAAAAACACAAAAATATAGTGTAAATCTCACTGGTAATGGTAAATATATAGTCATAGATTCTGTACTACGGTAAAAGTGGTGCATAATTCACTTACAACTCTAGTATAAAAGTTAAGTAATATAAACATGTAAATTGTAATAGCAAAAAAACTGAAATATGAGAGAGAAGCAAAAGTATAAAAGTTTACAAATCCTATTAGTTAATTGGCTATCAGTTTAAAATAGGGTACTATATATTTAAGATATTTTATGTAAGCCTCAGCTAACCACAAGAAAAAATCCTGTAGTAATTACACAAAATGACCCTATAAAGAAGTCAAAGCATACCGATACCAAAACACATCGAAACACACACATAAAAAAAAAAGATAGCAGGGGCTGGCCAAGTGGCGCGTTGATTAAGGGCTGGCTTGGGACGCCAGCAGTCACGGTTCGGATTCCACATATGAGGGCCAGTGACATTGCTCTCTAAAAAAAAAAAAAAAAAAAAAAAAAAAAAAGCAGGATAAGAAAGAAAAAACAATGGATCTACAAAATAAACAGAAAACAATTAACAATATGGCATAGCAAGTCCTTACCTATCAATAATTATTTTAAACATAAATGGATTAAATTCTTCAATTAAAAGACATAAAATGATTGAATAAATGAAAAACAAGGTCTAACAATATGCTGCCTACAAGATGCTTGCTTTAGCCCTAAGTACAAATAGAGACTGAAAGTGAAAAAGATGATAAACATTTCAACCAAAATCAAACAAACAAACAAACAAAAAAGGCATGTGTAGCTGTAGCCATATGTATACCGGACAAAATAGACTTGAAACAAAAAATGATAAAAAGAGACAGAAGGACATTATACAATGATAAAGAGGTTGATATATTGTCACATTCCTGCTCGATAGAGCAGGTTGGAGTGGAGAAGGGACGATGAAAGTTTAAAAAAAAAAAGAGAGAGACAAGATATAAGAGAGAAAAATGCAGCTGGGCCAGGGGACTTCAACTTTGTAGACTGGAGCTCCGAATCAGGACTGACTGTTCCTTTTATTGTCCTACACATAAGCAAGGGTCAATGTAGCTTCCACGGTCTGTGAGTCTCACACCCAAGAATTAACCCCCAGGCCTAATTTCCCAAGCCTGCAAACTGCCATTACCAGAGGCCTCATGAGGTTATTGGCATGAACCTCTTAAGAGACAGAACCTTCCTCTGCCAACTTACCGATAAGAATGCAGGTAGGACAGGTATTATCATATCAATAGGTCATTTCACAGGCAGGCTGCCAGAACCTGAAGCAAGGGGTTTACACCCCTTTTCTCCTCTCCCTGATTTCTCCCATGGCACCCACTGGTACCCAATGGCACCCACGGGCACTCACAGGCACCCGTACGACCGTGTCTGGCCTGGGTTGTCCCTCTAGTGGGATCTTACCCATCACTGACTAGCCGGCCATCCTTTGGCGCCAAACAGGGATAAATACAGTAAGCATAATATTGAAGTTACGATCTGTCTTTATGGAGAGTTGCATGGAGGCAGACAGGCAGGCTATAATTTGATAATATATCAAGAAAATATTATAATTGTTAGTATTTATGCATCCAACTTGGATGTACCTAAGTTTATAAAGCAAAACTAACACAGCTAACAGGAGAAATAAACAGTATTATAATAATAGTTGGGGACTTTACTCACTACTTTCAACAATAGATAGATCATCCACACAGGAAATCAATAAGGAAACAATGGATTTGAACAATGTCATAGATCATACTGAACAGACATGTACAGAACATTCTATCTAACAACAGCAGAATACACATTTCTCATGGACTATTTTGCATGACAGACATATGTTAGGCCATAAAACAAGACATCAAATTCAAGTAGACTGAAATCATGCCAAGTATCTTCTATGACCATAATGGCATAAAACTAGAAATCAGTATCAAGAGGAAAACTGAAAAATTCACAAATAAATGAAAATTAAACAATGCTGTCTTAAAGAGGAAATATTTTTTTCTTTAAAGTTTATTGGGGTGATAATGGTTAGTAAAGTTACGTAAGTTTCAAGTGTACAATTCTGTAATACATCATCTATATATCACATTGTGTATTTGCCACCCAGAGTTGGTTCTCCTTCCATCACCATATATTTGATATATTTTCTTATGATAAATGGAATGGAAACAAAACTACCAAAACTTATGGGATGCATCAAAAGTAGTTTAAGAAGGAAGTTCATATTAATAAATGTCTAAAATAAGAAGCGAGAAAGATTCCTAATAAATGATCTAATTCTATACCCTAAAAAGAACTAGAAATAGAAGAACAAATTGAGCCCAAATTTAGCAGAAGAAAGAAAATAATAAAGATTAGAGCAGAAATAAACGAAATGTAGAACAGCAAAATAGAAAAGAATAACCAAATTAAGAGTCAGTCCTTGAAAGATAAACAAAATTGAGAAGCCTTTAGCTATACTAATGATGGAAAAAGTTATAAATGAAAAGGCAACATTACAACCAATACCACAGAAATTCAAAGGATGCTAAGAGGCTACTATGAACACCTATCCACTAATAAACTGGGCAACCAAAAAGAAATAAGAAAAAATTCTTAGAAATATACAACTTACCAAGACTGATTCAGAAATAAAGAAAATATCTGAATGGACAAATTACTAGTACAGAGACTGAATCAGTAATCAAAAATCCCCCAACAAAGAAAAGCCCAGGACCAGGTGGATTCACTGGTGAATTAAACAAACATTTAAAGAAGAATTAAAGCAATCTTTTTCAAATTCTTCCAAAAAACTGAACAGAAGAGGATACTCCTAAGCTCACCTTCAAAGGCCAGCATTATTGTGATACCAAAACCAGAAAAGGACACCATTAGACAAGAAAACTATAGACCAATATTCCTGATGGATAATAAAAATTCTCAATAAAATACAGCAAACTGAATTAAGCAGCACATTAAAAGGATCATACATCATGATCAAGAAGGATTTATTCTTGAGATGTAACAATGTTTCAACATTTGCAAATCAATCCATACAATATATTATGGTAATAGAATGAAAGAAGAGAATCATATGATCATCTCAATAGACACAGGGAAAAAATGACAAAATTCAACATATATTCATGATAAAAATTCTTAACAAACTATGTACAGAAGGAACACATCTCAGCACAATAAAGGCCATATATAACAGGCACTCAACTAATAGCCTACTCAATGGTGAAAGGTGACAGCTTTTCCTCTAAGATCCAGAATAAGACAAGGAAAAGGGAGCAAATATATGGTGATGGAAGGAGAACTGACTCTAGGTGGTGAACACACAATGTGATATATAGATGATGTATTAAAGTATTGTACACTTGAAACCTATGTAATTTTCCTAACTATTGTCACCCCAATAAACTTTAATTAAAAAAAAAAAAAGAGTAAGACAAGGGTGCTCCCTCTCACCACTCCTATTCAATGTAGTACTAGAAGGCCTAGCTAGGGTAACCAGGCAAGAAAAAGAAACAAGAAGCATAGGAATTGGAAAGAAGAAAAACTGTCTCAGTTTGCAAACAAGATGCTTTTATATATGAAATATCCTAAAGACTCAACCACAGAATGTTAGATTTAATCAATGAATTCGGTAAAGTTGCAAATTCCAAATTTAGCATGCAAAATTCAGCAGCATTTCTATCCACTAACGACATATTTTCTGAAAAAGAAATCAATCCCATTAACAATAGTATAAAACACAATAAAATGATTCATAATAAATTTAACTAAATAGGCAAACTCTGAAAACTATGACACTGATAAAAAAATTCAAAGAAGACACAAATAAATGGAACTATATCCTGTGTTCATGGATTGAAAGAATGAATATTGTTAAAATGTCAATACTGCCAAAAGCCACATATAGATCCAATGCAATCCCTATAAAGATTCCAATGCCATTTTTTACAGAAGTAAAAATAAAACAAAACAAAAACTTCAAAAATTTATATGGAACTACAAAAAGCCCTGGATAGCTAAAGAAATCCTGAGAAAAACCAAAGCAGGCTACATCACACATCTTGATTGCAAGTTATTCTCTAAAACTAACAGTATGGTATTGGCATAAAAACAGATAAATACACCAATGAAACAAAAACAAGGGCCTAGAAATAAAGCCAAGTATATATGCTCAATTAATATTTTGACAAGGGAGCCAAGAAAACTGACAAGGGAGCCAAGAAAACTCAATGAAGAAAAGACAGTCTTTTCTATAATTGGTGCAAAGAAAATTTGATATTAACATGTAAAAGAATGAAACTGGATCCATATTGAAACCATACACAAAAATTAACTGAAAATGGATTAAAGACTTACATGTAAGACCTGAAATTCCTAAAAGAAAACATAGGAATAAAGTTCCTTGACATGGATCTTTGTAATGATTTTCTGTGTATGGAGAGCACAATCAACAAAATAAAAAATAAGCAAGTGTGATTACATCAAACTAAAAAGCATAGCAAAAGAAACCATCCACAAAGTGAAAAGAAAACCTACATAATGGGAAAAATATTTGTAAGGCACATATCTGCTAAGGGATTAATATCCAAAATATATAAAGAACTCATAGAAGTCAATAAAAAGCAAAACAAATAGCCCAACTAAAAACATGGGCAAAATATCTGAATAGAAATTTCTCTAAAGGAGACAACAGGTACAAGAGAAGACAGATGTTCAACATCAGTAATCATCAGGAAAATACAAATTAAAACCACAATGACATATCAACTCTCTCCTGTCGCTGTGGCCATCATCAAAAAGATAAAACAAATGCTGGTGTGGATGAGGAGAAAAAGGGAACCCTTGTGAACTGTTGGTGGGATTGCAAATTGGTAAAGCCACTATGGAAAACATTATGGAGGATCATCAAAAATTAAAAATAGAACTACCACATGATCCAGCAATTCTACTTCTAGGAACATATTCAAAAAACAAAAACACTAAGTCAAATAGATATCTACACTCCCATGTTCATGGCTGTATTATTTATAATACCCAAGACATAGAAACAGTGTAAGTGTCTACTGATGAATGAATGAATAAAGAAGTCATGGTATATGTATACATTGGAATATTATTCAGTCATAAAAATGAGGAAATCCTATTATATGTGACAACATGGATGGGTCTTTAAGGCATTACGCTAAGTGAAAAAATCAGACAAAGATAAATACTGCATTATCTTATCTATCTATCTATCTATCTATCTATCATCTATCTATCTATCTATCTATAATATATAGATTCCATCAATATCAATAAAACAAACAAATGAAAAACAAACTCATAGAAAAATAGACCAGACATGTGGTTGCCAGAGGTGGAGGTCAGGGGTAGGGGAAATTGGGAGGAAGGGGGTCAAAAGGTGCAAACAACCAGTTGTAAGATAAGTAAGCACTAAAGATGTAATGTATGATGACTCTAGCTAACACTGCTGTATGATATACAGGAGAGTTGTTGAGAGAGTAAATCCTGTGGGTTCTTATCACAAGGAGAAACATTTTTTGCCTTTCTTGTATTTTCTTTGTCATTGTATCTAGATCAGAAGATGGATGCCTTGTGGCAGAACCCTATGGTAATCTCTTAACAATATATGTAAATCAAACTGTCATTCTGTAAATCTTAAACTTTTACAGTGATGTATGAAAATGATTTGTCAATAAAACTGGAAAAAAAACATCTGAATAATTCACAAGATTTTAAGAAATTCAAGATGAATGATACTGGTTGAAAAAATTAAGTAGCTTTTTTAAGCGACACAAAGGCACCACTAAAAATCAACATGATTAAAACACATTTTATTGCTTAGCTGCTTTGTGGGTACTTATATTTTGGCATCAAGTAAGAAGATCATAAAAATCATTTAAGGGCACAGTTAGCATCTTGGCTATAATACTGAGCAATTATGAATTTTATTCTATGAAGAACTACCTAACCAAATTATATCTAGACTATCTGACTTCCCCAAATAGGGCTTGAGATGCTTGTTAACTCTCCTTAAATAAATTCTTGCATCTATTCCATGTGGAGCATGCTGCATAAAAATGACCATAATGTAGCCTACACAGAATAAGGCTGGCAGTTCAGAGTGTCTGCCCTGTGACTTTTAATTTTGTCTTATTTGAAACCCATTGTGTCTTCTCTGTCATGTCATCTCACTGTGAATGGCATCTCACACAAGCTCCTTGTATCTCATTGCTAGCTGCTGTGCAGGATAAATCTATCTATGCAAGCAATATGACACATAGCTGGTATTTTAAATCAGTACATCTTCAATATGTCCTGAAAAATGCTAAAAATGCATTCAAATTTCAGTTGATTAACTTACAGATCAACACACAAGACACAAATTTAACTTTATTTAATAAGAAGACGTCCACCTTTTATTGATAGTGACACTCTCTAAAAGAATAGATTGCTTCTATTTAGTTTATGTGTAAAACACAAAGTAAATATTAAACTATAAAAACATATTATAATATATAAATCCAACAGAGATTATTGCCTGGGAACTTAACATGTTTTTGTAATAAAAATAGCTTAAGGATTCTTTATAGACTTTCTCTACGCCCTCCCTCCCGGTTCTTCTTCCTTCCTCTCTCCTTCCCTCCCTCCCTTCCTTCCTTCTAATTAAAGCAGTATTTAATTGGGTACTTGCTTCGATCCGGGCATGTTTCACATTGATGAGCATATAGAAGTAATGAAAAAGTCTCTGCTCTCATGGCATCTGCCTTCCACTGGCAAATCAATGAAAGGTTTTGTGTAGATAGAGATGATATGGTATATATGCATGTATATGTGTGTGTATGTGAGTTTGTGTATAGTCAGTTGTGTATAAATGCTATGAAAAGATTTAGTCAGTGTCACGTCCTGCGTGGCAAGGGTGAGTGGGACACGAGAGGGGCGACGCAGATTAAGGAAAAACAAGAGACAGAAGAAAGATAGGAGCGAGACCAAGGGACTCAGCCAAAGACGACTGAGCCCAAGGGACTCAGCCAAGGAAGACTGAGCCCCGAATCGGGTCAGCGCATAGCTTTTATTGAGAATTTTCAAGGAAGCAAACTGTAACAAATCATTAACGGTGGTTTGTAGTTCTCAGGATTTACACAGTCCTCTACTCCCCTGAAAGTGCTCTTTCCAGGGTGTACTGTGACTTACTCTTCCGTTAAAGGATTACCTTGTCTTTATTATGATAATTGCTATGAAACCCAGACTTGGTTTCTGTAAGTCACCTAAAGAATGTTTACTAAAGTTATCTTGACTATCTAGAAATCATCCTAAATTCTAGCAGTTAAACACAATCATAAAACTCACAGTATACTTGAGCTATACCAAAAGACTAGGAGTGGCTGTGTTTAAAGTAAAAGCATCTAAAATCTATTCGTTTGTAAATAACAATACCTAGCAACCAAAAGGGTTTCACACCTCTCTTATCCTACAGAGGGCTGCATCCGTTTCTCAAAGCTTCAGTATCTGCTGCTGCAACAAGGCACTGGGCAAAGGAATTCACACAAGACTGATTAACAAATCCATGGTCAGTGGATGTCTTAGAGCTGCCTCTTACCCGGAACTCTCATGGCCTGAAGACTTAATCTTTCAGGAGACTATTCACAGTAGGGCCCTTAGGCAAATGCATCAGCTTCTCACAGGCCTGAGTTTTCTGGCCTGAGTTTGTCAGAGGCCTGTGCCTCAGTTTCCAAGGGGCTTGATCCCCAATATCACAGTTCAGGGGTCCCCCATGGAACTACCGCCTGGCTTGGGTTGTCTCCCCACTTTTAGGAGATCTTACCCGTCCTTGGCTGCGTAGTTAGCTCATTGGGGTACCACAGAACATGTCACAAGTGTAGTGAATATATTGTCTCCTATAGAAGAAAAGGCACATGGGTTCACAGAGGCAGGAGATATTACATGACCAACCATAAGGCAGCACCCCTAATATCCAGTGCTGAGCAGGGCAATGTGGCCTTGTCAGACACTGGGGTGCTATCAACTTCCCACAAGTCAGGATGCTGATGGAGTGTGCTATTTTAAATTGAGTGGTTAGGGAAAGTTATTCTGAGATTGAAATTAGAATAGAAATAAATGTAGTCAAGGAATGAGCCCCACAGTTAGCAGGGGAAAGAGCTTACAGGCAAAACAATATACAAGTGCAAAGACCCTGAGTGAGAGGAGGCCTAATATTTGAAAGTAACCTCTAGTTAACCACTGTGGCTGGAAATCAAGGGAAGAGATGTCAACAATAAGAGCAGTAAAGTAGGTGTGGGCTAAACCTGTAAGTGCACGCTACAGTGAACATGTTGGATTTTTTTCTGAATGCAGTGCTTAAAAAACAATAATAATTCTGACTGATGAGAGGGATGACAATGACAGGAAATAACAGTGGGGGCAGAGTAATCAGCTAAAGGGTTATTGCAGTAGTTGAACCACACATTATAGTGTGTTACATGAGAGTGGATCACTGGAGGTGGTGAAACGTGTTCAGATTTGGGATATATTTTGACGTTAAAGCCAATAGAATTATCTCATAGGTAGATGTTAGAATGTGAAGAATACAGGGGTCAATAACAATTTTTGTTATGAGCAACTGGGTGAATACATTTGCTACTTATTGAAATAGGAGCATCTTGGGAGAATCACTTGTATTTCTTCTAAGCAGACGACTAGAGATATGGTTATCTGAATTTGAAGTTCATGAAAAAAAATATTAGCTTCAGATGCAAAGTTGAGCATTAGTGATATATGGATGCTATTTAAATCTATATAACTTGTTAAAGTCACCTAAGAAATGTATGAAGTGTAAAAAAGGAGAGAGCCAAGATTATAAATATGGAGGTAGCTAAATTATCGATTTAGTAATCATATAAACTAAATGTTGTTTGCATACAAAATGCAAACATATCATTGAATATATTTTAAAAATTATTTTTTTGTATTTTTGCTTTAAGTACATATTATGTAAGACTTAGGTAAAGATGGTAAAGGGGTCACATGCTAAAATCTTCATCTGCTATTCCAGGAAAAGTAATATTTGATAAGTATATCAAAAAGATAGATAGATGGATAGATAGATGCATATAGATATAAACATGGGAAAACTCCCTATATATTCATTTTACATGTGTATGCATACATAATAATTTTGGTAAAAAAAAAGATCTATTGATTTGAAATAATCTCATCAAATCGAAATTGACGAATCAGTTACTAAATTCATAAGAAAATGCAAAGGACCTAGAATAGTGAAAACATTTTTAGGAAGAACCATGTTGAGAGACTCACATTGCCTGATTTCAGAATTTACTAAAAAGATACAGTTAATCAAAATACATGGTATTAGCATAAGGATGGCTATATAGATGAGTGGAACAGAATAGAGTGCCTAGAAATAAACCCACACATATATGTTAAACTGATTTTCAACAAATGTTTTAAGGTAAGTCAATTGACAAAGGATAGTGCATTTACTAAGTGGTGAAGTATTGAACATTCTTGTACAAATGAATCATCACCCATTTCTTGCATTACATATGAAAATAAAGTTGAAATATAAAACTGTGGAAACCAAAATTATACAAGTTCTATTAGAATAAATAGGAGAACATTTTTATGCCTTTGTAGTTTCCAAATATTTATACGTAGGATACAAAAGCATGAACACAGAAGTCATCACTAAATATAAAACTTGTTACCTTCATAAGACATTCTTAAAAAATAGAAACACAAGCTGCAAACTTGGAGAAAATATTTGCAAATCATATAGCAGACAAAGATCTTAATTCCAAAATATATAGAGGACTTTTACAAACAAAAATATAAATATACAAAAGAAGAGACAGAGATAGTAAATAAGCCCATGAAAAGATGCTAAAAGTCACTAATCATTATAAAAGTGAAAATTAAAATCCAATTGAGATATGACTACACACTGCTGGAATAACAAACATTAAAAAGAACAACACACACCATTGAAAGTGTTGGCAAGGATGTGGTGAACCCGAATTCTCACATAATGCTGATGGGAATTCAATGCCACTTTCACACAACAATGGTGGGTTTGAGTTGTTATGACAGAAGACACTATGGCCCAGAGCCTAAAACATTTAGAGTTTAGAGTCTTTGCTCTGCTCCTATAGTCACCATGGGAATATCTGTTATACTATATACTCACTCTCAACTACAATAAAAGGAGGAACAATATTTTTTTTTGGAAATGTATTACTATTATTATATTTTCTGTTCATTTGATAAATTTATTAAAAACAAGATTTTTTTTTTCATTACAACCTTCCAGCATAATGCATTGCTAATTCTTTTGTTGTTATAAATTAATATAAGCTGTCCTTTCTAATTGAACTTCATGATGTCTCAATTTTTTCTTCAACTCCTAAGTTTAAAAATTTGTGTGATAGAGGTGATACAGTTTCACAGAAGGAACCCCCTAAACTGAGCTTGTGCATTGGTTGAAGAAAATACTTTCTGAATATTTTCATACTTCCATTTAAGTTTGTTGCTTGGACTAAAAAAAGTTCCTAATGTTTTAAACATGATCTTCCACTCTTCATAAAAACATTTTTAAAACTGTTCTGACACCTTTGCTCTAAGAGTAGTTCTAAGCTCGGGATGATGATGCCTCTCTAGGGGAAATTTGGCAATGTCTGGAGACAATTCTGGTGAGAGAAGGAGGACATGTATTGGGTAGAGGCCAGGGGTGCTGTTAAATATATTATAATGCACAGGGAATTCACCACAACAAAGAATTATTCCACCCAAAATATCAAAAGGGCTGAGGCTGAGAAAGCCTTCTTATAGAGGCATGGCAATAAATAATTAGCTTTTGGTTTTGTTTTTTTTAGCTGAGCCATCCTGCCACCTGTTGGCAGCTCAACGGCAACTCAGCTTGTGCTGGCATCGAACCGCCGTTGCTCAGAGCTCAGCTCGCATTCTTAAGCAAGCTCTTAACCAACTGAGCCCCTCTGCCAGCCCTATAATTAGCTTTTAAGGTAACAAAATTACCTCAGAATTTCTATCTCTGTTTCTTCTTTCATTGCATATATGCCAACTTCAACATCTTCCCTGAAATTAAATGATACGAAGATCTTTACAGTAGATATCATGTAATAAGCGATATGCAATCACAAAGAATGTAAGTTCAGGGACTTTTCAGCAAGTTCCAGAAATATAATCATTTCCCTACAAACAAAAGTGGTTATTAGGTTTTTTGTGTGTGTGTTTTTTTTTTAGCTGAGCAATCCTGCCACCTGTTGACAGCTCAGCGGCAGCTGAGCTTGGGTTGGGCATCAAACTGCTGTTGCTTACAGCTCAGCTCACTCTCTTGAGTGAGCTCTTAACCAACTGAGCCACTTGGCTGGCCCTAACGTATTTTGATACTGTTATCTGTAAAATAAAATGTTAAGACTTTCACTTTTTCAGGTACTTTTCTTTCACATGGCCTTGTTACTCTTCTGTCTTATTTGAAACCCTTGTATGAATACATGACATAGCAGTGCCAAAGGCACTTGTATGTTATGCATTGTGCCTGGCTAAGAAAGAGAGATACAAGTGTCCACGATTTGCCTTAACTATTAATTACCTGCAGATTTTAAAGGTTTTTTCCTCTTTTTTGCTTGATGCTATAATTATCAGAATCAAAAAAAAAATTACAAATATTAAAATTATGACATAGTCCAATGTCCATAATTCTGTTTGCACTATCTTTAATTTTTACAAATATCTGTGAATATAATGACTGTCCTTCCTACAGTCATCTATTTATTAGTTATCTGTCTTAATATTTGTAATGACTATCAATCTATTTCCCTATAGACTTAATTATTCTTTTTTTTCCACTTTTTTTTTTTTTTAGCTGAGCCATCCTGCCACCTATTGGCAGCTCAGCTAAGGCCGGGAATCGAACTGACGATACTGTTGCTCAGAGGTCGCACTCTTGAGCGAGCTCTTAACCAACTGAGCCACTCTGCTTAGACTTAATTATTCTTAATCATCATTAAATATTATGAGATTTTTTTGTTGTAATGTTCATTATTTCATTATTTTATATATCAACAGGTTTATAAGAATTTACTATAAAAAGCATAAGATTTTCACTCCAAGCTACATTTTTTTTGTGTGATGATTCTTTTGTTTTTTTTTTTCTCTTTTTTTTGAGGGCAGTGTCACTGGTCCTCAAATGTGGGACCCAAACCGGGGCCTCTGGTTTGCCAAGCCAGCGTTTAACCACCGGCACCACTCGGCCGACCCCTATCAGAGTAATTTATGTATTTATCTTTTATATTTTCTCATATGGTGCCCTGTTTGAACAAGACTTCAAATATTTAATATTTTCTGAATATTGACTCAGATTTTTATAGTATTTAGAGATTGTTAAAATTAATGATTTTATAACTTGTTAAAAAGCAATATTGATTATTAAAATTTTAGAAAATGTACATAATAATACTTTATATAATAATCTTATTATTATGTAAACAAGTAGATAAAAATTAAAGTTCATTATATAAAAAAAGTTCAGGGGGCCAACCGAGTGGCACAGTGGTTGGGAGCTGGCGTGGGTTGCCAGCAGCCCTGGTTCGGATCCCACATATGAGGGCCAGTGACACTGCACTCAAAAAAAAAAAAAAGTTCAGCATAGGGAATGTCTGAGAAAATTGTCTATTAGAAAATTTTATCTGAAAAAGATGTAAGAGTAATTGTACTAATGAAAAAAAAACAAACAAACTGAAGGACATAAAGATAATAGGAAAATCAAAGAACAATACAAAAAATCCTTTAAGTAAAAAATATAATTTATGCTATGTGTCTCATTTCTGGATTTTTTTTTTTTAAGTGGTTACCATTAAGTGTATGTAGAAGAAAAATGGAGTAAAATAAGAAAACATGAATGTCAAGTAAGTAACTTCCCTTTCATTTATTTATTTTTGAAAATGTTTCCATAGTGCTGCTGTGGAAACTTCTTTCTAACATTCGTGACTATTCTATAGATTGTTTTACTTTTACAATTGTATGCCTATCTATAATTGTTAATATCTTTAAAACCAATTCCCTTAAACCACAAATGTTCTTATATCATATTCTATCTTCTTTACATAATTAATTTTCAACTTGAAATTTTTTTTTGGACAGTTAAATTGTATTTAAACATCATAATAATAAATGTATAGTGGGTATATTTTAAGAAGACATAAATTTAAATATGGACAATTATTTTCATAACAAGTTTGCATTTCTAAATATTAATCTTTCTGTGATAATAGGTTTAAAATTATATACTCTTTATTAAATTGATTGGATTGACATTGATTAATAATAATATTAAATAAATTTCAGGTGTACAACTTTATGGTACAACAACCATATGTTCTATTATATGTACATCATTCGAAGTCTAGTCTCCTTTATCACCTTGTATTTGAGCCCTGTTTCTCTAAATCTAAAATGACGACCCTGAGAATTAAAATTACTCTGGAATTTTTTGACACCCATAATCGTTCCCCTTCTTGCTCTAACATAATATTCCTGAGAAACAATAATTACTTTTCTCTTTAAGGGCCAAGTACCCCAGTGTTTGATTAAGTTTTATGAAATGATAGTGAGAAGCCGCTCTGTTTTGATATTTGTTTATTGGTATGATAACCCTAGAAAACTAGTGCTACATTTTGTTAACCTGCAACAAAAGTGTTGAGGTTATGCCTATATTCAATATATAGAAAATATATTCTTGTTTGTTCTATTATCAAAAACAATATCCATTGAAGGGCACCAAAGTACCAGGCAGTTATAATCTACATTTATTAGCAGACTTCAACTCATAATGCAGGATTATAAGATTTATTATTTTATGATTAAGCTTGTTTTGCTCTTTAACACTTATCATTTCTCTTTCCATTTCTTAATAATTCTGAAATTCTGAAAATCTATTAGAAATCAAATTTTATCTTTTGATTAAAAATGTTAAAATATTTTTAATGATCAATATTTTGTTCAATCTAGGTTGTTTTTTTTTTAGCTAAAGGCAGCTTATAAATTTTCAGTAATCATATATATAATTTTCAGTGAAAAATGAAGTTTAAGTAGAGACATAAATATAATCAATTGAATGAGTCTACATATTACAGGACCTTAAGATTAAAGGTATGTAAGAATAACTGTACACCCATTTTTTAAAAATTATTGATAATACTGATATTACTATAATTCAAACAATGGTTATTCCCATTTAATGATAGTTGAATCGAATTATCCTGTACTGGGTTCAGCTTGAGGAAATCAGGTATCTAACTTTTACTCTAATTTTCTCTCTGCTCCTAATTTACTGGAGGGATAATTAATAAATAACTTACTTGGGCTATTTTGTTTTGTTTTTTTTTTTTTTATGTGAAAAATGAGGAGGTTGTCTTAGATTATCTATAAATTTATAGTCATACCTTTAACATTCCATCAGTATATGTTTCTACTCCTAGTTTTAAAATTAATAACTAACACTTATAACATGATTCCCAGTATAAAATGCACAATCTTTCATTTAAAACAATATTTCCTATGTCTTTGCTCCTGCTGCACACTTTTCTAAGTAACCATTAACTTGATTTTCACATCAGTTTTAGAAGTAAATGAGAGATTCTCCATAAATTACCCAGCTGTCAAAAATAAAACCCAGGGGTCGGCCGAGTGGCGCGGTGGTTAAGCTCTGGCCTGGGAAGCCAGCAGCCCCGGTTGGGTCCCACACGTGAGGGCCAGTGATACTGCCCTCAAAAAAAATAAATAAATAAATAAAATAAATAAATAAATAAAAAATAAAACCCAGTTTTTTATCCATTCTGACTAAATATCGATTCAATATGTAAATGCACTACAGATAATTCACTTTTTAAAGGCTGTGCAGAATGCAAACATTTTAATTTCAAATATATTTACTAATGATAAAACAATAATAAGATTTATATTTAGGTATTAAAGTAGCTGACTTGAGTTCAACAGATGGATTTAATAATTTATATGATCAAAATACCTAATTTAGTTGACTAGAAAAGGTCAATAACCATCTAAGCTTTCACATTTTCTGGGTTATTACTGGAAAATATTTTCACTGGACTTAGAAGTCATTACAGTTGCATAGTCTGAAGTTTGGGCATTCAATATTAATTTTCTGATCTAGAGAACTAATTTATAGTGCTCTTTTCATTTTTTCTTTTTTGAAGCAGATGGAAAAGAATTCTTGGTCTTTAAAGAACATCAGGGAGCTTTTTCAAACAATCACTAATACAATCATCAATAACTGAGTTGTATAGAGAAATCTCATATATTTAAGGTTCTGAGACCAAATTTGACTTGAGAATTGATAGGGATACTCACTGTCCTCTTATTATAATTAGTTCAGGGAATATACTCATTATGCTAACTAAATCTGATCCAGATACTGATGTCTAAGAAAACTTGTCAGATTTTCTTTGCATGTTATTTAAATCATAATTGTAATTATCTAATTTATTCAACCAATCCTATCAAGTATTTACTATGTACTATACACTTTTGCTCCGCACCAAGGCTACTAAAGAATAAAAAAGATTTAGTCCCCTTTTCTCAAGGAGTTGATAGTCTGGTGGAAGATTCATAGACTAATTGAATAATCAGAAGCAATAAAAAAATCAGCTAAGGAAGATCATGAATTGAAGTATATGTTATTAGGGCCGGCCGACTGGCTCAGTTGTGTAAGAGCTCGCTCAACAGTGCGAGCTGAGCTCTGAGCAACAGCAGTTCGATGCCCAACCCGAGCTGAGTGAGCAGCCAACAGGTGGCAGGATGGCTCAGCTAAAAAAAAAAAAAAAAAAGAGTATATGGTATTAGAATAAAAATTTAAAACAACAAAAGGCTGTCAGAATCTTGATTTGTATCTTCTTAGAAAACCAAAAATCTGTTTTTTTAATTGATAATTTTCCACATATTTAATACAAAAATTTAAGAAGTCACAGAAATATTACAGTTATTATTATTAGTATGGATTCAATGGAATTGTAATACATATGTATTATATCGGGGTGGGGAGGCAGTGGATGGGGGAGGGAGGTTGTCACTTTGTAAGGGGTGAAAAGGATAACTATTGCATTGTTTTGTACATCTGAAACTAATAATAAAAAAAAATTTGAATTAAAAAAATTAATTTATCCTGCTTTCAAAAATAAATGTATCTGGATGAAATTTTAAATTCTGGTTTTTAAAATTTCATATTTTTGTTTTCAATAAACTATAAGTTGCTCTTTATTCTGCATAAAAAGGATAAAATGTATGTACAATTAATTTATGATGAGATACTGTTTTACTCTACCTTATTCCACTAATAATATACAATTGACATGTCAGTGGAAAAAAACTATCTCATCTCTCTATTGAAAGAAAATGTTTTCCTTTGTGTGCAAGGGAGAGAAATGCACTTTATGGGAGTATACCTAGGTTTAAACCCTGAATCAGACAGTGGTTAGGTGTGCGATTCTAAGATGGGAACAAAAAATAACAGTGCTTCTGTTGGTAGTAATCTTGAAGTTAATGGTGGCTATCATCATAGTGGTCACCGTCATCATTGTGATAACCGTCATCATCGTCATAATTATCATCTTCATCATCACCATCAGTGATACAAATAATAAGCAGCAGCAGCAGCATCAATGATATATATATATATATATATATATATATATATATATATATATATATATATATATATATATATAATAAGCAACATTTTTTCCCTAATGTCTATCAAAATTCAGGGTTAATAAGAATGGGCACTTACTCCATATTCTTTTCTAAAGCAGTACAGGCAGGTGTATCTTAGTATACAATTTTGCTTATATTTAACCATTGAATTTGTTATTGAAATTTTTTATTTATGCTCTACATTAGTCTACTCTTGACTTCAAATAAAAGAAATGGCATATAAAACAAAAGTTAAAATCATGTATAAAATAAGAAAACATGTAGGGAAATTACAAACCAATTTGTAGGGTAAAAACATTTGGCTCTAATCTTTTAGTTACCAAAAGGAAAAATATATATTTTAATAGAATCCTTATGTTTTGAAGCTGTGGTCCAAAAAATCTCTACCAGAAATCCAACAGCAAATCATTTTTCTCAACATTTTCAATACAGAGTTATAGTGTATCTCAGAGCTCAATTAATAAATTTTATAAACAGTTAAGATATTATGATTTATAATAGACATCATTCTGTTAATGTGACACTCTCTATTTTTTTTTTTTTTAAAGATTTTATTGGGGAATTGGTGGAGGGGAACAGCGTTGGGGAATCAGGGAAGGGGAACAGACAAGTTGCCGTCTTCTTGTTCTTCAGTTTAGTTGCGGAGGATGTTGCTTCGCTGTTGGTATCCTCATTGCGCTCTTCCCGGATGAGGCAGATCGGTCGCTGGCCTCTGGATGTCGCTCATCGCGGCTATTGGCAGCTCATGCTTGGCTGCCAGCCACTCACGCTGGCCACAGGCCACTCACTGCAGCCTATGGCAGCCCACTGCAGCAGGGGCTGCAGCCCACACCATCACCGGGGCTTGCACAGCCCAGCTCCAGGTGGAGCTGTTGTTATCTGTAGAGGGCAGTGTCACTGGCCCTCATGTGGGATCCGAACCGGGGCCACTGGCATCCCAAAACCAGCACTTAACCAATGCGCCACTCGGTCGGCCCGACATTCTCTAAACATAAGTTTAATTCTATATATTGAGGAGAAAGGGTTGCTTTTCATTCATTTATTAATGTAAAATTCGATATACATTAAACGTATCTTTGGGGACATCCTAGGTGTTAAGCATTGTGCTCCATATTGCAGACACAAATAAATATATGACTTGGCATTGTTTTTTAAGAAATTCACTGTCACGTGAAAAGAGAACAAAATAAGAAATAAATACGAGTATAATGCAATATAACAAGTACATTACTGGGGAAAATGATAGAATAACTTGGTAGCACAACTCAAGAACACCTAAGCTAAATGGTAGATGGAAGAAAGACCTGTCTGAGAGTGAAATAGAAAATAAATCTCAGGTGGGCCGGCCGAGTGGCACAGTGGTTGGGCGCTGGCTTGGGAAGCCAGCGGCCCCGGTTCAGGTCCCACATATGAGGGCCAGTGACACTGCCCTCAAAAATAAATAAATAAATAAATCTCAGGTGATTCTGTCAATAAATTATTTTGGAAATGGAATTTTGTTAAGGATTGCATAGAAAAATGAAATCCGTGGTAAGAACTTTGCATTGAAAAAAAGTGTTATTTACACAAAAGATATCCTAAATAGCAATAAGAAATAAAAACACTGATTTCTCTTCCAGCTATGATGGAGTAATAGAGATAAAACTTAAGTGTCTATTTTAAACAAGAAAATGAACAAGTAAGTATGCTGCAAGGATCTTCAGTACTCCTTTTTTTTTTTTTTTGAGGGCAGTGTCACTGGCCCTCATAAGTGGTACCCGAACCGGGGCCGCTGTCTTCCCAAGCCAGTGCTTAACCGCGGTGCCACTGGGCCGGACCTTCAGTAATCCTTTGATTATCCAATCATACCACCTGGAAAGAGTCTCTGGATTCCAACATGGACTGTGAAAGCACAAACCAATCATGGAGATTCTCCATGAGTTGAGGAGACAGAGGTGAAAATTCAGGGAGGCCAAGAAGTTAGTCGGGCACAGTACCAGAGAGAAGAGTCACAGAGAAAGCTCCAGAAAGCTTTATAGGGCTGTCGTCAAGTCTTCAAATGAGTACTATTGATCAAAATTATGTGAGGCATGTATGAGGTTGGGAACAAATGAGCCACCAGCCAACAGCATTTCCAACAAAGATCTAATAAGGATGAAAAAAGTTCAACACTCAGGAAATGGGTGTGGAAGGAAAGTAAGATGTTACTTCTGCCAGTGATTGAGAAGGACTGGCAAAGACAGATCAAGTGAAGAAGGGAGAGCCTGAAAAAAAAGGAACAAAAAGTAGCATTCAATGAAAGGGGGGAAATGAGTGAACATAGTGCCAAGACCTTCTCCTAGTCAAACCCAATAGACTTAAACAAAGCTTCTAAGATTTTAAAGAGTCTACAGAATTTGAACACAATATCAACAACCAACAAGAAACTCTCCCGACATCAGCACAAAAGTTACCTATTGGAAAATGAACAGCACAATGATTTCCTCAAGATAATAAATTCAATTCAGAAATTGTTTGGCACTGATATTAATTCACTCTGGGGGTTCTGTGGGATAATAAAGACATGAGAAAGAGTGCAGAATAAATTACATGAATATTATAGAAAACTATATAGTTAGTTTTAAAAAATATGACCCCCATTGGGGGTCCAAAGGCGAGGGACACTAAGGATGGCTTCTTAGAGAAATGAAGTTTTGACAGTGGCCTTTGAAACAAAATAAAAAACTTCAGCAGGATTTGGGAATGAAACCCCTTTTAAATTCAGAAAACAGCTTAAATAAGGCTTAATGTATGATAGTAAGGAAAATAACTCTAGTGTGAGAGAAAAAGCCTCTCTTCTGGACATACACAGATAACTACTACTTGATATTCTTTAAGAGAAAGTGAAAGTTTTAGGGAAATATCCAGAGGAATCACAAAGTAGATGGATCTAGATAACACCGGGAAAAAAATGTTGAAAGATGACTAAAAAGAGAAACTGCACAAACCACAAATAGATACTACATCCCATATAAGATGAAGTCACTTTTTTATAAATTATTTATATATTGTTTTAAATTGCATTCCATTTCTATAAAAATTCACTTAGTTGTACATATTTTATTGTAGAAAAAAGATTTCAAAGTGCCATGCATCATACTAGCTCCAGAGAAATCATTTAAATAGTCATACAATGTTTATTAATTGATATCATAAGTATTTCTAATTATTTAAAAGATTGGTCTAAAATGCATTATCCACATGAATAAGACAAACATCATACTTTATCCTTATATTTTTAATCACATTCAGCATTTGTATTAAAGGTAATGACCTTTAGGAGATAATTTATTACTATTCTTGAAATTGATATCAAAGCAAAAGTATAGGAACATTTATGGATTAAAATGATATGACTAGCTTTGAGTTATTTACTTAATTGAGATTAAAGAAATAAATCAAAATTTACTCCATTATTCAAATATTTTATATGCTACTTCTTACAAAAGAGTTCTCTGACTGATTTGACATCAATTATTTTTAAACTGAAAAATAAAAGATCATGTAGAGACTGGCTTTTCCAGTATAAAGGCACATAGTCATGTGGCATTCCTTGGGTTTCCAGCTCAATATACTCAGTTGCTATAGAAACTATTTCTAAGGCAACAGGAGAAAGAAGTATAGGTGTTGCTGTTGCTGGCTGTGTGCCTGATAAAAATTAATAGTAAACAAATAGTAATACTTCTCTTTCATGTAAGTGCTTATCAATTAAAAAATGAACTGAAGAATACATACTACCAGTTTCATGCTAGAAATTATTTGTATAAATAAGGGAAATTATTTTTTAATATTGCATTTTATGTAATTACACACACTAACAATGACTAGCTAACTGTATATGCAGATGCTTTGGAAAAAAAAATGACCATTTGATTTTCATTTGTTACATCTCCAAAATTGAGTTGGCTTGAAAATTCCAATTAGAAACAGGTTAAAAGATCACTATTTTATAACATACGAGTAGGGAAGCATTCACAGAAGTTTATAATCAGAGAAAATCTTACTCAGTTCTTCACTTTGGTTGAGGTTAGCAACTTGCATGCAAGTGGCTTGCACATAAGAAGTGATTTGCATATAATCTGAGACAAATTTAAGGGGAACTGGATATGAATTCAACTTCCCAAACCTATATCTAATTTCTTTCACCATAAAGTTTATCTCAAAAATGTTTTAAGGAACAGTAAAATGCATTAAATTCATACTGAATATCTACCTCTGCACTGAATACTCAGGACACAAAGTGAGTGAGACACAAATCTGGCTTTTACAACAACTAATTTGCTAGTGTATGCTGAAGGCAGATAGACAATTACAAGCATATAATTGTAATAGAAAAAGGGTAATTATAGAGATATTTTACAAAGGATCACCATCACAGAGCAACTATTACATCTGATTGTCCTACGTCACTACAAAACCTTGAGGGATAGCTGTGCATATAAAGTTTGAAGTTGAATTCATTGTGTTTATCCCACTTCTACTACAAAGAAAATTCTTAATATGTTTAGCTATTAGCTTTGCAAGAAAGTGGTTGAAAGAATTTTATTAATAGCATGTAACCGTGTTATTAATCATTAGGCACAATGTGCCCTATTCTGGGAACTCTACCCTAAGTCAGAGTCACAAACACTGCTACTGGTCTCCCTCTTCTATTTTATTTTTTCATTATCCCTTTTTTCCCTTCTAAATACTCATATGCTGACCTCAGTCTGAACACTGAGAATCCACTTTTGCCTGCATTCATTAACCCAGGTTAGATTCAGGGAAGTGGGACACTAACCATGGCTTATCAACTGGGAATCTACCTGGTACTAGGGTCTTCTAGTTTCTGTCTTTAGTTGTGTCGTTAGTTTTTTGATTCCCCTATGTTGTCGGTAGGATAGTAAAAACAACCGTTTTTTTTAAAAAAATTATTTATTTATTTTTAATTAGCTTCAGGTGTACAACACAGTGCAATAGTTATACTTTTTACCCCTCAAAGTGACAACGCCCCCTCCTCTGTTTGGCCACCCCATTCCTCCCCCCGCATATCATATATATCTACGACACTTCCTCTGACTCCCTTCCTCATTCTAATCCACGTCCCGTGACTATCTATATATTCAATTACAGTTGGTATACAATATTATACAACCTCAGCTTCAGGTGTACAGTGCAATGGTCAAGCCTCTTCTCCATCTATGAAATGGTCTCCATAACAAGACATATGACCATCTGACACCCCACAAAATATTTACAACATTATTAATTATATTCCCCAAACTGTCTTTCATATCCCAGTGGCAATATTGTAGTTGCCTATTTTTGCTGTCTAATCCCTTCCCCTTCTCCCTCATCTCCACCCCCCCCCATTAGCAACCCTGATTTTTCCTCTATATCTATGAGACAGTTTCTGTTTACTTTGCTCATTCATACAAAACCGACCCTTTTAATGACAGTGATCCTGGAATAATCTTCTCCCTTTGACTGTGAGTGGATCCTGTGAATGTGATGATTTCATTCTGGTAATTGTGTTATATATTATGACAAAAGAAGACTATGTGGGTGGGCCTAATCTAATCAACTGAACCCTTTTTAAAGCAGTTTTTTTCCCCACTGGTGGTAAAAGAGGAAGTCAAAGAGATTCAGAGGGTGAGAAAGATTAGGCACTAGGGATTGTCTCCCTTGCTGAGGTGAAGGAGTTATGGGGCATGACCCTGAGAATGGTCTCAAGGAGCTGAAAGCTGTATCCATCTAACAGCCAGTGAGAAAATAGGCACCTCAGACACAAAACAGTAAAAAAATCAATTCTTCCAACAAGTGCTGAATTGGAAGAAGATGCTAGGCCCAGATAAGAATTGTAGCATAGCAGAAAATCTATTTATACTAGGTTTGGATTTCTGACATACAGAATCTGTAAGATAATACATTTGTGTTGTTTTAAGCTACTAAATCTATAGTAACTTCTTACACAGCAATTAAAATAAAACTAAGACATCCTGCTTTCTTCATAAGAACTTTTCTGTAGTTTCTGATAAGTCTGACCTTGATCTCCCACTTGAGATCTTTTTATTTACATCAACCTCCCTTGGCCTTGATATGTTATGTTTCAGCTAGCCACCTAAGCAGGCTTCAGAACTTGAAGTTGACATATAGCAAAGTTGATTTTTTTATTTTATAATGAGGAAAATACAGAAATTGAATTATCTCTTCACGAAAAAAAGGTAAGCTTTTAAAAGATGTGATATTTTCAACATTTTTTGAGACATTTACATTATTTGATCATGGACCTAATTGGGTCTCCAAATCATATTGTAAAAATCAATGAAGTTATTAATCTGCCATTGTTTAGGGTAGGGTGGGTAGACCAGAATATTTATCTCTGTTAAGTATTTTTTCCCCCTAGGACTTTTGTGCTTCTTTAATCCTCTTTACCTCAATTTGTTTCATACTGTGGAAAGCAGGTATTAGAAATGCTAAGGGGCTTAAATCAATATCAAATGCAAAATTTTAAAAAAACAACATTAAAACATCTTTGACAAAATTTGCTTTGAGTTGAATTAAAATTGATTATGCAGGATGAGAGCAAGTTTCAAAGTGAGGAGACTGGAGACTTCAGTTTATTATTTAAATCTAGATCCAACTTTCTGGGAAATCTGTAAGTGCTAAAGATATAAATTCCCCCAAGAAACAACGGAAAGTTAGTGTTGAAAGGTAATAGACACTTTTATGAAAACAAAATATTTAAAACCATTATTAAATCATGGTAATTAGCCTGGTTGATATGTTATTAGCAGTTAAACGTTCTTTGAAAAAAAAAAAAATGACAGAACTAAGTGGAAAGCTTCAAATAAAACTCCATACAAGGATAAAGGATTCAAATAGATCTCTATGAGAAATATTTAGATTAAAAAAAACTATGAAGCAAAAAGGCAGCCTACTGAATGGGAGAAGATATTTGCCAATGATATATCTGGTAAGGGGTTAATATCCAAAAACTATAAAACACTCATGAAACTCAACACCAAAAAAACAACCCAATTAAAAAATGGGTAGAGGATATGAAAGGACATTTCTCTAAAGAGGACATACAGATGGTCAACATGCATATGAAAACATGTTCAACCCCACTAATTATTAGAGAAATGCAAATAAAAACCACAATGAGATACTACCTCACTCTGGTCAGAATGGCTATCATCAATAAATCAACAAACAACAAGTGCTGGCGAGAGTGTGGAGAAAAGGGAACCCTGGTGCCCTGTTGGTGGGATTGCAGATTGGTGCAGCCACTATGGAAATCAGTATAAAGGTATCTCAAAAAACTGGATATGAAGCCACCGTATGACCCAGCAATTCCACTCTTAGTTATCTACCCAGAAGAATCCAAGATGCTAATTTGAAAAAAAATATATGCACCCCTATGTTCATTGCAGTGCTATTTACAATAGCCAAGAGTTGGAAACAACCGAAATGACCATCGGTAGATGACTGGATTAAGAAACTGTGGTACATTTATACAATGTATCGCTTCGCTATAAAAAAGAGTGAAATCGTACCATGTGCAACGATATGGATGGACCTAGAGACTATTATGTAAAGTGAAATAAGTCAGTCAGAGAAAGACAAATACCGTATGATCTCACTTATATGTGGAATCTGAAAAACGGAATGAATGAGCAAAGTAAACAGAAACAGTCTCATAGATACAGAGGAAAAACTGATGGTTGCTAGTTGGGAGGGGGGTGGAGATGAGGGAGAAGGGGAAGGAATTAGACAGCATAAATAGGTAACTACAATATTGCCACAGGGATACAAAAGACAGTTCAGGGAATATAATTAATAATGTTGTAAATATTTTGTGGGGTGTCAGATGATCACATATCTTGTTAGGGAGACCATTTAATGGATGGAGTAGATGCTTGATCACTGCACTGTACACCTGAAGCTGATGTTGTATAATATTGTATGCCAACTGTAATTGAATATATAGATAGTCATGGGATGTGGAGTATACTGTGGAAGGGAGTCAAGAGAATTGTAATAGATATGTATGATATGGGGGGAGTGGGTGGCGAATTGGGGGAGGAAGGTTGTCACTTTGAGGGGTAAAAAGTATAACTATTGCACTGCATTGTATCTAAAATTAATTTTAAAAAAGTTTATTTCACAATAAAATAATTTAAAAAACATGAAGAATAATCTTTCAAACAATTTTAATAAGAAGTAAATGTGTTTTTATTAGCAAATTTATTAAACGTGAATTTTTCTTGGCAGGATGGCTTAGCTAAAAAAAAAAGTGAATTATTCTTATTAAAATTGGACATATAAAGCACATTGAGAAGCTTACTCTTACCCACATCCCTAATCATGTATAACTTAGAAAAACTATTCCTTACAAACTTGTACTATCTTTGGATCATTCATTATGTTTCAGAGTTGCTATGTATATTAAAGTATAATCTTATATATTTTATCTTTAAATATTTAAATTTAATGTCAAAAATCTGGGCACACAAATAGTTATAATTTAAAAGTTCAAGATCTAACATGAATAAAATAGTACTAATATGAGTTTAATTTCTTGCATATGATTTAGTCAGTTAACATAAAATATCTAAATAAAATGTCTTTATGCAATAAACTAAAGAGAAAATGTATTAACACTGATTACTATCACAGGAAGTAAAGATAATTAGAGCCAAATCAATAAAATGCAAACAGAATTATTCAAGTTGTATAGAGTAATTATATTTTTTAAAAAATCCATATCTTTTTAGTACTGGATCTATATGTTTAAAAATCTGCAACAAATATTTTGGTGATAAAATAATCATGGAAAGAATTTTGAAATAATTTTTCTCATGCTTCTCTTTTCTCTTAGAAGGAAGGGATAAGGCTAGCTGATTAATTCATTGTCACTCCAAACATGGTAATTGCTTCCTTATTTCATAGATGGTACTTCTAATAATGTCTTTCCTAGTTTATGCTAGACACTTGTATTTCTTGGATCCTTTTCATTTGAAAAGTACTTTCTGATGATCATCACATTTATTATTTTTGTGAAGGAGCTTATCCTTGGGTCATATACTTTCTCAAAACTATTTACTTAATTTTATTTGTTTTAACCATTAGTAATATCTACCAAGTCTCTTTATTGAAATATGGTTAACTCAGAAAGAAACATTTCAGTCTACAAATCAGTTGGATTCAATTTGCCTACTTGTCCACTTGTGTGTTTCTGTTAAATAACAAATCCCCTTTGCTCTGACCATATCACAACAACAGAGCCAAGAAACAGCAACCTCATGTCTCATCAGGAGATACACACAAATTCTCGTCCATCACCATGCCAACTGTGGACAGGCTTTCTTCACCATGCCTGTTTTTATCTTAATTTGAATAAATATGTCATCATGGGTTTTACACTTTCATTGAATAATGATAGCTAAAGTTTATCTAGGCCTACTAACTCTGGATACTCCAGTAAGCATTGCACTTGCCTTTTATATTTTAATCTTCAAAAGAGTTGTTTACAAGTGGTTATGATTATTATTCCTATTTTAAAGGGACAAAGTTGAGGAAAGGAGTAGTTAAGTATTTCCAAGATGACACAATTCCTAAGTAGATTTGAACCCACATAGTTGGACTTTAGAACATGAATTCCAAAACTCCCATACTGTGGTAAGGACACTGTAGAAAACAGTATGCTGATTTCTATGGGGCTTTAAGAGTAAGTACAAGACCTTTATATGCATATTTCAGATACTACTTTATTTCTGTAGGATTAAAATTTATGTTATTTATCTTTTGTGCTTTTGAAAGTTAAATAAGTATAAAATGGGGGGTAATTCCTGTGGGGTAAATAAAAAAAATAAGTATACTTCTTCAACCGGTTTGTGAAAAATGTATAATTTTTTTTACAGGCCCTATTAGTCTATAAAAAGAAGAATTTCTGAAGTGTAAACAATGATAATTATACATCTTCAGAATTAAAGACTAAATTATGTACAAAAACAAGAATTTACTCTAACCTGTCAAAATGATAAAATGCAACTTTATTTTTTTCCATTATAGAAAGTTTATCAGAGTGTTGTAAAGGTTGACAGAGGTACTAGCATTAAAAGAAGAGATAAGAAATAAACCACTAGAGGAAATACCATTTCACAGACTAAGCAAAATAGTAAGGTGCTTAGCGAAACTTCACTTAAAATAAGAGTATCGATTGAATATCAAATAGAAAAACTTAATACATGGTTATAATCTTACGTGCCATATATGCATTGCAGCATTATCCATGGTGGCCAAGACATGGAAACAACCAAAATAGAATAATTGGCTAAAGAATATGTGGTGCATATACACAATAGAATATTACTCGGCCATAAGAAAAGATGAAATATTGCCATTTGAAACAACATGGATAGATCTTGAGATTATCATGCTAAGCAAAATACATCAGAGAGAAAAAGTTGTGAACCATATGATTTCTCTCATATATGGGATATAAAACTTAAAGCAACAAATGAATAAGACAAAAACTCATAGACATAAACAACAGTTTAATGGTTACCAGAGGGTATGGGGGGAAGGAGACTGGTAGAAGAGGGTAAAGGGGGTCAAATATATGATAATGGAAGGAGAACTGATTCTGGGTGGTAGACACACAATGCAAAATATAGAGATATATTATAGAATTGTGCACTTGAAATTTATATAATTTCACTAACTAATGTCACCCCAATAATTTTAATAAAAATTAAAAACAAATCCAAAGTTGTGTTTATCATCCAAAGTTTCCACATTACATCTAGAATTGTATCTATTTGCATTATAGGTTGAATCTTTATATCTTTTTTTTAAGCACTAAATCACTCTATAGAGGGAGCATTTTAGATCTCGCTTCCCAGAAACTGTCATCAATTTTGGTTCAACTGAATTATTATAATAAAAATTCTCTACACATTTGTACATTTCTTACATTGACAAACTCATGAGATATGCCCCAATATGGGAAAAAACAAAAAATACTAAAAATTGCAAACTTAGTTTAAAACTCAACATATATGCGAGGTGCCAAAAAAATGCATACACATGACTTGTATTCATCTTTTGTTATTGGTATATATGAGCATTACAATTTTAATACAGCTTTTTCCTTTCTTAAAATGTATATACATTTTTCTGACACCCTCTGTAGACACCAATCAGAGTGGCTAAATAAAAAATACTGAAAACACTGAATACTGTTGAGGAAGCAGAGAAATTGAGCCACTATGACATTGTTGTGGGAATGTAAAGTGGTATCACCACTCTGGAAAGAGTTTGGCAGTTTCTTATTAAACTGAACATGCACTCTTGGACATTTATCCCAGAGAAATGAAAATTTATTTTTACACTGAAACTTGTACATAAATGTTCACAGAAGCTTTACTCATAATAGCCAAAAGCTGGAATCGGACCACATGTCCTTCAAGAGTGGAAAAAATAAAATACTCTTTAGAGAATAAAATATGGAAGTTTCAGAGGGAAGAGAAGGGAAAGAGCAGAGAAATATGATAGGAATGTAGGGATTAATGTGCTTTCTGCATATGAAAGACCCTTTAGTTCAAAACTGAGACATTAAAGGTTAGGCATTGTGTACTATCAAGTTGTAAATTCAGGATGAGGAGTCAGGCTCTCAGGAAGGGAGAGAAAGACTCATGTGGAATTTCAGAAGCCTAAGAAAGATAGTAAAGACTTGCTCAGAACATTAGCTACTGAATTTTCTGGAAAAAATGATACATATTAAACAACATTAATGGGAATGAAAGGGACCTAGGGAAGGTTAGAGAACTCCGGTCAAAGTAGAACCAAGGATTTAGAACCATGAGAGATGCAAGAGTGTGGCCATGTCCAGAAATCAAATATCAGAATAGGGTAAATTAGTCAATAATATGGAAAGTGTCAAAGGTAGAATATATATCACTAAAATCCAGGGCAAACATGAAGCTTAGATGTCACATGCTCAAAGCTTAAGGATTAGACCAATGTGGTTGGGACAGCAACTCAGAAACTGAAGTGAGTATGTAGTGTTAGATTACAAAAACTCAAAGTTTAGGGAGAGGCTAATATTTAGGTGGCATTGTGACACAATTTATATATATATATTCATATAATCCACAAAAAAAACAAAAACAAAAACAAAAAAAACTCCACAAAATTAGTGGTTGCCCCATTATGGATGAAAAACAGAGACTAATCAGATAAATAGTCTAAAGCCAAAGAGCTAGTAGGTCATAGAATGAGAATTCTAAGATTTTTCCATTTTCTAAACTTCTGCCATATTTACCAGTCAATTAAATTGTATAACTCAGGGTTTTAGAAAACAAATAAATAGCCTGGGAAATGCATCAAGATTTTGAACCAGATTTTTGCTTTTAGCATCTCCATACAGGAAGATGGTGAGACACACAGGGAGAAGAATATCATGTGACAACAGAAGGCAGCAATCCCAGTGATGTAATTGCAAGCCAAGAAACACCAAAAATTGACATCTGCCACTGGAAGGTAGGAAAAGACAAGGATGAATTCACCTCCATAGATTTTACAGAGAGTATGGTTCTACCTACACCATGTTTTCAGACTTCTAGTTTCCAGAACTGTGAGACAACGAACTTCTGCTGTTTGAAGGCACTTGGTTTGAACTACTTTGCCATTGCATCCCTAGGAAACTAATACATTGTACATCAAAATATATTCATAATTCCATCATTTGTGTCACATTTACAAAATTTCAGAGTCATTGTTATCAAATCTGTCTTTGATATTTTCTAATTCTAGCACCTTCTCTCTCGACAATTTATATTGCATTATTGTTAGGTCTCTCCACTCCATATTGACTTCCTGTTATATACAAATGCACAAGCACGTACCTAAGTCTACACAAATACAAACACATGCACACACATACAGAATTCCAGTATGCTATCACAAGGTCAGGACACGGACAGCTTGAATTATTAAATACTGAGAGTTCCTCCATTCAATAATACAAAATTATATATACATTTCTAAGAATAAGTGTAAACACAACACTAAACATATATTTCGTACTGAACCTGACAAGGTAATTTGTGGCAAATGCAGAAGTTAGGGTCTTTCGGTGCCACAGGCACATAATCAGGGACTTTATTTTGAACTTATCAGACTTTTGCATTGTATTAGACCTATTGTTAGACACTGTTTTATAACTGATAAAATGCCAGATAAACCTACCTGCAGCATGTCTGGAAACATTGGTGTGCGTAATTCTCCCTTATTTGTCTTCAGAGCTTGCTTAAGGTATTTCTTTCTACTTCCCAAAATCAGTTACCAAAATAAATAAAATAATCCAATGTATTATCAAATCCTGTTGGCTCAACCCTCAAACTGTATCCAGAATCTGACCACTTCTCAAGCCTTCTCTGCAGACACGGGGACTGAGCCCTGTCCACTTCTGATCTTGACTAGTGCACTGGAGCCTAACACACTCCCTGCCTACATGTCTGCCCACAACCGCCACTAATCAATTCTCATTAGTGTAGCCGGGGTGATCACACAGCTTATGTCACTTTTCTGCCCAAACCCCTGGAATCAATTTCTGTTTCTTTCAGAATACAAGACACACCCTTAAAATGGCCTAAAATTTTTGAACTCAAATTTTGTTTCTTTTAGCCTATTATCTATTTGACTTCAATCTCTGTGAGTCTACCTTTTGCTTATCTGCTGCACCCCAGTGACTTCCCTCATGTCCTCAGAAAAGGTCAAACACACACCCACCTAACACAGCCTTGGTTATTTGCTCTTTGTGGGACAGGTTCCCTCCCAGTATCTACACAGTTCTCATTTCCTTCAAATTGGCTTCCTCAGAGACCAAACCTGATCACACTGTTGTTTCTCATCCATCAACCCAGAACCTGTGACACCCCCCACATATACATATATATATATATATATATATATATATATATATATATATACACTCTATGTGTATATTAGAACTATACTATACACTTTATTTTTTATATATATATATATATATATATATATATATATATATAAAACAGGTTATGTAGAAATACAGGATTATTAAACTTAGTGTTTCCTATCTGTCTCCCTCTACTAGAACTTAAGCTCTAAGAGGGCAGGAATCATCTGTTTTGTTTAATAGTATATCACTCACCCCATAAATAGAGACCAGGACATGGTGTATCCTCAGTAAAATGTGTTGCTAAGCAAAACATGGTTATTAAGAAAGAACATATGTTATGCTAATCTGTTACACTTAGATGATAACACTGTCAAGCAGTTTGAGTACTATCTTAATTATTGACATTAAATAGCATCTCAAAATATTCAGTAGAATGATGTTCATAAAAGTGACACCTCATCACACTGAACTGCATGTTTCAAATATAAATAGATTTGGTAGTCGATAGAAATATTTTCTTATTCACTTCCTATGTACAAGTGACTGATGATAATAAATAAAATTGAGAAAAACTATCCCTGTGGATTGGCAAGTCATTCCCCATATTAGCAGAATTAGATACAATGGCCCTACCCATGGGCCAAAGACTACAAGCCTTAGGATTAAAAGTTTCCATTTAGAGATTAAATAAATATTAACTTACATTTTATTTTGAATATTTAATGCTCTATTTTGCAATTTTATCTAGTTAGTTCTTAGAGAATTTATATTAGTGTAAGGTATAGGGGAAGAGTTTTTAAAATAATAGAATGCATCAACACAATTTAATAAATATTAAAATCTTTATCACTTCCATTTTATGCAATTTTATATTTACCATGCATATCTGGACTTTCTATTATATGTTCCTTTATATGCCTCCTTGTAATATCATAATATTTTATCATAATTTATTTTAATATATTACATGAACATATAAGCTCCCCTACTGCCATTCATATTCAAAATTTCCCTGGCTATTCTCTTTCACTTTAAAATGACTTAATCAAGTTCTAAATATTATTACATTTTAACTTGCTTGAAATTGCTTTATATTTGTTAAATGTAGTATTTATGTACTATTAAGGGATCACAAATCTGAGACCTCAAATAAGGATACCTTTATGTATTTTTATGGTTATTCAGTAAACTTTACCTTTTGAACTTTGTTCTGTATAGTTTTAAGCAGCAGTAGTTTGTATTTTTGGTTAATTAGTTTTCCCATTAGATTTTCTAAATGCTATGTAAGAAATATGTGCATATGTGTACATAAAACATTTTGACTTCCTTATGAGTTTAATGGAACTACCTCTTCTGTTTCAACTTTAAGATTCACACTGAATATTGTTGTGAACTATTTATATTTTGTTTTTTGTTTTTTAAATAATAAATATTAAAAAGTTGGATATAATGTATATCCCTTAAGAAAAAAAAAATACTTTCAGTAAACTATAAATTGTTGATATCTTTTTACCTTATTTGTGGTAAGTTATGGCATTAAATACGTTAGTTTGCCTCATCCTTTTATTCCTGGTGAAAATATCTGTTTGTCATTTACTAGGATTTTATTATTATATTGGATTATAGTTTAATTTAGAATTTTACAACTATAAATGGAATTGAACTCATACAAAATTTTCATTTTGTACTATTTTTGTTATCCATTGCTGTTAGAGAATGTTTGAATCAGGAAGCTCTGGTTGCTCTCTTATATCCTCCCCAAAAACTGGTACCAAAAAAGAGTCATACTGCTATAGGAAAATAATAACTTTTTTCTCTTAAATGTCTTGCTTCATGAGTTAAACCAAACCACAAAGGCTGGTTTGGTTTAAGGGATGTCTAAGAAAGATAATTTATTAAAATTTTTAAATTAAATTTATTGGGGTGACATTGGTTATTAAAACTATCTAGATTTCAAGTGTACAACTCAATAATATATCATCTATATAGTGCATTGTGTGTTGACCACCCAAAGTCAATTCTCCTTCCATCACCATATAGCCAATTCCTTTTATCCTCATCTATCACCTTCCCTCCCTCCTTACCCTCTGGTACCCACTAAGCTGTTGTTTGTGTTTATGAGTTTTTGTTTGTCTTGTTTGTTTGTTGCTTCTGGGTATCTACCCCCCCAAAAATTTGAAAATATTTATCTGTAAAGATACATATACTCCTATGTTCATTGCAGCATTATTCATCTTGGCCAAGACATGGAAACAACCAAAGCATTCTTCAATAGATGATTGAATAAAGATGTGATATGTATGTACAATGGACTATTACTCAGCAATAAGAACAGATGAAATACTGCTATTTGCAACAACATGGATGGAGCTCGAGATTATCATGAAAATAGTCGAGAAAAATATGATTTCACTTATATGTGGGATATAAAACTGAAAGCAACAAATGAACAAGAGAAAGAATTTTGATCTAATTGAATAGGGCTATCACTATAGTACAGAACCAGCAATCATATAGTTCAAAATTACACAAAACTTTAAGAAACATGATAGAGATAGCTCCATGATGCCTCACTTTGTTGATTACAAAAGGTTGCTTGGATTGCCATTTTTTTCTCAGCAACCCAACACAACATAAAGAATCCACCAGAACAAGGAAGCTCAGAATTATTGGCTTTCTATATTTTATACATTTTTAGTATGGAAGTAGCATGTAGGGTGGAAACAATAGTACCTAATGGTTCACTTTAGAAATATACAAGGGGATTCTTAATTATACACATGTTTTAGATTCTGGTATTGTCACGGAAACTAATTAAGGTTTGGCCTACGATGCCTTTTCTTTACACAAAGAGATTAGACCAAATGTGTTTTTAAAGATCATTTCCAGCTACTGAATAGTTTGGCCAATGGGAAGCACCAGTAGAAGACCAGGAAATTCGAGGAAGGTGAGATTAGGTGTATATCTCCTGGTCTCCTGGTTGGTTTGCCTTGGATTGCCTGAATCATCTTCCTAAAGTCTATAACTTCTGTAAACTGACCGCTTTCCTCCTTAGGCTCTGGCTTTTGTTAACTGCTCTTTTCTTTGCCCCTTTAGGCCTACGGGTAATAAAGACATTCCTTTGTTACCAGTCTCTTCAAAACCATAGAAACTCTGTTTTCCTTAATGTTTACCCATGTGTTTGCAATATAATTTCTCTAAAAAACTCTCCCCAAATATTCATTTGGAGTGTGCTATCTATTCCCTGATTTGGCCCTGACTAACACAGTGGGTGAACATATTGGTAAAATAAAACAAGTACCTTATAAATTATTACTGATTAACATATCTAAAATGATTAGAAAGGGAAGTGAAACTGGGAGGAGACTGGAAGAACTGGAGGAGGTCAAAATCATCAGTGTTTGTAGTTGCAGTGAGGGGTTGAGGAAAATGGAATGTGACAAAGTTTTGTTCATAAAGGGCAAACTCAGGATTTGATTTCTTGGAAATGCAGAATTTGTGTCCTGATTATTTCCAAGGGGTGACTACAGTGCAAACTGTATGAAAGTAGAAGTTGTACTCAGCTACATTTACTAAGAACCTTATATGTGACGAGTGATATATTGCAGATGAGTCTTACTGGTTATAGAAAATGCTATCTTGCAAAAGGACAAGGAGAATACTTCATTTAAATTTGTAATTAAACTTATCATGTAGTTTTTAAAACTTTGTAAAGAAAATCATATCATATTGAACACACCAAATATAATAATTTGATCTTTTATATTACTGAGTGGCCAGCCATGAATTACAAACCTAAAAACTTATAAGATTGATATTATGTTTCTTCTGAAGCATAAACATACAACTACACTGTACACATGCAAAACCAATATTTATTTATTTATTTATTTATTTATTTATTTATTTATTTATTTATTTATTTATCGGAGACATCCTGCCACCTGTTGGCACCTCAGCGGCAGCTCAGCTCAGTCTGGGAATCGAATTGCTGTTGCCCAAAGCTCAACTCACACTCTTGAGTGAGCTCTTAACCATCTGAGCCACTCAGCCAGCATCAAAACCAATTTCTTATTTAATGAAAATTAACTTCACTGCCATAATTACACTTGAATTCCATAAGCTAGAACTTCTTTAAATAATGGAAAAAAATCCTCTCTGCTAACTACAATTCATTAAAATTTTTTAAAAGAAATTTGTATGCTTCTAATTTGATAGTAATTGCAAGGGTAGAGGACATTAGTAACTTCTAAAGTGCTTTAAAGTAGGAACAGTTATCTAAGAAAAGTGGCTCTTCATTAATTATTTCAAGATTCTGAATTCAAATTCACACATGGGCTATTATCTTGTTTCAATATTTATGCAGTATTTTTGTTAAATAAAGAACACATTTAATTTACATTCCTTACAATGGAAGTATCTCAACTTTGCGTTAAGAAATTATAAACCACATTATGTAGGATTGGAAAACCCAATAAAGTTCCCTTGATTTCTTCATCTTTCCAGTTTAAGAAAGAAAGAAAGAAAGAAAGAAAGAAAGAAAGAAAGAAAGAAAGAAAGAAAGAAAGAAAGAAAGAAAGAAAAGAAAAGAAAGAAAGAAAATACCAGCACTGAAGAAAATGTTAGAAAGTGTATGTTATATTGTGTTCAACCTGACAAAGATGCTATTTCAAGAAATGAGAATAATAAAAGTTATTCCTAAACTTTGAAAGATCCATTGTAATGAATTGAACTAGTTCAGTTTCTGATTGCTTGCCAGCAGTGTAGCTGTCTTGCACATACTCCTCTATTGATCTGGTAGCCTTTGTGGCAGCACATAAAGAATAACCATCTGTGTCAGGTACAACAGCAGGTGCCATCTCCATTGACTGGCGGCTGCCCTGATTACAAAGAGGCTGTTTAGAGCACCTGGTGACCACAACAGGCTCTTTCTTTCCTGTAGAAAAGAAAGTCATTTCTAAAAGTTTACTGAATTGAAACTGAGAAACTCACCAGAAATCATCAGCTGATGAGGTGCTGGAATGGACTCCAGTGTAGACAAAGTAAGAGATGAGGTGATGGGAAGCCTATGGCCTACAATAGAAAATTCCCAATCATGCACACTGGGCTGAAGTTCCCATTTGGACCATGCTGAAGAAGCTCTGAACTCTTCTTTTAAATCAGATGGTAAAGTCAGATCATCTGTATAATATGTCCAATCTGCCATATGTACAGCCGTGGGGAAAGAGGTCTGTGCTGAAAGTGATTGAGTTGCTGAAATGGTATAACATGCAACATTAGAGATTACTTCTGAAAAATCAGATATTGAGCATATGTACAATGGCAAGTTGTTTTCAAGATCATTTGCACTTATAGTTTTCAGATGACTTTGTAAGTCTAATTCAAAATCCAAAGAACTATAACTTGTGTGAAGTTTGAACTGTTTATGAGATCCTTTATTCTTTCACATGCCCAATAAATTATCTTGATTCAGTACCTCAGTAGGACTTATAGTTATACCATATCATCTTATAGTCAATATTTTAAAAATATTTTCTGATATTAACAGATTATCAGTAGTCAGCTCTGATGTTAAATCATAATTCATCCAGTATAAAGAGACACTTTGTGAAGGGACAATAGATAAAAACGTCTTATCCAAACATAAATTAACATCCGAATTACTTGATAGGGAAATGGATTCTTCCAAGGATGAGGATAACATTCTTCTTTTCATATTCTTTTTAGAAGGAAATAAAGATGACAGTTCTGTGAATGCCACTGATGGCGTTATTTCAGTAACAGGAGAAAACGAACACCCAGAAGTGATCATTTGAGTTCTCATTAGTGCATACCAGCTGGCTAATATTGCTGAGTTCATCCAGAATGTTGTATAAAAGTGGGACTGTTTTCTGTGCAAAACTTGATCTGAGAATTTATGAGAGGATTTTATTTTAGTCATAGAACATGTTGCACATGTTTGGCTTAATTCACTAAAAGAATCAGCAGTTTGTAATTTGATGTTTGTGAGTCTCTGGTTGTTCAATGCTTCAGTAATAACCTGATATTCACTGGGAATAGGGGCTTGTGTAGGGAATCTTTGCAGAGTTGATGAGTTTAAGATGGCTACCTGTTTAGATATAATTATTTTAGCAGGAGAAATGGGAGACATTGAGCTCAGCAATCTTCAGTACTTTCTTCTTGGAATAAAAAAAAAAACAGCTGAATATTCTTCAGTATCCTCTTGAGTCCCCCTAGAGACAATTGGAGGTGCACTTGTGGAAGCTGTTGTGAGAAAGAATCCACGGAAGAGTAACAAGTGCCTGTTTAATTCAGTATCAGCCCCTGGATTGAGACTAATTGATGAACTCATTATGGTAGTGGATAAGGCAACAGAATGATCATTCTCAGGTAATAAAGACTGTGCAGGAAAAATAAAATCTGTCATGAAGGAGGAGATACTAAATGAGGTCCTGTCTCCCCTACTGAGGAAAAAGGAGCATTTTGTGACCACTGATGTTTGGATAGGCATATATGATACAGATGTTTTGCCCCAGACAATTTGTGTTGGGCCATGAACACCAAAATTCAGAAATCGAGAAGAGGAAACATCTGTGAAAGAAGTACGACTGTCTTTTGCTGAAAGCTCTCTAGTAGAAATTAGTTCTTTAAGTAAATAGCTTTCAAAGTATATGCCAGTATTTCACAATGACAAACCAGCAGTTGGGAGAACACTATGCTTGAAAATGTCTGTCTGTTTTAGACCTTCAGTGAAGGAAAAGCAAAAACAAACAAACAAACAAACAAACAAACAAACAAAAGAACTAAAAGTGAACTTTGACCCTGAGCTGACTCTTCAGCCAATTACACTGCCAGTTGACACCCACCCATTATATGCAGCTAAATATGACTGTAAATCACATTTCATATACAAGTATATGAGAAAGTTTAGGGACTATATAAACTGCATAAATGCAGTAACTCCTATTATTCACACTACATGGGAGATCCAAAAGCAGAACAAATGGTGTTAGGCAGAATGAACATATTTCAAACTAAATGACTCCTTTGAATTGTAAAACATGAACATTTACAACTCTTTGTCAATGAGAATAAATGAATAGTTGACCTATTGGGTTAGAAATGTTAGAAATATCATTTTATTTTCTAAATAGGCAAATGATTCTTTATATTAGATAACATTATATTTCAACTTAATATTTTGAAAGAACAGAAATTATATAGACAAAAATAGACCGGTCTACCTTTCTGTTTATAATATCCAATAGCCTTCAAAAATGTTTTTCTTAAACAATGAATACCTTTTTAAGAGCTATAATTCTCACTCTGATTATTCTGAGTGACACTGAATATAGGGAGAGTGAATTTGGAACTTAACATATGATGTGCTATTTAAAATATGGCATCTACTGATTTAGTTAAATAAGACGTACCAAAACATACTTAAATTTTCGGACTGGCCGAGTGGTGTGGTGGTTAAGCATTGGCTTGGGAAGCCAGTGGCCCCGGTTTGGTCACACATGTGAGGGCCAGTGACACTGCCCTAAAAAAAAAGCCAAAAAACAAAAAACTTAAATTTTCAAAATACTTCATAATGAGGGAAAAAAAAAGTACAAACAGTTGTTTTTAAAAAAAGGAGTGTTTTTTCAATAAGTTGACAGTAATATAAACTTACATATAATAATTCAGAGGATTGTAAATAAAGACATAATGAATCAAGTATTATAAAACCCTCTTAAATAAGTTTTATTGACAGTTAACACAAAATGATCTGGAATTGGGGGTCTAGTTATCTATCAAAACTTACATTTCAGAGTAAATAATAGTAATGAACTTTTTTGCACTGTTCCAGAAAAAGTATTTATTAGCAAAGTGCATCAATATTCTCAAAACCAAACTTAAAATGTGACACATAACCAACAAGAATTCTAAGACAATTTTATACCTCTGATATATCAAGTATTTTAGAAAAATAAAGATTGAAATGTCAGAAAATATCTTTCAATATACAGCTTTTTCAAATTCAAACTTCTCCATACCTTAATCTCAAGTACTTACCTTGATCAATTGAATAAGTATTCATTATGGTCCATAGTCTTGTAGCTCTTGCAGATGGAAAGCTATTGATTGAAGTCTCAGAAGTAGACACCTTATATGTTTGTGTAGAAATGGCATCTGTTCTTTGAGAGATAGGAGGTAGACAGCTAATTTTCCTTATTTCATCACTACAAAGAAGCCCAACAGAGCATGTCTACAAACAAGAATCACCATAATTAAACTCAGTTTCTTTGTCTCTAAGAGAGAACTTTTTAAGTTAGTTTTGAGGCCCATTTGCATTTTCATAGTAATATTAAATCACTCAAATCGTCTTATTTTGCTTGAAAATAAAACCTCTACATAAAATTTACCTATATGTCAAAATTAATTCAATCTTTCAAATTTGGATATGCTCAATTAAATGCTTAAATTCAGTCCTGATTCCTTTAAGTCAAAATACTACATTACATTTGCCTTGCGAATATTATTTTTCCAGCAAAGAATTTCTACTGTATGGTAGTGAATATGGATCTAAAAGCTCCATTAAAAGTATAAACTTTTCTACTCTAAATGTCGTATTTATTTGTAAGCTAATATAAAAGGCAGTATCTACAACAGATAATTTGAAAACATTTTCTTGGGATGTTCATATCATTTTAATTTGTATTGGCTTACAGAGCAGTGTTCCTTATATGTTTTAGTTTGATGTGAATAACCTATTTCTGCCATATACTTATAAAATAATTTCCACTTAAAGAAATTGTTTTTAGCTTATAGGAAAGAGAATTGTGATGCAAGCATAAATAAGTACAAATGAATCAGGGGATTCTCCTTTAAATGTAGAATTAAAAATAAGTTATACTATTTGAAGCATTTTGAACTTTAAGGAAATGCAATTCAAATAGTATTTTAAAATACGAATCCATGAATTTTCTAAAACTGAAGACATATTCAATAGGCTTCACTGTTCTGGTATTTGTCCAAGATTGTATCTAATTTGCACAAAATATAAATTTTGATTTAGATATTCTTTGTTTTGTTTTTTTTCACAGTTATATTCTGTATTCACTTTCCACTCATACCTGTATGTATTTATAAAGGTCAGAGGATTCTTGATGTTACATAACTGCTTTAAAAATCTAACATGTAGAAAAATAATAAAAAGTGAAACTAGAAGTGATAGAAAAAGTAGCAAGACAAAAATATGTATTATGATTCCAAACATTTAAGACTGCAGAGGTCCAGCCTCCGAGGAGTCCAGCGGTTCCCTCGGGTGGGACGGAGTCGGCGAGGAAACAAAGAAAAGAAAGGGAAAGAGAGAAGGAGAGCAGAGTCACCGGAAAGAGTTTCTCAGGAGTGTCACCCTTTAATGCAATAACATGTCCGTTTTATAGGGACTCAGTATGTGGGTTTGGTGGTTTGTAGTTCCCAGGATTTTCACAGTCTTTTCTCCTCTGCAATTGCTCTCTCCAGGGTGTACTGTGATTTACTCTTCCATTAAAGGATTACCTTGTCTTTATTATGATAATTACCATGAAACCCAGACTTAGTTTCTGTATATCACCTAAAGAATGTTTATCATGACTATCTTATGTTAAAGATTGACATATTTTTACATATTGCCTAAAGAATGTTTACTATAGCTATCTTGACTATCTAGAATAGCAGTTAAACACAATCATAAAACACAGTATACTTGAGCTATACTAAAAGACTAGGAGTGGCTGTGTTTAGGGTAAAAGCATCTAAAATCTATTCATATGTAAATACAATACCTAGCAATCAAAAGGGTCTCAACCTCTCTTATCCTACTGAGGGCTCCATCTGTTTCTCAGTCAAAGCTTCAGTATCAGTTGCTCCAACAAGGCACTGGGCAAAGGAATTCGCACAAGGCTAATTAACAAACCCATGGTCAGGGGCTGTCTTTGAGCTGCCTCTTGAGACCCAGAACTCTCATGGCCTGAAGACTTTTAATCTTCAAGGAGACTATTCACAGCAGGGCCCTTAGGCAAGTGCATCAGCTTCTCACAGGCCTGAGTTTTCTGGCCCGAGTTTGTCAGAGGTCTGTGCCTCAGTTTCCAAGGGGCTTGAGTCCCCAATATCTCAGTTCGGGGGTCCCCCATGGAACTACCGCCTGGCTTGGGTTGTCTCCCGTCTTTTAGGAGATCTTACCCGTCTTTGGCTGCGTAGTTAGCTCATTGGGGTATCACAGGAACTTGCCACAAATGCAGTGAATATATTGTCTCCTATAGGAGGAAAGGCACATGGGTTCATAGAGGCAGGAGACATTACATGACCAACCATAAGGCAGCACCCCTAATATCCAGTACTGAGCAGGGCAATGTGGCCTTGTCAGACACTGGGGGGCTGTCAGCTTCCCACATAAGACCAAGAGATTTGTCCTCTTCTACACTCAAGGGTAAGTAGCAAGCCCTAAGACTTGACCGATTAATGAAAACACATAAAACAAGGACAGAGATCAGAATGCCAGTATACTAGTTTATAGTGAAAAGGTAGGTGCTATACAGCTCATAAATATTTGCATGTCATGGTCAGCATTTTCCAATTGAATCACAATCAGAAGGCACAATTAGCTACCTTGAGAACTCATCACCAAAGGGTTGAGGGATCCTCAAAACCCCCATGGTCAAACAGGTTCTGTCCTCAGCATGGAAGCACAAGAACCACAGGTTTTTTTGATGTTCATTAGACCAGAACATGTGAAACTAGGTCATTTGAATCCTTAATGACATCACACTAAGATATTGCCATAAGAATGGAACACTTGATGTACCTAGATTAAAGCTATCTACGTTTACACAACTTTACATTGGCACTGCCAGCATTTGTCTCTATGATTCTGATATGTTCTCTAATAATGTCCACTATTATATTGTTCTATATGTTAATAGATTCATTTCTCCAGGTGACATTTAGGTCTAGCAGCCAGGAAGTCATACTGTTTTCTTTCCTGTGTTGCTTTCCTAGGCTCACATCCATCAAGTGCTTTTCTCAGAGTTTAACTTTCAAAGGAGAATTTTTTCCAATCTTTAGCTTGATAAAAAACAAAGAAACAAACAAACACCTTGCTATATTCCCAGGTACTAGCAACTCAAATCATGATTTTTTTTTTTTTAAAGATTTTATTGGGGCATTGGGGGAGGGGAAGAGCATTGGGGAACTGGGGGAGGGGAACAAACAAGTCGTGTCCTTTTGTTCTTCAGTCTAGTTGTGGAGGACATTGCTTCACTGTCCCATGTTGGTATCATCATTGCGCTCTTCTCTGGTGAGACAGATCAGTCGCTGGCCTCTGGACGGCTGCTCACAATGGGTCTTGGTAGCTGACACCAGCTACCAGCCTCTCACACTGGCTGCTGCCACTCACTATAGCCTATGGCAGCCCACTGCTGCAGAGGCTGTAGCTATGCCATCCTGGGGACTCACAGCAGCCCAGCTCCAGGTGGAGCTGTTGTTCACCATCTTAGCTGTAGAGGGCAGTGTCACTGGCCCTTATGTGGGATACAAACTTGAGCGGCCGGTGTTCCAAGCCAACTCTTAATCAATGCACCACTCGGCCGGCCCCCCAAATCATGATGTTGTTTTAAAATTAAATGTCTTTCCAAATAGATTTTATTTAAACTTTCGCGCGCTCTCTCTCTCTCTCTCTCTCTCTCTCTCTCTCTCTCTCTCTCTCTCTCCATATATATATATATATATATATATATATATATATATGCAATTTATTTTAGACGAGCTCCTATATTTTCCCTCAGTTAAATTTTGGACTGGCAAAGCTTACTAATTTCCTCTTCCTCTTAGACCACATGTCTCAGTCACTCTTCTGCTTATGTATAACCATGTGACTTAATTCTAAGCAATGAAATGTGAATGCTCATGAAGTATGCTACTTTCCAATTGATCTAAAAGAATCTGCTATGTGTGAATCTCCAGCCTCTTCTCCTACGTGGTGACTCCTGAAAACACATGTAAAGATAGTGCAAACAGTGTCATTGATGAGGGTCTAATATCCAAAATATATAAGGAACTCATACAGCTCAACAACAAAAAGACAAACCATCTGAATTTAAAGAATGGGCAGAGGAAATGAACAGGAGTTCCCAACAAGACATAGAAACAGCCAACAGATATATGAAAAAATGTTCAGCTTCACTAGCTATTAGGGAAATACAAATCAAAACCACAATGAGATACCACCTCATACCCATTAGAATGACTATTATCAACAAGGCAAGGTCCGGCCAAGTGGCGCGGTGGTTAAGCACTGGCTTGGGAAGCCAGCAGCCCAGGTTTGGGTCCCACATATGAGGGCCAGTGATACTACCCTCAAAAAAAAAAAAAAGAGCAAGACAAATAATAACAAGTTGTGGGGAGAAAAAAATCCTCATACACTTTTGGTGGGAATGTAAACTGGTGCAGCCACTATGGAAGGCAATGTGGAGGTTCTTCAAAAACCTTAAGAATAGAATTAGCATATGACCCAGCAATCCCTCTCCTAGGAACTTACCCCAAAACTCTGAAAACATTTATATGTAAAGATATATGTACTCCAATGTTCCCTGCAGTATTATTTACAGTGGCCAAGACATGGAAACAACCAAAGTATCCTTTGACAGATGATTGAATAAAGAAGATATGTTATATATACACAAACCGTAACAATGGAATACTACTTTCCCATAAGAAAAGATGAAATACTACCATTTATGATAACCTGGATGCATCCTGAGATTATTATGCTAAGTGAAATAAGTCAGACAGAAAAAGTCAAGAACAATATGACTTCACTCATATGTGAAATGTAAAACTAAAGGCAACAAAGGAACATCACAAGCAAATAAACAAAAACTCAGATGCAGACAATAGTGTAGTGGTTACCAGAGGGCAAGTGGGAAAGAGGGATGGTAGGAGAGGGTAATGGGGATCAAATATACAGTGGTAGAAGGAAAACTGACTCTGGCCACTGATGCATAATGCAGTATATAGGTGATATATTGTAGAATCGTACATTTGAAACCCATGTAGTTTTGCTGACCATTGTTACTCCAATAAATTTTAATTTAAAAAATTCAAAAAAAGGTTTCAAAAACAAAAACCAAAAATAATTATAAAAATAAAAAGTACAATATATTAGCAGATTTGATTTAAAAAAACAAAAACTAGGGAGCTGTAATGAGGAAGCAGCCCAGGTCCCTAAATCTCTATTTGAAGGAGAATATCTGAAATCAGAAACAGTCACTTGGACTTTGTGAGAATTTTGAGTCTACTAAAATTTTGGAGGTTATTGATATAGCAACTAGCATTGCCCTAATATATCAATCTTTGCCTCACCTGATCTTTCTGATCATATTCTTTGTTAGCTGTAAGAAAATTGAACCAAAACCAAACACCTCATAAATGGTTGGACATTTCTTTTCCATAACTGCTTGATTACACTGAAAGATATAGGCATTTCAAATAGTGAGCTTTGCTTTAATTCAGTAAACCTTTAATTTTGTATATGTCCACTTCATTTCATAGTTACAATAGTTTACTTATTTTGCCAGTACATCTCTCATTCACTCATTCATTTATCTGTCAAATATTTAGTGCCAACCATGAATAGCATAATGACTCACTCACTGATATTTACTGAAACTAAGTATGTACCAAGATGATGATAGTTGTTTCTACAAAACTTCATAACATTAAAAAAAAGAAGAAAAAAAAACAAACTTTCTTTCTGAATCTATATTTGAGGAAAACATGCAAATAAAATCTTTCAAATCTAAGCTGTATGAGAATGTGGTCATCCACTTTACTTGGACATTGTATAGCCCTTTATGCTTTGCTCAACAAATATTTATTCATCAATTTCTAAGTGCCAGTGACTATTGTAAGTGTTGGGAATGAGCTAGTCAACAAGATAGGCAAAGTTTCTATAATATCATCCCATAGCTTGTATTTTAGTAAAGGATTCAGAATTTATTAATTAATACCAGTTAGTTATAAGTGGCTTAAAGACATAATATTGCAGGATAAATAAGGAAAAACAAAGAAGGCATGTATTGGAGGAAATGGTAAGGGAAGTCTTCTCTGATCATGGATGTGAATTAATGTGAATATCTGAAGAAAGTGCATTCAAGGCAAACAGAATGAGGGTACAAAAGCACTGAGACAGAAACATGCTTTGTGGGTTTGAACAACAGCAAGATGGGCAGTGTGGATAAAGAGAATAAGGGAGGGCCATCAGGGGATAGAAGCGAGGTAACAGACATGGCCAAGAACAAGATCACATAGGATGGTTTGCTTATTTATTTGTTTGTTGTTGAATTTGTAGTCAATTCTGAGAATGATGGGAAGCCCTTGCATATTTTATATTTAGAATACAAAAATGATATGGTTTCAATTATATTATGAAAAGATTATGTTAATGCAATGTATGTAATATATGCTTAAAGAAGTTTGGAGTGGGAAAAAGAATGGAACCTGGAAGCTAGCAGTAGTCTAAGCAAGAGATAAAATATAGATTAGCCTGGAGTAAACATGATGGATATAGTGAATAAAGGTTAATTTTGGGATATATTTGGAAGACAGAGTCTATAATATATGCTAATACACTAGATATTTGGAGTAAAAAAAAAAATAAAAGTTTAATGATTCCTAGGTTTTGTTTCTATTAATGAGTAGTAGAGCCACTTACTAATGTCAAGAACACTGGGGAAGACCAGGTATAGAGATTGGCAATAGATTAAGGTTGCTCTTTAAATACTTTAAATTTGAGAAGCTTTTTAGTCATCCAGATATGGATGCAGAGTGAGAGTCTCTCAAGTGGCAAAATTAGTCTTAAATCATTTCAATTAAGTAGGAGAGAATAATGTAAATGAAACCAGTGTAATTTCATAGCCTTTCTAATTCCATAGAGCTAGAAAAAGGCAGAGCCAGGGTTCATAGGTAGGCAGTGAGGCCCCAGAACCACACACATAAAATCACTACACTATGTTTTTGCTTCCTGTTACATCGTCAACATTTGCTATAAACAGTTCTGCCCTACAGTTGATTATTTTAGATACTAAAATTAAAACATTCTTCTACTTTAACTGCATATTTAATAAACATCACTATCAATTAAATGTAATGATCCCCAACAATGTGTTAAGATTTAGGCAAAACAGTGTTTATTATTGAAATGAGTTTACAACCCAGTGGATTATTATTTTTTATTCTATTAATAGTAATATTTGAGGATGTAATGTTCTTCATCCTTATTTTCTACTTGAAACGATGAGTATGTAATATAGCAAAAGAAAAACCTAGTGGGCACAATCAGTTATATATCAATTTAATTCTATGGTTTAATCTACTTTCCTCAGAACCAGAGGGCTATATTTACTCCTTAAAGTTTACATAAATCATGGACACCTTGAATTTTTCTGCACTATCAAAATATGCATTAATAATTTTTTGTTTTTATGTAGAAAACAGTCTATGTAACTTTTAAAGACCATTGCAAATGAAAACAGGAAGCCCTTTGTTGAAAAATGGCTAAATATTAAAGTCAGTGGCAGCAGAATATTAGGCCAAGTGTGTGCATGGGTGTTTGGTGGGGGAGGGGGTCTTCTGTGGCAGGGTTGTATGTTACTCATAGGTCACACATCCATGATGTCAGCCTGTTTATACATACTGCTTTTGCCAGATTATATAGCACTAGATTTATCCACTTGTAGCTTGATGCTCTTTGTAAATTTGCTCAGGGTAATAGTTGCCTTCTTAAAATGAAATATCATTCTGACAATTAGAAGAAGCAGTTCAAAGGACTGGTATACTAAATTCACAGCATGGTGCTCCTTGCAGAATTATAAAGGAAATATCAGGCAGAGGAACCAAGATAAAGAAATCAAGCAAATCAGCTTAGTTACCCCATTGATTACAGTTCTAAGAAGCAATAAACTCTTCTCAGTTTCCTAGAGAGTGAAACTTTTAATTTATGCTAATTGAAATTATTATGTTTCATAGGAAAGGTTCACCATACTAAAGTTCTATTTAAATAAGCTCTGCTTTTTGGAAAACCCTTGCATCATTTACATAATTTCTAATTCTATAAAAATTTCACTACATAAACATAACTAAATAAAATTCTCAGGTCACAAGTTACAAATCACCATCTAATCACAAGACCAATAACTGGATAGTTTACACCTAGTTAGTATACTTCTCCATTAACTTTTTGGTGAGATAAGGGGAAGACAATTACAAATTGTAACTTTATTCCCAGCATGTCTGCAGTAGGCAAGATTATAAATTCTAAGGCCCTCCAGGTTTCCTGCCTACTCCAAAGCTCCACTCCCCACCCCACTACCTACCAGTGTATAGGCCCTGCATAATACGTGATGAATTTTACCCTGTGATTAGGTTAGGTAATGTTACTTGGTACAGTTGACCCTAAGAAAGGGAGATCACATAAGCCCTTTACAATTTTTTTTTTTTTTTTGAGGGTAGTATCACTGGCCCTCATATGTGGGACCTGAACCGGGGCTGCTGGCTTCCCAAGCCAGGGCTTAACCACTGCGCCACTCGACCGGCCCACATAAGCCCTTTAAAAGCAGAGTTTTTTTTCTGACTGTTTACAGAGGAGGAAGCCAGAGATTTGAAATATAAAAAGGATTTGAGCCCTGTTGCTGGTTTAAATAAAAGCCATATGACAAGAAACTCAGATGACCTCTCAGAGTTGAGAGCAGTCCCAGCTATACCCAGTAGGGCAACAGGGAATTCAAACCTACAGCCACCCAAAGCTAACCATTCAAATGAGTTCTGCCAATCACAGAAACAAGCTCCCCCTGTCTCTGCAGTATTGAGTCTAGCTGACACATGGGCCTGAGCAGAGAAGACATCCATGCCATGCCTGACTTCTGACTTATATAACTATTAGTGAATACTTGAGTATTGTTTTAAGCTGCTAAATTTGTAGTAATTTGTCCTGCAGCCATAGAAATAATACACTGTCCCACCAATCTCAACAATTGTAAATATCAGAAAACTGGGCCCTATCCAGTTCCAGAGAAAATGCTAATCATAAAAGGCAGTATATTAAGAATCCTATCACCAAGAGGTGGTAGGGCCTATAATTTTTTTTAGTCTCTCCTAGACCATTGTATCCTCAGATCCATTCCTCTCCAATCCCCTGCCCTGCTTTGCATCATGTTGTAGGAGACCTGACTGACCCTGCAGGCTGCATTTTGTGGTTTCCACATCAGCTGGCTCCCACCAGAGGAGGCACTAGGATTACAGTGGAGAGTGGCAGGATGGCAGAAACCAAGACACCCTTACTTCTCTCTATGCACAAGTAATGTCTCACACAGACTCTGTGTTCCTCTCTGCTCCAATTCCTGCATCTTTCAGGTGACAGGTCCCCATGGACATTTCCTCTTCCCTTCATCTTCCTAGGATGCCTGGAGTGGATTCATGCTGTTGCTAATCTCTGCCTACCTCACTATCCTCTGGTTGGATGTCTGCTCTTCATTGACCTTTGTAACCAGTTCCCTCTATTATAAATGCTAGCAGTGGTTTGTGTTTTCCTATTTAAGACACTAACTGATTCCGTGTTGTCCTATGGAAGATTTCTGTATGTGGTTATCTATCTTGATTGGGAGATAAAAGGTAAAGTAGGTGTCAACCTGAAATCAGGAATGATATTCTCAAGATTGATTATCATTCATCCATAGTAGGAAAGAAAACCCTATATGAATGATCAGAGTTTATATGTTCAGCATACTTGGTATAAAATATACAATATTGAGATACTTTTGCATGACACAATTGAGCTATGTACATATTTTTAGTTTTTCTAGAATTTTCTACATAAAATCAAAATATAGACATGATGCCAATAATTAGAATTGTTAATTATATGACTGTTTATATGCAAACTTGACTTATATGTCTTTATCAGCATACTAAAACTACGTCTAGGCAGCAAACTACGTTTGCTCCAAGTTTCACTGAATGGTTAGGGCTAGTGTGATGTTTGGTATATAGTTACATATTTGGTGGTCAGTAAACATGTCAAAAAAATAAAGTATAATATTCCTTTGAAAACACATTTTTGTATATCTACTTACACATTTTCCTTCTTTCTAGACAAACCTTTTGAAAGAAATAATCCCCAAATCTCCCACATACACCATTTTTTTTTCTTCAAGTCATTCTAAACCAGCCTCTATGTCCTCATTTCACTAAAATATTCTTATGAATTTTCAGAAATACAACCACAGTGTTAAATTTAAAGCACATTTTTTGGTCTTCATTTTATTCAAATTCTCAACAATACTCGAGAGACTAAACCACTATCTTGTGAATTATTTGGTTTCTCTCTTACTTCCTTTCTCCCTATTTCTTCTTAGTCTCTTTTCTTGGCTTCTTTTCATCTTTCTGGCCTCTAACTTAGAATTTATTTGTATTTCATGTTCAGTCTTTTTCCTGTCAATGTATTCCCTAGAAGTGCTGTCATCTATTTGAAAGACTGCAAAGATATTTATATATTGATGAGTCCTAAAATTATATCTCTACCTCACGTCTCTCTACAGTAAATTCTTATAAAGCCAACACCTTACTTAGCATCATTAGTTAAATATCTCATGGGGACCTTGAATTTAACATGTACAAGTGTTACAGTATTGAACTGCTGATTCAGCCCCTCCATTTTAACATGTTCTTCTAATTATCCATCCCTCTCAGGAAATGTATTACCATCACTGTATTGTTCAAGTTATTTTTGATTTCTTGTGCTCTCCTATCTAATACCTACTCAATACCACTTTTTGCTAATTGTTTCATAGTATGTTTTAAATCTAATCTTTTCTCAATTTGCTTGCAACACTGTAGATTTAGCCATTGTTATCTTTCATACACTAATTGTAATATCCTAGCCAGTTTCTTCACTCTTACTTTTAACCTCCTTCCAGATGCTTCACAGAATAGGAATGATATTTAAACATCTGAATAAGATTGCATCACTCCCTATTTAAAAACATCTTAATATATTTCCATTATATTTAAATAAAATCTAAACTATTTGCTGTTCTCTATATTATTTCCTATATAAACTTACTCTGCAGCCTTATCCTCTTCCTTGCTCCTACCATACTTACTGTGCCCAACTCATTGTCTATTCTTCACTACCCTATGTGGGGCAAGGTCGTTTCCTCCTAATGACCTTGCATATGATAATGAGATAGCACATCCATTCTGTCACTCTTGTTTTGGATTATTTCGTCTCATTTCTCAGATCTTAAATTAAACGTCCCGCCCCCTATTTTGAGAGATCGACTCTGCCATTTACATTATTTTTCTCTCTTTGTTACTTTTTCTTTCCTTCAGAACATTAAATTCAGTTTGAATTACATTTTCATTTATCTATTTCCTTGATTTATATGTCTTTCCTGGTATATAAGCACCACTAGGCAGACGCCTATGTCCTTTCCATTCTCATCCTACTTAGCACACTATTGCTATGCTGCTTGCCAATTAGTTTATTGAATGAATATATAAATCATATTTACAAAACTGTCTCTATACATTAAGTAGTTGAGCTTATAAATTATAAATATTTCCACCCATTTCTTGTTTCATTGATGCTTAAAACACAAAATGACCTTCCACATATTTTTATATTATAAAGAAAGCAAGTAACCAAATATGAGAGTTTAATAAATGCTAGTCTTGACACACAAGGATGATTAACTTTAAGAAATAAGAGCCCAAATCATGTGAATAGTCTGTCTTGGGATGAGAGATAAGACATTAAAAAGAACAATTTATACTATTACACTTTTCCTTTGTATCCTCTACACTTGAGAAGATAATTTCTCCCCCTCCAGGGTCTCTTGTTCAAGAATGTTTAAAGCTGCTGAACAAAGATGGGCTAGGAAGCATGGGTAAATACTTTGAGTGTTTAAAAATTGGATAGTGAAATAAGCTCACAGTCAATTAGCAACATCCTATACATCACATTTAAACATGTGTGAGGTAATTCTTGGGCTTTGGTTATTGATAAAAACAGAGCCCTACATGAGTTTTTCAGCTTGCTTATCACATCACTAGAGGAGAGATGCAAGCTGGTGCAAGAACAGGTCCCACTGCCATTTATGCTGGTGGACTTCTTGGTAGCAATACCTAGGGCATTGGGATATGTAATATCATGGAGGCTAGTCTCCCAAATGTTGTGTCTCCAGGCCTCAAACACTGCATGGTAGCACTGACCCTTTTCAGGATAACTATTTTAAGCCAGGGAAGGCTTATGGGGAAAAATGCTCACAGGACAAAATTTAGTTCTTTTCACATTCTGTTTCCTTCCTTCCTTCCTCTTCTCCCTCCTCTCCCCCACTTCCAGCTTGTCTTCTCCTTCTCATCTTCTTCCCCTCCCTTCCTTTCCTCTTTTTATTCCTTTTCTTTTCTTCTTCTGCATAACTCCACAGAAATTTCTCTGTGATACACAATGAGTTAAATTCGGAAAGGGCAAGATTAGAGATCAAGAGGCCTCCATGGACCTGAAAGACCTCTGCTGAAGCCCAAATGAATATAAAACTCCTTCCGTTTTGAAAAACTCCCATCAGAAGGGTAACCAGGAGTCGGGCAAAAATCCCTGGGATTTCTAAACTCTGAAGGCTGTTGAGAGTTTATATGGTCAAAACCTTAAACAGTCTCACACGAACCTTGTGATCTAAAAGTGATGTAACCTAAGCATTCAACATGCAAAAATAAAAGCCTCCTTCCATAATATTGTATATGTCACAGGAACAGATGGTGATAAACTGTCTGTGGAGGCTGTCAGTGGACAGACCTGAATACTAAATCTGATCAATGTATGTTTTCCATACAAGAGTCTACTTTAATGGATATATATACATAGGTCTATAGATGACATGAATTATCCATCTGCCTAGGCTTTGTGTGGCACTAAAGCTACATGAATTCTTGTCTTTATTTTCTACCTCAAGCACCTACCAAAAAAGTGGCCAAGTAATTAAGAATCATATGATGCTAGAGTTCTTCCTTACCAGCAAACAACAGGAATTTCCATTCACCCATTGTGAACTTATTTCTCTTCCTTCTTTTAGGCAGGGGTATGGTTGGTTTGGCTATGCATTCCAATACCCATTCCTTGAACTTGATGCATCATTTCTCTCTCTCTCTCTCTCTCTCTCTCTCTCTCTCTCTCTCTCTCTCTCTTTCTCTCTCTCACTAATTCATCTAGAATAACTCCTTAGAATCTTACTGTGGTCTGGTTTTATATTAAACTCTGTAATGTTATTCTGTTTTATAGTAAATTCCAGGTTATCCATAAAATACTGTCAGGAAGATTTTAAATGACCCTTCCGAGAGGAAGGTTATAATGACAATATCTATCTAGGAACAATGTTAGTGTATACCAAAAGTCTTTCAAATTCCTTTTGTGTATGGTCAGTTGATCTGAATCAGTTATTTTTTTTTTCTTTTTCAAATAAGGTTAATGGTAAGAAATAAGATCCTACACCGTGAACAAAAGCTATGGGTCCATAATTCCATTAAGCCATGTAAAGTTCTGAAGAACATTGAGAATTTGTAGAATTTTCCTTTAAATAGAATCATGGCAGCCTCATCTAAGTTTTATGGTAAGTGGCCTATATAACTGAGATGAGTTCTCTGGTGTCTGGTAATGAGTCCTCTAATTTCTTGAAGTGAAGTCTCTCATTTCATAGAAGGCAGCTTTCCCCTCATTGAATTTGGCTACCAGACTTTCAAGGGATTTGCTTCACTGGAGTTATCTCTGAAAGCACAGGTTCATTGCTTTTCTATACAATTCTAATGTTTAGGGACAACTTCTATGGGACAAATGAATGCAGGTGTAAAGTACTGAGTACTGGACTGAATCAGACTTATTCTCCTAATCTGGCCAGAGGAAGATGATATAAGAAAGGCAAGTGGATAGCACAGCTCAGAGGAGAACCTAAGGTTAATATCAGAGACAAATGTTCAGGCAACAGACATTACTGCAGAAAGTTGATGAGGCAAGAGGTCAAGCGATATTGTTTTACAGTCGAGTCCTCACAAGTATATTTACTAAGTGCAGAATATGTGCCAGAGTTATCTTTTAAAATAAAAGTCTGACTAGGTCATTCCTCAGCTGAAAAATATCATCAGTGGGTTACCATTCTTCATAGGAGAAAGTAAAAACGATTTAGTAAAAACAAAGTAAAAACAAAGCCACTGGGCATTTCTGAAAACATTACCACGTTTTCACACGTGCTATGCCAATTCCCACTACACATATGTTGTTTTCCTTCCAGAATTCCACCACTGCCACATATTCCCACCCTGAACCTAAGTCACCTAATTACTCAACTTTTTTGATTCAGCTAAACATTCTCTTAGAACATTTTTGTTCCATTTATTTATTTATTTATTTTATTTATTTATTTATTTTAGGACATAACTACTTTGCTCTCATGAAATATTCTGCAGAGCTTAACTGTCTGTGGCCATTATCTGTCATACTGTAATCACTGTTTGACATATTTTGAACTCTCAATAGTGTCTCTATTGCTTTTTAAGAGCAAAAATAGTTCTTAAGTATCTTGCTCACTGTGTGGGATAATATGTTATTAAAGTGTACTCTTGGAGAGCTTGTGGTCTCAGGCTATGTAAGGCTGCTTCATGTAAGGGTTCAAAGAAGAGAGTAATAGTTCTAATGAGTTGGAGACCTAAGAACCTTTGACTTAGTCAACTCAAAGTGATTAGGATTGTTACACTTGAGCCTTGGGACAAGATCTTTGTGTTACTTGGTTTCCATTGAATATCACAGGTGTTTATTGAAAAGCCTGTGGATATGATGGGTTCCTAATTTGAGGACCAAATTTTAATTACTAAATGAAAGCTAAAATTTGAAAAACAAGCTATGAATTTGAAAATGAATTATATATACAACTTATTCAGAACAATGTACAAAAACAATATATTTTTTAATACATTTATAATAAATATATTTAAACTTTTCTTTTTCTGTACTGGTCTACCAAATGTGCATGAAGAACATAAATTATATATTTTTTTTACTTATAGATGGGTTGGGTTAAATTCCCTTGTAATAAATTTGCTCTGAATATTTTTCTACTGTTTTTACATTTGAAAAAAAAAGTGGGGGCAGATGGATTTTTAGAAATAAAATAATCTGTATAGTAAAAAGTATATTTTGATAGAAGTTACAAATGAATTTTAAGCAGATGGTTTTTATCAACTTTCCACAGAGAATGAATTCAATTATATATCAACTATTTTTAGCTCTGATTCTAATTAAAGAGGTGCTAGTGATTTTATTCATTAACTATACTTAAGATATTGGGCTTTGAAAGCAGAAGCATAAACTTTAAAGTTATAGGCTTCTCTGTGACATGGTTCATGTTGGAAATATTGTATTTATTTAAAATTTAAATAATTTGTATTTAATTTAACCCAACAATATTAACAAGCCACTCTATGATAGCCATCATATCAGAATCATTTAGTAACTATCATAATCACTACAGGTGCATATTATCAGTATGACTGATGCAACTAAATCCCAGGTCCTAACACCAGCATTGTCTAAATTGTGATTTCCAAATTCCCCTGTCATTGAAATCAAACATATTAAAGATTTCCCAGAGACTACTTTCTAAAAATTACCAGTCCTAGAATTTGATACCTGATTCAGAGCCCCGAATATGTAAAAGCCATCAAAACACCTCAAAAGTCAGACACCCTGGGCTAATCTTCTATTTGAGGAAGAATGCATAAAAGTAGCAGATACTATAGGTTTAACAAGGTGAACACCCAGGTTTCCCCACTGTCACTTGAAAGCTGGCAAGGAGAAATTTAAAACTCCTTACCACCATAAACCTGGATTATTTAGGGTATCTTTCCTCAGTCACAAAATGTTCAACTATATTTCATGAGTAAATACACCTATTTCATGATTCTTTTCCTAACTCCTGCATTGGAAATAATGTCTTCAGTTTCTGAATCCTTATAATCCTTATCTATTCATACTTTATGCCACTCACCTCTTTATAATCTGTAGTATTTTGGTTGTTTCTATTCATGCTTCATTTCCTATTTACTTGTTTTAAACTCCTTAAATAATTCTATTAATCCAAATCTAATAACATACACATGCTAAGTTAAAAATGTGTAATAACAATTTCTTTTTCTTTTTAAGTAATATACATTCACATTCTTCCATGTGTGTTCCTTGTAAATAATATGCAACCTTCCATACCTGTTCTCTGTGGGGCAACTTCAACCTACACCCAATTATACTTGCCATACTTATCCTTCAATCTTGCTCTCTTATTGGAACTTCCTTGAGTCAATTTAATCAAATCAAGTTCGGCTCTATGCCTCCTTTACTTTTGCCTCTATCAAAACGCATTAGCTAATAAATATCATTTATTTGTTTATCTCTTTCACTGGGTTGCTATTCTATGCCAACCAAAAGTCATAGTTTAATTCATCAAAACACTGATCACTTTTTTTTACCTTACGTACTGTTTAAAATATTAAACAGGAATCTTTATTCCAAAACATTAAACAGGAATCTTCATTCCAAAACATTAAACAGGATGGCTTCTGAAAACTAGCATGCCCATCTGTTTTCTATAATGTACTTTGACAATCTTTCTCCCTTCAGATTAAATGTGTTATGTTTACAGATAGAATGCTTTAAAGCCAATCTTCAAATTCGGAGACTATGCACACCATCCTCCCCTTACTTGGAAAATGCAGGTGCAAATGACTTGAAAGCAGTTACACAAAAAAAATGCAAACATAAATCAAACACTATGGTACAAGGACACCAGCTAACACCTAAAATAAATCAAATTCTGCAAGAAAAATACGCTGTGTTGAACATCAGTGTCTCTGAACTGCGTGGGGAGGGACAAGCAACAGGTCTTTTTCTTCTCTATAGATTGACTCTTATTGGTTTCATTTATTTTTAATTAAGACAAAAAAATACTAAGCCAGGTGCACTGAGTGTGAATGAAGAAAGACTCCTAGGCCACAAGGGAAGGACTCACATCCTGCTGTTTCTCAGCGGCAAGGCTAGAAAAAGCAGGGAAACCTTGCCAGAAAAAGCAGGGGAATTCAGCGGCAAGGCTAGAAAAAGCAGGGAAACCTTGCCAGAAAAAGCAGGGGAATGGAGAGATTGGTTTTAATCATCAAAGAAATAGAGTAGATGTGGGTTATCATATTTCCTCTTGCTCCCTAGCCTACATTTAATTATTTATAGAATAAAGTGGCAGATGTAAAATGCACAGGTCCATTTGTTATAATGTAAGAACCATGTGAAATAAAAAAATTTGGTTTAAAAATATAAGATAATTTTGTAGGAATTATGTGTGCTAAATCCTTTATAGTAAGGACTGCATTTTTCAAAAGAAATAGGAGTATAGCTCAGAGTGAGATGATCAGAACTGTACTTGAATGCAGGATAAAACCTTTCTGACCTAGTGTTTATGGATCTACCAGTTGTATTCACTGGACAAACTTAATTCTAACATTCACCAGCTACCAATAAGGGTTCCGACCTCTCTAAATCTTTTCCCTTACATGTACAATAAGGATAATAATGATTCTTATGTCACAGTTTGTTTTAAACATCAAATGAAGTAATGCATCCAAACCACTTAGCCGAACAAATGACTAATGCTTCACAAGTGATAACTAAGTTTAATGGCAGTTTATGGCTCAAGTGATATTTTAAATAAGTTTAACTACATATTATTGTAGAAAGGAATTCATTATAGCTTTAACGGCCTATGGCATTGAATCCAGTAGTCTCTGTATTGCAAATTTGAAACATAATTAACACAAAAATATTTATAGTTTCATCATTTGGTAAATAAAGGTTTATTTAGAATCTATTAGTGGTGTCAATCTGGAGAATAGAGGCAAACAAGAGGTGCATAGTTCCTGTTCTCATCGAGCTTATCAGAGATGAGAAGTGGGATGGGGAAAAGTGGAAAGGGGGGAGTTTGGTCACACATTACTCATATCACACACAAATAATTAATAGATTACAGTTTTGGCAATTGCTATGGAAACAAATTGTAAAATGTTACCTTAACTGCTTGTGAAAATTCAAAATGGTACAGCACTTTGGAAGAGAGTTGGGCAGTTTCTTATGTAGCAAAACCTAACTTTACTGAAAATCCAGCAACTGCCCATTACTTAGTGTTTACCCAAGTGAACTGAAAATTTATGAATGCATTAAAACCTGTACACAGATGTATATAGCAGCTGTATTCATAATTGTCATAACTTGGAAGCAACCAAGATGTCCATCAGCAGAAGAATGAATAAACTGTGGAGTATGCAGACAATGGAATGCTATTTACCACAAAAAGAATGAGCTATCAAGCCATGAAAAGACATGGCATAAACTTAAATGCATATTACTAAGTGAAAGAAGCTAATCTGAAAAGGCTATATTTTGTATTATTCCAACTAGATTAGATGACATTCTGGAAAATGTAAAACTAAGGAGACAGTTTAAAAAAAAAAATTAACAATTGCCAGAGGTTAGAGGGGAAGATGGATTATAGAGGGTTTTTATGGCAGTGAAAATTATATGTCTGAAAATATAATTGTGGATACATGTCATTATTCATTTGTCAAAACCCATAGAATATATAGCACCAGTAGTGAACATCTATAAACTTTGGGTAATAATGTTGTTCATTGCTTTTAACAGATGTAGCACACTTGTGGGGGATGTGAATAATGGAGATGGTTATGGAATGAATTTCAAAATTCAGCCCATGCTTTCATTTTGAAAAGTAGTTCAGTAATATCTTTTGCCCATACCTCTACCAATACTACCAATACTTAAATGAATAAAAGGTATGGTATAGAGGAAAGAATGCCAATCTGTAAGTGCAGACATTTAAAATTGTATTTCCAACTCTCCAACAGAGTAGCAGTATCATCTTAGGTATGACTTAGCAGTCAACTTATATATACCCTTATGCTATAGATTTGGAAATTGAGGCTCATGGAACCTTCCATCTAGCTGAGATGTAACTGTTAAGGTTATTCTCATAGGAGGTAATATACAACACCAAGAATATTCTAAGGGCCTGCTGAATACAAACACTACTCCATCAGCCTTATTTAAACAACATATACATAAAGCTGAGAAGCGAACAGCCATTATCCATAATATCTAAAGAACTCCAGAGGGTAATCATAACTCTATTATAATTCATTTACAAAGAAAAACACTGTTCTAAGACATTTACTTGGTGCATAATGTCTGTTATACGAAATGCAAGACACATGGTTACTTTCAACATTCTACTTCTGAAAATATTAAGCTACATTTCCCCATTGTAAATTATATTTATTTAATACAGATAACTACCATTTTGCATTATTAAAATGTATGTTTTAATTCAAATTTTCACCTTTCTTCATCCTCCAAAACTATCACACCTCTTGGGTTACAAAACATTAAGTGACTGTGTTGCTCAGAATGCCTAGAACACAATCCATTGTTTATGGTGAAATTTATCCTGAGAAGCAGACTGAGCCTGTTTTCCAACTGGCTAATGCATAGTTAGTGTTCTCATTAGCAGTACTGAGCAATCCCCCAGGGGAGGCTTCCAATATGAGGCGCAGATGAAGATTTAGTATTTTTAACCTTTGGGAGGAAGTCATGATCTTTGTCCCTTGAGAAAGCTCTTCTAATGACTACTTAATTCAGGGTTTTCCAATTGTCTAGTTTTTAAAATTAGTCCCACAAACAGTGTCTAGTTAATGTCTTCATTTCCCTCAGTATACAGTTTCCTGAATTTTGAACCCATTGCTGACTTCCTTATTATCCCATACATATTTATCTCCTCTACTGAGTTGAAAACTCTCTTTGGGTGAGAAATTGAAATTAATGAATTTTTACATTATTTTGAGGATCTAGCATAGTGTTCTGAATAGAATGTATGCACAAAATACGTTGAAGTAAAGCATCAAATTTTGTCTTAAAAGGAGCATTGTTCCTTTTGTGTGTGTATGTGCTTTCAAGCATTTGCATATAGATCCATCCTTTTTCCCCTAATTTGAGTGTGAAACAGTGCATGTTCATGTATTTCTTTATATGATTTCCAATTATTTTGCTATGGTATGCCTCCAAAGGATGTATTTTGACTCATCTAAAATATCAATGAATTGAAATCAAATATGAATGTCAAAAGCAATAAAATTAAAAAAAAAAAAAAAAGAAATTATTATGAGTTGATCTAAGAATTACACATTTGCTTCTTTACTTCCTATATAGAGACAATAAGTTTTAATTATCTACTAGGATGAGTCATGGCATTTTGAACACAGTAAATACTTGTAAATATTTATTAACTACTGATGACTTTCTATGAGAAAATAAACACCAGAACCATAGACAAATATCAAATCAAATGGTCAGTCTTGCTATCCTGTGTCTTGCTTTTTACTTCTAGTTTGGAAATGGCATTTTAAAACCAGACATTGCAAATAGACAGGACAGCTGCAGAAATCAGAATATTTTTTCTCATTTATAAAATAGTTTGTGCTTTTTTGCCCCACTTTATTTAATAAAAATAGAGCTCCTACACTACATAAAGATCTGTTTTATTTTAAAGAATGTAATTGACAGTTTTATTGAGTGCTATCATTTGCAAAATGCATATGCATGACGCATTGACAATCATCGCCTAATGCAAGGATCAATTCTGTTTGGTAAAAAATCATTTACTGAGGGAAAAAATGAGCAGTGCTGATAAAGCTATAAGGAGGGAGATCATTTATCTTGAATTTTTTAGCAAATCTATAACATTCAATAACTTGTCACTTAATTTCCTTTACAGAGCATTTGGATTTCAGAAAATGTAAGTGCTGCAACATTTTGATTCACTTTTGTAATTGGATCTGCTAAAAACAATAACCCACACTAATTATCAGTTTGTCACAGATTATCATAGCTCTACACATTGAGAAAAACCTGAGAGTTCAGGTGTTTAATATTATCTACCAAAAGTTAATTCTCAGAAACAAAGAAAAAATAAATTTCCATCCCCCTTTCCAACATGGGCTGTTCATTGTTCAAGTTACTTTTTCATTATCAAACAAAGAATAATTGTAGTAATATTAATTTCTTTTAATCTCATATACATGCATCTGAGTTACCATTTTTGTAAGGCAATATAATTAATGCATATTTTAAAAATAGAGTAAATAGACAAAATAGAAAGAAAATGTGGCATCTTTCTGAAGATCTATTAGAAGAATGATTTCACAGGGACGTTTAAGTTACATAGACTTAATGTGAAGAGAATTCCTACAGATTATTTTGGTAAAATGCTTAATGGTTTTAATGGTAATTGTATTAAGCTTTGCTGTTTCAAGTTATAATCAGAAATCTAATGCTTGATATATTTTAACATCCTTTAACACACATTACTTGTGACATTGTATGAGCTGGTATATTAATGTGTGAAGATAATTTATAATATATTTTTTTATTTTCTTCATGCTGGTGGAGAATCTGATTGCCAGCTAAACTGTATTTTTCAAGCAATTCCATTAGGAGATAACACTCACTCATTTGAGGTATGATACCTGAGAAGCCCAGTTAGAATACAATGCCGGTTTTTTAAAACACACATTGAATTTCACAATTGAAGGAACATTCATCTATCTTTCTTATTAAATAAATTCATTTGTCCTTTCATTCTTAAAACAATCACAAGCCTCTGGTTTCTGGTCCAGCATGTAAGAAGCTTAGAAGACACCACTCCTTTAATCATAAACATAAAAAGCTGAACAAGCTAGAAATCAACACTTTTTAGATCTATCAGAGAATTGAGGTCACAGGGAAAACTGTTATGCTCAAAATCAGAGAGACAGTCAGGCAGATATATTTTGCCTGAATCCTATTTTGGCAAAGAATCATATGTAGCAAAGAATCATAACTTATTAGAATAGAAACTCAGGAGTAGAAACCACTGCTGGAGCCAGTACCACAGTAGGAAAGCAAACTGTAATTGATAAAAAAGATGGAGGACCTGTGTTGATACACTTAAGTTAAAAGCTCCAGGGCATACTTAGTCTTAGGAGATCTCCCATACTTCATAAATTTTACCTCCAGAAATTGTACCATGTTCTCACAGTGAGGTCAGGTGAACATCCCTTTGTGCTTCCAACATAGGAAAGAAGAATAGCCATCTGAAATACTGCTGGAGCATTCTGTTCTTAACAAGGCCTGACCTCAAGGTAAATGATTTTTACCAGGGCTTAACTATTGTGGAGAAAGGAAATATCCAACTGTAGCTCCTGAAGCATTCTTGTTGCACCTAAGGGGAGATGGAGCTGAAAAGCACACTGAGGGTCACAGCCCAGAGGTGAAATATAGGCTAAGACTGAGGCCAATTCATAGGAACTTTGAAAGCTATCTCTCCCCCCACACATCAAGAGTGCTTCTTTATAATCACAGGGATGATAGTGGAAAGAACTTCATATTTCAGATCTGTTTAAGAAGTTTCTAATGAGACCCAGTGATTACAGGGAGAAAAAAGATGGATATCAGAAGACATGTTAGTTTCTGACTCCCATAGTTAGAGCAAACAGTAAATATGGCCTGACTCCTAATCAGATAAAAATAAAGTCTCACAATAAAGGCATATTTATTTCAATTACTTTTATCCAGCACATGCTATCTGCCTATAAATATAAAAAAATCACAAGGCATACTAAAAGACAAAAAAACACAGTTTAAAGAGACAGAAAAAGTACCCAAATCTCACTCAGATACAGCAGAGATTTTGCAATTATCAGGCTAGGAATTCAAAAAACAAAACAAAACTATGACTAATATGCTAAGAATTTCAGTAAAATAACCTCAACAATGATGACCAAAATCAATACATATGTATTATATTCTGCGTTCTCATCCCTGCTCTTCAGGAGCTACGTCTATCAAAACAGAGCAATAAACAGAAAAGCAATTATACTAGAATATGCTAATTAATACAATGTTTAATACATTCTCATCTATTCTGCTATTAGAATACCATGACTCAACCCCTCAGTGAGTTGTCAATTATTCTCATGAACATTGTTTTCATGTTCACCTAAACTCTACATGTACACTTAATCCTTAATCCTAAAACAAATCAATTATCTTGTCTCTAATTCCTCTGCTTTATTTCTTAAGCCTTTCTCAAATTCTATATCTTTCTGTGAATGACATTATTTTTAAAGAATGTAAATTTGATCATTTCACCATAATTATGATTTTTATTATTTAATGTCCCATTTAATCAAAGATTAGTTGCGGGACAGGGAAAAGAATCTAAAAAGTAATTTTTCAGTGATCTTATGTATTGGGTTGTCGGAAAAGTCATGATGCATTTTTGCAATGAAAAACATAGAAAATACGTCATGGCTTTTCCAACAACCAAATAGCTGTCATTTCTGCTTTCAAAATAATTTTTCATTGTATTCGTTTATTTCAATATTTATGAGTCTCACTTGATATTAATATTTCTATCATTCAAAGCAATCTTCTTTGATATTTTTTTTTTTTTTTTTTTTTTTAGCTGAGCCATCCTGCCACCTGTTGGCAGCTCAATAGCAACTCAGCTCTGGCTGGCATCCAACCGTCGTTGCTCAGAGCTTAGCTCGCACTCTTGAGTGAGCTCTTAACCAACTGAGCCACTCGGTCGGCCCTATATCTTCTTTGATTTTTAAAATATATTTCAGGAGAACATTTTGCTTCTCATTACAATTAATAATATCATGCTATTTTAAAAGGTATTTCTAATTCAAAATGTCTATATAATTGCTATAACATTGATATAACATTTAAATGTTAAATTACTTTTAATAAAGTAAATTTTCTGTATCTTTACTCATTTTGGAGCATAATTAATGCATTAACAAAAATAGAATCCTCCCAGACACTATCTCTTATGATAGCTTTTAAGTTTTATTTTAACTTTCCAGTACTTGAGAGAGTGGCTATTAGAAGACAGTAATACCTTGGTTTGCAAACATAATTCGTTCTGGAAACAAACTACTCGTCTTGCAAGACATTGCTTGTTTATCACGTTAAAAATGTATTAGAAATGTTTGCTCGTTTTGCGGAACACTTGCAAACCGTGTTACTTGCAATCCAAGGTTTTACTGTATCTATTTTATTTTAATGCATTTATTAAATGCCTCACTGAGATGTAGATGTATTACATCTGAAACACAATACTTTCCTTTATTTAGTGGACTTGTGGTTTTATGTTTTTCTTTTTGTTTGTTTGGGTTTTTGTTTTTGTTTTTTTGAGGGCAGTGTCACTGGCCCTCATATGTGGCACCGACCCGGGGCCGCTGGCTTTCCAAGCCAGCGTTTAACCACCGTGCCACTCGGCCGGCCCGACTTGTGGTTTTATAAAACCATACTTTTCAGGATTTGTACATTTTTTTGACATACATTAATGTATTTTTCCCTTAGATTTGATATTTTTATTAAAAGAGATAGTACAAGTGTTCATTTATGTTTCCAATATGAAAGAACATATCACAGGGAATTAACTATTTAAAGAAATTTTAAGGATGTTTGGCAATAAATTCTTTGTGTTGAATAAAAACATATCTATAAAATGAACATGTATTTATAATTATTTTAAGATTATAAACAATTATTTAGATTTCTATATATCAGGCTTCATTGGCGGGGGGATATAATTAAATAAAGAATATATTTTAATTTTTTTCTTTCTACTGACACTTTGAGGAAGCAATTATTGTGTAATGTGAGTTGTCATAAAATTAACTTGTTGGCACCAAATACCTCCCATATTCAGGTGTCAGAGTGCCTAAAATTCCTCAAACGTCATCCCTGTAAGTTCACTGAAGGAAAAACCTTTCCCCAGGGGAAAACTGGGATTGGAGGACTGCAAGAGAAAGGAAGAGGATATCTGTTTCAGCTTGCCCATATTCCTCTCAGACAGATGAGACTTAGAAATACCCTTCAAAAGGAAAGAGTATCTGACTTAAGTCAGGCTTCTCAAGTACTTTTGTTGTGGTGACAAGTATTGACCATTTTCCTATTCAATTTTTTAACTACCACTGGAAACTCCTGCCTTTATGGTTTTTCAGCTCTGAGGAGTCTCTAGTTCCATTCATACTTGTGCATCTTTCTTAGGCACTGGCCACACCTCACCTTTCCTTAAAAGTCTGATTCCTTAGTCTTGCACTGAGTCACCTGACTGTATACCTTCTCTAATTATTTAGATTTAACCTCAGTTAATACTGGACTATCTATTAATGATATTTATAAATAAACATTTAAAATTCCTGGCAGCACAGTCTCACCAGTCATTGTTCCCTTACTATATTCATATGTTATGGTGATCTTTAATAAGAATTGTGGTCAAAATCTATTTTTTCAATAACAATATTTCTATTAAGGTCAGAGTCTATTCTACTGTTAATGGAGTTCAGACCAATCCAAATTTGCCAAAGAATCAGATTCATTTTCCTTGGACACACAGTACTGTGAGTCTAACCCTGGAAGCAGTGCTATGTTTTTTGGGCAAAACAGAGGTTCTGCCAAGATCCTGACAATATTAAGTAATTCCTCTACTGGCACCCTCCTTCCAAATGCATTAAAACATTAAAGGACAATACATTAAGTCACTTGCATCATAGTTGGGATCAATTTATCAGAATGCTTTTCTCTTGGAAAAAAAAGGGCTGAGAGTGCATGTGATGGATGGATAAGAAGAGAATGAGGGAATGCCGAGAAAAGTGTAGTATGTACAGACAGAGGAGAGAAGCACTAAGATGAATTGTTCCAACCTTGTTTTACACCATACAATATTATTTACTATATTCCAAAAACAATGAAAAAAATATCAAAACAAAAACCACTAGTAATATTTACCACAAATCTGGGTTTACATACACATGTTGACTCCAGGTTCAGTTTCTATGCATATTCCATGAGCACATGAGTTGGCAATGTTCTCATCAAGTTCCTTCTCACAGTTATGTCCTGACCATCCTGTTAAACACAATCACAAAGCAGATATTTAATTTTTTAATAACAATAATAATGATAATAGAATTATAGTACACACACACATGTGCATGCACACACTCTGGTTGTTATAACTGTGCTAGGTGTTTTATATAAATTATTGCAGTTTATCTTCATAATCATTCTATCTGGTTGCTATTCTTACTATTTATTTAGTAGATGAGAAACTTCAACTTAGAAAAGATACTTTGCCCTGAGATCACAGTTATGTAGAAATGGAAGTAAGTAGTACACATTCAGATATCTTTACATATTTTCCCTTTGAATAAATACATAGAAGACAATGGAATAAACACTCCATACTTCCATTTAATATACTTCTTAAATTCATAGGAAAGCAGCTACTACAGATTTCTAGATATGAAGTATTTTCTTGTAATCCCTATAGTGTTTTACAGTTAGTATGTGTTAAACTGTGATTTAATAGAAGATAAATATTATATATTTGTTCAGATTACCATTGGCTGTAAGTATTTTCTTTAAACATCATGATCTAATTTTCCATACTAGAACACTGTGTGTATATCCTTTGTTTGGCTTTTGCCAGCATTTCACATCAACCTAGCAACCAACATTGTTAAGCTCTTTACAAAATAATATCAAAGCTACGGTTTACTAGATACATATTAGGTACATCTGTTTAAAACATTGATTCCTTCCTATGTGGAAACTATTTATAATGAATCTTAATATATTTAAGAACATTTGAACCTGAATATATCTAAAAATAGCATCCTACATAGGGACAGTCAGCATACTTTAGAGGCAGCTACCACTACTCACTGACTACCTATGTGTACTATAATTGCAACCTTAAAGTTTTTTTTTATGTTTCTATGTATTACCAAGCAGCATTTAATCTGGCTTTCAGGAAATACAGGCTTAGTCTTGTTTCAATTTAGCAATATACTCTCACTGTTCTTCTATTGTAAGTTCAAAGAGAATGATGAAATAAGTATTTTGGAGTGCTTAGAAATGATTTAATATAATATTGCATTATAGGAAGAAAAATATACAAGTTTAAAAGATTTGGCAGAGCCCACATCAAATTTAGAAGCAGCTGCCAAAAGACTACATTTACCAAATCCTTGGCTAAGACTCTTTCTACTTTGTTATGCTCTTTCATATGCTGAACTGACTGTGTATCCATTATTACTATGGTGACTAGAAAAGGTATTACAGAAGAAACACCTTTGCAGGGCTTATAAAAAGTCACTATGACCAGTCATTAACATGGTTGAATCTCACATACGTATTGTTGAACATAAAAGCACATTCCATAAAAAGACATTCTGATAACCATTCTTATTAAAGGCAAATACATACAAACTTAATAACATCACTTGGAGATACATACATATACCATAAACCTCTAAAGGATACCAAGGTAATGTTGAATATGAAATTCAGAATAGTGTAGAATTGGATGGGGTGTGTGTATTAATGAACTCAGGGAGAAATACAGAGGATTCTGGAATTATTGCCAATATTTTGCTCCTTGAAGGAAATGATAGGTACACAAAGGTTAATCATATTATTTACATAATACATTTACATTAATTGTATATTCTTTTAATTGAATAAAACATTTCACAATATATTTTAAACCATTTAAAATAATAATATAGTTTTCCTCTTGCTTTTAATACAAAGGACATTACAAAGATTTAAACCATATGATGTGAAATGTGAAAGAAAAAAAACTATTCACCAGACCAGTTAAAAAGGCAAGGAAGGCTTTATTCAAGAGTGTTGTGATAAGAGGGAGAAGGGCTATTAAAACAGGGAGAGAGATTGAACTGAATTGCACTGAACCAAAGGTAGGTGGGAGGATATTTAAATGCTGGGGTGAGCTAATGGAAAAGTATTAGAGGATATTGGGCTGGAGTGACATTGGTCAATGTGCTTAGGCCATCTCTGTTTGCTAATTGTCACTTATTGACATTGGGCTCCCACCCTCTCACAGATACTGGGAGAGAGGGGCACTACCTCCTTCTATGATTTTATTTCAAAGTCATGGCTCCCAGTTCCTTAAGAAAGACATTTCTGGGTTGTAATACTGACAAGGGGCTGCAAGAAACTTTACATCTCAAAGGCGCAGAGAAACAAATTACAATTATAAGTTTTCTAAAGTAAATGCTCTAAGGAAAGGGAGGCCAGGGGCCTGGAGTCATGAAGAAGCCTGTCTACAGTTTAGTTAAGCTGAAGGGAACATTAAGGCCATCTGGGTCAAAAAAAATAAAGATAGGAAAGAAAATAAGAGCTCAACACAGGAAACAGAAACCTCTCTAGGTATTTGAGCAAAATGGGCCTTAGCAATAGGAAATACGATGACTACATTATTAGATGGAAAGGCAGTAGGAATAATTCTAAGAACCAATGATATGACTCACTGAGAGATGCCACCTCAGCCATAATTAGAAAGGTGAGAAACCTAAAAACCACTGTTATTATTGAGTTCCATTGACTAATTGAGGGAAGCTGGGTTAACAGGAAGCTGCCACTTCAACCTCTCCAGCTGTCTCTTACAACCATGAAGGTAGTGGCTGAACACTGGATTGCAGAGTCTGACTGATGTTCTTGTCACTACTGAATTTTAATATACACAAAGTCAATGATGTGATAGTGAAATCTGCTGCAGATAATCCCATGTCCATGGCCTTCTTCCCAGCTGAAACTGCTAAGGTATCCATTGGTGGAACTCTATTTATATTTACAACCTCAGCGTTGAGGGAGTCTAGATATTGCAGTTTTTAATTTTCTTGTCTCTGAAGTACAGAAACCATGATAGATAGGAAGGGAAGCTGAGTGTCAATCATACTCATCAAAAATAAAGAAAATAGATGTCCTTGTCCTGGTGTGGGCAAGGTGATGCTAAGTAATGGGAAGAGAATAAGGGAATACAAAACAGGCAAATGAAAATCCACTGGGTGAGATTTTTCAAAAGGTTCAGAAGTGGAAGCAGAACTGAAGAAAACATCCTTTGAGTCCCATGTAGATGTGATGTCCATTTGTAATAAGGCAACCAGATATTCACAGAATACTCTTAGGTGATTAAAAATAAATAATCCAAAAGTTTTCACTAGCAATCCAGAATAAAATGATCAAATCATTATGGTGTTAAACTCATAGTACTAATCTAATATCTGACACACAATAGAAAATAAGTGCTTACAGAGTAAATGATGTCAAATAAAATGGATATAAAATAATGAAGACTTTAGATGTCAAATTGTAATAAAAATAACAAATTCGACTTATTTTAAGTGAATGAATAAATCTTTAAATACGTCAATATATACAAGAATACTTATCAGTTTTAATACTCCCATTCTCTACTATAACATAGCAGTTATAATAGAGCTTATTAATGAAAATAAAAGTCACTATTTCAAAGATTTATATATCTTACTTTCAGTTCATTTTCCCTCTCAGCATCATCTAATTTGCATCTAATCTGAGGAACATAAAATAAAATTAAACCTAAACCTAAAATAATTCTGTCTTACCAGTTAGTATGTTATCTAGTAATTGGATAACATGAATTAAATTTGATTTTCTTAGTCTAACTCTATTTAGAAGAATTGATTTTTACACCTAAATCTTCATGAAAATACAATAGTATGCACTTTATTTCATATTAAAGATTATTTCACTTTTCATGGGTCTGATTAAAAGAAAAAGAATCATTCTCTTATGTTCAAATACAAAAGTCCTATCCATGACTTAATAATTAAGAGAACTCATAGCAGATATTATGTTTGCATCTCTGTTTCCTTGCCCTAAGGACAATGCAGCATTTCCACTTCAAAATGAATAATGCTATTTTAAGAGCAAAATGTGTATCTGTAGTGTATATTATGAACAATATAAAGAGTGAGCACAGTAACTACCCCAGGGATTTAGAACAACCCTGGGTGAAGCATTCGCATTTGCAGTACAGAGATTGTTCCTTTCCCTTTTAATTTGCTCATAATGGGATAAACTGTGGTTTCACTTACTGAGTGTTCAACATTTGTATATAACCCTATAAATGCAATTCTTTGGGCTAAACCAATAGTGTGTTTTATTTCGCAAAATAATCTGAATGCTTGTGTTTATAACACTTCCATGGAAACGAGCTCACCAGCCATGGAAGGCACTACACAGGGAGAGGATGATCTCTGAGATTAGGGCTGTCCTGAGTGCTGGTTAGGCTGTGCTTAGCACAGAGATCTCATGCAGAGAGGAGGAGTAAGTTCTGAGATCCAACATGCACTCCACTTGTCCAGCACTGCACCTTGTTAGTTTGGAGAAATGGGGAGAACTATCCAATGTGTCTGCTTACAGAGAGAAGGGAGGCTTTATGCTAACCATGGCCCTGTCTGGGATTACACAACATTGGACAGCATTGTAAATGATTGTACTTTCTCAATACGTGCTGAATACTTTGTGAGGACACTAGAATACAACCCTTCAGAAAGGGTTTGGTGATACAAAACCAAATAACACAAAACTAAATAAGTGGGCTAGAGTGTTTTCTAGCCCACTTATATCAGCTTACATTTAAGTTGAGTTTTGCAGATATATTTGATGAAGAAACTGGCATTTAATTTTTCAAATTGTGTTCTGTTCAGAATATTGCAGGAGTCATGAAGCTATTGGGACTCAATAAAGAGGGAAGGGAAACTAAAGATAAAATTACAAAACGTGAGGTACAGTGGAGGAGCCACCCAAGATGGAGGAAGAGTAGTTGTTACATGAAGACAACAGAATCCTGATGATTGACAGTATGATGTGAACTTAAGGCAGGCTTTCACAACTGATTAAAATAGAACATGACTATAATTTATAACGTTCAACTAATTTAAAAACAGAATTGAAAGTAGGTTTTCATACAGAACTGTGTATAGTAAGAATAGGAAGAATAATGGCATGATTTAGACCAGAGGCTAGGAAAAAATTACCAACATAACTTCAGGTTGGTTTCCTCCATGGGTGAGAGAGAAAAGTGGACCTGTATAAACTAAATGAATCAGTCTTTGTGTCCTTCTGTGACATTTGGGAAAAGGCTAATTGCAATGAACTACTCAGAAAAATGGTGACTAGTTTAGTTATTGTTATGGAAGCTTTTAAAAGATAATTAGACAGCTCTGGGTGGACAAACTCCTTGCAGAAATCTCACAGTGGTTAGTACTACTAACATCTAGACTAAGCTGCAACACACTCATGGATCATATTGAAGGTTTTTGTTTGTTTTTTTGTTTAATGGTCAATTTGACCTTTTTTATGTTTGTAAGAACATTTAACACATCTGTCCTAACCAATTTACATGTGCAATCCAATTCTGTTAACTATAGGCATAACATCGCATAGCAGATTTCTGGAACTTATCTAGCAAACCTCTAACATCATAGGAAGTCGCTATTCAGTGAAGACTCTTCTTTGGGAAACATAACAAATGATGATTTCTTTTTTTTTTTTTTTTTTTGAGGGCAGTGTCACTGGCCCTCATATGTAGGATCCGAACCAGGGCCGCTGGCATCCCAAGCCAGCTCTTAACCACAGCACCATTAGGCAGGCCAAACAAATGATGATTTCTTACAGGACCAGGGCCAGAATTCCTGGCTATGAATCTCAGCTTTGCCACTAATGTGCTGTTGGAAATTACCTAAAGTCTCTGGGACTCAATTTCCTCATTGGTAAAATCAGATCATTGTACCTTCTTCACAAGGTTGTTATGAAAATTTAAATGAATCAATACATATAACATAATATAGTGTCCACACACACTAGTATTGTTATATTTATTATAATTATTATTTGCCAAACACATATATGCTGAACTCCTTCTACATTTAGCTTTCAAATTCTAAAATTCAGAATACAAGAGAAAGAAGACCTTGACAATAGGTAGAATTTTCAAAGACAAAAAAGATAAAAAGTTAGAAGTATATGAAAATCAATTTATATTGGGGAATGAGGGAAGCATTGACTACAAACGGGTAGCATGAGTACAATTTGGGGATAGTGGTTACATGATTGGCTGTGGTGATACTTACGCAACTTTGTATGCATTTGTCAAAATTATAGAACTCTATACAAGAGTAAATTTTACTGTACAGTTTTTTTAAAACCCTGAAAAAAAAAACTAACTGTGCTAATAAAGAAAATGAGGATGAGAAGATAGAACAAGATTATTACTTAAAATACTTCAGAAAAAGAATGGATTGGTATTGATTCTGAACCATGGTTGAGAGAGCCCTTAAGAGCAGGACAGGGGTCTGGAATGGTGTCCACAGCATTTTTCAAGAATTTGTTTGGTTTGTTGCTTACCTGGTTTTTGCCCTTGTGATTAAGTGGTGAAGAATCTAAGTGTTAGGTCAAAGTACCAGCAAGTTCTAACACCTAACACAGATGGATATCATTTTTGAACTTTTCCATTTTGCTATGGACCGATGAGCAGCATTCATTCCGAATGGGGTTTCATTTGAAAGCTGCAACTGCTTCAAAGTGGTTTTACACTTTCATGTGAATGTAAAATAAGTGAAATCTTAACCTAGAGCATCATCTAGCAGTGGTAAATACATTAACAGAAAAATGAAGCTAGCAATTATAAAATATGCATTGATATGATAAAAAAATGTATTTATCTGTCTTAATTATTTTTGTAGGATTCATCACTTATGGTAGCCTTTCATAGTGTTTCAAATGTTCAGACTTCAATATAGACATTTTTCCTTAAAAGAAGTAAAACTTTTGAAATGGAATGTATTTCTTATTTCAGAGAATTATAATCTTTACTCTACTTCTTTCACCTGCAAGAGTTATGGTCTTATTTATAGGTACCTGCTTCAAAATGCAGGTGCAAGTGTATCTAAATATTCTGTCTGACCAAGTAAAACCTTATATGAGTACTGAGTGTGCCAAAACAAAGAAAAGTGCTGAGTGAGTGCTGAACTTGTAAATAGTGTATTGCTGGTACTCAAGTGATAATTAATACAACATAAACAACAGGAGCCCCAATACCCATATGGCTGCTGAAGAGGACCAAAGTGTGCCACCCCAAAATGTGCCTTTTGGGATATTGACTTTAAACTCATCAAGAAACAAATAAAAAAGATCACAAAGAGCCATTGGCCTTCCCCCTTTCCTGCCTAAAAGAAATCAGATAGGAAAACCTGCTTTAGGAATGGAACTTTATAATAATCACCTTAGCACATATGTACCAGGTGGGAAGAAATCTAACAAAGTCTGTTTCTTTCTGTGCTCCATTGTTCTGGATGGCCCAGCAAGTATTTGTTTAGCATTTGTTTGCTCTTTCTCATGCCTGTGAATTACCTATTTCCCCTTGGGAATCCCAGACCCCTGCCTCTCTTCTCCTTTGTCCAGATGGCATATATGCCTTAACTGTCCAGTGCGTTTCAGGTCTCATACCTTGTGATGTCCTCAGCATGTACATCCATAAATCTTGGACATTCCTGTTAATCTGTCTCTGTTAATTTAATCATTGCCCAGATAGAAGAACATAGAAGATGGAAGGAAAGTTTTAGTTTTTGCACCTCCACACTGCCTATCCGTGATTTCCTCAAGGGATCCAAATAACTTGAAGCCTAGAATCCTGGGGTATCTGCAAGCTGCCTCAAGTCTTCTTTGGGGCCTGTAAAAGGTGAGAATTCTTTCTTTGTGACCAAAAATACCCCCTACATATATTCCTGAGAGAGTATCACTGCTCAAGGAAATAAGGCATTCAAGATTCCTTTTGGGCGGATGCAACTGAATGTTGACAATAAGATGAGTGACAGAAGACAGAGGAAGAAAGCAACAAAGCTGAAAAGTTAAGCAAACTAGAGGAAAGAGAAAAAAAAATTTACATAGACACAGCTTCTTTATATCAATATATAGTTAAAGAAAATATGATCAAAGGCAGAAATGGTCCAAAAGACAAGTTGTTAGTGAAAAATTAAGCCTTGAATAAAATCAGTTTATTCAGCTTGTCGATATCTGTATTAACAATCATTGGATGTAATAACACTGTCAATATTAATAAGAGCTAATCTTTATAACAGACTTCTTATGTGCCAAACACAATTGATATAAAAATCAGAAATCTGAAGTTTACATACATTTAAAAAACACCTTAGTGAGATATCACACTAAACACTAGGATTTCCTGCTGACAGTCTAGGCAATTGCTTACCAGTTCACAGAGCATCTATTTCAGGTTTTTCACATGTGGTCAGTGCTTAGAACTTGGTTGATAGTCAACATTACTGGTGGAGTTGACTGTTAAAATTGCCTTGTACATACACATACATATATAAACATATACATTTTATAAATATACATATACAGTATGATTTATTTTTCAATAATTACCTTGTTGACATTTGCAAATGTATCCATTGATATGATCTTCAGAGCTGGCACCATTTAGACATGGTGATGAGAAACATTCATTTATATTAATTTCACAAAATTGACCAGAAAATCCAGTAAGACATCTAAGAGAGAAAAGTGAAAAATATAGATGTATATATAATACATACAAATCTATATTATAATGTCCATATTTGCCAAATTAAGAAGAAAATTAAGCACATGAAGTATTCATTCATTATAGTTGATTTATAAGAGATAATTGAGTTGATATTTGGCAGTTTTTTAAATGAAATTAAGACTACCTGATTTAAAAGCAACAACAACCACAAACAAGAAAGGAAAACAAAAAAGAACCATGTATCATAAAGCTCAATCATTGTAGATTTTACTCCTTCCATGCTAAACTAAACCTATGTACCTCAGTATAAATGTATGCATGCATTATTAAAGTGTCTATGCATGTATTATAGAGGTCATTGACTAAAGCTGATCATAAGATAGTCAGCAAACTTTTTAAATAGTGACAAGTTTGATAATTGTATGAAATGTTTCATAAATATTTAGTTATAAATTGATTTCTTAGTGACCTCTTTTAGCCCAAGACCTGACCACATTTAAATTTATAATGTAATTTTAAATTGACCATGTAATTGAAACCAATAAAGAAGGTGATATAACATTTAAAATATTGGTTCTGTTTATTCTTGGTTTAATAGTACTATCGCCTTTCACCTTGGAATTCTCTCATTTAAATGTGTTTTTGAGAGATCCAACAACATGTAGTTGAGAACTTGCTTTAAGATTATATAAAACGTTGAACTGCAGACCTAAACAGTATGTCAAGTCCTAACACTCAGTACCTGTGAAGGTGACCTTGTTTTGAGAAAAGGTTCTTGCAGGGGTAATTAAATTAAGGATCTTGAGATGGTATCACCCTGAGTTAACTGGGTGGGACCTAAATCCAAAGACAAGTGTCCTTATAAGAAGAGGAGACACAGGGGCACATAGGGGAGAAGGCCATGTAAAGGAGGTAGAAATTGGTGTCATGCAGCCCCAAGCCAAGGAACACCTGAAGTTTCTAGAAACTGGAAGAGGAAAGGAGGGATTCTCCATTAGCATCTTCAAAAAGAGTGTGGCTTTGCTGACACCTTGATTTTGCATTTCAATTCTCTTTAACTGTGACCCCAAAAATTTCTATTGTGGTAAGCCACCAAGTTTGTGTTTTATTGAGTTATTGGAAAAGACATGACTCATGTTTGCAACAGATGGCACTAGTTCATTTTTGGAAACACTAGAGTCATTCGCATGTATGTTATTGCTATGTCATTTGACAGATGACAGTTCTAGCTTCATTCTCAAAAACAAAATTGAACGATTTGGTTGAGTTTTGGAGATTTTACAACTTGAAGATGAAAGACCAAACTGCATTTTTGCCATATTTTACTGTTTTACTTCCATAAAGGGAAGAACGCCCATCAAGTTTGTGAAAAGTTGCATAAAGTTTACCGTGACAATGCTCTACAAGAACGTCAGTGCCAACAATGGCTCATGGAATTCTGTGCTGAATATTTTGATCTCAACAATGTTCCTCGGTCAGGGAGGCCCACCGAGGTTGATGACAGCAAAATAAAGGCACTGATAGAGTCAAACCCATGTTATACAACACATGAAATTTCAGAAACATTGAACATCCATCATTCAAGCATTCATGACCACCTGAACAAGCTGGGATACGTAAGCAAGCTCGATATTTGGGTTCCACATGTACTCAAAGTTCATTTGATGGTGGTGTATATAAACATCTGCAATATGCTCATTAAATGTGAGGAAAATGATCCTTTTTGGAAGTGACTGATAACTGGTGATGAGAAGTGGATTTTCAGCAATGTGGTGCGCAAACGGTCTTGGTCCCAATGTGATGATTCGTCTCCAATGACATTGAAAGCAGACATTCATTAGAGGAAGGTTATGCTCTCAGAGTGGTGGGATTTTAAAGGTGTCTTGTTTTTGGAACTCCTACCAAGGAACCAAACAACCCAATGAATGTGTACTGTCAAAAATTGGTCAGTTTGAAAAAATCCATAATCCAGAAACATCCAGAGCTTGTTAATTGTAAAGGAGCTGAGTTCCATCATGACAATGCGAGACCACACATAAGTTTTATCACCCATCAAAAATTATTGGAGCTTGGATGGGATGTGTTGTCACACCCACCATACTAGCCTGACCTTGTGCTGTCAGGCTTCCCCTTGTTTTGCTCTCTTTAAAACTCTTTCCATGGTATATTGTTCAATTCAGATGTAAATCAGCACCTTGTTCAGTTTTTTGCAAACAAAGACAGGTCCTTCTATGAACAAGGAATTATGAAGCTCACTGAAAGATGGCAAAAGGTTATCAAACAAAATGAGCAACATATCACTGATTGATCTTTGTTCTTTATATAAAGAAATGACTTCTGAAAAACATAGACAAAATATGTCATGAGTTTTCCGACAACCCAATATTATGTTATCTCTAGGAAACTAATACAAGAAATGACATCAGTGAGTGCATCTGCTTCTTCTCCTTATGTTCTCTCCCCCACTTTTCATAACCACATCACTAAAGGCCTACTTACAACAATAACATATTATTCAGTGCTGAAAAGAAATGAGTTATCATCTTTTTGCAATGGGTTTCCCACTGGAACACAGGTGTAGGGAGAACTACCAATAAGTCTTGTTGCATCCTGCATGACAGGGCTGTAGTGGTTTGAGAGGGCCAATGGGGGTTGAGAAACAGAAAATATAGACAAGAGACAAAGGATAGTTCAAAAGCAATGCTAGTCAGGGGACTCAGTACCTCTAAGATAAAGAGCCCCGAATTGGGCTTGACTGTGGCTTTTATTGGGATACATACAGGGAAGTGGCATTGTTTTTTTCCATGGTCTGTAAATCACATACATCATACCAGAGAACTTAGCTCAGAGTCAAATCACCCCATGGCCTGTAGGCTGCCTTTACCGAAAGTCCCATGACCTGTGTATGTGCACCTCCTGGGAGACGGAAACTTCTCATGCTGAGGCTTAGAGACAAGAATGCATGGAGGACAGATGTTATCACCTGGTTAGGTTTCACTTCTCAGGCAGGCTGTCAGCACTGAAGACAAGGGGTCTTTGGCCTATGCTCTTCACCTTCATGATTCCTCTCATGGTACCCCCTGGACTGTGTCTGGCTTGGGTTGCCCTATTGGCAGCTAGGTTGTACCACTTTTGACTAACCAGCCCTCTTTTGGGGGTCCCATGAGGATTTGCTATAAGCATAATAAAAATACTGTCTCCGTGAGGATCTGCTGTTATGGAAAGGTGCATGGAAATGTGCATGGGGGAGATGGCTAGGCTGCTGTGTGACCACAAAATCTAACCAAAATGCACAGGGAAAGGAGTCATATCAACATCATCATTGGACACATATATTATGGCAAGTCTACCACTACTGGTCACCTGATCTACAAGTGTGATGGGATCGACAAAAGAGCCATCAGAAAATTTGAGAATGAGGCTACTGACATGGGAAAGGGCTCCTTCAAGTATGCCTGGGTCTTGGATAAAATGAAAGGTGGATGTGAGTATATCACCATTGATAACTCCCTGTGAAGATTTGAAACCAGCAAGTAATATGTGTCACAGAGTATTGAGACCCATTAAAACAAAGTTTAATGAGAAAAAAACACACAAAAAAATGAGTAATCAAGCTATGAAGGGGGTGGCGGGGAGAAACCTTAAATGCACATTAGTAAGTGAAAGAAGTAGACTGACAACATCAGAGTGAACTCTAAGGTAAACTATAGTTTTTGGATGATTATGCTGCATCAATGTAGGTTCAGCTTTGGTAACAAATGTACCACTCTGGTAAGTGATATTAATAATGGCATGTATATATACATAGTCTTTAATAAAAACAAGCTACTACTAAATCATGAAACTCTCAGATTCAACTTTTAACACAAGACTTGATTTATAATACTGGAGGAAGGACATAAATCACAAATGGAATCTTATGGATAGCAATTAAAAATGAAACATTTAAAGCAAACTTCTTTTAATTACAACTCAATAGTACTTCAGAAAGCCCCAAATCATACATCCATTTGAGTACTTGATACAAAAAGATTACTTTGAACTACTGTTCGCACCCTCATATAATTATTCAAATTGGATAACACTACTTTATCATCTGTTTAACATGAGTTGCAAATGGAATCACCTCATATGTTTTATAGTTATTTTGGTCAACCTTGCCTGGATGCTTTTCCGTAACCACCCTGCTGGTCACCTCCTCTTCCACTAGCTCTACCTGCAGGTGCTCTTGTAGATCCCCTGGGTTGTTGCTGTTGCTATTCTTTTGATATGGCCACTTTTATCTCAGATCAACATTATGATATTTCTTTTCCATTATCTTCTACGTCGCTTATTGGTCTTGTCCATGGGAAGCTAAATGAATTCTACTGCACCAAAGCCACCATTTGGGATATTTATCAAGATAAATTGTGAGGCACATAACAAAAAAGCTTATAGACACGTTATTAAACAGATAAAATAGTACCTGGCATCATACGATTGGGGTGAGAAAGAATAATCATTTTCAAAACTGAATTTCCATCCCACACAATCAATTCTATTCATAAATCCTTTTCTTTTTAGTTGACGTGTTACAACTGAATTTAAATGAGACCTATGTCAATTTGTACACATTCACCAAACTTTTATTTGACTTTGAAATATTTACTTTCCAGTTTAAAAGAAACTTAGTTGCAATCTCTAATAAGCCATTTGCTCAACTTTGATAGCAGGATTAATGGAAGGTAGTTTAAATTAAGGAAGGAACTGCATTACAACTTATTGTTTTTCAACTTCAAAACATCAGCATTAAAATTATCAATGTTAAATGCTGAGAAGTTGAAGTGTTTATTCTTTATTAGGATCTTTGCTGAAGCCAATAATTATCAAATTATAATAGCTAAAAAGTATATACGTAAGTCACTTCATACAGTTTCAGAATCCTCACAAGTTTTTTTTTGTGATTTATCTTCTTTCTTTTTAATAATTAGTGACTACCATGATACATAAATCCATTAGCTTTAGAATATACCTAAATTTGAAATGTTTATCCCCATGAATATTAGACATACCCTTTATTTATAACTGATCACAGTTGGTTTTGAATAGCAAACTTCTTTTTTTTTTTTAAAGATTTTATTGGGGAATTGGTGGAGGGGAACAACATTGGGGAATCGGGGAAGGGGAACAGACAAGTTGCTGTCTTTTTGTTCTTCAGTCTAGTTGCGGAGGATGTTGCTTCACTGTTGGTATCGTCATTGCGCTCCTCCCGGACGAGGCAGATCGGTCGCCGGCCTCTGGATGTCGCCCACCGCGGCCATTGGCAGCTCATGCTTGGCTGCCAGCCGCTCACGCTGGCTGCGGGCCACTCACTGTAGCCTATGGCAGCCCACTGCAGCAGGGGCTGCAGCCCACACCATCACTGGGGCTCGCACAGCCCAGCTCCAGGTGGAGCTGTTGTTATCTGTAGAGGGCAGTGTCACTGGCCCTCACGTGGGATCCGAACCGGGGCCGCTGGCATCCCAAAACCAGCGCTTAACCAATGTGCCACTCGGCCGGCCCGTGAACTTCTAATTAGGAATCTGCACACCCTAAATATAACTTCTGCTAAATTTTATTTGCTGACATTTTAGTCAAAAAATCCACACCTTCTGAAATTTTGGCTTATTTTCATGTAAGTGACCGTAGTTCTGAAGAATAGTGAGAGGCAAAGCAAAATAAAATAATTTTACACCTCTTATCACTGTGCTCTGATCTTTTCCTTGTTGTGGATGATACACCACATCATCAAACTAGAACAGAAATGGTCATATAATTGATCTAGTTCATGGAATCCAAACATTTTTGTTTAATTTATATTCATGTGAATAACCATGCCTTCACAACTTCCACTTTTTCTCTCTTTTGTTTCTTTAGATACTTTGGTATTGTAAACTACCTGGGAAACATAACAGGAACACCAGGTTGTAAGTTGAGGATATCCTAGTGAGTAGGCAGAACCAAAGACCTGAACAGGATGGCCTTGATTATTTGTTCTAAAGATATCACATTATGTTACTATTTTCTGTACCATTCAACTGAGATCATTATATCTCCTAAATTTTTAAAATCATAGATATTTTAAACTCATTTATTTGATTTGTTGAGGAAATGGTGACAGATTGGAATCTAAATTATTATAGGTATTTGCAAATGTGTAAATTAATTTTATTATAGCCTTAAGTAAATTGCATAAAGTAGAACCTTCATTAATATGTAAAATAAGTACTTTTATTAGTATTAGCTAAATTATGAAACTTAAAGGCCATTTTTAACATTTTTACTTTTATCCTAATTCTATTACTTTAATTTTGCCTATGAATTAGGAGGAGAATGTTCTTAGAAGTCAATTATTGTAACAGAAATCTAACTTTCTTCAGAGTACTTTATAAATCAGAATGTTGTCTAAATAGCTGTGGAGAATATTTATGAACAAGTAAAATAATTTAGATAATAAGTGATGATAACCACAACTGTCTCAGTGATTGTGAATTCTCAGAACTCAAATTTAATTTCTTTTTATAGATACTATTTTATATTTTATATGTCTTCAATAAAAATCACTTTAAATTTTGATTTTGAGAGCATTTAAACTTCAGAGTGCTAAGTTGTTTTGGTTTGGAATGTACCCTATGCAGAAACTAAGACAAAGACTTGAATGCAGGTTGTGTATTTGAGGTGCCTTACAAATAAGCAAAAGTGGAGGAGTGGGGAGAATGAGACAGGGAAGTAACTGTCAATTAGGAATGCAGTATTTGGGTATTTGCCACTATGTGCATATGGCCCTCAGTCCCAATGTTGTGGCTTCAAAATTCTTTCATACTTTTCTCTTAAAAACATGGAGACTAATTATTTTCTTATCAAGTATAAATTATTTTTAGTGATTCATTGCTAATATGTAGAATATGGTCAAAGTGTGACTTGCTTGTTCTCTCTGACAAGCTAGCTGCTACTTGTATGCACCCAAGTAACACTAAGGAGAGGGCCACATAGAGAACTGAAGCTCCTGGCCAGCAGCAGAATGAGTGAACTTGGGAGAGGATCTTTTTGCCCCACACAAGTCTTCATATGATTGGACCCAGATGACGTCTTGATTGCAACCTGATAAGGAGATTCTGAGCCAGAATCACCCAGATAAGCCACTGATAAATGCTTGAACTGCAGAAACTGTGAAATAATACAAATACTCCCTGACTTATGATGATTTGACTTATGATTTTTCAACTTTGAAATGGTAACATGCAATATGCATTTAGTAGAAACAGTACTTAAATTTTGATCATCTCCTGGGCTACCGCATGCGTAGGATACTCTTGTGATGGGGGGATAGCAGAGGCGAGCCAAAGCTCCTAATCAGCCACACTATCCCAAAGATAAACAACCCATACTCTACAGTATACAGCGTTGCTAGAGGTTTTTGGATATTGTGTTTTGTTTTCTCATCCCCTCTTGTCTACAAAATGTCTATCTGTGTCTTCTGCTTCTGGTGAGCAGAGGAGAAAGGCATTTATTCTTGAGATGAAATAAAGATAATTGCCCAACTGTGGCTCATATAAGTGTTCTGAGCACATTTAAGGTAGGCTAGGCTAAGCTCTGATTGATGTTCAGTAGGTTAGGTGTATTAAATGCATTTTTTACTGGTATTCTTAACAATGGGTTTAAGGTGAGGAGCATCTGGGAATGCTTGTTGTTTTCAGCCATTAGATTTTGAAGGTAATTTGTTACACAGCAATAGATAACTATGCATTCAATGAGAACCTTCTGAAGATCTGTGGAGTTTTCCTGGAATGATTGAAAAATGGAACAATTGTCCATTGACTCTAGTCCCCATTAATTGAGGGTTGCCCCCTGGTTATTAACATATCCACACTTCTGAGCTGATTTACAAGTGGCCCGTGTGCACACTCAGTAAGATCCCTCAGCTTCCAAAAAAGATGAAGGTATAACAGTAGAGACTGTTAAAGTAGGATTTAGTCAATGTGATTAGGGCCTGTACAGCACAGCCGGGATAAGGTAAAAAACACAAATGCCTTTGCTATATACAACACATGCAGTGCTTCAACCTATTATGTGTATTAAACAACTTCTCAAGAATGAAAATGAAGAAAGGTATTTTATACACTTAAACTACACTGAAATCATATATTAAGAGGAGTTTTTTTTTTCTTTTACATTCTTCTTTTAATAATAATTCACTTAATATAAAAGAAAGTAGAGTCTTATTTGGGGTATTATTGATAAGAGGCAATAAGAAAACCAGAACCAACCTGGACAATGAAATTTCAATCTATTGTAACTTTTATCACTATGTCTATATTACTGTGATCAGAATGAATTTTCTCATGGCAAAATGCTCAATTATTATTAAGAAAATGTTCATATTTACAGTATATGCTATATTCTAGTTTGCAAACTAATATTGTACAGTTAATGGCAGCTAAATTTTCTACCTATGTACTACATACATTGCAAGGTCATTTACGTACATTTGCACTCCACAAAATAAATCTAAGATAGATAATATTTTCAGGATACCAGTAATTGGAGCCTTCTAGTGTACATGGCCTGAGTTTAAATTAAAAAGAATCCACTTGGCAGGCACAATTTTAGGAGATTTCAGTGTTCCCATGGGAAAAGTCAGTCCTGACCCATTCATATATCAGGAGTAGAAGAAGTTTCTAATAAAATATATTTTTTTTAAATTTTGTTTTATTTAAAGGTCAAAAATTTCTAGTGCTGGAATTAATAATAATATATAATATATTAAATATTAAGTGTATATATTATATATTATATAATATATATATTATTAACTTAATAAATAACATATTTAAAAAGTAGTTAGAATCTTCAGGACCTTCCTGTTAAAGAACATATATTTCACAAGCCAACTCATTTGTTTTTTAACAGCTCTACTGAAGTAAATGAAGTTGAACCACCATTATTTTTTTAACTTGTGAAGTGTCAAGCATTTTGCTATACTGTTATTATAATGATATTAAGTATTATTTTCTTATTCTTCTTATTCCTTCTTATTCTGTTAACTGTAGAAATCCACGAGCATTCTAATCCATCTTCTAAGCACTTGAAAATTACTTTCATTTTTGTCATCAATCCTTCCCATTTCCCAAATCTTCCCAACTTTCTTAACCCATTCCTTATAAAGCACAGTTTCTAGATCTCTGACTACCATGACTACACATCTTTAAAAGTAGGTTTCTTTCGACAAACAGTTTTCCCTCCTCTCTTCTACCCCAGTAGTTCATTTAATATATATTTTATTCTTTGTGGATGTTTGTCTATGTATGTGGATACATACAAATGTTGCTAGAGACATTAAGGCCCTTTTCATAGAAAAATAGGTTTAATACCATTTATTTTTCTGTGAAAGAACAGTAATCATATAAGTAATGTTGAAGGCTATCATAAGTTTATAGGGTGGGGGGGAAAAAAACTTAAAAAGGGGACAAGAATTTCACATTAAGCAGTGAAAAATGTTTGATTTTTAAATTTAAAAAACATTAAAATATATACACTTTTAAAATGTACCTGAGGTTTCATAAAAGTACATTTAAAATGATGAGTTTTGACATGTCTCCAACCTCAACATATAAAAATATTATCTTTTTATATCCTTTATTCTACTTTAATAATTTTTTAACTTTTTTTCTTTTATTCATTTTTTGTTTAAGTATAGTTGGTATACAATCTTATATTGGTTTTATTAGCTTTCAGTTGTACAATATAGTGATTTGACAATGTTTATACCTTACAAGATGATCACCCCACTAATTCTAATAATCATCTTTCACTGTGTAAATGTAACACAATATTATTTATTATATTCCTCTTCCCCTTTTCACCTATCCCTCCACCCTCTTCCTTCCAGTAACCATTCCTTAGGTCTCTGATTCCATGAGTCTATTTTTGTTTTGTTTTTAGTTTCCACATATAAGTGAAACCTTATTGTATTTTTCTTTCTCTTCCTGACCTATTTTGCTTATTATTATCCTCTAGATCCATAAATGTTGTATCAAATGGCAAGATTTAATTTTTTTATTGCTGCATAATATTCCATTGCTTATACATACCATATCTTCTTTATCCATCTATCAATGGACTCCTAGGTTGCTTCCATATCATGGTTATTGTAAATAATGTTGTAATGAACATAGTGATGTACATATCTTTTCAAATTAGGGTTTCTTTGGATAAATACCCAGAGTGGAATTGCTAGGTCAGATGGTATGTCTATTTTTAGTTTTCTGAGGAATCTCCATACTGTTTTCCATGGGGATATACCAGTTTGTAGTCCCACCAACAGTTGACAGTGGTTCCCTTTTCTCCACATTCTTGTCCACATATGTTATCTGTTGACTCTCTGATAATGTAAAAAACAATCCTGTTCACAACTGTATCAACAAGAATATAATACCAGGATAAGCTTAACCAAGGAGATAAAAGACCTGTACTCTGAAAACTATAAGGAACTAAAGAAAGAAACTGAAGAAGATACAGCTAACTGGAAGGATATACTATGCTCATGGATTGGAAGGTTTAATATTTTTAAAATGACTGTATTGCCCAAAGAAATCTACAGATTCAATGCAATTCTTATCAGCATACTAATGACATTTTTCACAGAACTAGAACAAACAATCCTAAAATGCATGTGGAACCAGACAGAAAAGACCTCAAGTTGCCAAACCTATCTAGAGATATAAGAACACAGTTGGAGGTATCATGCTCCATGATCTCAAACTATACTACAAAGCAATAATAATAAAAACGGTATGGTACTTGCAACACAGATCAATGGAACAGAATAGAGAGCCCAGAAATAAACCCTCCTTTATATACTCATTGACTCTATAACAAAGAAGGTAAAAATATATACTGGAGTAATGACAGTCTCTTCAACATGTGGTGCTGGGAAAACTGGACAGAGACATGCAAAACAATGAAACCGAACCATGCTCTTACACCATATACAAAAAATAAACTCAGAATGGGTAAAGACTTTAAGGCCTGAAACCATAAAACTCTTACAAGAAAACATAAGCAGTAAACTATTTGATATCAGTCGAAGTACCGTATTTTGCAGTACATAATGAGCTCCCATGAATAATGTGCTCCCACGTTTTTGGCCCAAACTTTCAGGCAACAAAATATTTTGTTTTACTTTTTTAATTCAAATTTTTATTTGTTTACATTTAGGTACTTGTTTTTTGTATTATAAAGGAATTTTAGCATTTATTTTTTAAACATATATGGTACAAGAAATTTTATGTAACAAATAATTACAAAACACAGGAACAGAATCAAGGTCAAAGGAATTTTATGTACTGGTAAGAAATTTATGATATTTATGCATCATAGAAGGCCAAGAACTCTTCGCATCACTGCAAATTTGTCGTAAGTTCAACAAAACCCATTATTGTATTTCAGGGTATTATTTTGCATACAGATACTGTAATTGATTTCTAGAGTTGCACTTTTAACTCATAAGCATAAATAAAAGAATTACAACATTTATATAGATACAGAATTAGTACTACCCATATATAATGCACATCCTTATTTTACCCTCACATATTTGGGAAAAAAATGTGCATTATACATGGCAAAATACGGTAATCTTAGTTTGGAAATGTTCCCTCTGATCAAGGGAAACAGAAGCAAAAATAAACAAATGGAACTATATGGAAATAAAACGCTTCTGTATAATGAAGGAAACCCTTAACGAAACAAAAAGGCAATCTACTGAATGGAAAAATATACAGTAATACCATGGTTTGCGAGCATAATTTGTTCCAGAAACAAACTACTCGTATTGCAAGACATTGCTCATTTACCACACTAAAATGTATTAGAAATGTTTACTCAACTTGCTGAACACTCACAAACCATGTTACTTGCAATCCAAAGTTTTACTGTATTTACAAATGATACATCCAATTAGGGGCTGATATCTAAAATACATAGGAAACTCATACAACTTAATGAAACAAAACACAACAAAAACCACAATGCAATTACAAAATGGTCATAGGGCATGAAAAGACACTACTGCAAAGAAGACATACAGAAGGCCAACAGACATATGAAAAGATACTCAATATCACTAATCATCAGGGCACTGCAAATTAAAACCACGGAATACCACCACCTCATATCAGTCAGAATGGTTAGGTAACGATATTTTAATAAAAAATTTTAAAGCCTTACTCAGATTTCCAAAATGTCTCTCTTAATATTTAACATATAAAATATTATATTAGCCTCTCATGTAGTAATTTTTACTGACTTTCTCTTCTTCAATTTTAACCACTCTAACTCTGTGCAACCTCCACTGGCATGGTATATGATTGAAGGAATTCTCCAATAGAACCTCCCACAACTTTGGCAAGATTTTAAATTTTTATTTACATTGCACTTTCTGCTAGTTATCAAAGGACAGATTCCAGATTCTTTGATGAGTAGGTAGTACGTAAGAGGCATGTTGAGTTGGGGTTAATATTAAAAATGCAATTATTTTATTTTCTATGCAATTCTATAGCAACAGGATTAGGAAAATTATCACTAAGTAACAAATACTCACGGAGAAAAAAGATCCCTTGTACTTAATATAACATGAATTTTAAAAATTATTATGCTTCTCTGGTTTCCTTCTTTTTAGATATATGACTATACAAAAATGAAAAGTCTAATCATGGCGTTAACTTTTTCCATCTTGCCATAAGGCATAGAAGAGAAATGGAAATGTACAAAGTATACTTCTTTTTAGATAACTGCTATTTCTGAAGTTTCATTTTAAGCTAAAGTTGGAATGTATATTCCATTCGGTTGTCGGAAAAGTCATGAAGTATTTTTTCTATGTTTTTCATTGCAAAAATGCGTCATGACTTTTCAGACAACCCAATAGTTCAGTATGAAGTCGGAAATTTCAGAAATTCTTTTTAGTTGGGGGTAACAATTTTGCTAACATAGTCAACATGGTGAGAAATTCATGAACATAAAACATGTATACCTTCTATAATTTTCCAGGAATTAATAGAAGTGCATTAAAAATCAGAATGGCCACTCCTCAGCCTAAATCAGCTCACAATTAATAAGCCACTTTAAGAAATGCCTTGGGAATTTATTTCACTTAAGAGCACCTATGGCTTTGATTAGGCTTATTAAAATGCTGATTAAATATTCTGACCTCTATCTATTTACCAAACTCTACATTTCCTAAGGACCATCCTTTCTAATTATCAATTTTGTTATTAGAAAATTGAGTGGAGGAAAATAAAACCCAAGCTCCAATTATAGAGACTGATTTACAAAATAGAGTCATGTTTATCCAAAATATGGGTAGTGAAAAATATTTCATGAACTCTTTGCAACTCAGAGCTTTGAAATAAATATTTTATTTATTTCAACGTTACAAAATATTTTCATTTTTGATTTCTAGTATAAGTACATTCTGGTCATAGTATATGATCTGTGTAAGTGCTTTTCAAACTTTAATGTATAGATACACACAGGAATAAACTTTTAACAGACTCTACTTCTTTTTGAAATGGTGTTTAGTTATAGATAGCTATATGTTGCTTCCCTAAAGAGCTATGACAAAATTCTCCACTACATGCAAAATGGAATGTCAACTGTGCTTATAAATACACAAATTCACAAATTTTTATAAAAATCTATAAAGCTTTAATGTTTATAATTATTAATCTCTGTTAAATGTCATATAACTGGTCATTCTATCTCCACAAGAAAAAGCTCCTGTCTGGGCTCAGGCAAATTTTCTCCATTTATCATGTTTTTTGAATTTTTAATATTCACATTTGTTCCATGTTTTGGGTGATTCTTAGCCATGCAGATTGCATATTTTTAAGACTATCTTCTCCTTGGGCCAAAAGAATCCTCTCTGACACATCCATCATCAAATATTCTGTATTGGAAAGGTTAAAGCCATCACCTTGAAATAACAAAGTGTGTTTACTTTCAAGCAATCTTCCCCAACCATCTCTTTCCCTCAGAGATTTTTTAGGATGTTAAGAATATGATACAGGTGTTCCTAGTTCCCTACCAAATGCCACTTTAATGTCACCATATTACCAATATATTCAATCCACTAATTTTGTCTTTCACCATGTTATATTTTTAACAGTGCCTTGGTTGCTTCAGGAATTTTCTTTCTTGTTCATTTCCTTGTAACCTGTATAGCTAGGGCCAGCACAATAATGTAACATTGAATAGGTGGCATAAATAACAGAAATTTATTTTCTCACAATTCTGAAAGATGTCCAAGGTCAAGGTGTCAGTGGAGTTGTTTCTTCTGAATGCCACTCTTATGGGCTTGTAGAAGTTTGCCTACTTCTGGTGTCTTCACATGTTCTTCCCTCTGCCTAGGTCCTAATCTGCCCTTCTTATGTAGATGTCAGTCATACTGGATTAGGCCCACTCATTTAACCTCATTTTACCATAAGTGATTCTTTAAATGCCCTATCTCCAAATACAGTCACATTTTGGGGGTTAGGACTTCAACATGTGAATTTTTCTTTTTAGGGGGAACACAACTCAAAGCATCCCCCTCTTATATGTAAACCAAAATAAATCTACCCCTGGAGAACAACTAGAAGAAAAATGCTAGGGATATATTCACATAAAAGTGAAGCAAAGGCATGAGTTTTGAAATAAAGCTAGACATTAAAGCATGTCAACAAAACTTTAAGGCAGTCCTTAGAAAGTGACCAAAAACATTTTCAGAACCTCCACAGAAGTTTCCATTTTCAAACTGTAATATTATGTTTATATAAATCTCTTTCTTGGTAAATATTGTGGCTTTTGAAAATTAGGGTTAATTATTAGCACTGTACAAATATTTTTTCCCTATTTTTACTGCATAAACCTTAAAGGTAGAATAGAAGTTTATGTTATAAAATGAACATATCATAAATTAAAAAGCCCTTTGCATGATTTTGGAGGAAAGACATTACATGGGAAGTCCCTACACTGAAGATTTAAATTCATGCAAGGGGTTGAAAAATAGGTATCATCACACTTCATAAAGAAGACAAAATAAATATAGTGTTTGAATCTTTCCTTTTGTTCTTTTTAATCACTGAGCACATTTAGTGTCTCATATTAGATAAGTGGCTGTGGGGACCAAAGCTTGGAAACTTTGAGTAAAGCCAAGGTATACATGGGAATAGAGTCAAAAGTCAGAGAAAAAATTCTGTATCTTCTTTTAATTGAGTTGGTTTAGTTGATTGTGTGACTTTTAAAATTGAAGCTGACCGGGCTGGCTGAGTGGCACAGTGGTTAAGTGCTGCCTTGGGAAGCCATCGGCCCTGATTCGGGTCCCACATATGAGGGCCAGTGACACTGCCTTCAAAAAAAAAAAAAAAAAATTGAAGCTGACCTTGTCTTATAAAGTATTTTTGTCATCTTATGGTTTAGAAGAATCAGGATGGAGAGGAGTGGGTGAAAACCAAGAGAATAAGATAAATCAAGACAGAAAAATCTTTTTATCTATTGTAGGGCAGAATCATATGAAAATATATATCTATGCATATGATAGACAGATGACAGATGATAGATAGACAGATAGATGATAGATACATAGATGATTCATAGATATATGATAGAAAGAAAGAAAGATAGATAGATAGATAGATAGATAGATAGATAGATAGATAGATAGATGACAGATGATAGACAGACAGATGATGGATAGACAGATAATTTTTTAATGTTCAGAATGCCCATAGTCTAGAGATGAAAAGTATATTTATAAGAATTATTACAAAGCTACTACATTCTTAAGATTTATAGTTTTCATTAACCATTTTAGATACACTAATATCAAAAGAAGTGGTAGCATATTATAATATGTCATTATAAAAACATGATGAGCAGGGAAATTATATTTGTGTATGTATGGAAATAATATGTTTTGTAAACAATTCCTGATTTCAGCCTACCTGAATTGATCTAAGTATATATTTTAAAGTGGTTAAATGGTGGTCTGATCTAAGTATATATTTTAATGTGGTTAATATGGTGGTCTGAGCGCTACTTCTTTGCAATTGCTACTTATAGCTCATGTCATATTCTCAAGCTTAGGACAATGATTTACCTGTGTTTAATAGACCTAAATCAAAAAAATTTGTATTTACTGGATGGGTGGTTGAAAGAAATCTCTATATGAGCCTACAGAATGCACATCAGCATGTCAACTGCCTGAATTCTTGTAATTCTTTTTTATGTAAAGCTTTTTAAAAAAATAAATAAAAAAATCCTTAATCATGTTTAGTGAGCAAATAACTAGAAATAATCATTTAGGACTCCATTCATCAGGACCTTATTATTTTACATCAGCTAAGACTATGAGATAGCTGAACATCTTTAGAGAATAAGTACTGTTTATCATTTCTCTTCACTGCCTAATAGAAAGTTTTATGTCTATCTCAGAGCTAAAACCCAGGCTGAACACTAAGCAATTAAGAGATTTTAATGAACATATCATTATTTCAGCAACAAAACATTGAAAAGCAGACACCAGAGCACTCTCGTGTTTGAATCAACAAGTTAAAATGGCATAGTTCAAATTTCAATGATGTGTTTCAGTAACTTAAAGCAGGACTATTTTAGACAAATTATAATATTGGGTTCTTTCTGAGAACGTTAGTCTTGTATGTAATCACGCATCTGAAACTGACTTCATGGAATGCTCTCCCAAATACAATTTTTTAATTTAACAGACACAGAGAGGAGTGTTTGATATTCAGGGTATGCAATATTAAAAGCTAAGACTTTGGAATTCTTGACATAGAGATAGCACAAAGATGAGTAAGCTCCCTGGCAATTGCCAGCTGTGTGATCTTGCTAAATGACTTAAGTTTTACAATTATTAATATCCATAAGTTTTTTTTCACCTATAATTTCAGGATAATATGAGAACTAAAATCATAAGTCCATTTTGAGGATGAATATAAATAGTAAATGTAGTAATAAAATCATTATAAATATGTACTTATTAGACTATTATAAATAGGATACTTTTTAAGTAACAGTTTTTTTTTTTAGTGCTCACTTTTTATTATTGTTGTTATTGTGGTTATTTATATTATTAAGTTAAAAAGGCATGATTTTGAGATGAATAAGTTAACTTCCTATCTTCATGTGCTTAAATTCTCTAAAAGAAACTTCTTGGTGTTGTTTAAGTATCACAAGAATATATTGTCTAGTGTTAGAGTTAATTTACACAGTAATATTAGAAACCTATTTTATGAAGTAATGATAATTTGGGGATCAAAAGAACAGGACAAAATGACAAGTTATTGATTACAAAGGGCATTAGTAAGGATATATTTTACAGTTTTAAAAGTAAAAAGGAATTGAAGATCTTCAAGAACATATTTTGGTGGTTTTATACAGGATGGTTTAAAAATAGTAAAAAAGATACTTGTCTGCGAAACAGAGATAAGTAGGTAGTCTATGAATCCTTTTAGTATAAAACATTTAAAAAGTATAAATAAATTTATAATTTTGTGTGTCTGCATCCTGGCGTGAAGATATGTGTGTGTGTACCCAGGCAGAATTTACTTTGTTTTGTGAATAGACAGAGTTGCAGAGCATCCTTCAAAGGATGCTACAACTAAGGAGCAAACATTTGATGAGAAAGAAGATCTGTATATAGTTTCAAAGTATTTCCCATTGACCTAGTTAAAAAGAGGCAATAATACTTTTCAATGGAGAAATCTGATGCAAAGTGATCAAAGTTCACGTCAGTAATGGGATGAACCAACTTAATGTACCTCCTGGAGGACACAGCATAATCAATGTAATATTACAGCTAAGAGGGCAAAATCTAAATTGAATTATGTGTGTGTATGTGTGTGTGTGTCTATTTGTGTGTGTGACAAACCAAAATTGAGGGAAATTATCCAAAGTAAATGGTTTGTATTTAGAAAGAAACTTTATGAAATACAAAGAAAGGCTGATAAACAATTCCAGAACACATAACTAATTGTCTTCTAGGAATGTGTACTGGAGAGGACAGGGAATGAATTGATTGCTAAAAAGGATTTTATTGAGGTAACTGATAAAATTTGAATAAAGTCTGTATATTAGATAAAAGTATTATATGGAGTTTAATATCCTATGTTAATAATTTACTGTGATTATATAATTGAATATTCTTAATCTTTGGAAATACATAAGTATTTAGGGTTAAAGCACTATGTGTTTCCAATTTTCTCTGATGGTACAGGAAAAAAACATGTAGGTATGTGCGTGTGTACTGTTTTTTCATGTTGAGACATATTTCTGTTGCTGGGATGAACTGATATAGAGTTATTATTCCCAGTGTACTGGTGGGGGTGAAAATTAGACTTTAACAGTATGTTTTAAAAGCTTACAAATTTGCATTTATTCTGAGTTAGCAACTTTCCTGCCAGGAATTTATTCTAGGAAAGTAAACATCAAACAGACAAAGATGAACTAATGAAAATATTTGTAGTAGGCAAAATTCTAAGATGACCCACAATCACATATAATATTATAACCTCCCCTTGAGTGTGGGTAAAACCTGTATTTATGATAAACTATTACTCTGAGATTTTGTTAAATTATATGGCATTAGGGAGATAATCTGGAGCGAGCCTAACCCAATCCAGTGAGCTCTTTAAAAGCAGAGAGTTTTTTTCTGGTCACAGAAGAGGCAGAGAGACTCACACTGAGTGGCCCAGAAGAAAGCAAATATCCATGTTGTAAACATGAAGACCCTGAGGCAAGAACCTGAGGGTGGTATCTAGGAGCTAAAAGTGTTTTGTTGCTGAAAGGAAAATGGGACTTCAGTCTTAACAAGCACAAGGAAATGAATTCTTTTAACAATGGGTGAGCTTGAAAGAGGATACCAAGCTACAGAGCCAGTATTATTTGTGATAGCGAGTAACTGGAAATCACCGCATGACTAGCAATAAAGACCAGGTAAGCAAAATAAGACATATTGTACAGTAATTAATTCTCATGTTTGCAATACCTATATACAGTCTGTGTGACAGCTGTGTATAAAATGCTGTGTGCGTATGTATTTTTTACATACATTTATATTTTTATATTGCATATTGTCATAAATTGAACTGTGCCTCTCAAAAGAGATATTTGAAAACCTAACCCCCAGTATCCCAAAATGTAAACTTATTTAGAAATAGGGTCTTTGGCATGTATATTCAAATTAAGATGAGGTCATTAGAGAAGGCCCTAATCCAATATGACTGGTGTCCTTATAAAAAGGGAAAATTTGGACTCAGAGGCAAATATGTCCAGAGGAAAGATCATGTGAAGATACAGTGGGACCACCATCTACAAGTAATGGGATGTCTGAGGCTACAAAAAGCTATGGAGAGGTATGGAACTTTCTCTGACGGTTCTCGGCAGTAATCAACTTTGCCACCTCCTGCTTTTGGACTTTTAACACCCCCAAACTATGAGACAAGTTTCTGTTGTTTAAGTCACCCAGTTTGCGGTATTTTGTTATGATTGCCAGGAAACTAAACTAAAACTTAGATACTCATGTTGATGGAAGTGCAACAAAATTTAACAGTGTTTATCTCAGTAGCTGGGAATTTATGTAGTTTGGTTCTGAAAATGAAATTGTCAGTAATTGATCATGTCTGATCAATTAATGTGGCAATTTTGTATGCTTCCACCTTTTAATTTGTTTTATATTGTGTGTACTCAATTTCTAAAGTTTTCATATTAAGAATCTATAACTTTCATAGCTAAATAAATTTAATAATTATTGTAAAAATTAATAACCCTCTTCAAATAAGCAAAAATGTGGGGTTATTTATACTCTTACAGAAGTTAAATAAAAATTAATAACCTACTTGTAAAGTCACTTCCTTTCTTATATTCCTTTTTCTGCATTTAGTCTCCTCATACCTATCTTGTGACACTTCAGTTTATGCATTATTTGCATATATGTCAGGTTTGAATTTGAAATATTAGATTCAGACATGACTAAAAACAGCAGTCATCTGGAGAAAATAATTAATGAGAAATTAATATTGAAAATCAGAATATGCATGTGTATTTTCTTATAAAACTTCGTTATCTGATAAATTAATGATAGCTCTCATCATTAATATCTGCTAATGTAGACTCAATGATTTGATAATCATTTAAGGATTCGGTGAAAGCTAAAACTTTGCTATGAAACATTCTAGTGGTATCTACTGTGAAAGGCAGGCATCAAACAAGTGATTATAAAAATATATGAGTAGTCTTATGATGGAAAATTTACATGAATCATGTGGAACTAACCAAGTTGAAAAGTGAGAAAATGCCCTCAGAGGATGTGATTTGTAAGGTGAAGTCTTCTGATTTATGCAGGATAAGTAGAAACTAGCTGCAGAGGAGGCTGGGCATTAGGCTGTATAGAATGCTGATTAAAAATGTAGCATTTATCACTGGACATAGTACTAGGGTCTCCGTTAAAACACCCAAAGAATGGTTATGACACCATTGTCTGTTAAATACATGACTTCTTTTGCCATCAATCTTGTTTTTTTTTTAGAAATACTTTTCAAATCTGCACTTTCTGTCAAGAATCAATCTCATTAACTGCTCCACTCCAAATGGCCACGTCTGTCACTGCAAATTTATATAAGGACAGCTATACATTATTAACAAGCTATAAAAAGTCACTGGCTAAATGTCATCAAAGCTGAGATATAGCTGCACCTTGGGATTCATACCGCAAACAGTTTAGTTTTAATCATCTTGGACCACAAGATGTCTTGACATTTGAGCAGCAACTTTTTCCTCCTTAACTTGCACTGGAATCAGACCTCTATTATCTCAGCCATAATTTTCAGCTTAAACTGTGATAGAAAGTTTTACCTCCTAAATTAAAAACATGAAAAAAAAAATCAATCCATCAAAGACCTTATCATTCATTTAATCATTGCTCACCTGCAGCTTTCTCCTCCTCCCCTTCTCCCCTCAAAATGTGAGCAAGAGTAGCTATAAAATTTAAGCATTTTGAAACTGCCAGAATTTTTTCGAACTAACTGCCTTGATATTACATTAATGCCTACAAGAAATGACCTTGCTCAACCACATTAAGATAGAGAATTGATTTTCCTGTGGCATTTTTTATATTGATAAAATAAGTATGTGTTATACTTTAAAAATATACATTAGAATCATCTTCTGCTCACTGTCTAAAAATATCACTGGGGCATTAATCTATGGTGCTCCAGAAATCTCAATTTATTAATAACATTTAATATAAAATATCTAGTCTATAATATTATAAATTTAATTTTTATTGAGATCTGCCACTTTAGATTTATATTGTGGAATAGTCATAACAATATAAAATATAATTATTTAAACCAGTAATAATTAGAAAAATGTAAAACATACGTATCAATAAAGAAAATGGTCACCAACAAAATTCTATCAAACATAACTTGGGTTAATAAAGTGCATTGCATAACTTGTGAGAAAACATATATGCTTCATATCTTTCATAATATTATTATGTATAAGGGTAGCAAGCTGTGGATAAGCAATTATTAGGAATAATCATCTTGCTCCTCTATTTCCAACTTATCAGGACATAGATATATTTAGATATAAACTTTACTTTGCTTCTTGTATATTTCATTTTGTATTAAGAAGGTGACATATAAATAAATGTTGTCTCTACATAAAATTTAACCATGCAATAAAAAAGAATATTTAAGGACTCCACACCCTGAAAATACCTAGATTATGCAACTGAAATCAAGAGACATCCTTTGCACAGAAGTGCTCAGAATCTAGAAATATAAGTTCACTATCCCATAATATTCTGTGAATAGCTATTGTGTTTTTCACAACTTAAACTAAGTGAAGGAAGGGAGGAAGGGAGAAAGGGAGAAAGGGAGGAAGGAAGGAAGGCAGGAAGGGAGGGAGGGAGGGATAAAGGCAAGGAGGGAGGGAGGAAGAAAGAAAGAAAGTAATGGTCAAATTAACTGGCTTTTTAGTTCTCTGTCAGTTGGTTATTGTATTTAAACATACGTATGATAATGTCACTTATAATTAGTAATAAATTTATACGTGGAAATGAAAGTAAATGATGGATTGTAAAATTGGGCACAACATTGTTTCTTAACAATTCTATGAATGTTGACACTTAGAAAATAATAGTTAACAGAGTTTTCACTTTTATTTTGTCAGAAAATATATGTGATGAAAAGTTGCCCATAGTTTTCTTAACTGTTTGACAAGTTGAAACCACCACTTTTTGTTTGTTTCTATTTCCTCTCCTTTATTTACTGAACAATATTCAAGTAATATTTTTGTCTACTGCCTATTCTATGAGACACTGTACTAGGTTCTTTACAATGATGAGCAAAACAGACACAATACTTGCAGAGATTATAGTCAAATAGGGGGAGAAAACAAGAATCACACAAAAAAAATAAATGCCACCATTCCACAAAGGTGTCTAAAGGGAGATAAGACTTAGTTTGTTGGGTGGTGGGGAGAAAAGCTTTCCTATTGGCATAAGGATTCTTTTGAGAGTGAGAAGAGAGACAACTATCCTGGAAAAACAGGTTTCACTCAGGAGTCAACTACCTCTACAGATTTGACTGGCTTATGGAAGCTAGGCTAGATTTTTAAAAATATTTCCAAAATTTGGGTGTCTCAGTTAGGATTCTCCAGAAACTAGCCCTGGGCATAGAGTTTCAGTGGAAATGATTTTTGGAGAGATGTAGAAAAATCTTCAAGTTGAGTAAATTGGTGGATGGAGGAGAATGTAGAGAATGAAGTTTATATTAAGTCAGTTATTAAAGTGAGTGAGTAGAGTTTATTCCTTGGGGAAAAGTCTTGTCAACCATGAAACACACACTTCAAAATTATGTCACTAACTGGGGTAAAGATTTTAAGGTATTGACACCCAACTTCCATCAGTTATTATGGCCTACATCCTGGATGGGGGAGATGCTGATGAGGGGGAAGAGTGCTAATTCCCCAGAATTTCTGTTCTGCTCCTAGAAACACAGTTTTTGAAAGTCCTCAGGCTCATAGATACAAATATACACAGCTGGAAAATGGCTATAGCAAGTTGAAATGGTAAGATCATAGCAGCAGGAGTGGGACACTGGCAGCATAGCATCTCCTAGAGTGAGCTAAAATTACTTGTATTAGTAAAGACTAGTAATTAAAATTCACAGACTTATTTGGTTTGGCGATTTTTATCCAATATAGATACAAATAATTTCTTTTTAATGGAAACAAATAACTTTAAAGGTTATCATTTATTGGTCTGTAGGACAGTGACCACATTTGTATCTAATCCAGCAGTGTTGTTCTTAAAGGGCGGAAGCCACTACAAATATATCTTCAAAAATTCTATAAACTAGTCTTAATATCTTCCAGATTCTCCTACTAACGAGTTGAATAAAACATTTTACACTTGCTCATGTATTTTGCAATAGAAACCTACTTATACTTTATATATATAATTTCAATAAGTCTGTAGCATATATTACATGCTCTATACCCCTCTTCATGTTTTAAGAATAACCATCTTAGAAATTTTCTTTTAAGAGCAGATATTCCATCTTAACATCTATTACTAGGCAAATGTGTACATACAGGTGAGAAAAATAGCTCTACTTAGGAGAGGGAGAGATTTTTTAATTTTTAAAAGAGTCAATTAGAACATAAAAATTAGATGATTTTTTCCAAAGAAATAATATAACTAAGCCTTCTAAAATTACTAAAGTTATCTTGCTGAAAATGCACTAAAATTTTTTTAATAGTAATTATATATACTTGTAAAACAAAAAAAAACTAAATTCTGATGAAATATACTATCACTACTAAGGGGCAGTTTCTCAGTTTTCATTCCCATTAAGTCACATGAAAGTCTAAGTTTTTAATTGGATACCACTTCATGTGGCAACACCATTAACTGGTCAGTTAAACAATTTTCAAAAGGTAGATAAGTGAATTAGTCATGGCAGGCTAAATTATGATGCTTGAAGAAATAATCTCTAAACCTCAGGAGGCTTAGAGGAACAAAGTCTTATTTCTGGCTTCTGAGAGGAGTCAAGCAAGGTCCATCAGGGCTGTGCTCCTCCATCACTGTCCTCCCTCTTGTCCCAGGTTGGAGCATCACCAATAACAGTATTAGCAAAAGAAGTGAGCTCTGCAAAGTTTTACATCAGCATTTAATATCATCACCCTCAAAAGGGACACATATCATTTCCAGCCAAATTCATTAGCCAAAAAAATGTAGATGTTGCTCCCCCTAAACAGAAGTATGGTCATACCATGTGCCTGGCAAAGAGAATACCTGAAATACTTTTGGCAAAAAAACACCCCAAAACTAATGAGTAGCATACCATGAAATGAGGTGATCACTTACACCTGTATTTATTTCTATACTCTATATCTCTTCTTATGTCTATGTCTCTGTGAGTCTAAAAAAATACACATTAAAATTTTCAACTTTGTATATATACATAGCTGAGAATGTATAAACATGCTACATCTGTGATAAAATAATGTAAGCGAAGTTTTTATAAATGATGCATTTTTTCCTGAAACTATGCCCACTTTAATAATGTTCTGGCATTTGTAAAGTACTTCACTAGGGGTTTTTAAATATTAATTAGTAAATTCATGGATATGCTTTGAACAAAATAGTAAAATAGTCTTTTGAGGGTTAAGGAGGAATAAACTGAGGGAAAGAAATGAAAGAGGGAGGAAGAGATGGTAAAAGCAAAACATAATTATAATAAGTGCCTTGTGTCAGGAATTTATCCAAAATTGGATTTCAAGCTATTATATTCTAAATCAAATTTAGCTCTACTTAGCTCAAAGAGGATCTGTTTTCCCTCCTTTAGACTGTATATTAGGTTCCAGAATTTGTATAAAATTTAGACTCAAAGCAATAGTCCTGGTCAGTAACAATATTTTCATTCTCAGCTTTTTAGATGTTTCAAAATTATCATTATTCTAAAAGCACACTTATGTACTACTTAAATGTCAAATTAATGGATCTTTTAATTAACTGTGTATGAAAATTTAAAACAAATTTGGAAATCATTTTACTGACATAGGAAGTACACTTTAATATCTTCATGCTTTAATTTACCCAACTGTCGTTAATCTGTTTTACTCCAATAGACGTCTTCTATGTGCCCACCCTGATCTCAGACCCTGTGGCTCACAGGAGGCTATGCTGGTAATACTTTTTAAAGTTAGGCCACCAATCTTTCAACATTCACTAATATCTCATAAACAGAGGATGCCAAAAAAAATGTGTACACAATTTAAGAAAGGAAAACAATTGTACTAAAATTGTAATGCAATAAATGATGCTAGCATTCATTTGATTAATAGCATCTTTTGAGTGAATATCAGGCTTACTATACATTGCTATTGTAATTCAATTCAGCTTTGAAAAATAATACATACATAACACCTCTTAAAATGTGTACATTTTTGGCACCCCCGGTATTCATGTCTTGCCTTTCTAAAGAGAATGACCCCATTCCCCTACTTAATGCCCTATATGCTGTTTCCCATCAGCATTAAAGCAATTTGTACTCATTGCTTTCATTTTTAATTTTCCATTTACTTCTCAATCCGTGACAACTTTCATGTGTAATTCTTAGTTTAAGTTGCTCTAATAAAATAACCAAATCTAGTGATTACAAAGGTCAAGACCCTTCTAAATCCTGACATATTTCTGAGGTTTGATGGAATCCATCAATGTCTCCTTAAAGTTCAATTCTCTGCTAGCTTCACGACATCCTATTCCAATCTTTTACCACTTGTTTCTTTTCTTTCACTGTTTTAAGTTCAATCCCCCACTTCTTAAATGTTGTTCTCCCATTGGGCTCTAGGGTCTGTTTTCTTCTTTTTCTTTTCTAAAAACTTTTGCTAAGTAACATTGCCTCCAAATAAAGGTCATCTATAACTAACATGACAATGATTACAAACTTGCATTTCCAGTCCCTACCACTCTCATAGATTAAACCTGCTCGTTCAGTTGTCATTTAGTTATCTCCACATGGCTGGTCTATAGACACTTCAAAAAGAACATACATAACATCAATCTAATATCCTACTTTTCCAACCTAATTCCATTATTCAATAGGTTATTTTTTTTTCTTATTTCACCCTGATCCATCAAGTCCTTTTGAGTATCTGAAATATTTCTCAAACCTTTTCCCAACTCTATCATACTTACTACTAATGCTCTCTTTCCTAGACTACACTAAACTTTTAAACTTTTTCCATTTTCTGTTCTTCCATTGTAATTTTTCATCATCTAGATTTTCTCTCTCTAAATCCAATATTGTATTATGCCACTGACTTTCTTATTGAAAAAAAAAAAAGATTTTTGATGTTTCTCCTTTCATGAGAAATCAGCATTATGTTATTCCTAGTATCCTATACTGTAAATTCAGTATGCTAGATTAGATGAGTAATAATCAATGGAAGGACCAAGGCTAGAATCTAGATCCCCTGACTTCTAATTCCATGCAACTTCATGTTATAAAATGAAATGCATATATTTAAGCTAAATTTTCATGGATTGTTTACCATCAAGAGACAGCATTATCTGTCACACACTGATACACATTCTTAGGCATAATTTCTTCCCCCAGATCTTTCCCATCTCTTATCTTTTCTACATTGAGATATCATTGGGTGAACATAGAAAATACCTATACCTCCTTTTGGGAAGAGAAACAATGGGATCATTGCTACTTAATTGTATTTATGTACTGCATAGTTCATAATAGCATTCTTTACAATTTAGATAATTATTCTTTGCTCTTGTCTAGATCTCAAGAGGTAACACTGCTGAGACAGGACACACATGAAATAGATACTAGTAGCTAATTTATTAGAAAACCTAGTCAGCTGGAAGAAAATAAATCATAGCTAAGGAAAGACAAAAATGTAACAATCAGGAAAGCAGTGCTAAATATAATTTTGCAACATGAAACATAGTCCAAATTTAGATACCAGAAGAGGTCAGACAAGAGGAAATTACAGAAAAAATTTGAGGTAGAATATGAAAAGGATGGAAATATTGTTTAGCATTAAGGCCAGGAGTTTTGAAAGAATACTAAAGAGTATTGAAAGATCACTTAGTTTATTTTTTCTTGAAAAGAAAAGTTCTAGGTATGATCCTCTCATATTTGTATCTTTTTCCTCCAGATCTATTTATATCAGTATTTATTGATATTACTAAAAGTTTTAATAGATAATGTAGTTGTGAGCATATAGACTAAATTTTATATTTTGCTTCCATAAGTTAAGAAGCACAGCTAATTCTATTAGGGCCACAGAAAATATTTAAAAATCAAGAAGTACAATATAAGGGAAAAATTGTTGGAAAAAGGTATTAATTACATCAGTGATACCTAAGGAGAAGTGAGTATGTCTCCCCAGGAAACATTTGGCAATGCCTGGAATCATTTTTGGTCATTAATACTGGGGGAATTTCTACTAGGGATGCTGCTAAAAATTCTACAATGCACAGGACTTCCCTCATAACAAAGAATTATCTGGCTCAAAATATCAATAGCACTAAGGTTGAGAAATCCTGAACTGTATGATTATAGGCAATTCACTTAACTTTATCCTAAAATGAAGATTTAATACCTTTCATGTGTGCTTGTGGGTGTTAAAGAAGATAACAAATATCACACATTAAACTAATGATAGGTAAATATTTGCACAGGTGCTATTCTCTGATATTTACTGCAATTCTGTTAAAAAATAATAAATGTTAAAGCCAACAACACATTTCAATAAAAAATACACTTGTAATTAGCAGGTGGATCAAAATTGAAATTTAAATATCATAGGTCCTTTAGAATACAATTAAAATTGTACAATTTGATAATATTTTCAACCTCATAATTTTTCTTAAGAATTAAATGAGCTATAATATTTATAAAATAAGTAGAATGGTGCCTGACATATATTAAGCATTGAAAAAATGTTCAACATAATGCAAGTGTAATTGTTAATATTAATTTTATTACTATATTTAAAAATATTAAACCATTATTCTATCTTTGAATTACTTTTCATCATTATGATACATTTCTAATGTTCAATTGAATTTGACTATTCATCATTTTACATCTATAATTGTGTTTCCTTTTACCACTTTTACAGTTTGGTTTCCAAACTAGATAGATTCAGAACATAAATTAGGAAACTTCTCTACTTTATATGCTCTAGTTTAGACCAAGTTATATGCATGGGAAGTGATTATTACTAAGCTTGAAGTCATTCACATGTAAATTCTCTTAATTATGCTCTCTTTTTTGGATATCATGCTTTAATTTTTTTTCATTGTTCTTCATTTTGATATTCTATTTAAATTATTTGTTTTCCTTAAGACTACTTTAGTAATTTATATTATTTCCTGAATACTGAACAGTTTTAGAGATTTTCAATTCTTTAACCTCTTTTTACTTTATTATAGACTAAGAGGGTTCACTGATCACCAAGTATAATAAATGAAAAAAAATCTAAAATATGCTATTATAAATGTTTCAATATCTGTATAATAGAGAAAATCCTAAATACTTCCAGAAAGCAACAAGCACATTAAATTATTGAATCTAAGAATAACATTTGACTTGGCAACATAGCACTTTTATCATTATTATATGGGAAATTTTTCCCATATCGGAAATAATCAAGTGTGATGGTAAAGGTATATTTGGATGTCAAAGATGTAAAAAGAAACCAATTTCTAAAGCATTAATTCTTCTAGATTCTTAATGGAATAAGGTCAAGAAAAAACAAATCATAATATCCAGAAACTAGTCCATGTGGCCACTAAGATGCAAAAATATATATCAAAACAAAAAATAGAAAAACACTGGTAGGTTACTAGGTAGTTTATTTAATATTGTGTAAAACTTTGAGTGGGTGATGGAGGATGTGGGAATAACAACTGTGAAAATACTGAATGTTCTAAACTCTCGAATCTGGACTCTAAACTCATTCAAGTGTAATGAGGATGTTACTGAGGACAAAACAAAATAAAAACCACCTACTCTAGTAGAAAGGTTAAGATATTAAAATGTTAAAATAACTAGAAACTGGTATGGTAAACATAGGAAGGACAATCTATAGAAAAGGAAGGGAAAATAATTAAAAAAGGAAAGATGGAAAGAAGGAAGGAGCTCAGAAATAGGCCTCAATTTCTGAATGTCCTAACAATATGAGCAAAAATACATCACAAACCAATGGAAAAGTTGCTAGTCAACAATATTCTTGGTGCATTCTTTATAAAAGTTATACTAGAGCCTTGCATTTTATTATACACCAAAGTTAAATCTAAGAATTTAAACCCAAGTGTAAACCAAAAGGAACAAAACATAGTGGGACAGGCCTGGAGACATTTTCCTGCTTTATTATATGAAAGAACTTCTAAGTACAAAAAGCAATGTAGGGTGTTGCAAAGAAATGCCTAAAATATTAAGACTAATAATCTGAAAAATGACATATAAAAAAATAGAACAAAACTGCCAAATAGACAGTATTGATAGAGCGAGGATCTGTTGCATCAAAAGGAAAATATATCAGGTTTACAGAATTATAATGTACTAAGTTAGTACATCTGGGTAAAATTAAAAAGATACAAAAAAGACCAAAACATTCTACGGAAAGATGTATACAATGGGCAGAACCATAGAATACCTACATACTTGCAACCACAAAGCTAATTCCAGGCCAGAGCAATTCAACTGACTGACATTTACTTTTCAGTAAAGTTGAACCACTCAGGTACTAAGACATGTGGTCCTAAAAACATGGCTTCGCCTTTATGATTACAGGATAACAAGAGGATCCATGAACCATGTATAAATGGGTAATTTAAACTATAATTAAAGGTAGGCAAACAAACGAAGACAGTAGTTCAAAGTGAGCTAAGTGAAGAGCCACTGTAGGATCTAGAATGAAAATGTTTTAGACCAAAGTAAGAACACCAGGAAAACAATTTGATCACATCTAAAAAGGTTAAATGAGCCCTTCCTGAGGATGCACAGAGCTAGATCTTTTGTTTCTCCTGTTGATTTTGTTACAACCACAGACAACAAATTAAGTAGCTATAAATCCATACTGCCCCACCTATCCCACGTGACTTCACCGGGCACTGACAAAGAGCATTGCCCATTCTCCTGGAGGACAATGTAAGCTTTAGCTATGGGATGTTTATACTCCTCTAACTGCCTCTTATCATTGGGTTGTCAGAAAAATCATGACATATTTTTTTCTATGTTTTTTGTTGCAAAAATGCGTCATGACTTTTTCAACAACCCAATATTATGCAGAAGTGGATAGTGGAGTAAACTAGGGTTTAAAAGACAGAAAACTATGTAAAAGTATGTAATAAACCTTCAAATTGAATATACACGTGTGTGATTAGAAACCAAACAAAGTAACCTTCCAAAAAGGGGTTGGGAAGACAGAGGTTATGGAAAACTCGCAGGAAGAACAGTACAAATAGTAGGTATACAATATACTCATAAATTCAAAGTTGCACAGCTTAGACTAGTAATGAGAGATCTTTCGGAATGGTGTCAGGGGGCTCTTTCTTTCTTTCCTTCCTTCCTTCCTTCCTTCCTTCCTTCCTTCCTTTTCTTTCTTTTCTTTCTTTCTTCCCTTTCTCTTTCTTTCTTTCTTTCTTTCTTTCTTTCTTTCTTTCTTTCTTTCTTTCTTTCTTTCTTTCTTTCTTTCTTTCTCTTTCTTTTTCTTTCGTCCCTCCCTTTCCTTTCGTCCCTTTCCTTTCTTTTCTTCCCTTCCCTTTCTTTTCTTTTCTTTTCTTTTTTTTCTTTTCTTTTCTTTCTTTATCAAATTGTCAAGGTTTTATAAAAAAATATACCACAATAAAAGAAGACAGGTTGGTGTTGTTCGTCTGACAGCTCTGGATGTATATCCCACACATATTAGTCCTGAATTCTCCAGGTCCTAGATTATTCTTCATTTGGTGAAGATTAAGTAAACTATTTGGTACACAGTACTCTTTGAAAAGTTTACATTATTTACATAGAATATTCTTTTTCTGGACATATATGCTAACTAAACAATAAGATTTAAAAACAAAAATACATGTACAAGAAAAATTACCCCAACGTTATTAATGGTGATAAAAAAATAGAAATTACTTGAATTAAACAAATTGAGAGTATGATATGGGATGTTTTTAGAAAGAATATAAAGCAGTTACTTGAAGTCATATTTTTAAAAATAAATTCAATGTAATGTTAGTGGGAAAATGTAGGTCTTGAACTGTATTTCATCTGATTACATTTTTTCTAAAAATTATATGTATATAGTACACACACACACACACACACACACACACACACACACACACCCTAGGGAGAAATACAACTGTATATTCAAATTGGTGATAATGAGTTTATGATTTAAGTTTAATATTTTGTTTGTCTTTCTGTACCTTATGAGTCCTCACCAAAGAACAGGAAAAACAACAACAACAAACATATTTGAAAGGTTACTTTTAATAAACATAATTGCTCTAACAGTGAGGAATAAAAATAATACTAGAATCCTCAGCTCTGTTTTTGCTTGTTTTTGAATCTATATCTTTTATCATACTATCATAATTTCCAGCTTACTAATTCATTATGCTAACCTGCCATAATATATTTCTCAAAATGGGATTTTACCTGTCACATTCTCTTTTGGCAAACAAATGCTCTGACATTTTCAATGATGGCATCTTTTTTAACGTATTTTTTGCTAATATGTTCTACAAGAAAAATTTGTTTATAAATTGATTTGTATATAGTGAAGGGGGGCCCAGTTGGGACCCTCATAGTAGAGATCTCACAATGTCCCTAGCCTCACCTTTTCTTGAACTGTAGCTTAACAATAGACCATACCCCTGGGGCTTGAACTTAGAATGTCCCATCTCATCCAGTTTTCTATTTTGGAAAATTACCCTGAAACTTATGATTTATACCTTTAGACTTATTGATCACTATCTCAATGGTCTAGCAATCTTTCAAGGATCCTGCCATCATTGTTCCTGGGGTGCTGATGCCACAGGAAAAGCCACAGGGAAGGTTCCATGCAGACCCCTGGAACCATCACATAGCTTCTAGAGGAACACCCAGATTTTCCCTAAAATGCCCTAAGCCAGTCTGAAAATGTTAAGGCAGTTTCTGAAGGTGTTAACCTGCCTTCTCAGATCACCGCTGCTCTGATAATAAATACCTGTCCTATAACCTGACTTCTGTGTCAGTCTATAGGCTGAGCCACGCAGGCAGCATGGGCCCAGACTCAGTTGCGCTCCAGTTTCAATAAGTACATTTCTCTTTTACCTGTGTCTGTGATTATAAAACAATAGCTATTTAAGACTAGTTTGGATATCATTCATGCAATCATTTTTTTTTCAATTATGTTATTATTTCCTAGTCTTCATTTTTCTCCATTATATAATATATTTAACTGCTTTATAAGAACAGTATATACCAAAAGGTTGTATGACAAGTAGATTACAAAAAATTATGCCCTCTTTTCTCATTCTTGCCTCATAAAATTTTACTAACTAGTTCTGCGCGCTCTCTCTCTCTCTCTCTCTCTCTCTCTCTCTCTCTCTCTCTCTCTCTCTCTCTCTCCTCCCTCCTCTGCCTCCCTAAGTTTAGTATATGTCGAGAACTCTAAGGGTTTGAGATTTAATTTCCCCTGGAACTGAGCTTGTTAGTCTGGCACAGTTTAACAGTTTAATAGACAATTCAAGAAGACACAGGACTCTTTTCGTCAGAGACAAAAGATTTTACTGCTCATAGCAAAAGCAATAGCCAGAGTATCAGCATTTTCTTGCACTGATTCCCCAAACCTGAGTCTCCAAAGGGTAATGCAAAGAAGGTCAGAGGGCACCTCTGTTTGCAGTGGGATGTATCGAAGACCAGATACCCTGAGCGTAGGAAACTGAACTCTTTTACTATCGACAATAAGCATGCTTGCCCTTTTCTCAAGTGGGAGACTATCTTCCAAGGCTAGTTGCTAGACGAATATGTTTTAAAATGGAGCCCAGAACAAATAGAGGTATGCCTCTGCTAGCAAGACAGGCCAAAACTGAGAAATCCATAAAGAATTATCCCTTAGAACTATTATTACTATCTCTATATTTGTGCTGAAACATCCAGCAGAAGTTGCGCTTAATTGAAACTTGATAAATAAAATTATACATTTAGATAATTTTTCCCCCATTTCATCCATTTCAATTCCCTATTCTCCCTAGTATTTAAACTTTTGTAACGTAAATACTCAAGGTTAGTATCCTTTAATCTCCAATCTATCAATAACCAATCATTTTTCTTTCATGGTGTGTTGTGAGGGCACAACATTTTCTTTTAAATGACTATCATTCCAGCAAAATATTATCACAGTTCAGTAGCATTTAGGGTAAGACGCAAATAACCCCACTCACCATGACAGTTCACAAAAGCATGGAGTTCTGTCCAGTCGAGTTCAGTAGTTGATATTTAGGAACCCCAAGATACTTTCCGATACAATCGACCCATAAACAACACAGGTTTGAACTACATGATTTTTTTTCAATAAATACTATAAATATACTTCCTCTTCCTTAAGATTTTCTTAATTATATTTTCTTTTATCTAGTTGACTTTATTGTAACAATATAGTATACAATAGATATAACATATAAAATGTGTTAATCGGATGTATATATTATCAGTCAGGCTTCCTTCCAGTCAATAAAAGACTATTAATAGCTAAGTTTTTGTACAATCAGAAGTTGTATGTAAGATTTGTGGCTGCATGGGGATCAGTGTTCTAAACCCATGTTGTTCAAAGGTTAATTGTATTTTCATTCAGGATTCTCTGCTTAATGCAATGTACAAAGACATAGAGAATTTAATCATTGCTCCCCTAAAATGGTTACTATTAATTAATACCTAAATTTTCAGTTTAAATATTAGTTTCTTTATTAGCATCCCCAATTATCTGAAGAAACCAGAAACAGAGGTCTTCCCATAATATTGTAATGGCAGAATTCCATCATCTAGTTATATCGTGGGTGGTGACAGCAGCTGCCACTAACGTCTCCTTCCAGATTTGGAGGCAACATACAGATGGTACCATTGTCTCTTTCAAGTCTTTGATAGATTGCTGTAAAGGACATTCTGTTAAAAAGTTATTTTAAAATATTACTTGGGAATTCATGACATTTTTTGTTATTTTCTTATCATAGTGTATGACTAACTTATATGTCATTTTATTAATATAATTATTTTAAATTTCCCTGAGGAACATTTAGCTTTCTTTCATTTGTTGAGAATATTATAATTTCAAATTCTGGGAATATATTAGGTGCAGATTCATCACTCTCCAAATATTATTGTATTTTGTGGAAACATTCAAAATAAAAGGTAATTTAAATAAGGTGTCTGCTGTTAGTGAAAAGCTTTATGGTCGCTTTATACATGAATGAATAAATGTATACACAAATATATGTTAACAAAAAATGTCCGACAAGGGGACTGAGGAGGCAAGTAATTCCATATACAGGTATTCAGATAAATAGATTGAGCTTCCTTTTTGTAGCAAACACTTTACAATCTTAGAATCTTTTTGTGTGTGTGTGTGTGTGTGTGTGTGTGTGAGCAGTGTCACTGGCCCTTATATGTGGGACCTGAACTGGGGCCACTGGCGTCCCAAGTCAGCGCTTAACTAATGCTCCACTCTGCTGGCCCTGTAAGCAAAGACTTTAAATCAATGCATCTGATCTTTTAGCATGCATCACAACATCTAGAGAACTTATTAAAATAAAATACAGTTTGCTCTTCTTCACCCTGGAATTTTTCATTGAATAGGTCTAAGATTGGGTGCAAAATTGGTATTTGTAACACGGTCTCAAGCAAGGCTCATGCTGAGGCCACACTAAGGACCACACTTTGAGAGGTACATTTTTTTTTTTTATCTTTTTTTTTTTTTTTTTAGCTGAGCCATCCTGCCACCTGTTGGCAGCTCAACGGCAACTCAGCTCGGGCTGGCCTCGAACAGCTGTTGCTCAGAGCTCAGCTCGCACTCTTGAGCGAGCTCTTAACCAACTGAGCCACTCGGCCGGCCCGAGAGGTACATTTTAAGTAAAAAAATTCTATAGAATATTTAGGAAGAGTTTTTTTAAAAAGGCATCTGGATTCAGCAAAAATAGGTAATGAAGGTAGCAACATTAATAAATTCCCACATTAAAATATCCATTATTTTAATGTTTTGAAAGGGGTTCAGACTGAACCTCAAGAAAATGTGCCACTTTGGCATGGGGATTATTTTGAGCTCAAGGCCATCAAGACCTTGAAGATGCAAGAAACTTTTTTTTTCTCTCCCTTAACTACCTAAAAAATTTAGATAGAGGATCTGGTTCAGAAAAAAAGTACTACTACTAGAAGTAACTTTTTACCTGAGGATAAACATCTAATTACCAAACACCTGCTTTTCTTATCTTCCTGTGAATTGCCCTCCTCTTCTTTGAAGCCCCAGGGCCTTATCCTATTCATTAGCTCAGGATGGCATATAAGCCTCAACTGCCCAACTAGTCCTTTGGGCTCATTGTCTTTGTAGGGCTCCCTTTTATACATAATTACACTTGTATTCCTTCTGTTAATCTGTCTGATGTCAATTTAATTCATAGACCAGCCAGAAGAACCTAGAAGGGTAGAGGAAAAACAATTTTTTTTTTCCCCTCTGCCAGGGGTCGGCAAAAGGTTGAGACAGAAGAGCAGCCAGAGGTCAGCAAACTGCAGCTCGTGAACTGCAGGCTCTGAAGTAAAATTGAAAATGAAAATAAAACTATCATATTGGGTTGTCAGAAAAGTCATGATGTATTTTTTCTGTTTTGCTTTGCAAAAATGCGTCATGACTTTTCCGACAACCCAATAGTTGCATTTATAAAATTTTTAAAGAATATTATTCACAGAATGGTGATTATGTAAAAACATATTTATGGCTCTTGGATAAATTTTAAATTGTTGTGAGGGACAGGATTAGCTCTTGCAGGGGTTCAGAAACTTTTTAGACTGAACGTACCCAAAGAGCCACATGAGGCTCGGGAGCGGCAGTTTGCCGACCCCTGCTCTATACCTCATACTAAAAAAGCTTAAAGAGAATCATAGGTGTTTAATTATCTAATTGAAATTACAGATAAAAACAAATTTTATATATATATATATATATATATAGTACTAGTTTTAAATATATAGAAAAGTACTAGTCACCTTAAGAAAGTACTTTCACAAAAATGTCCACTATGTTGTAGAGGTAGGAGAAAGTTATAATAAATATTCACTATAAATGTTTCTCACATTTGTTTCTTCAAAGTACTTTTATGTGCTACAACTCACTTCTCTTTCTCAGTGTCTTCTGTCTTTATTTATGGTACCACCAAGCCTACTAGTAGATTCATAGTTTTTGAAATATATATATATATATATATCTATATATATCTATATCTATCTATCTATCTATCTATCTATATATATATATATATATATATATATCCTTTCTACAGTACTTGTTTTTCCATGTCTGTTTCCCCACTGAAGGGGAGAATGTACCACCCACAAATTATACATCTTTGGCATAAAGATTATTTTAGGCTGATTTTGAGAGAGAGAGACAGAGAGAGACAGAGAGAGAGAGAGAGACAGAGAGAGAGAGACAGAGAGAGAGAGAGAGAGAGAGAGAAGGAAGGAAAAAGAATAAGCAGCAGACACATGGAAAGCTCTAGAAACTGAGTAGAAGTTACTCTTTGATAAGATACATTTACATTTATAAGGGAAATCTGCATTTGTAAGGGTGTCTGCCTAGTAGTATACCAAGAAGACAAAAATGACTGTCTTTAGAAACTCATCAATGGAGAAGGCTATGACTTAAATCTGCATAACAAAGATACCTTCCTTATTATGCTTTTTCTGGTTATCACCCATAACAGGCCTCCCCTACCATCTTTCTTTTGTTTTTATCTGAAGATGGTATTTAAGGTGATAGCTTGGACCACTTTGGAATTACTTAGTTTTCCTTGGTGTATCCCAGGTCTCTACAGGAGGAATGCATGCTGTTAAACTTCTGTTTATTTTTCTCCTAATCATCTGACTTTTATTATAAGGGGAGTCTCAGCCAAGAACCTTGAAGGACAGAGGAAAAATTATTTTTCCTCCCCTATAACCACACACTGGATTATGATTTATCTGAAAAGTATTTCAGATTCACCCTATATTCTTCATAGTACTCAGGTAATTATTTCACATTTAATTGTCTTATAAAATTATTGATTGAATGAATAAATAAACTAAGAAAATGGTATTATAATGGTATTATAAGGCAACTTTTAGTTCCATTTCATGACTATCTTTACCACTTTACATGTATTAGGTTACATAATGGGGATGGTCAAGAATAATAACATGTTGCCACCCTCAAGTGAATTAGAGGGGGACTCTCACAATATCTTGTAAATTAGTATAAAAAATGTGAACTTTCATACTTTTACACAGCCTTCATGGAGTTACTTATTTTATCTCATTTTTTAGAAAACAAAATGGTTTATTTCAGTTGAGACATAATAAAGCGAACCTTCCCAAACAGGATTAAAAACAGTAGCTGCTATAACAGAAATTTAGGTATAGCCTATGTAGCAATCTCACATTATTTTACACATTAGTCTAAGCTGCTATAAGTTGCAAAAGGGCCTTAGGAAGTTGGAGTGGATATGATATAGACAGAATATTATCTGTAAAAAAATGAAATTCACTTCTGGATGTAAAAAGGGTGGGGAGGGAGGGAGGGAGGGAGGGAGGGAGAGAGGGAGAGAGAGAGAGAGAGAGAGAGAGAGAGAGAGAGAGAGAGAGAGAGAGAGAGGATTTAAGTTGGGAGAAAGGTGAGTTAAGAGAGAGAAAGCCCTAGGCGGTGAGCAAGTTTTGTAGAATTTATTGACTAAGGGTCCTGGACCAGCACTGTGAGTGGGAGCACCAAGGAGGAGGAGAAGAGAGGTTTTGAAAAGCGACTGTGTGTGTAATGAAATGAATCTCCTCTAATGTTCTTTAAGAGACACAATTAAGCATTGCAATTCTTTTTTTAATTATGTAGGAGCACTTGTCCATGCTTTAACAAATGCACATCTCTACGAAGCCTTGGTCATTTGGTACTAGGGATTTCTAAAGGTTACATGTATTTTATTGGTTTTAAAATGTCATTTATGTTGATTTTACACCATTTCAGAAAGTAGAGAGTGGTAGTGAGAAACACCTTCAAAATAAGGAATATGCATTAATAGGAAAAAATGATACTTATACTGAGATGGTCAGATATGCAAGATGTTACTTAATCTTGTAGCATTTAATTTTGCATATTGACCAAGACAGTCTTAGAGTTTTACTCAGCTTGAGGAAACTTTAGAAAAGTTTCTTTTTGACTCTAGGCCTCCTTTTTCTTAGAAAGTTTACATTAGAAAACTTGTGACTGTAAATTCCTTTTCTTTCCCCTTTGAGATGTAAATGTTTTGAAATCTCTTGCCAGTTTTACAGTCTACAATGATCTTTCTTAAGGACCTGAAAAGCATCCCACAGAAATGTAATCATTAAGGGATTAGTGTCCATATCTCCTATTCTCTGTGGGAGGGTAAGAGCCAAACTTCAGTGGGCATCTCTTTCCTATGTGCCTATTCCCTGGACTACCACACTTGGACACATCATCTTACTTGGACACCTCATCTTAACAGTAACACAACAGCATCCACAGATGGCAACCTTCCATGGCTCATTTGCATTAGATTTTCATTCAGGAAGTCAACACTGTTGTGTTATAGGGACAAGTACCTACAGTCTCAGTTTTCTTTTTCTTTCTTTTTTTTTTTTTTCTGCCATGCACTCTGTGTGCCTTGATGACTTTGAAAACTAAACTTTCTTTTTCTTCTCCTAGACTAGGATTCTAATTTAGGTATAATGGGATTTGAACCTCCCTCAAGCCTTTTAAAATATTCAAGGGAGGCATAAAAGAAATAGCAGAGAGACATTCACTTTTTATTACTCTGTATGATGAGTATATTGTATTGCACATACTAATGTAAATTCCCCTAAAATATATAATTTCCACCCTTTTATTCTCTCATTGTTCCCTTTCCACAATCAATTTGAATTCCTGAGACTTTACACAACTGAACTAAATAGGTTTTCTGTAGCTGATGTTCCTTGGTCTTTTGAATTCAGTAACTGCACACTAGATAGAAGCTATAAGTAATAAATTTCTCTGTGTGACTCTTTCTGACAACAAGAAAAAAAAAACAAAAAAAAACACATTAATATAACTTCTCTGGTTGAACTTAAACCAAGGCCTGAAAAGTAGATAAGTGTCTCAAAATGTTTACTTTACTCCTCCTGTCCTGTAACCCTCACAGGTAAATGAAATATTGCCAGTATCTTAAAACTTAGTTGAAAGGAGAGCTTTCATATTTAGGAAAATGTACAGATACATGGCATTAAAATTTAGAAATGTTTATTTTCAACTTCTGCAGGGCTTCTTTCTCTATATTTAATCTTGCTCTTTGTAAAGCTATATTAGGGAAAGTATTTTACCATTAGAATAAATTTCATCTTTCTTTTTATAACTTAAAATTACAGAATTTGCAAAACCAAACTTAAGTGGAAGGATTTCAGATTGAAAATACTATCACGTACATCACGATCTTTTTTTTTTTTTTTTGAGGGCAGTGTCACTGGCCCTCATATGTGGGTCCGAACCTGGGCCGCTGGCTTCCCAAGCCAGCGCTTAACCACCACGCCTCTCGGCCGGCCCTCATTATCTTAATGAATTCCTGTAGGCCCTACTCAACCACCACACAAGTAAATATGGCACAGGTTTCCTGGGACAGAGAAGTCACTAAAACAAAAACAATGATTTTGATGGGACATATATGAGGTGGAAGATATAGACTATTTATATTAGGTACAGCACAGTATAATTGACTTCTGATAATACTCCATCACATGAACAGATGCTAAGAAGCAACATGTTCAGTTACTATTTGAATGCATTATCTCAATCTCTGTCTCTGATAAAATATCCTGGTGTCACAATTTCAAAATGACTTGAAATTTTGATGTATTACTTACAGGAGCTACAGAAGTTTTAAAAGTTACCATCTCTCAGGAGACGCCAGAGACACAGAGGGAAAGACTAAGTTGTGTGGCTTCAGAATGACAGCTGGAGGTATAGTCATCATTTTCTCTATGAAGAACCCTTCCCCGCTGCAGCCTATAGATGGACACCATCTTTCCCGTGTTGAGCCCTTCCTCAACAATTCAAAATCTGAATCTGCGTTCGTCTGGTGAACTCCCCTTACTCTATACTGTTGACTCCCTGGGCCCTCTTCACTCAGCTTGTGTAATACCAGAGCACTTCTGGAGGTTGGCAACAACCCCTGGCCCCAGTGGCAGTCTTTATAGGACACATCTTGGGGAGTCTGTGAACCCAAGGCATGTAGTAGCTGGTCTCAGTGTGCTCTGAAACTTTTGTGAGTGGCCCCACGCTCAGCATTGCTGCCAAAACTGAATCTGCATTACCTTGGTGAACACTCCTTGCCCCATGCTGGCTGACTTCCTGGGACCCCATCTGACCGAAGTCATGTAGTGCTGGAGGCTCTTTTAGTGGCTGAGCCTTATGGGTGGGTGGCAGGTAGTCTCAAGCCTTGGGATGTCCTGGGCCTTTTACAGAGCTATACCAGTCCCACTACTGGCAGCAGAAAGCCTTGGTTCACATAGTGGCCTCTCCCATGTGCCTCCAGGTCTAGTACAGTAACTGAACAATCACACAGATAGCTTTTTAGCTCCTACCAGATACTACCAGGACAGTCACAGGCAGTGTCTAACCTTGACATGCACTGAAGCCCTCCCAAGGGGCCTCAGAAACAACAAATGTAGAAGCCTTATTCAGACCACAACAGAGCACTATCCATTATCCCCACAGGTAGCACATGCAAAGGTGGTCTCAGCAGGCACAAGATCCTGCTGCAGCAAATACCACTCATTGGGGTCAGCCCCCACAGAGAAGCTCATATGTTGTGTGTGTGTGTGGCCAATACTCACTGCTGGTCAGCCTGAAAGTCAAACCAACTCACTGATGTGCCAATAGCAATCACTGCTCAAATACAACTGGAGGCCACACACAACACACACAGGGATACTCCTGGTGCAGCAGCATAAGTGATCGGGCAGACTGTGGCACTGGGTCCGACAGGACACCTACTATATAAGGCTTCCTGGCCAAAACTGGGAGACATAACAGATCTATTTAATACACAGAAACAAACACAGAGAGGCAGCCAAAATGAGGAAATGAAGAAACATCCCAAATGAAAGAGAAGGAGGAAACTCCAGAAAAAGAACTAAATGAAATGAATCACAAGTAAACTACCAGATAGAGTTAAAAACACTGGCTATAAGGATGCTCAGTGAACTTAGAGGAAGAACAGATTAACTCAATGAAAACTTCAACAAAGAGATAATGAGTATAAAAAGGAGAAATAGAAACCATAAAAAAGAATAAATCAGAAATGATGACAATAACTGCAATGAAGAATACACTAGAAGGAAGCAACAGCAGATTAGATGACGTAGAGGATAGATTCAACAATTTGGAAGACAAGATAGCAGGAAACAATCAGAACAGCAAAGAGAAAAAAGAATTTTAAAAAAAAATTAGGATAGTTTAAGGGATCTCTGTTACAACATCAAACATAACAACATTTGCATCATACGGATACCAAAAGGAAAAGAGAGAGAGCAGGGGTTGAGAAACAATTTGCAGAAATAATGACTGAAAACTTCCCTAACCTGGTGGAGGAAATGGACATACAAGCCCAGGAAGTTCAGAGAGTCCCAAACAAAATAAACCCAGAGTCCCACACCAAGACATATCATAATTAAAATGCCAAAGGTTAAAGACAAGGAAAGAATCTTAAAAGCAGCAAAAGAAAAACAGCTAGTTACCTATAACAAAGTTCCCATAAGATTGTCAGCTGATTTAGCAACCGAAACTTTGTAGCTATAAAGGGACTGGCACAGAATATTTAATGTGATGAAAAGCAAGGTGATGAACAGCCAAGACTACTAACCCAGCAAGGTTATCATTTAGAATCAAAGGACAGAAATAGAGCTTCCCAGACAAGTAAAAAGCTCTAGTTCATCAACATCCAACCATTATTATAAGAAATGTAAGATGAACATTCTTAAGAAGAAAAATATATATGAATAATAAAATGGTAATAACTATGTACATATCAATAATCACTGTAAATGTAAATGGATTAAATGCTCCAATCAAAAGATACAGGGTAGCTAAATGGATAAGAAAACAAGATCTATACATATGCAGTCTACATGAGATCCACTTCAGATCCAAAGACACACACAGACTGAAAGTAAAGGAATGGAAAAAAGATTATTCATGCAAACAGAAACAAAAACAAAAAGCTGTGGTAGCAATATTTACACCAGACAAAATACATTTTAAAACAAATGTTATAATAAGACACAAAGGAGGACATTACATAATGATGAAGTGATCAATCCAACAAGAAGATATAACCCTAGTAAACACTTATGTACCCAACATAGGAGAACCTAAATATATAAAGCAAATTTTTACCGACATAAAGCAGAGATCGACAGTAACACAGTAATAGTAGGTAACTTTAACACCCCATTGACACCAATGGACAGATCTTCCAGACAGAAAATCAACTAGGGAGAAAACAGAGGCCTTAAATGACAAACTAGATCAGATGGATTTAATCGATATTTTGAGCACTTCACCCCAAAGCAGAAGTACATTTTTTTCAAGTGAACATAGAACATTTTCCAAGACAGTCTACGTATTCGGTCACAAACCAAGTCTCAATAAATTTAAGAAGATTGGAATCATATCAAGCATCTTCTCTGACTACAATGGTATGACACTAGAATCAATTACAAACAAACAAACAAACTTTGGAAAAAATCCCCACAAACACATGAAGACTAAATCTGAACCGAGTAATTACTATAATGAAATCAAATGAGTAATCAAAAAACTCCCAACAAACAAATGTCCTGGACTGGATGGCTTCACAGGTGAATTTTACCAAACAAAGAATGATTAACACCTATTCATCTTAAAACTCTGTCAATAAATTCAAGAGGAGGAAACGTTTCCAAGATCATTTTATGAGTCCATCATTACTGATTCCAAAACCAGACAAACACATTTCAAAAAATGAAAATTATAGGCTGATTTCCCTTATGAACATAGGTGCAATAATCCTCAACCAAATATTAGGAAACCAAATTTAGCAATACATTAAAAATATCACACACTATGATCAAGTGGGATTTAATACTGGGATGCAATATTAGTGCAATTTCCGCAAATCAATTAACATGATACACTACATATACAAAATGAAATATAAAAATCATATGCTCATATTAGTAGATGTAGGAAAAGCATTTGACAAAATCCAGAATCCATTTATGATAAAAACTCTCAGCAAAGAGGAAATAGAGGGAACATACCTCAATATAATAAAAGCCATAGATGACAAAAGCAGAACTAACCTCTACTCAATGGGGGAAAGCTAAAAGTATTCTCCTTATGATAAGGAGCAAGACAAAGTTGCCCACTTTCATCACTTTATTGAACATACTATTAGAAGTCCTAGCCACAGCAATCAGACACGAAATAAAATGCATCCAAATTGGAAAGGAAGAAGTAAAAATGTCATTACTAACAGATGACAGAATACTATATAGAGATAACTCTCAAGATTGTACCATAAAAACTAGAGCTAATACATTGAGTAACATAGCAGGATACAAATTAATATTCAGAAATCAGTTGCATTTTTATACACCAATAATGAATGACCAGAAAGAGAACGTAAGCAAATCATACCATTTACAATTTTATCAATAAAAATAAAATACCTAGGAAAAAATTTAACCAAGGAGGTAAAAACCTGTACTCAGAAATGTATAAGACAGTGAAGAAAGAAACTGGATAAGATACAAATAGGTGGAAGCATATATTAGTGCTCATGGATAGGAAGAATAAACATTATTAAAATGTCCATACTACTCAAAGCAATCTATATATCAATGCAATCCCTATCAAAATACCAATGGCATTTTTCCCAAAACTGGAATAAATTATCTTAAAATTTATATGGAACCACACAAAACTTGGAGAGCCACAACAATCTTGAGAAAGAACAAAATTAGAGGTATCACATTACCTGATATCAAACTATACTACAAGCCTACAGTAATCAAAGCAGCATGGTACTGGCATAAAAGCAGACGCATAGATCAATGGAACTGAATAGAGAGCCCAGAAATACACCCCTGACTATATGGTGATTTAACCTACGACAAAGGAGTCAAGAACATACAACGGGGTAAAGATTGTCTATTTAATAAGTGGTGTTGGGAAAACTGGACAGATACATGCAAAAGAGAAAATGAAACTGGACCACCTTCTTAAACCACATACAAGAATAAACTCAAAATGGATTAAACACTTAAATGTAAGACCCTGAAACCATAAAACTTTTAGAAGAAAACATAAACAGTTAACTCTGATATTGCTGTTAGTCATATTCTTTTCTAATCTATCTCCTCCGGCAAGGGAAATAAGAATAAACAAATGGGACTATATCGAACTAAAAAGTTTTTGCACGGCAAAGGAAACCACCAACAAAATGAAAAGACAGTCTACTGAATGGAAGAAGATATTTGCCAATGATACATCCAACATTTATAAAGAATTCATTCAACTCAACATCAAAAACAAAGAAAAAACAACCCCCAAACAATCAAGGCCCCGAAACAATCCAATTAAAACAATTGGTAGAGGACCTGACTAGACATTTCTCCAGATGGCTGATAGTTATATGAAAAATGCTCAATGTCACTAGCTATTAGAGAAATGCAAATTAAAACCACAATAAGGTATCAACTCACATCTGTCAGAATATCTAGCATAAATAAATCAACAAACAAAAAAATTAGTGAGAATGTGGAGAAAAGGGAGCCCTCATGCACTGTTGGTGGGATTGCAAATTAGTGCAGCCACTGTAGAATTATGACAGCAATTTCACTTATGGGTGTTTATCCGAAGAAATCCAAAACACTAATTTAAAAAGACATATGCACTCCTATGTTGACTGAAACACAATAGCCAAGATATGGAAGCATCCTAAGTGCCCATCAGTAGACAACTGGATAAAGAGGTGGTACATATGTACAACAGAATGTTGCTCGGCCATAAAAATAAATCTTAACCATATACGACAACATGAATGGACACAGAGAGTTTTATGCTAAATGAAATAAGTCAGAGAAAGACAAGTACCATATGATTTCACTTACATGTGGAATCTAAAATTCAAAATAACTGAACAAAAAAAACAGAAACATAGATACAGAGAACAAACTGATGATTACCTGTCGTGTTTCTGCGCAGCTGGGTCTAGTTTCCTCGAGAGGACCGGCGGGGACTCAGAAAAAGAAATAAAGAGCAAGAGACAGGGGTAGTTTAAAAAGCAATGTGAGCCAGGGAACTCTGTCTGATGGACAGGAGCCCTGAATCTGGTCAGGTTGCAGCTTTTATTGAGTACAAACAGGGAAGGGGCTTTGCTCTTTCCGAGGTTTTTAAATCACATGCATCACCCAAGATTTTAGCCAAATCTCCCTATGCCTCACAGACCACCTCAGCGGAAAGACCCTTTGACCAAAGCAGCCTTGCCCCCTACGGGGACAGATAATGGTTCACTATGACACCTTGAGGCAAGAATGCAAGGAGGACTGCTGTTAGCTTCTTAGGAAGATTTCTCTTTTCCATTGCAGGCTGTAAACTCTGCAGAAAAGGATTAACAGGCCCTCAGGCCCCACAGGCTTCACCTCCTTGATTCCTCCCAGCGACCCTCCGATGGCGCCTGGGTTAGGCTGCCCTGATCACATATTTTATATAGGATCTCACACCTATATTGGCATCCTGCGCAAATCTAGGGTCTTGCCCATCATTGGCTGACCCGCCCTCTCTCTTAGGGTCCCATGGGGTTTTGCCATAGACATAGTGAATATCCTGTCCCCATGAGGCCCTGCTGTTACAGGCGAATGCAGGGAGGCAAACAAAGGGCGAGGCTGCTGTGAGGCCACAATTGCCAGATGGGAGGGGATTGGGAGGTTGGGTGACAAGTTGAAAGAATTAAGAATTACAAATTGATAGCCAGAAAACAGTCATGAGGATAGGGAATAGAGTCAATAATATCTTAATAACTATATATAGTGCTAGATGGTTACTATACTAATTGGGGACATCACTTTCTAAATTATATGAATGCCTAACCACTGTGCAGTACACCTGAAACAAATATAACACAATTTCAAATATGAACCATAATTGAAAAATAAAAACAAAGTCAACATATAATCCTTTTGCCTCTGACAAGGAAATCCTTTTGCTGATAATTTGAGTTAATCTTACACTTATTCACACTATGATAATGTTCTCTTTTCAGGACACTTAAAAATAGATAGATGTGTCCTTGATTTGGTATTCATTGATAAGATCAGACATAATCAGAGGTAACAATTTTATGTCATTAATCTCGATGCTGATTTGAATGACACCTAGGAGAGTATGCTAGTGCCTAAAATCACATTCATACAATGTTACAACACAATACTCAACATTAAGAAAGAGTAACAGCTAAATAGAGACCTGTACTTCATCCTAGTAGAAAAAAATATTTTAAAAAATATATAATTAGCATATAAATTATGTAATGGATATAATACAGGTTCTATATCTTGCTACAATTTAAGAACTTAAAAAATGGGAGAACTGTAAGTAATAGAAAAACAATTAAGCAGCACATACACTCAAGAGCCAAAAATCTTAATACAGAAAATTGCTGACATGTGAACTTCAATAAGTATTTAAAATCTATTCTCATCTGATATCATGAATTTATCCATCTATTTTATTGGCAAAGGAGAGCATCAGTGTGAATATCTTTGAGATGCTTGACCTTTTAAGCAGAGGGCAGGAGATACATCATGGAGAGAATTGTTCAGTAGGTGCTCTGAGAAGACAAAATGTCCCTGTTTGAGGCTTCATTCACTAATATCCAATTTGGCAAAGTGTGTCCTTTTTTTTAGGTGATGGGAAGAAGTTTAAGGACTTTATTTAATAAGTTTAAGCTCTCTGCTTATACAGAGAAAGCCAATTACTGTCAGTACACAAAAGTCCTCTCTACTCAGCTAGCAACCCTAAGTCAGTTCATGGAGCTTCTTAAAGCAGGAGAGTCAATACATTGTTAGGGTGGAGGATATTCATTATCCCAAATTCCAGGTCTCATATTTAGTATTATCTTTAACATACAAAAACACTTAATTGCCTCATAGAAGGTTTTTGGTTAACTTGTTCTCCATTATCTGCACAGAAACCTCCTTCTTAAAATTCTTCTTTCCTTTTATCTGTTATGTCTCTACCATTTTTGGCACACATATACATACATGTATATAATGACTCTATTATATACATAAAATTGGAGACAAAGACCCACGGTGTGTGTGTAGCTACCCTTGAAAGAGACAATTTCTAAGTTTTAGCACATAAATCTTTCCCCAAATGCCATTTTCCATATATTTTGCCATAGGGATTTCTTCATTTTTAGAGTCTGGATTGTTTTCTACGTTGATGACACCCTAGCCCTGATCTGACACCATGATAAATTTCTCAATAACCCACATGTGTCAAAATTAACACATCCAGAAATCATTGTATTGTTTTCTTTTGAAGAAAGTCCTTAAACCTTATATATGAGTTTTCATTAGCGACAACACTATTTTTTTAGTAACATGCATTTAAACTTTAAACACTTTTTTGACTCATTTTCCTTCAATCCTAAATTTCAAGTTATGAATAGCCTACATTCAAAATGTCTTGGGCTTTTTACCCGCTCCTTTACACTCCCACTCTGGGTATCTCTATAAATTGTCTGGACATGTTCACTAGAGCATTATCTAAATATTTTACTGCCCTCTTCCCTGACTTCAATTCTTACTAAATGCTGTGGAAAAACAAATCCTCCTAAACTGAGATTCTGATCATAAACTTCATTGCTTACGGAATTAATTACAAACTTCTCAACCTATTATACTAAGATACTTACCTGCAACATGGTCTTCTATTTTGCAAAATAACTTAACAAATAATGCCTCAGTTCTCTTACCTCTAAAAAGGGAATAATGATACAGAAGTTTTACTCATGTCAGGAGGATGAAATCTCTCACACTCTCTCTCTCTCTCTCACACACACACACACACACACACACACACACACACACACACACACAGTGCTTAGATTATGATTATTTTTACATTTCTGATTCACATTTTAAAATGATTTAGACTTTTAAATGTTTAATTTTCATTATGAATAATTTCCAACATAGAGAAAAGTTAAAAATAATAGCACAACACATACCAGTACACCACAAAATTCAACACTTGTTCATGTTTTCCTATATGTCTTTTATGTACATGTGTTCATGTATGAATGCATGCTTTTTGAGCCTTTCAAAGTAAGTTGAGACATTATGACACTTTATCCTTAAATATTCCAGCATACACTTCCTAAAAATCATGATGTTTTGCATATCATCTATGCCATTCTCACACCTATGAAAATTAACCATAAATCTTGAATATTAGCCTCATTATTGATTTATTCAAATCTCCCCAATTGTTCCTTTAATGTATTTTATAACTGTTTTTGACTTTACATGTTTCCTTTTTTAAACCAAAATCAAAATTCCAATTTAGCAGAAATGCAGGAAACTAAGTTAAGAATTGGTAATTATATAATGTTAGATTTTTCAATAAAGCAATTTTTGGATTGTTTAAAAAGTGGTCTCTTGAAGGAGAGATTTATTAAGGTATGCTTGACATATAAAAGGCTGTACATAATTAATGTATATTACTTGATGACTGAACATAGTGTATATCCTTAAAACCATCACCACAATTTATGCCATGAAAGTGCTCATCATCTCCAAAAGTTTCCTACCACCTATTTTTGTTATTATTGGGTGATAAGAACATAACATAAGATCTACCCTGTTACCAATTTTTTAAGTATACAATCCAATATTAACTATAGACGCTATGACATACAGATCTCTAGAACTTACTCATTTTGCATAACTGAAACTTGCATTCTTTGACTAATACCTCCTTGGTCCCCCTCCACCGAAGCTCTGGCAACCACAATTCTACTCCCTGATTTTCCTAGTTTGATTATTTTAGATTCGTCATTTAGTCTTACCTCGTAGCATTTGTTCTTCTGTGTCTAGCTTGTCTCACTTAGCATAATGTCCTCCAGATTCATCCATAATGTTGCAAATCACAATTCACAATATTTCCTTCTTTTTCAAAGCTAAATAGTATTCCATTTCATGCTTATACAACATTTCCTTTACCCAGTCATATGTTGAAGGGAATTTAGATTACTTCCATATCTTAGCTATTGTAAATAATGCTGCAACGAACATAGGAATACAGATATTTCCCTGAGATCCTGATTTCAATTCTTTCCTATATATTCATTCCAGCAGTATGACTGCTAGGTAATTCTATTTTTAATTTTTTGACGAGCCTCCATACTGTTTTACACCATGGCACAGGTTATAGTGAAATATTCAAAGCATATGCCCTAAAATAAGGCACAAGGAGAAAATGACAGCTCTTCATTCTTTTTTTAAATGGGGAGAGGACTTGAATGTAAACTTTATAATTATTAAAAAACCTTACAGATTTATATCGATCAATGAAAGTAAAGTTTGAAATCATCATGTTCTGATTTTTTTTTCTGTTAAAAATGTCTTCTTTTTGTAACTCAAAGTGAGATGATAGTAGCTGACAACTTAAAAATATATAAAATGTAGACTGATCTTTCAAAAATAAGTTCAATTTCGTTGAAACTGCTTTGGTATTTCTACAATTACCTGGAGAATGGAGTGAACGTCACTGACCATTAAAGTAAAATGCATTAAAGCTTTTACCCTTGTTCAATTGGTCACAAAAGGAATTTTATTATTATATTTTTCATAAACTGTCAATCAAGAACATTTTATATGATTCTATTTCACCTAAATGAAAATAGCCATTATCTTTCAAGGTAACTGAGCTTCAAACATACTTGGACAATATTTACTCTTTTCAAAGGAAAAAAAATGTCTCTGAAAGTTAAAACAATTCTCTAGAATACAAGTTTTAATAAAGTAGAAAAAAATGTAAGATTCATATATTCTTTGCACATAGATAAAATACAGAAAGGAGCCTACTAGTATCAATCTTTCATGATTACAACCTCATGTTTCTCTAAATTCAAAGATAAGATTTCATTTAATCAATATATTCAGTGTGGGGTCAAGACACTTAAGACATACTCATACATGCACAGACACACACATATACACACATATGTGTATGTAATTATATAAAATAACTTCAAAGAGCTGTAAAATAGACTTAAAAATGTAAATTAATAATTCCTTGTGTATAAATATATATTTACTTAAACTGATCAGTTTATTAGTTAATAAAACTTAAAAAATGAACAAAAATAAAAAAGTAGAAATGTTCATGTGTGCTACCAATTGCCTCCCTACAATCTTTAAAGAGTATCTACCATATATATCAAATTTAATGTGAACCAGTTTGAAAGAACACTGTATGAGAATACACAAAATTTTCCCACTTATAAAGAAAATAAAGTGTTATTAAAAACAAGTGGAGGAGATGCTTGAAGGATCCAAAAAAATCTCTCTGTCTTGCAGAAGCAAGAGTAAAGGAACATTGGACCACATAAGGGTAGAAAATCTGACTGCAACCTGTGTCTCCTCTAAAGATTAATGGTGACAGTGAGAAAGAGGACAAATGTTAAACTTTTCAAACCTATTTCTCTCCTTTAACTCAGCATTCCTACTACAATGGGCAAAATGCCAAGAGAAGTCCACTTTTCATTTACAGATGATAAACACTTATGAGAAGAAAAATACATGCTGACCTTTCAAATTAAAATGAGAACTCATACTTCAAAAGACTGAGAAGTTTGATGTTAGTACAGAGAAATAAAACAAACCCTCAATGTTGCTCAATCTCATGGGCTGCTTTGCTCCCAATTCAATGGAACTGTCTTTTAATGTAGAGGCTTAAAAACTAAAAGAAAACAAACGTTCTAAATATCTCAGATTTGCATATTATCATCTATCATCTGAACTTTCTTCCTAAAAATTTGTGATGTTTTAATGGAAAAATAGAATATTTCATCCATGTATATCTGTCCTGCCAACTAACATTTACTCTAAATTCTTCCCTGCTAAAATATAAGGAAGTTCTAGACTATTCTACTGACATATTTGTGTGTGTGTGTGTGTGTGTGTGTGTGTGTGTGTGTGTGTAAATAGCAAACAAGGCAAAATCACCAAATCAAAGATGATAGAAAGTAATAATTTTGTTAAAGAAACATTGTATTCAATATGTATTACAGAGCAAGTAAAGAAAGTACAATTTTTTATGAAGGAGAAACAAAAATGAAATTAAAAGTGGGGCTTTTAACTTGATAAGAAACAATGACATTGAAAAAAAAAGAACACAAACACAGCAAAATGGACATCAGATTAGATAAAGCAAACCTCATACAAAATGGAAAGAAAACGGAGATGAAAATTATATGAAAGAAACAGGTGGATTATGAGAGCAGGAAAAGATGATATAATATATGGATAATTAATATATTGAAGAAAACAGCATATTAAATTCATACGGAATTCAAACTTTTATGAACAAAGGCATTAAACATTTATAATTGAAGTATGAGGAAAAATAGTAGATATTGATCTATATTAAAATGTACAGAATTGACTTATTAGTTGTTAACATTAAAGAAAAATATCCTACAAATTACCAAGAGAAAAATTAGACCTAATATAAAAAACACTATATACACAAGGAATGTGACCTACATTTCCATCTTAGACATGGAAAAAGCATCTTTCTATTTTTAAGGGTAAAGAAGTTTGACTAAACTATACTTATATTTACATAAAAGGATAGGAAACCATCTCAAATATGCAAAAAATTAAAATTATAATCCCTGTACCAAGCCATAAAATATTGAATATATAATTCAACCAGTGAAAAGATGAATGTGGAGTACATATTTATAAATAGAGAATTCTAGGTATTAGTTCTTGCAATGAATATTGATGTATTTAAATATATAAGTCCTAAATTATGTTAATTATTATTACAAGAATATAAACAATAAATTACACAACAGCAACCATTAAAATGTCATATTTTAAATATGTATATGTGGACATCAATTCTGAGTGCAAAAAAAGAAAACTAATTAGTTGATAGTGAGGAGGTAGAGATGGGAGCAGTAAGAGGGTCTTAATTCTTTTATCTTTTCCAGAGAATACATGGAGCAGTAAATAGTGGTCTATATTTCTTGCAGAATAATTTTTCAATGTGGTTCATTCAGTATGCCACAAATTTATTTAATTGACTGAACAATCTACATCTAGAAATAAATCCTATGATATAAATTTAATGACTCCACAGTGATATAAACTAAGTTAGTCACTGAAAAATTCTTTGTAATAGCAAAATTCTGGATTCACCAGCATGAAACACTATTCAGGCATTTGGGTAATTGAGTTATATCTATACATACTAATGTGGAAAAAATGGACAAAATATATTGGGAAAATGTTGAAAAATGTGTGCTTATTATAATCTTAGTTATATCTTTACCTTGTTTTATTTTAATATGAGATTTCATACATATATATATATATATATTTGTATAATACTTGCTACATGTTTCCTTCTTACATATGGACATAATTGTAGGTGGTTACATGACTAGTCATCTAGCTTATATTTCCCAGCCTTCATTGCAGGTACATGTGGGCGGTAGTAATGTAATCCAATGATATATTTTACTTCTAAGATTAGCAGGTAAAATATTTGCTGTGACTCCTGGATTTGGGGACAATATCCTATGAAAATAATAACAACAATAAAAACAACAATAAAGTCTGGAGGGGATGGGAGAGCAGCGGCTGAATGACATCATCAAGCAGAGCTGCTTCTCAAATCTGAACAAGTTACAAGAGAGAGAAATAAAATCCACTTTATTTAGACTAAATTATTTTGAGATCTCTTTGCTAAAGCACTTTAAAACTCCTCTAACAAAAAAAAAAAAACAAAAACAGAAAGTGAAGTTGAATTACTTATTAATAATAAAGTAGGGAGGCTACTGTGAATTGTAGATTATAAAGCACAGGTAAGTTTTTCATGAACTTTAATATATGAAACAATGGAAATATACAAAGCAAAAACAGTTGGGAAAACAAAGAGGATTCCAAAGAAACACAACCAAAGAGGTGCTATTTATCAAATCTTTAGTTCTCAACACATCTAGTAAACACAGGGAAGTACAAGATCTGAGCAGAATGAGTGTAGGATTAGAAAAATGGGTGCTCTCGTAGCTTGTAGGGCCTGTGATTCTAGAAATTTGGTTTAAAATAATAGATACATATATAGAAATGTACCTGATTTGGCAATATTGTATATAACAGTGAAACACACAAGAAAATCTGTATCCAAAAAACTTATTCTGATATTTGGCTTATTATAATATATAAAGTAAAATGTAGGCAAATTAGATCTCCCAATCTTGCTTTTGTGTTTTATTAAATAGATGATATCAGAACAATTTAATCCTCTTCCTTCTGATTCCAAATTTCTGAGGAAGGGTATCCGTTCTGCCGAGTTTGTTAAAACTTGATCCTTGTACTGGAAGATAATGGGTCTCTCCTGTTTCTGCAAGTCTTGTACACAGAGACATTGATACTTTTTATTCTGGACTATCTTTCCAAGACTGGGTGTCTCATTCCAGGGTGAAGGGCAAAATCGCTTGCTATTGACTAGGGTGGAAGTCAGGGGCATAAAGTCTAATGTTTCCCTCTAAGGCAAAAGTTGGTCAGGTTTGCTAGCAGCTCCCTTATAAAAGATTAGGGTTTTCTAAACTTGGATTTTCCCAGCTGGGATGCAAACCCACTGCATGTGCAGCTCTTCATTGCCTCACAGATTTAGAGAGTTGGAGAACTTACACAAACATAAAGCTTATGACACCTGCTGTGCCATCAGTAGTCAAGTCCTTTGTTTGTGACTCTGTTGTCTCTTGTATTCTGCCAGCATTTATGAAATTGTGACAGTCTAACTTGTCCGCTTGCAAATGGGGTGAAATTTCATACACTTCACAGTTCTTGATATCTCATGTTTATTTTGAGTATTGTTATAGTTAAATCATGCATAGGGAAAAGATTACACACACACACACACACACACACACAGAGCAATAAGCAATGCACCAAATGATCTACTATGTACAACTGACAAAATATATAGATGTGAATATAATATATATATATGGAAAAGTGATAACCAAATGTAAATCATGATTATCTTTGAGTGTTAGGATTTTTCTTCCTAAGACTTCTTATTCTTATTCTATTTGTCTTTTCTAATGAGTATGCATTCTTTTATGACTACTTTTCCATTTCAAAATATAAAATCCATAGGATAGTTCATTACAAAATGATACTGTCACAGTGTTTTCAGAAATCAAACTTTGCAAAAGGTTTTTCTTGATAATACAAAGATATTTTAGAGGTAACTTGCAGCCTCTTAAATATCAGTCATTATCCCAAGTTTAAACATAACATTTGATTAAATACATTCTGAGAATTTTTTAACTAGTTAAATGGCATTACTACCTTTTTCATGTAAATATTTTCACCTAGTTGTTTTTCCATTTCATAAATCTATAAATTTACCCACATTTTATACATTTACATAAACGATGTATACTCAACAAGGTATCTAATTATTTTAAACAATGTCTTTTGTTCATATTTATACCTCTCGTAGGGAAATTGAAAGATCATTCACCATAAATTCACCTTTAGGTGTTCCTGAAGCAATGAAAATACTAATGCCAGTATGGGATATAAACTGTGTAGACCATTGAAATCCAAAATAAGAAGCTAGATGTATGAACAAGCCAGATGCTAGGTATGAAAACTTGTCCTAGAGGGGTGTTATGCAGTAACACATTGTTCTTGTTAAAATGTGAGCCATTCATTAATATGATGGGCCATTAATTTTAACTTTGCTGCATGAAAATTAATGAATCATGAGCTGCTACAAACTGGTGATCTTGCTGATGGCACTTTCTTTAGGCTTATTTCCAAAATGTTTATAATCTACTTTTGTTTTGTTATTTTTTTTTTTACCTTCAGCTAACAATCTAGGATCTATTTTGTGGTTTATGATAAAATTTTTTCATACTTGATACATCCAGAGTTAGGATATTAAATTTGTATTCTAAAATACAAAGAATGAATATAAAAATATGAATATACTATCGGAGATAGGCTTTCAAAGTAAATTTTTTGAAAAGGAGGGGGCAAGAAAATAACCTAATAAACACATCAAAAGGGATACGATTATTCCCCTTATTTAGTGATTAAATCATCATTGTAAACAATAAGAAATCTTAGATACAGAAAAATTATGTAATTTGCCCAATGTTGGGCAGCTAAGAATTATCTAGGTCAAAAATCAAATTCACCATCTCACATTATACACAAAAACAAAGTCAAAATGGACTAAAGATGTAAATGTAAGACCATAAATGTGAAATCATAAAGTCTCTACAGGAAAACATGGGGTAGGCCCCTTGACATTGGTCTTGGCAATGACTCTTTTTTATTCTTATTTGGATTAGACTCCAAAAGCAAAGTCAACATAAGCAAAAATAAACAAGTGGAACTGCATTAAACTAAAAGGTATCTGCTCAGTGAAAGAAACCATCAACAAAATGAAAAGGCAACTTATGGTATTGGAAAACACAATATTTGCAAAACACATATCTGATAAAATGTTAATATCCAAAATATATAAAGAACCCATATGACTCAATACCTAAATAAATAACCTGATTAAAAAGTGGGCAAAAGACCTGCATAGACATTTTCCCAAAGGCAATACACGAATGACCAATAGGTACATTAAAAGGTACTCAACATCATTATCATCAGGGAAATGCAAATCAAAACCACAATGAGATATCACTTCCCACCTTTTATGATGCCTATTATCAAAAAGACAAGAGGTAACAAATGCTGGCTAGGGTGTAGAGAAAAAGAAATACTTGTATACTGTTGATCAGAATGTAAACTGATGCAGACACTATGAAAAGCAGTATGGAATTTCTTAAAAAAAATAAAAAAGAGCTACCATATGATCCAGCAATCTCCCTTCTGGGTATAAATTCAAAGGAAATGAAACCATTATCTTAAACAGTTATCTGTACTCCCATTATCACTGTGGCATTATTCACAGTAGCCAAGGTATGGAAACAACCTAAGTGTCTGTCAACAAACAAATGGATAAAGAAGATGCAACTGATATAATACATACATATATATACATACACACACACAATGAAATATTATTCAGTCATGACAAAGAAGGAAATCCTATCATTTGAAATAGCATGGCTGAATCCAGAGTGCGTTATGCTAAGTGATATAAGCCTGACAGAGAAAGGCAAATACTACATATTGTATCAGTTGTATATAGACTCTAAAAATAAAAGTTGAACTCACAGAAACAGAGAGTAGAAATACAGTGGTTGGGGGTGTAGAGGAAATAGCGAGAGGCTAATAAAAGGGAACAGAAATTCAGAAATATTATATACTTCATGCCTAGTTACGTTTGTTCCTTTATAATTATGATCTGAAGAAATAATCTTAGTACAGGAAATATGCTAAGCTTCAGGTAAAGTTTGGATGAAATTAAATAAAATTAGATTAAAAAAACTTTTAAGTAATGCCAATTTCACATTTTCTGCCCATCATCTTTAATAAAAATTACATAGGTTTGATTTAGTATAGTTCATTATGTTAAGGGGGTAAAGAGTACAGGTGTTTAATTCAAGGCAGTAATAAAAGACAAGATTGATTTAAATGAATAAAGACTTGGGAGAAAAGAGTGGTGAGTCTTGTGAGTCAAGCAAGTAGAAGTTTCTAAAAAGTTGGAAGAAAGAAATGGGAATTAATTTGAACAACTTTCATGCAATGCCTTATTTTGGAGGGAAAAAACAAATTACTCAGATTGAGTTTCAAGTTGTGATTTTCCCTATTCTGCCATTTTCAGAAAATCAACAGTTAAGACTTATATGATTCTTTATGCTGCTCATGAATTATATTTATATTGCATTAGCAAACAAGATGTGTTGTGATTATTATAAGGGAGCTCAACTTTACTCAGGCACAATAAATAATGATTTAAAGAATCAAGTAACATTCTAAATATCAATTAATGAGATGTAAGAAGGTTCTGAATTTAAAATAGGCTGCCACCTAGCATCAGTCTTGTATCACAAATGCAGAGAGATTGATATTTACACACCATAAAAAAGGATACTGCACATCATAAAAAAGCATTACATTTGCCCACATAGCTCTCTTCAGGATATGGTTGAGGATGTCACTCTTTACCTCATGTTGCCCATTTTTTCATGGAACATTTATGTGGGAGCACATAAAAGATCTTGGGGTTTGCTTGAGTTATGGTCAGGATGACTTATTTTATGATTCAAAAGCAGCAGCCTGGTTTTCACTTGATGAAATAATATAGTTGCTGCCACCCCTAGTAAATCTGAAAGTTCCACAGGGATTTTGTGGACCTCATGTCCAAGGGAAGAGAAAAAGTATCACCTTGAAAATATGGTGCTGTAATATGGAGATACAGGAGTTTCTGCAGAAAATACAGTTTTCTGACAAGGTAATCTCATATTGCCAAGACATGAATCAGGTGTTAATTCTGTAATTAGATACTATATTACTAATAATTTAATAGGTATTATTTATTTCAACAATTGACCACAACAGTATTTGATTTACACAAAAACAGATAAAGGCTTTAAGACAGCTTCTCTAAGAAGAAAACAATTTTATATTTTAATAATTGAACTTAGGAAAACTGAAAATATTTCTATTCAGGTGCGCCCATATAGTACAAAAATAAAACAGCATAAGGGTAATGAAGTGAACTGGGAAAAATGACTGGGCTAAATATTTCCTTTTGTGTCCAGAGTAGATGGGTCAGGCCAGACAGGGGATTATAACAGGAGTCTTATGAATTTGCTTAAAGAATTTTTTTTATTCATTTTTATACCCTTAGTTGGGAGGGCAGTATGTGGTAATTAATGACCACTATGATAAATAAATAAATAGATAAAACAAGTTTTAAGAATAGCTAGGTGAAAGGAATGTAAATGTTTTTCTGAATACGTTGTTCCACATTCTGCAAAACGTCATATGTTAATATGTGTGAAAAAAATGTGTGCATGAATGTGAGTACAAGAAATAATGTGACTCAGCTAGAATTTACATGGACTAGTAGAATATGAGGCACACAGCCTATGTGGAACATATATCAGAGAGGGCCTTAACTAAGGAGAGAAGGGGATTGCTGGAAATAGGTGAATTTATTCCAGAAAGATAACTCCGGTAGCAATAAGAGAATGATTTGGTGATGGTGGTGATAAAAGGGGAGGAGTCTGGCATGGATGGGAGCTAGTGGGGGAGGCCTGGGGATTTCATGTTGAGCAAAAAATTAGGATCTTAAACAAACAAGGATGAGAAAGGCTGGAACTAGAACAGTATTGAAAAAAAAAAAGGAATTAGAGAAATGTAGAGATTCATGAATTAGTATCCTGGAAATAGTGAATGACTTCAGTGACATTTCTGAATCATGTGTATATTTATCAGAAAATAGGATAAACTATGAAATTTTTTTTAAATAACAAAACAGTGCACTTTCCAACACAGCAATTCTTTTCATTATTAGTACTACTAGTGCCGTTACATTAATTTTCTGAAAAAGCAATTTATTCATCTCTTGTGCAACTTGTTTCAAAGAATGGAAACGTTGAGGTATATCAGCACTAATGCTCTAGAAAAAAAATGTAAAGGCTCTAAGGTGAAACAAAAGGTGACCACGAAACAACAGAGCCAAATTCTCTGAGGCAATGGAGTGTAGCACAGTTTGTTTCAAAGGAGCAAATTCATAAAGCCACACATCAAAACAACTGTTAGAACAAGGCATTCTGAAAGCTTCCCCGATACCACTGACACACTCAAAATATTCATAAACTAAACCAAACAAAGTTCAAGCACCCACACGACCCTATCTATCTTTTGAAGAGTAAAATAGCCACGGGAAATGCATTTTAACAATGAGTTCACCTAATATGACTTTGTAAGGTAACTTCATGCCCTAAAATCCCAATATTATGGGCAATAAATATAAAATCAAAGCAGTAAATATTCTTTCAAATGTACTGAAACATTGAGCAGCATTCCCCTTTGGGTTTCAGAATATGCTTTCCAAAGCTGCAGCAGGTAAAAAGACTCACTTTGCATTTCCTTCTTCTCCAAGTCCAACCTACATTTATCTGGATTAGAACAGTGATCACCCTTAGCCCCTTCATGGAATATGACCACTTTCAAAACTCTTTATGATGCTGTCAGCATGAAAACTCTCCATCGGGTCCTAAGCTTGCTCTTTAAATGGTCTTATTTTTGAACAGAGTTTTGAGTAAAAGAATTAATATTCTCTCCATTTGTTCAAAAGGGAAAAATTTCCTTCAAATGTTTCTAAAAGTCTGGGTGTTAATTATTCAACTAATATAGATGTCTGAAGACATCCAGTCCAGTAGCTTGCAGCAGAAAACACGGGGAGAATAGGAGGCTTAGTAAAATGAAATATGAATCGACAATATCTATAATTCTTGTGTACATGTTTATTGAAGGGAAAGGCTTGTTCATGGTTGCAGGTGAGATGAACAAGCCTGCAAAACTAAAGCCCCTTGGGGTTTCTCTGTGACTCTATAAGGCCTAAGGTACTAGCCACTTAATAAGTATGTTTAATATGTTTTCTGTGAAATTTCTTCATATGCTAAGAGTGACTTTCCTGTACTTCTTACTCCAGAGTTCCTGGAAGGGGACTATTTCACTTTGGCAAAGCTCCATGAAACTAATAACCTTGGGGAAATGTTCATAAAAATGCGTTACTCAAAGCATTATATTTCAATATATAAAGTTCACCACTTTCTCTGTTTTTTTCAAGGGCTTACATAGCCATATGTTTCCAGAGGCCTAATTGAGTTCATTTATTGCAGATTTCATAATAGCAAGCTAAATCTGTTGGTATGTTGGAAGATGAATTTGAAAACTTAGATACTGAAGATGCTAGTCTTTGTAAGTGAGACAAGCTGGAATTATTTCAGTTATATAGTTTTGAGGTGACATGGTCTACATTCGAAAGGTGGTAAAAATGGAAACACTTGAAAACATTCTAGAAATGCTTTAATAATCAGTAAGAACTTGTAAATCATTACATGTGTTGGATGAGGGCGGGTACAAAGATAACCTCAAGATTTTAGGCTTGAGTAAGTTGATCATATTAATAATAATGATATTAAAAAGAGGAAAGTTAGTTTGGGAATATAAAATAACAAGTTTATTTTTATATTTACTGAACTTAGGTTACAAACTCAGAAAAGGAATAATGAGAACAAATACTTTATTTTTGACTAAGTTAATCCTTTGGAGTAGAGACAATATGATGTAATGGACTTCACTGTCAACAGACATGCTTATAATGTTATTAACAAACGTTACCTTAATAAGTTTAAATAAATAAAACACATTTTAAAATGGAAAAACTCCTCATCTTGCAGCTGACTGATGTGTGATGTAAGGAAAGCGGGGAAGTTATTTGACTTTTATTTATTTTCATGATCTATAAACAGGTTAATAAGACACTTCCAGTTTTTTGGGAACGTTGGATTGTACATAAAGTGTCTAGAACTTCTTAAGCACTTGAAAATGTTCATCAAATCCCTTTCTTTATAGCTGTGTTAAGGTATTGGTGAACAAAACAAACTGAAACTTAAGGAATATATAGTCCTTTCTGTTTATTTCAAAAAGAGTACATCAAATCAAAGTATATACCCTTTAAAACTATGCTAAGAGGCTTTTCTCAAAATTCCATCATATGATTTCTGTGGGTGTTTACACTTAGGTTTAAAGTTGAGGGAGGCCAGGAATTACAGTAAAATGCTGATTTATTGAGCAGTGACACTATGAGTCACTACCTCAAAAGGCCTTGATAAAAGGTTATAATATATGCTGAACTTTTCTTTGGTGTGTACAGATGTATATAAACACAAACATTTCTGAGTTCATTCTTATGAAATGATGCTGCCCTGAGCTCTTCTGCTTCTTACTACAGTCAGCTCTGCTATACCACTTGTTTTGTAAACACAAATTTATTCCAATGTAATTCACGTATTATGGAACAATTTGAGCATAATGTGAATTTTGTGTTTGCTAATGCACGGCTTCATCCCGGAGGAACACTAGGCGATGGCAGGAAACTGCACTCACAAAATGCAAACACACACATACCTGAAATATCTACCATCTCCATCAGGACGCTGTGTGTGTCAGGAGCCACACCCACACATCTGCAGCTACAGCTCTCTTTCTAATTTTAGGAAACCTTCCTTCCACCACGTTACCATAACTTCCAGACAGCACTCTTCCAGTATCCACTTCCAGAAGTGAACATAAGGTTTCTCAAGATAAAATGCACATTTAATGTGATTTTTATATATTTATTACCTAATGTGTATATTACCATACTACCACTCTTAGCAGTTTCTCACCCCTTTTTAATGTGTCTCTGACAATGTTGTGAAATACTGTGTCCTTCATCACGTTACACATAGGCTGGGGTTTTTATCATGGCATTTTGCATAGTGCACTACTTTTTACGAATACATATGCCACCTAGCAGCACTGACTCGGTGAATTTGACCAGGTAACATAATCTTCTCCAATTCTGTTTCCTTTTCTTTAAAAATGGTATCAATCTCATAGTTGTTGAAGAATTAAAGAAAATGATATGCAGTGAGCAATCAGAACACACCGTGGAATACCATCGTATTTAATATATGTTAAATATTCTGCTAGGCAGAATAATAGCCCCACAAAAATGACCTCACACTAATTCCTGGAATCTGAGACTATCTTACGTTATGTGGAAAAATGGACTTAGCAGATGCGATGGAGATGTTGGATCTTAAAATAGGGAGGGACATTACCCTGGATTATCCAGGAGGGTCCAATGTAATCATGTGAGCCCTTAAAAGCAGAACACTTTCTCCGGCTGGAGTCAGAGAGATGCAAAAGAAGAGTTCAGAGTATCGAGAGGAGACTTAGCACACAACTGGTGACTTGAGGATGGAGGGAAGGGTATGGAGTGAAATGCAGGAGGTTGTAAGGACAGGCTCAAGAATGACAGCCAGCAAGGAACAAAAAAGCTCAGCTGTACAATGGAAGGACTTGGGTTCTGGCAAAAACCTGAATGGGGTTAAAAACAAGTTCTTCCCAGCTAGTTGACACTCTGATTTTGGTCTTGCGAAACCAGGAGCTGAGAAACCAAACCAGCCCACCCATTCTTCTGACCTACAGAATTGTGGAGTAATAAGTGTGTGATGTTTTAAAGTGCTAAGTTGCTGATAACTTATTACGGCAACAATAGAAAACTAATGCAGATTTAGTTATTAAATATTTACTCATTTATTAAGACAAAATTGTTATTGAGGAAGAAAAAATATATGGTTTTAAACCAAACTATATTTACTAAACAGAACCTTCTCTGGGGCCATGCCTTTTAATTTTTTTTTCTATGGATAAGGTATATGAACTGATTTATTATAAAAAAAAAATCAAGCATATTAATGTAACATTTCATCAAGACAAGTAATGTTTCTGGATATGAAAGATTTTCTCTATATAAGAGATTATTTTAAACCTGCATTCAAACCTGAACGTGGTCATATTTTAAGTATTTGAATTTCACAGTTCCATCATCAGTTGCTAACTCGATGAGCAGCAGGAAAGAAAACAGAAGAAACGCTCTGGAGAAATGAGCCTTGGGAAAAAAGGAAAGCCACGCAGGCAAACTTCATTTGCCCCCACATTCGTTTTAAGCCAGTATTTTTTTATGCTTCACTAAAGTTTGTTAACCATGTGTTGTAAGTAAATACTGAAACTTGCAGTTGGAAGGTCCATAGAAAGTTTTAAGCCTGTATACCAGTGTCTTATTGCTGCTACGTTGTTAGTGCCTTAAAAAAACAGAAATGTATCTTACAGTTGTGGAGGTCTGACGTCCAGTATGGGTCTCTCTGGGATAAACTGGATACGCCTGCTGAGCACAGGGCTCTTGGAGGTTCTAGGGGAAGATCTGTTTCTTCATCTTTTTCAGCTTCTAGAGTCCACTAGCCTGACTGACTCTCACAGTCCCTTCCTCTCTCTCCCTCTCTCTCTCTCTCTTTCTATCATCACTCATTCTTTCCTCTAACCCACCTGCTTTCATCTTATAAGAACGCTTGTGATTAGATAGGGCCCACCTGGATAATCCAGGAGCATTACCCCATCCCAAGATCCTTAACTTAATTATATTAGCATCAGCCTATTTGCCTTATAAAGTAGCATATTCACAGGCTCTGGGGTTAGGATGGAGACAGCTCTGGAAAGCCATTATTCTACTTAGCATTGCCTGGAACAAGTATCTTTCTAATAAAACACATGGATTTCTAACATAATTGTAGTGACAATAATATGTTGCAAATTATTTAATAGTTACATCTCAGCTTCTCCTCTTAAATCATGTTTCTTGGCAGCTTCCCACCTCCTGGAGTCTTTTACGATTCATGAGTAGATAGGGCTTTTCAGTAAGACAAAGAAGGATAGGTTCTAGAAGAAGACCATATTAGTGAAGGGAAAAAATACCAAAAACAATATATTTCTTGACTCTGCCAATATAATATTAGCTGTACCATAAACACTACACACACACACACACACACACACACACACACACACACACAACCTATCATTATTGCTATCTTTCTATCTATTTACACAAATAATTTTTGGTGCCTTCTTTGGGGTAGTATTAAGTGTCTAATTATACAAAGATTTGCTTATTTTTTTATGACAGCCTAAGTAATGTAGAGTGTTGTTAAGCACATTTTACAGGACTAAAATCAGTCAGCATTCTGTAAACTGAAAGAAATGTAATAAACTATTCTTATATTCTCTGAGCCAAAAATTCCAATTTATACTTTCATTCTACAACTACTTATAAAGTGTCTAAAAAGTGCCATCTGCTATTCACGGCACTGTTTATTCATTGGTACCATAGACAATAATGACAAGAACAAGAAAAAACAGACACAAACATCTGTCCTCATGGAGCTTACCTTCTAATAGGTAGCTGCAAAATAAATATGTAAACAAATAAGTAAGTGAATAAGTCAAATCTGTCAGATAACCATACTTGCTAAATGAGGGCGGGGAAAGGCAGTAAGGAGGGATGAGAGGTAGGTGGGTTCCAGAAGAAATTGCAATTTTAAATATGGTTGTCATGGAAGGCCTTGCTGAGGAGGTAATGTCTGAGCAAAGAAAATAGCATTGAGGAATCGAATCGAATCTTGAGAATTTCCAGATAAAAGAGTCCTAGGAGGAGGAAATGCAATGTCTTATGTCAGGGAGTGAGACTTCTTCTTTGAGGACATTCATTCCATCTTTCAAACAATATTACTGACTACCTTGAATTGGTCAGTCTTAAAGACGCTAAGAATATGTCAGAGAACAAAACCAATCCCTTTACTTCAGGGAGTTTACATTCCAAGTGGAAACATGGCTTTCATATTAATTCATTGTACTCTACCCATCGTCTTTTTGAAGATGAGGGAAAATTATACACATTGCTCTTACAATGTTCCTGTTTATGAAATAAGAATAGCTTGCTAACCTCAAAGGGTCCTTTAGAAATTGTTTAACTAAAATATATAGAGTTTACTAAGAAAGATTTTTTTTTTATAGGAGTATGTTTTGCTGGTATAGTGATCATGTGGAAATTCTGGTTTGAGTTTGCTTACTGCTTGTTTGAATTTTGGTTCCTTTGTATCTAGGCCTTACATTTCCAGGGTGCCACAGTTGGAACCAGATGACATTCAGAACAGAACAGATTTTATGAAGATGATTTCCTAGAGTCTAACACCCAGTAAATGTAGTCAGTTATTCAAATGTTACACAGTTTCCAGAGCAACGTACATTACACAAATAAAATAAATCATGGATTTAGGGAAAAGCAAAAGTGTTGTCAGCTAGGCTGTAAATGTTTCAACATAATAAACAGTTATAGTGGAATAGAAATGGCTCCACAGTTGAAGATTTCCGTTTGTGATGGAAGGAAAAAATAAAAAAATCTGCTTTAGGTGGGAAAGGAAACTGCTGTGTTCAGTTTTAACAATGGAGATGGTCTAAAAGAAAGGGCATGTATTAGGATTGTCACTATGACAGATGGTTGGACTGTATATAACAAAGCCAAAAGATATTTTGATGAGAAAGGGGATGGATCTGACAGTTCACAAATCAGAATCTCAGGCAGCACAAAAGAGAAAACATAATTGAATATGTGCTAAACTGATGCACAGTTAATTTTTCACAGCTGAAGGCAACAGAGTATGGGCAATGGACAAGTGTTAGCAGGCTTGATAAAACAGAGACAGAGGAGGGATAAAAAAATGAAAAGATAAAAAAGGCAACATTCTACAACATGTAAAATATTATTTTCAGCAACTTATATGAAAAAACAAACTGAAACTTACAATCTGAATGCATTCAAAGTTATCATTTTGAATAATACAGGGATAGATTTAAATACTATCATACTTTACCGAAAAATACAGTATCTCTTACTGGAACAGTGAATTTTTTCATAGGAGGAGAATGCATTTCATTTATACTGTTTCCCAAAATAATCCTAGGAAATGAGGTCTCTTCAATATTATTAGCTGTTCTTTTTGACACAGTTATTTGAATTAGCCTTTCTCTGGCCATTTGCATCAATTGTAATTATCATTATTTTAAGATACAATTCTATCTTAAGGACATTTACAAAGGACAAATTTCTCTAGAAAATGAATACATTGCATAAAGTACTCCCCATTTTCCATTCAGGAAGTAATAACGTTATTCATCTAGTGTTATATAGAGCTTCACAGGGATATAATTTCAATTTTAGGTTGAAAATACACATCCTTCAATTTCTGAACACTTTGGGATCAATGTATCTGTAGCAGCTACTCTTTATATTAAAACTTGGAAAAGGCAAAGTGTAATGAACCATAGTTGAAGACTTCAGAGGCAGGATTCCTTTTCTCCTAAGAAATCAAGCACTAGGTTCCAGACCATGCAGTCAGGCATTGGCAGAGAGATGATGGCATTCTACATCCATAGTCCATGTCCTTAATGCCCATGCCTTTCTGACTCCCAAGCCATACCTGTGGAGCCTCACCCACTCACTCACTACCCTTGTCGGTCTCATATGCATTTACAGTAGAAAAATGAGACAAACAGCAAAACTCTTTCAGAAGAAATTCAACAGTAGAAATAGACAAGTGTGGTCATCTTTGAACACCCAGAAGTGTCTGTACATCTTCTTTGTAATGTGCAGAGTGCCCAGAGATGCTTTCTGTGTATGGCAGAAAGTAAAAATAGCACTTGTAAATGCTTTAGTAATCTTTATTGCATCATATTTGTGTATATTATAGTACATCACTGCCATCTGTGGTGATTCATAAATCATTGAGCAGTAAAGCCTCCTCATAAATCTTATGCTCACTCTCTTCACATTATTGACCCCTTTAATTTGCTGATGCAAGAACTCTTCCATATGTTGATGCGGCATCTGTGATCTATATATCACTATACTTTATGCTTAATATCACTTTCTATAAATCAATAATATCATGCTCTATAAATCTTCCCACTTGAAGGTAGCCCTACAGAATGAGGTGCTATAGGCTTGTTCGAACATTGGGTATGCGACAGAGGGGCCATTCCTTTCGTACTGTGAGCAACTATGTAGGTGACAGCTTGTGGACCTTTCACGAGTTTTGTCATGGCCTCACCATGGTAGCTCTATGTCCCTGGTGAGCAGTCTCAGCAGTTTTATTCTAATCACAACACTGTGTTCAATGGCCAACAATCTTGTATCTGTATTTGTCATCGCTAGAGCTCTGCCCCACTATTAGACATCCTCCCTCACCATAAGCTTTGATGGTGCCAGTTTTGTCACATTCTATCTGCTGGACAATCAATTACTTAGGATTTACTTGGCACTCATAATTTCCAGTATTGTTGCATTTAGTATTATTGTCCTTTTTTTATTTTATTTTATTTATTTATTTTTTTTTTTTTAAGGGCAGTGTCACTGGCCCTCATATGTGGGACCAAACGGGGCCGCTGGCTTCCGAGGCCATTAGTATTTTCCTTTTAAATGTTTAATGCAAAGGCCTAGGCTACAGAATGAACTTAATGCTGATTGAATAGTGAACTTGAGGAGGTGATTTACTAGGTTGGAGGTGAAGTTAGACATAGGCCATCTCTCCAAGCCATCCAGATTGGGACTCCTACAGGAAGCAGCAGCAACAATTTTGTGTTGTGTTTCACTTGCCTGCTAGCCTGTAAAAGCTTGTGCAGTTTTCACATAATTTCTGTTTCTTACCTATTAGCACAGGCAGGTGACAGTATGTTGCTGGGAAAGATGAATTTTGATTGCTTTCAACTTTCTATCAGAGTTCAGGTTTTTAATTTTAAGCAGAAAGTCCATGTACAAACAAAATGTGTCTGCTTTCCTATTTTACAGACTCAGTGTAATATATTTTTAATCTGATATTACTTTAAACACTCAAAGTTCATGTGCTGTTCAGAAAGTCATAAAATATACAATCCTATTTCTCAGTAAAGCATACTTTACATCTTAAAAATAAGATTTCTTTTGAAACTTCATGTGTTAGCTCAAAACATTAATAATGAATGGGGAAACCACAGATTTTTTAGCAATATGTCAGAATAATTTATATATATATATATATATATTTAAAATATTAGACCAATTTACAGATGTTAAATTAAAATAATTTGAAATTGATAAAAAAATTTTAAATGAAAACAAATACCATACCTACTAACACAAGGATAACACCTTTAAGAAAAGTAAATTTTAATATGGCTTCAAATTTTGCTAGAGAAATTATTGAGAAACCAACTATCATAAAATCCTTTGTAATACGTTCAAGTAACCTGATTAAATTAAGAATCTCGGGCCAGCTGAGTGGCGTGGTGGTTAAGCGCTGGTTTGGGAAGCCAGCGGCCCCGGTTCGGGTCCCACATATGAGGGCCAGTGACACTGCCCTCAAAAAAAAAAAAAAAAAAAAAAGAATCTCAATACCAGGCAATTAACCAAAACATGGAAACAAAACTACAAAATAAGCAAAAAAATATATTTACTGGGTATAATAAATAAAGGAGAAAGTAGAAGATAATTGCACCAAACCTCTCTTCTTTCTAACCTCCTATTTATGGTGCCAAATGGGACAATCCTACATTCAAAATCCTCTCTAGGGTGGACATGGCTTATAATAATTGAGATATCATCAGTCCTTTCTTGGACCTGATTGTACTGACAGTAAGTCCTGATCTACAGTGTTTATGTCCAAGTAGAAAGTCACTGTGGTGGAAATGGAAAATAGGTGATATCTAACTAAACAAATAATGCAGTAGTACATTCATCCCACTCAGTGAGGAAAGGCCATCAGATGTTGCATTATTTTCCTACTGGGCTTTGCCAACCTGATCCACTTCCATCCATCAAAATAAGAGTCCAACCACCCACAGCTTTGTATCTTACTGGATTAATTACTTCTCAGATGTGCTCAGAGAAACAACCATTTAAATCATTATTGGTTTAGTTGATTTATCTTCATAGATAGACAAAGTTCATCTAAAATAAGAATCAAAACATACTTATGCCCTTGTTATTATCAGTTCAATATTAAATTTGGCTCATCCATTCAAACATATTTCTAAAAGTAACTGTAAGTCATTATTATTTTTATTTCTTCTTTTCCCAATTTGATCAAATAACAGTAATATCATATGAGGAATCTCTCACATTGTATATGTGAGCTATTTGTACAAATTCAGTTTCTATTTTTGGCATTATATTACTATTATTAAATTTATATTCCTAGGTTTTTAGAAATAAATTTAAGAATAATTTTAAATGCCATCTCCCCTCTTATCCAGGAGTTCTTACTTAAATTTTCAGTCTCTTTTAACCCTAGCTATTCCTTCCCTTTTATATATTAGGAAAATGATCAATTTTGTTACTTTCTACAATTGCCTCTTAGAAATGTGGGAAGAGTAGCTTCCTCTTCTTAACTTTACCAGCCATCACTTTCAGCCCCCTTGTACATATACACATGCACCATTATGTCTCAATTCAATGCAATCTGAATTTTGCCTTTATCAGTCCACTAAAGCTCATTGAAGCTGCTTTTCATTATCAATACTCCTAATTGTCACCATGATGAAATTTTCTCTCTTTCTGTAAACCTTTTTCCTGAATTTAAAGCCCTTAACTATCTGTTTGCCTCCTAAAGCTTTTCTCCCTTTAACTTTTACCATGAAATACTCTCAGTTGTTTTCATTCCTCCTGACCACTCCTTCTTCCTTTTGCAGGCTTACTATGGCAGTACACTAAATGTCTATATTTACCAAGATTTTCATTTTACATTTTTTTTCTTCCTTTATATTTTTTCACCTGAAATATCATTAATTCTCCAATAATTCTCTATCAACTCTATTCAGATAACTTCAGAGGCTGTATGACTACCTATGACCCCAAGTCCTAAACCACAGGTGTGAATTTTCAGCTACCAGATGGGTACTGCAGCTTGATAAATTTTAGGAGTACATTAGGTTTGATCTGCCAACAAGGACTTTTGGAATTTTAAATATGTGTTGCTTTTAAAATCTCAATCATATTTTAACAATGTTGGTTTCTCTGATGCTATCCCTTCGTGAGGACTAAGTGGTACTATTACTCCTTTCCTGTGTTCACTGCCAGTTCAATCATTGTTAATCTTCACCTGGATTTTATTTCAGATTTTTTTTTTACCCTGAATAAATGCATTTGTTTTTGGTATCAGTTATCACCTCCTTCTGACATTGTCTATGCTTTTATCTCCAAACTACAAATAATTTCAAATACTTTAGATTTTCTTCTTGGTAGCTCCAGTAAATATAGTTGGATGTCCCACCATATTAAAAAAAAAAAAAGCATATCTTCTCTGACATGTTAGTCTGAGTCTGATTTTACAACTAAACAACATCACCATGCACCAAGACCTTCAGCCCAGAAGTTGAAGACATCATTAAATTCAGGTCATACTCCACATCCATTTTATATGTATGTCTTATTGATTTTACCTTCCAAACTTGTTTAATCAACCTCTTCCTTCCCTCTTCTTCTGTTTCTATACTCTTCAATTTCCTGAGAGCTATCTTCATAAAACATGAAATTAATCAAGTTACTATCTTGCTGATGATACATATTAGGTGGCTCTCCAATGTCTCCAAAATTTTATTCAAGCTCTTCATCATGATGTGCAATAAATCAAAGGGTTTCAACAACTTCCATTTGTGATCAACACTTCAGTGCTACAGGTTCGAGAAGCCCCCTACCTTTCTAAGATATATCATGACTTGAAAATTTGCAAGATTTCTTCTCATTCTGTTCCTTCCTCACAAGCTGCCTTTCATTGTTTTCTTTGCCAAACAAAATCCAACTGATCTTCTAGGGCCCAGTTTAAACCTCAGCCCATTTTTTCTGAGTCTTATCCTAAAGTACTTCTTTTGCTGCACCATCAGGCAAAATGAATGGTTTCCTCTTTTAAACATTCAAATTATTTGGTTGCTATGATGTGTGTGATGGACGTTTATTAACAATTTATCCACCTGCTTATAAATGAGCTTCTGGAAGGCAAAGAACATCTAATCATCCTTGAACTCCTGGTATTTCACACATTGCCCTAGCTCCCAAGTTCATAAATATTTTTTGAATCAAATAAAATTCTCTAATCTTTTAAATATGCCAACATGGTCTGTACCTTATTTAAGTAAACATAGCTTATGACTTAGTAGCTAATCAAAGATAGATATAACATAACTATTTTGTTTAGGTCAGTCATGCTATATTCCATAACAAAATGCTGAAGTAGGAAGAAATCCAGGTTGGAAATGTCCTTGGAAAGGACACTTTTCTTCTATAGTAAATGTAAGAATGCAGCCCTGACTAATTCAACCACAGCAAAAATCCTTTTATAGAATTTAATCCTGTAACTCTATTCAATGAAATAAATGGGGTTGTTTCACATGAGTGATGGTGATGTATTGAGATTTAAAGGAGGGTGTGGAAGATAACATAGCAGAAAGTACATATAATATTTAAAATATAATTCATCTAGAATGAAAACAGAATCTATAAGAGAAGGCTTCATAGAAGCATAATGTTCCATTTCAGACTTTCAAAACAGATTTACAAATGAAACATTTCATAAACAACGAATAGCATGTACTTAAAGAAGCTTACACAGAGGAAAATTGCAACTGAGCATACATAATTTGCACTACAGTAATCTTATTTTCTAGCAAAAGCAGTGAATCCTGTCACCAAATGGCTAGCAAAGACAAAGTGATGGGATGCATACTGATGTTACTGAAATTCTTTCCAGAGGAACAAAGAGACAAGAATATAATCCTGATGAGTTTTATATGTTTAATTCTTAACTGGTAATAAAGGTAAACAAATAATTTGAAGCTTGTTTTTATTAAGGTGTTGATATTCGACTTAGAAGACTAGGTCACTTATAAAGCTGAAAAACTAAGCATATTAAATACTGTGTCATTCTGGGAAACACTCATACTTCTTCATTGTATAATTCTACATATTTTTATAGACTCCATTTCTTCCAGCTTTCTCAGTTCCCTCAAAGCATGAAACTCTGGGACTTAAATTTATTATATTTTAAATTTGTTTTCTTTATTTGCATATATACAAATCATGGGTCTGCCAGCAGATTATAAGTTTTCTCATGCATCTCCACTCTCCTGATTCAACCTATCACCAAACAGCATTTTTATCGATTGGGTTGTCAGGGAACACAAGTTAGTGGTGGTACTTGATCTCTGTCTAAATGTGTTATAACAGTCAATTATATGATTATTCTCTGAAACTGAAGTGGAAAAAATCCTCAAAGGTAGTGTGAATGAAGATGAAAAAAATTAGCTTAATAATATGGTGAAAAGTAAAGGTGAGGATGAATAACATAATAAACTCACTAGATCTAACACCCTACCCAATAATAGAATGCACATTTTTCTCAAGTGCACACGAAACACTTTCCAGGCTAAACAATATGGTAGACTACAAATAAAATGTCAATAAATTTAAAAAGATAATATACAAAGTATCTTCTCTGACCAGGATGGAATCAAGTTAGAAATCAATAACAAAGAAAACTGGAAAATTCACAAATTTGAGGAAATTAAAAAGAAAAAAAAAAAAAAAAACAGTGTTAAGCAACCAATGGATCAAAGAAGAAATCACAAGAAAAATTAGGAAATGATTAGAGACAGGTGAAAAGAAAAACACAACATACTAAAAAACATGGAACACAGCAAAAGCAGTGATAAGGAAGAAATTTTATCTAAAATGCTTATATTACAAAACAAGAAAGATCTCAAATCAACAAACTAAATTTATAACTTAAAGAACTAGGAAAAGAAAACAAACTAAACCCAAAGCTAACAGAAAGAGTGACAAACCTTCAGCTAGCTGGAATAAGAAACATAATGACTCAAATTATTAAAATCGGAAATGGAAATGGGGACTGTACCACTAATTCTACATAAATAAAAATTGTTACAAGAGATTACTATGGCAATCGTGCACCAACAAATTGGATAACCTACACAAAAGGAGCAAAATTTCTAGAAACACAAAACCTACTAAGTCTAAACCATAAAGAAATAGAAAACCTGAATAGACTTATAACAACAATAAGGAGATTGAATTAGTCATCAAAAATCTACCAACAAAGAAAAGCTCTGGACTTGATGGCGTCAGCAGTGAATTCTAACAAATATTTAAATCCTAATACCAATCCATTTCCATCTTCCCCCTAAAAGACTGAGGAGTGGAGAACACCCTCTACCTTATTCTAGCCCAGTATTACCTTGATACCAAGGTCAAAGGGACTACCATAAACCTGCATGTCAATAACCTTTATTAGAATTGGCACAAAAATCCTCAACACAATGCTATCAAACCAAATTCAGCAGCATATTAAAAGGCAAATACACCATGATCAAGTAGAATTTATTCTTGGAATACAAAATTTTTCAACATACGAAAATTGATCAATATGATATAACACATTTAAAAAAATGAAAGGAAAAAAAAGACACACAGCCGAGTGGCGTGGTGGATAAGCGCTGGTTTGGGAAGCCAGCGGCCCCGGTTCGGGTCCCACATATGAGGGCCAGTGACACTGCCCTCAAAAAAAAAAAAAAAAAAAAAACACACACAGAATCATCTTAATTGATGCAGAAAAGACATTTGGAAAATTTCAATGTTCTTTCATAATAAAACCATACAATGACCTAGGAAGAGGTAGAAACTATCTCAACATAATAAACCTATAAATTAAAAATTCACACTGAACATCATACTCAGTGGTGAAGAACTGAAACTTTTCCTTAAATCAAGAACAAAAGTAGGATATCTGCTTTTGCCAGTTCTATTCAACATGATACTAGAAGTTCTTGCCAGAGCAATTAATCCAGAAAAAGAAATAAATGGCATCCAGATTGGAAAGGAAGAAATAAAATTTCTCTATCCACAGATTATATGATTTCATATGTAGAAAACCATAAAGATTCCATAACAAACTGTTATAGTTAATAAATGGATTTAGCAAAATAGCAGGATACAAAGTCAACATACAATATTTAGTTGCATTTCTATGCACTGACAATAACAACCCTAAGAGAAAATTAAGAAAACAATTCCATTTACAATAGCATCAAAAAACAAACAAACAAACAAACACTTAGGAATTAATGTACCAATAAAGTGAAAATTTTGCCCAGTGAAAACTATAAAATTTTTTGAAATAAATTCAAATATAAATAAGTGGAAAGACATTGTTGAGAATGTAAAATGGTACAGCCACTGTAGAAAATAGTATGAATGGTTGGTTAAATAACTAAAAATAAAATTGCCATATGATCCAGTAATTCCATTTCTGGGTATATATTCAAAATAATGGCAAGCAGTATCTTGAAGTGACCAATGCTCAGAGCAGCATTATTCATAATAGCTAAAATTTGGAAACAACCTAAGTGTCCATTGACTGATGAATGGATAAGCAAAACATGGTATATATACACACAGTGAAACACTATTCAGCTGTAGAAAGTAAGGAAATCATGACATGCTATAAAATGGATGAACTTTGAGGACAATATGCTAAATGAAATAAACTGCGTCAAAAAAACAAATGCCGTATGATTGCACTTATTTGACATAACTAGGGTAGTCAAATTTATTGGGACAGAAAGTAAAATTATAATTGCAAGGGGTCGGGGAAGGAGATAAATGGGAAGTTGTTTTTAATGGGTACAGAGTTTCAGTTTTGCAAGATGGAGAGTTCTGGAGAAGAGATGTTGGTAATGATTGAACAATAGCAACATACTTCATACCACTGAACTCTATACTTAAAAATAGTTAAGATAGTAATTTTTTTTGTTATGTGTATCATTACATAATTTGAAGAAAATGGGGGGTGGAGGAGGAAGTAAATAAAGGTAAGGCCTGTTTTTATGTTTACAAGGACTCCTTTATTTTACCTCAACAACATCTTAATCCAGAATTTCATCACATCATACTTAAACAATGACCTAACCCTGGGCTTCATTTATGTCTACTGGCACAAACGTTGAGGACATAGATGTAAATAACTCAAAACAATAATTCATTTGCAAAGTAGCCTAGTCAATGCACTCTCCAAAGCAACAAACATCCCTAAATGAATCCCACAATGTCACTGTCATCACTTCTAGCTCTGTGTGAAAAAGGAATTGAAATCACTATCAAGGCTGTATAGTATCATGAAACCCAAGTGAGGTAAATTGGATTATTGCTTAGTCAATATTCATGTCCTATTTTCTTACATGAAAGGAATATGTTTCCCTGCCCAATTGATCTTGGGTGTAGCTATATGACTTGCATTGCCTAGTATGAGCAGAACTTGATATGAGCAGAACTTGAAATACACTTGAAAGTGTAAAGTGAACGAGAAACAACTGAACTCAGTTCCCACCTAGGAAAAAAAAATCCAACTGAGCCAATTCTAGATTAGCTGAATGCTAGCCAATCAAGAAACAGATACTTGTTGCTACATGCTACTGAGTTTTGATGTGGTTTGTGACAAAATGTTATGGCTGCAACTAACCGATATACTAAGGGATAAAGGCATGTTATTACAATGCAAAGAGAATCAAAATTTTAAAAGTTCCTAGTTTATGAGACTTTATTGGTTTAACTGGGTGAAATAGTTTAAAAAGTAAACGTTTAGTTTTGCTATGCATGTAAAGAAAATGACTGAAGATTCTGAAAGGTAGAGCATCTAGTGAGAAGATGAAGAAGAAACCCATAGAAAATACAGTAAAACCTTGGATTGTGAGTAACTTGCTTTGTGAGTGTTCCACAAGACAAGCAAACATTTCTAATACATTTTAACATGGTGAACAAGTGATGTCTTGCAATACGAGTAGTTTGTTTCGCAAACAAGGTATTACTGTATAAATAAATCTTAGGAATTGATGAAAGGAAAAAATAAAACTGATTCTAAAAATGGTGGTAGGGAAGAGAGGAGGCTCTTTGGTTTTGTTGTTTATTTATAAATATAAATAACAGAAGGGAAGATCTAAATATATTTACAATGACAAGAGAAATACCAATGAAGCAGAAGAAGTAAAATAAAAGAGCGAGTCTTATGATTGATTTTAAACAAAACCATAGCTCATTTGGGTTGAGAATGATATTTAGCACACAGTGAAAGACAAGAAACAGATTCTTACTCTGAGGCGGTGGGAAAGAGAAAAAAGAATGATGTTGCAGATAAGTTCTAAAGACATGAAGAAGATGTGTCCACATAGATTTCTTGAAATGAGAAGAACAATGATGGTGTTTGTGCTAGATGCCTTATATTTGCCATCATGGGATGAGGGGATTGAATGATTGAATCATTTGGAGAAGACTGAAGCCAGCTTTTGTGGGTTTTGTTGTCGTTTAAAATGTATTTATAAAGTGACTGTTTTTACTTACATTCAAGTTTGAATAACAATACAATTGATCTTAAAATTGTATTGAGAAACTTCTTCCAAATATTAACCTATCCATATGGGAGACGACAACTACAGAATTAAAAATAATAATAAAAATCATAATTATACTGTACATCTTATACTTTATCTTATTGAACTATTTCTATTTTATAGAAATTAAATGATATAATGAGTTTAATTTTCTTAAACTGAAAGGAAAATAATTAAACATATTAATTATTTCATGTGTATTGCAACCTTAATGACATTAGGGAAATATAAAATAGAAGGATTTATAACTGTTGGATAGGTTCTAAGAAATTATTTTTCTTTTTGATATAAGTTTGAATATCATGAAAATGCAGGTAGCATTCTTAGTTATATATATATATATATATATATATATATATATATATATATATATATATAGACATTGATGGACTACACATTGATAAAAATTCCTTTCATGTTCAGATGGGAATAAAGAAAAATACAGAAAAATCATGATCCATGTTGCAAAATCTTAAAACAGGTGCTTATATTATAATTATATGAATTAAGGCTCTTTTAGGGTTTTATGTTTCAGTTATGATGAAACTGTTATCTTGGTCCCGGCAGTTCTATAAAAATGAATTAAATTTAGTATTCATAATTAGTCAAATGCTCAAAAATTAGGTAGTGAAGATCTCAAGTCTATCTGACATTATTACAAAGTTTTTTCTTTCGACAGCTTATATTATCATTAATAAAAGTTCAGAATAAATGTCTCTGAAAATGTGCTAAGTTAAGCTTTGACAATTTTTGAAGCATTCTAATTTTGAATATATTTGAATTTACTATTTGTTTTTTTCTTATTTGTTTGAAGAAACTTGCATGACTATTGTCTTTTACAAAAATATTTCAATAAATGATATAAGAATATGTTGTTAAAAATAAAATTATATTTTAAGAGCACTCAATGAACAATGAAGAAATCACTGACTTCCCAGGATATTTTGTGTAAATTCAAGATAAAAACCTGTGAAGTGTGGTTGAAGAAATAACACAAATGTCAGTTTTCCAAAACCATCTTCATTCTTTCAGTGTTATTGCACTGACTGACTCAGCAACAATTAAACTACTTTAAAGTATTTTTTTCAGAGTCATTAAGAGAAATTGATTACCAAATCTTTTCCAATCTCTTTCTACCCTTTGTCGTAATTGTTACTATTTCACCTTTCCTGTAGTTTTTCCTGGTAAGCCAAACATTTTCCTTTCTAACTGCTTTTAACATTATATCTCATTGTGAAATGATTCCTATATATTATACTTTCTATATTGATTAAGTATATATTCTGGGTTTCACCACTCTGTTAGACACTGAGCCAAGGATGAGGGATACAAAAGTGAGTAAAATCAGACAAGGAGAGCTTATTACTGGAGTGCACAGAGATTGAAGGAATGAATAACACATAGGAATGTAAAATTACAATTTATGATAAATCTACAAAGGAAAATGTCATGATAATCTGAAGGACTTGTCCTTGCCTGGGAAGCAGTGGGATACAATTTAACATTTCATACTACTTTATGATGTTTCATTGTTCAGTAATTGTCGTTGTAGATTAATATACTTTGCCTTCTGAATTGTATTTCAGTTCAAGTGGGGAAGAAACAATGTAATAATGTACTATTTTTATGTATCAATTTGAATCTAGGCACATGGAATATGTGACTGATAAATTCATTAACATGAATGCTGATTATGATCATTAGTATGGTATAAATCTTATAATAGTCCATTGTGAGATAACTTTCTGTAGATGTATCTTTAAAAATGTCATAAAGTATATTTCTTTACCAAAAGAATGTAATTAGACATCATTGATATCAGTCTCCCTTTCTTTCCCTAATTCAATAATATTTTAGCACTTTAACTGAGTGTTCTACTTTGGTATTAGGCCAACCTCTAATGGGTAAAATATAATTTATGAAGTTATACAACAGTCAATTTTAAACAAAGAGACAACCATGCATTGATGTAATAGATAAAAATGATGGTAATTTATTATATAATAATCAGAGTGAAAAATTTCTCTTAAGCAAAATTTAGACCTAGCACTTTGTTTAATCCTCTGCTGTTGTTACCTTGAAATTCTTAATAGTTTTATCTTAGAGCCCGTGTTTTGCATGAGGGCTGATAGTACAATGGAGCACACCTATCGGCATGGCTTCTCCACTGATGTTTTTCATGCCCAATGCCCCACGAGTACAGAATTCTTGTAGACCTACAATACGTGGCAGTTCAACCAGGCTCAAATTCAGTAGGTGGGGAGAGCGTTACATCTCACACTGAATGGCCATGTTAGATGGGAGGCCACCGACAACTTTGAGAGGCTACACTTTCCATTTGAACCAGTACTTGCTTTAAATGTAGACAGGACCTAATGATGTTTCAAGAAACATGAATCACCAAGGAGCTCTACCGTATTCTTTTTTATTTGTGTTGCTTCCATTTATTAGCCAACAACATATGCTGAAAGCCATAATTCCTTTTTCTTTAGTCCTTCCTTAACTCATTATTTTGCCAAATGTAGAGAGGTAAGTAGCATGTGCACTATCAGGAAGTGAAATAAAAACAGTCAAGTTAGTTTGTGTAGCATTTCCACTATTCTGGTAAGAATGAAATACCTATTGTGAAATTTTGATGACTTCTACTTTCAAGTTAAAGGTTCTTATATTTGCATTTAGAACTGGTATTATACAATATAATAGTCAACAGTCAAATTTTGATTGTTTAAAAAATTCAAACAAAAACTCTAGCAAACTAGACAGTGACATAGAAAAAAATGAAACATCAATATTCTTGTACTTTTAAGAGTACTTTTTTCCTACTGTTTGAATAAGAGGCTCACATTTTCATTTTGCAGTGGGCCCCACAAATTATTTATCTGTTCTGCTATAACCACAAATAATCAGTCTTTTTCATCCTTCAAATACAAGCGTTCATGCATGCAACAATCATTTCAGTCATATCTCAATAACTTTATAATAATCAATATTTAGTTTTTGAAAATGAAAGCTATTTACTAAAATTAATAAATTAAAACCATGTTGTGATAACATTTACTGAAGATGTTTTAAAGTAGAAAGTAAAAATCAAACCAAAAGAAATAGGTCAAAAATAAGGGCAGTTTGTATATTCCAACCCAAGAAGATAGTTATTTTATGAGCTACAATATAGATTTTCCTATAAATACCAAAGATTAACGTAATTATCATGCCCACATGTAAAAAAAAAAATGTCTATGATGCTAACATAAAAATGTATTATTACCAGGAAGATTTCATTAGGTACCTTAATCACTGATAGTACCTGACAGATTGCAAGTCTATTAAGATATTCAAATTTATTTTCTTCATATCCTAGTTGAACTCATTGTTCTTTGACAGACAATTCCATCCAGAACCACTACTTTCATATATCCAGAAGCTTCTGCAATTTGCTATTTAGCACACATTTTTTATGTTGTCCTGAATAATATTTCAAACAATGCTATTTACCAAAAATTTCTATAGAGACTTTAAAACAATACCATCATCCCTCCAAATTCTCAGAGATTTCAAACTATAATTTACCATAAATGTTAGGGTCCTAGACTAACTCTGTTAGGGCTTCGTTACCCATTTCATAGTGGGGGAAAAAACAGAAATAATGCTGATCTTAGGAAAAGAAAATAACCAACTATAAAATAATGACTTTAAGTTTCATTTCATATTATAACTTACATAGAGGTGTCACTACTTACTTCTTACTGAGCAGTTACCACTTTTATATTAACAATGAAAATTATGAAACTGTGGAAAAATAAATACAATAAAATATACAAAGCTACTGAGATTACAATATGTAAAATACATTTATGAGCAATTCTAATGATTTCCTAAGTCTTAGAATGCATTGTGGCATTGGCCCTCAAAGTTTACATTGTATGTTAGATGATATTTTCAACTTATAAAAAATGAAAATACATGAGAATAACAATTCATTCAGATTTAGTACTTTAGTTTAAGGTCATGGAATCTATAAGACAATGGATTATTAGTTTGCCTGTATTTCTTTTTTTTTTCCAATTTGGCTCATCTTTTTATTTATTTATTTTTTTACTTGTATTTCCAACATTCATTAAAAACTTAAAAATTCTGCTCATCTTCGAGAACTGGTAATCTATGGAAGCAGAGCAAAACACTTTTGGTGACTTTTGCTTTTAATGATATCTTTTATTTTAGTTTAACCTTGGGACCCAGGTGACCTACACTGTAGTATAATTAAGCAGAACAGAGTCTCTAGAGCACCTATGCCAAGAAAGAGTAACAGATCCACTCTGGTTGGCACTCCTCACATGTCTGTGGGAAATGTCCTCTTCAAAACCTTTCACGGACTTTGGGAACCCAGCTAAAAGTCACACCCAGAATCTGGCTAGTAAGAATATTTGAAATCACATCTACTCTTTTTTCGTTGTTTGATTTTTGTTACCAACTCACAAACGAGCCACATTCTATTTATTGGACAAAGAAAATTCTAGTATAAAGTCTAGTAAGTTAGAGGATTGATGAGCATAATCACTGTTCATATTTTAAGAACTGTACACCGATGAATGAGATTCTATTTTATAACACTGTGTGTGCAAAATGATTAATTTTCTTGGCCATTTTGGGGTCTAGGGTAGGCTTCCCCCCCCAAAAAAAAAAAATCCTACATGGCATATTGATTCTTTTGAATTAAAGTTACTTGAAAAGCAGCCAGTGCAAGAAGGGCATCTTGATGCCCCCTTGCCTTCTGTGCAGGAAATAAATCTCCTCTGGGAAATGTACCCTCCTTTCTCCGAGGGTCTGAGAGAGACACTCTTATCACTAGAGTTAAAATAAAATTTAACAAAAGGAAAAATCCACAACTGATAAGCCTGTGTAAAAAAAGCCTTGTTATTTTTTTACTAATTCATTACCCAACGCTCTCTGTTTGGATTCCTCATTCTTGAGCACCCAGACCTAAATTTCTTTGTCTTGTCAAATTTTCAAACATTTATTGTTTCTTTGTCTAAAACATATTAAAGCTGGACTAGTTCATCATTTTTCTGAGTATCATTTATGATCCTTGTACATGTATAAATTGTTTTATCTCCTGTTAATCTGGTCTTTTTCAATTTTATTATTAGCTCAACCATAACACCTTAAGAAGGGTAGAAAGGGGAGTTTGCCCCTCCCTGACAGCCACATACAAGGTGTGATCAAACAGTATGGTGAGTGTTTAAATTAAAAAAAAAAATTACAGTAAAAGACACATTGCCATTAATCCCCCTCAAAATGCTCTCTCTTGCTTTGAATGCACTTGTCCCATTATTCTTGCCACTTTCTGAAGCAGTTCTGGAAGTCCTCTTTCATGAGTGTCTTTAGTTGTGCTGTCAGGGCTGCCTCCATGTCCTGGATCATTTTGAATTCAGGGAATAACCAGAACTTCCATGGTGCCAGGTCCAGTGAGTAACGTGGATGAGAACACACTGTAATGTTTTTTTGTTTTGTTTTGTTTTTGATTTTTTTTTTAAATTGGGGAATTGGGGGAGAGGAACAGCGTTGGAGAATCGGGGAAAGGGGAACAGAAAGTTGCTGTCCTTTTGTTCTTCAGTCTAGTTGTGGAGGACGTTGCTTCACTGGCCCATGTTGGTATTGTGATCATTGCGCTCTTCCCGGCTGAGGCAGACGGGTCGCCAGCCTCTGGATGTCACTCACCGTGGCTACTGGCCGCTCACGCTGGCTGCCGGCCACTCACTGTAGCCTATGGCAGCCCACTGCAGCAGGGACTGCAGCTTACACCGTCACTGGGGCTCACACAGCCCAGCTCCAGGTGGAGCTGTTGTTAGCTGTAGAGGGCAGTGTCACTGGCCCTCATGTGGGATCTGAACCGGGGCCGCTGGCATCCCAAAACCAGCGCTTAACCAATGCGCCACTCGACTGGCCCTGTAATGTTTTTATTTGACAGAAATTACTATATAGCAGAAGCGATGTGTGACCCAGAGCATTGTCAAGACAGAGGATGGTTTAAGGCACACTTTATGTATGTATGTATGTATGTATATATGTATGTATGTATGTATGTATTTATTTATTTATTTATTTATTTATTTTTTACGGCACACTTTAAAACACACCCCTCAAAAGTAGCTCACACCCGAATGACTGCACCAAACAAGTTAAAACTTGTCACACGCACATGGAACTTCAATACAGTTCCATGTGCTGTTTCCCGTATCAAAAATCTCTGCCTTTTTGATGGATGGCACTCAGCAGCATTCACCATATTTTGTGATCATAATGGAAAGATTCTGTGTTACACATGGCTTCTGGTGCTACAATTTCTGTCCAATAAAAACATTATGATGTATCCTCATTCAGCGTATTCACCATATCTGGCACCGGTGACTTCTGACTCTTCTCCAAAGTCAAAATGACCATGAAAGGTAAATGTTTTGAATCAATTTGGGACATTGAGGCAGCCACAATAGCAAAACTAAAGACACTCATGAAAGAGGACTTCCAGAACTACTTCAGAAAATGACAAGAATGATGGAATAAGTGTGTTCAAAGAGAGGGGGAGTATTTTAAGGGGGATTAACGACAATGTGTCTTTTAGTGTAGTATAAGATATGTATATCCATTACATATACAAAGTTAGTGATGCTTTATCTCAGGGCCTAGATTGAGATCTATTCAGTGCAAACATCTCTTTTCCCTCTCTTTTGTTAATGCCTAATTTTTTTTTGAGAATATTGATAGAGATTCGGAAAAGAAGGAGTAACAAGAGGTATTTTGCGGAAATGAAGAAAACGAAATTCTTCAAGACTAGGGAAAACTCAGTGACTTTTATGAGTATTTACAGACTGGTTACTAGTCCCTTGAAATATCCCCCGGGACTTACAAAATTTTAGAGGGAATAGCTTCATGATGCACACAGAGGCTGAACGTGTGCATTCAGTTTTCTACTCTGGCCAAGCTTCCCACAACCCAAGCTGATATGAAATATGCAAAATCACCAGTGATGTAAGAATTATGTAGGGCAATTGGACAATTGAGTAGTAAATATAGAAAATGAATATCTGAGGATTTACTCCATTTCCTCTAACATTGGGCTGTCTTATAAAACACATTTATTGTTCTTGGAGAAGTGTGTGGGGGGGATTATAAAATGACCCCAATTGAATTTACCTCCAGCTAAGTAAGATGGACATAGAGAAGAGATTTATGAAGAGACTGAGTGGCTAAATAAATACAACAGAGTTTATTTTATGACTAATTTGTGTTATCAAAGTTTGTTTCAAAGATTTACATGTATCTCTATAAATTATTTGGAATCTACCATATTATTCTGTAGTAGTACCTACAGGACAATAATTTCATAAATATGACATGGGTAAGTGACAAAAGATAAAACTAATTAGGTCCAAACTAAAATGCCTTTTAATTTTATTACATCTAACCAAACCACATAATTGGCATAATTATGCAAGTGAAAATCTTTGTCTGGAATATTTTCACCTATATTTCTTGGTTCTCTGTACTATAGAGTTTTAGTAATATATTTACAGTGAATCTTTTATTTAAAAAAAAAAACAACAAAAAACATGTATATGACTTTCTTAACTACCTATAGTTAGAAAGTGCTCTTCACCAAATGGTCTATTCTTATTGCTCTGACTGCTTTTCCAATGAATTGTGTTATTTTACAATAAAAAGATTTTCATCTCTGGAAATCCAATGGCATGTAACTTAGGATATTTGTGGAAAATATGAGTGTTAACCATTCATTGTTTCAAATAGCAAAAATGTTCTAGAGAATTTATTCGATTTTTTTACTTGAAAATTTAATCTGGAAATAAAATCTATATTCATAAGGATTGAAATATTTAGAATCATTATAATAAAGACAAATCAGAAAATAATTGAAGAACCATTCTCATTTTAAAACAAAATGCACAATACAAACTGAAAAAATATTACTCCTTTGTAGTTGAAAGATAAGTTCCATAACATTTTAATTACTGTTGCATTACTCTAACAAATAGAAAATACTAACAAAACCATTTTCTATTTCTACCATAAGACAATTTTATAACGCATAGATGATTCTCTGCATATTCTGACATATGTCTTTACAGACTGAAAATGCTGATAAGAAGTGTTGCTTAACTGGCCGTCTTTAATCAAATAGAACTATTATGAAGAATCTCATTTTCTAACATTTGGAAAATAAAACAGACATTTTACCTTTCAATAAGTTTTAGAAACAACAAAATCTTGAGCATGTCATCTGGTTGAATTATTCAATCATTTTTCCAGTTGGCAAAAAAATCAGGAAATGAGCTGAAAAACACTAGGGCCGCACACCACTAATCTATAAATTTAATTTTCCAGTTAAAAGAGATTTAAATCCCTAATTGGATAAGGCTTGGAGTGAGTAACAGATGCTATTTGTTTTGTGCTTCTCATCAGATACCAGATCTCCAAAGACCCCATTCAAGTGACACAATCAAGGCATATTGTCACCTGCGGAATGTTGGATTTGTAGATGTTTGCTAGAATAGCTCTCAAGAGTTCAGAGCCAACATAGTAATGAGAGAACAGTTTTACTGCCTGTATGTCACCAGTATCAGAATTTATGGAAGTGGATTAAAAGTTAAGAAATCTGCCATGCACATTAATATAATTAAGCATAATAAAAATAATTTATTGAAACCTGAGTTAAAAATAAGGTAGCAATTATCAAATGTATATGTATATAAAATGCATGCATATTATATATTTGGACTAAAAGCAATACTAGTTTTAGGACATATATAAGTAGAAAACAGTTCTGTTTTTGAGGAAGAAGTAAAATTATTCTGTATATCAGAGAAATTTCTGATATAATTAAATTGAAAAAAAGAATAAAGAATAGACATTCTAATCTGAATTTTTCAAAATTCATATTTGACTGTAAATTATACATTGGAAGCTCCTCAAAAATATTTCCAGACAGGCTGGAAAGACTCTTTTGCTCAGATCTATGAAATTATTTGGAATAAATATGTTTGTTATTTAAAACTAAGAATAGATGTGAACAAATTTCTACCTATTTTTCATTATTTCTGTAATATCAAACTCTCATAGGCAATATAAGGGGAAAAAAAGGGCCGTGCATCCTATTCCCTTCTTTGTCCTTATGGGAAGACAAAATATACTCATATTTTATAACAGATTCCACAATTTAAGAAAGGAAATTGCCATTTCATTCCTTGTTTCATTCTAAATCAGTTTATTTTAGCTTTCTAAACTATTCAAAAAAAATTCCTAGTAATTTCCTGGCTATTCCAAGAGACATAATAAAAATGCATGCTATTAGTGAAATGATGAGGGAATAGGGATTTTAAAAGCAGGTAGATATATGTCAATATAGACAATATTAACTGTTTATAAGCATAGTAGGCGATAGAGATTTAAAGTGTGGAAAATAAAAATTTGTGGGCCTTAGATTTCCAGCATCCCATCATACTGTTTCCAGGGCTACCTCTTCAGCACTTTGAGTCAATTCTACCCATGAATCCATTCTTAGCAATCTTCTATCCAGATTGTACATAAGCTAATGTGCTTCCGATACGGATACAGTTAAGTTTGTCAACTCATCCCTCATTAGTCACTTTGACTCTCTAAATTTTCCTGCAGGTTGTCTGATGCCCCTTGGCATAGTAGTATGATTCACCTGCACTTGTGTAGACTGAAATAGGTTGGAAAATTTGATCATTTCAATTTGCCGTAGCTGATTAATTCTGCCACGGTTTCTGTCTGGTCTTGGAAACGGGAGGGCTCAGCTGAGTTCTGGCTGCTAAGAGCTTTCTGGCCTGGAGCTGTTTTCCTCAAAGCAACAGCTTGAGGAACAAAATTTTTCTCTCTCAACAACTGCTCTGCAGGCTACCAATCTGTAACTGTCCTTCAGGTAACGCTATAAAGTAACACGCACTTAGCTTAGTTTTTGTGAGTGCAAAATAAACTACTTTATGATTGTTAGTAAGGATGGATGAGGACTTCTAGCACTCAAAGGGTTCTATATTCCAGGTTCAGGTTAAATGTTTCTGACTCTTTCAATAAGACAAAACCTGGGCTGAATATAACTACTTTTATATTCCAGAGAGAAATGAAACTTCTTTTGGTAATTCCAGTGCTCTTCTCTGCATTTTCCTATCTGATAGCCCTTATGTTAGTTTCATTTTTGTCCCTGCAGATCTTGGAATCATGTAATGGCTCCTTCATCCCTTCCAGTGATTGGTTAGAGTCATTAATGTGTGCAAAGGAAAGACCTAGCATATTTAGGACCCACACTGGGAATCACCTCCCTGACAGAGTTTCTATTCTCTCTCCTTTGGGGTTAGAATTTGCACAGAGGGATAGAACTGTCTTCTTATCTGTTACCAATGTATTCTTATCTGAATACATTATGGAGAGTGGGATAATTGTACATGTCACTTAGGGTGAAGTTCTGTTTTCTGTGCCTGCTGATGTATTTTGTCAGCCGTTATTAGTTGTCTTTGATGTTCTGCACATAATATCTATTTACAAATATCTACAATTTATATCAAATGAAGTTGTTTCAAATAAATGTCATTAAGAATATGGTACTGATTTTTAAAATGCTTAGAAGATAGGTTTTTACTAGAATACCAGTTAAATTCTATTGGATGATACCTATAATGTGAAGAACCATTTTGGGGATAGATAACTTTTGACCTTGAGTGACATATTACATTTAAAAGCATATAATTCACTAGAAATATGCTAAACATATATAATTATAAATGCACATCAACCCATTTCAGAGATTTTGGCATTTTAGCTCATTAAAGTAGAAAAAGTAGAGTACTTAGAAATACTGAAATATTGTCAAATATCTGTAAGTTATCTTGATTAAAGTACTTATTTTTGTGTATTTAATGGGAAGTGGAGATGGTAGGCATGAAAAATTATGGTGCATGAAAAGTATCTGTGTTTTTTTTTTATCATTGCTGTACTAGTTTTTTTTTGTTTGTTTTGTTTTTTTTTTTTTGGATGGCAGTGTTACTGGCTCTCAGATGTAGGACCCGAACTGGGTCCGCTGGCTTCCCAAGGCAGTGCTTAACCACCATGCCACCTGGCTGGCCCAAGTTTTTTTTTTTTTTTTTTTTTTTGAGGGCAGTGTCACTGACCTTCATATGTGGGACCCGAACCAGGGCCGCTGGCTTCCCAAGCCAGCACTTAACCACCATGCCACTCGGCTGGCCCATTGTTGTACTAATTTTAAATCTCCAAACATTTCTTTCTTTCTTTCTTTCTTTCTTTCTTTCTTTCTTTCTTTCTTTCTTTCTTTCTTTCTTTCTTTCTTTCTGCCTTTTAACTACGTAGTGTTTTGCTTTCTAGTCCTAGCCTATGAACTGCTGTATCTACTGGGTGACACTGTTCTGAGAATTCTTTCTTTCTTTTTTCTTTAGCTGAGCCAACCTGCCACCTGTTGGCAGCTTAGCGGCAACTCAGATTGGGCTGGGCATCGAACTGCTGTTGCTCAGAGCTCAACTCACACTCTTGAGCGATCTCTTAACCAATTGAGCCACCTGGCCAGCCCTCTGCCAATTCTTTCTTAATAAAATCTTTCCCAATCCCAACTCCTCTCCCTGAATTTCCAGTCTGCAAATTGGCCTTTGTAGCTAACTACTATCTACATCTAAACTTATTACCAAAGAAAATTAAGTTAGTCTTCCTAAATAACTTGTTTATCATGGTGCTCCACAGAAAGAAGATCGTCTGTGAATTCTCTGGGTCTTGAGAAGACAGAGGTTGAGGAGACACAGAGGAATCTGAAGCTTCAAGATGGCATGTGAAGGCTAGCATGTACAATGCAGCATTGCTAACTTCTCCCAAAAGATTCAGGTTTGTCAGAATTTAGAAAAGTATAACTTCCATAAGCTATGTATGCTGAAGATTTTTATAGCACATATATTTATTATATTTAGTTTTTTTTTAAAGTTTCTTATCAAAATGATGAGATAGCCACTTACAGACATATTTTTAAAAATGTAACAGATTATTAATGTAAACTGTCTTGCTCGCCTTTTGTTCATTTACCTATGAGCTTTTTCTAACATCCAATTTTTTTATTTAAGAACTGGCAACAGGTTTACAATTAATAAGAAGCTTCATTGTCTTTTGGGATCAAAGACATGGAGTTTGGTAAATAGTTTACCTTTTTCCTTCTTTATTTAAGAGTCTGACTAGGACCTAAGTGTTTAAGGCATAGTTAAGTGAAAAATTGCTACTTTCTAATATCAAAGCTTACTACATGCCAAAAGGTATAATGCACTCTATAAAAAATCCCTTTCTGCTTACACTAAGTTGTTCTTTATTATCTGCAAAAATAAAATTAAATAAATAGAGTTTATAAATGAGATAAATGAGGTTAGAAAAGGTTCAATGCTTTGAGCCCATCATCATAGCCACTGTGCCATCATATATTTCTTCTTTCTTTCACACACATTTTGACTTAATGTTTAAGTAAATGCTGGAGTTTAGGAACAGTAAAATCTAGCAATCAATACATCAAGAAAATATTTTAATATTGATAGTAAGAGAATGCTGTAAATAAGTAATCTGAGTCATTTATATTTTCTAATATTATTATATCATTGTATTCTATTATGTTCATTGGGATTAATTTGCTGAAATAACAAAACAATTGGTCTTTTGGTTTACTTTGGAAACTTCATTTTCTATATGAACATGACATTTACTCCAAAAGGCATTGAAGTGATTTAATATTTTATTACCTGGCTATCATTTTCAAAGCTATTTTTGGGAAGGTTTTGCTGAAAGCTAAATACGTAATTAAATAGGGAGCAAACAAGGTATTAAAACTGTTAGGCCAACTTGTTTCTCAGATATAAAAATTCCTAGATTATTTTAACGGCTATAGATCCAAGAAGTAATAAGATTACTGCATTAGAGGGTTAAGAATTCATGAATAAAGATAAACCATGCCTTTGAGTTTGGAGCACTAATGAAAGAAATAGTAGCTAATATCTAAATACTACTACTAGTAGAAATAAGTATGAATAGAAATAGATAAATGGTAAATAATAATTCTTTGAGCATAATGTGGGTCACCCAAACATAACTACATTAGAAAAAAAAAAATATATATATATATATAAATTTGGATTATACATATGAAAGTCATCTGCCTAAAGGTGAACAGACATGCTTATCAAGGACAATTTAGAATAAATCATGTCTAAAAGTAATTTAAAGATTATTTCTCATATTTATATAAATATATAAGTGGATTTTACATTTATAAAATTTATCAATGTTACAAAAGTACATTCAAACCTATACCAACATAATATTTACAATGAGACTAGTTCTATTTGAAATTCTTCTCTAGCAAATTATTAAGCAAAAGTTATTTTCTACCCAAAACAGGTATAAAAATGTATTCTACCATAATAGACTCATAAACTGGCCCCCAAGTTCTTCAGGTATTAAACATTACATATTTGTCATTTTAGTTGAAAATGTAGTTCCAATGTTTTCTTTAGAATCAAGACCCATCTAGTCTGTTTGGCTTTTAGATATGATTTGTAACAACATTTAAAACCTGTAGCATCACTAAAACACTCCTTTCCATTTAATGATATTTTTGTAGGCATCTACTGATTTTTAATCAGAGATTCTTATTTAAACCTGAACTTTACTTTTTAGTGATTGATGCACATAAAATATATATGAATGAGATCATGGCAAAATTCAAGCTATAATGTTTCATAGTCTGTTTCCAAATACTTTAGATCTAAGATCGTTTCCACAAGCTTAAGCTGTGTTAATTAATCAAGTACATTTGCAAATTTTGTCAAAAGAACATGTATATTTTACAGAATCAGTCATGCTTGTGAGGACCAGGGCGATTTTATTTCTTCAACTTGTCTTTATTTTTAGTTGAAAATTGAGCTGTATTAAAATTGGAGCATGATTGTAGTGCTCTGTGGTACATGCCCTACAGGGAAATCCACCACAAACAAGGGCCCTTCTACCCAGTGAAGCATCATCTTCCTGGATGCAGTTCACAATGACTGTTACTTACATGAACTTTTATGCTATTATACATAATACATAGGTATTGAGGGGGAAAAAAAGGATCCTGTAAAATTACTCAAGAAACAGATAATTTAAAATAACTTTAAAATCAACATTAGTCAATTTCCCAAATTAAAAAAAAAGAATGGACCTATATGCTTTTGTCCTGTAGATGTGACATTCCTTGATAAAGTTGTCCAGGAAGAAGGGAAATTTTAATAATGTCACTTTGGCCTTAGGTTCATTTATTTCCCTTTTTTAATTCTTGGAAGGCAGGTCTTCACACACACGAACACACACCAGAATAATATCTTATAAAATAAAAATTTCTTAAGATAATATCAAACCCCTGTGTAACATGTCCCTAACTTATTCTCCATCTTTATCTCCTGCTACTCACTATTTTAACACAGGGCTGAAAACGCTGTTATCCAAGAAAGACATGCTCTGTTTCAGCCTGATGTCTTTGTTGGTAGGGAATGTGATTCCCTATCATCTCTCCATGGGGAAGCGTTACTCTGTCTTGAAACGTTACCCCTGTCGAATCCCTGACTCTCTTAGGAAGATGGGCCAATTCTCTCCTCAGTTCCATGACATCTTTTCAGGATTCTTTTACAACAGTGTACTCCCTTGGAATGATCTTTTACTTCATCTTTCTTTCCCCAAAGCCTTAATATTGGAATAGATATTTTAATAAAATAAATATAAATACTTTCACTTGTATTATTTTAAAATGTACACATCCCTTTCACAGATGATTTTATTCCAATCCTCTAAAGAAGAGAGAGACTATTATACTGCCATACCGAATCAATAACTAGGAGAATTCCATGTCTTTGGACCCCAACTGTTGTGTTATTTTTCCTATTCCGCAGCTACATCTACAAAGGGATAATTGCTGAAAAAAATCAATTACAGATATGTCTCATAGAGTACAACAGGCTTTTTAATGAGTTTCAGTCTTGTGCTTTGTTCTCCACTCTAGCAGTCCATTGATTGGGCACCTGGGGAAAACCTGTTTGGGAAGCTTCTACAGCCTTATATTTGACTCACTGGCCATTATGCCTTCCCATAAATAAGTTGAAACCTTTATGTCTTACATTAAAAGCAAACTGATACAACCCTATTATAATGCAGGAGCAAATGATACTATCAAAATATAAGCATATGGTTAGATTTTTGTCAATAAATTGAAAAAAAATACATATTGTTGGGTTACTAATAATTGAGCTGACTGGTGCTTGGATGTTTTGTTTCTTAAGATTAGAACAATTACAAAGGAAAGAGTCTATGACTCTCCTCTGACAGTGGCAATCTGGGGTAACAGAATTTGTAACGAGTCTATACTATTATTATTGTGCTTGTGAAAACCCACTTGTGGAGTTACTTTTCTTGCCCTGATTTGAGGGTAAAGACAGTTTTTTGTTTTGTTTTGTTTTTGTTTTTGTTTTTATTCCTTGCAATGCAGTGTGTGCAGTACCCTGACCAGAAGGAGAAGATATCACACATTTATGGAACAGATTTCTTTTCTCCACATTGGGCTAGAAGAGAAATAGAAGATGGAGCTAAGTCTACTTTTGTTTTGTTAAACAGTCTGCTTTTTGGGCAAAGGATAATACATTTGAATGGGAAAAAAATACTTTAATATCTAGCTATAATAGTAGAAACTTAGTGTTTATTCACAATGAGATAGGAAGCTATTGAGACATAGAGGGTTTTTGACTAGATGATTTTTGTTTCAAACAAGACAAGATGACTTTTGTTTCAAACAAAGACATCACTGATCACTGTACAGAGAAATTATCTCACAGACTCAGTGCCAAGATGAACTACTTATCACTACTTTTCTTAGTCTATTTTTACTCAGTCCAACTACGTTATTTTATGCATTTTAAAATATAATTTTATCTATATAATTTCTCCTAAAAGCAATCCTCTTGTCATTCCACCTACTGTTATAATGAAAACAATGTGCCTATACAAAGTGAATGGAAATGGACAAAAAGAGTAATGCTATTTTTGAACAGAAAATATATAATACTGATAATTTAATTCCATTTCTACTATCTTATTTCAAAATATAATCAGTTGCATTACAAGGACAGAATAAATTAATAATTGAGAGAGTAAAAAGAAACTAGAGTTTCTAAGTAAGTTTCACAGGTAGAGAGAGTGCTATATTTAAAATAAAAATAAAGAAAGATGTAATTATTCAATAATCTACAAATGACTGAGATACAGAACTCACTCCTTTTGAGTTATTTTTAATAAGAACAATCAATAGGAAACATTGACAATTAGCAAAAAATAAAAACTTCAAGAGGAAAAATTGTGAAAATAACTAACAGAATACCTCATCAAATGAACAGGGTAGCCTCACATAAGGTAATATAATGCTGTATATTATCACCATGGATGATGTCCTTATATAATAATGCTATATAACACATTAAAGCAAATTAAACACTTTGCATAATGTCTCAACCTTTTGTACACTATTGAAGCCAAAAGAAATCTTCAGCACAAAATTGTACAGTATGTTTTGTAGGAGTCAGCTTTGCTTCATTTACCCTGCATTTGTGTCCTTGCATTGAAGGTACTGAGAAAATAATGTATAAAAATATCCCACACATGTAAGAATGCTGAGTCCAAACACTTTGTGAGCAAGGATCATTTGCTGTGGGCCACTGTCTCTCCTGCCCTCTCACCCCAAATGGTTTTATGCTTTTCAGCTTTCCCCATTATCATCTATACTCTTTTGCTCACCTTTTTAAACCCTGTGTGCCATGCACCCTGGCATCTCTTCGACATTCCAGGCTGATGAGGATTTTTAGATGGTATCTTGTATGTAAGGTGACCAACCATCCCAGTTTGATGAAGTTTTAGCACTGAAAGTTCTGTAGCTTGGATTTCCCTTAGTTCTGAGAACACCAGGATGATTGATTGTAATACTCATATGCTCTCTACAGCATAGCTTCTAGTTCAAGGTTGCCTTTAGGGCAGGGGTGACATCAGGACAGGGAGAGGCAGAAAGGGAGAGACAGCGAGATGGAAGCAGTCTACCTCTACCCATTCACATTCTACGTAGGTGGCTGTGAGTTCTGAAATTAAACCAAAATATTGCCACAGCAAAGGAAACTCAGAACTATGTTCCACTGTGTCTGTAGATCATCAAAGGGACCTAGAAGAAAAAAAAAAGCTATTGTGTGGAATAGCCCTGAATCTCAATGAATCAGCAGTGCCTTTACTGGGGCTTGCCAACTGCCTGCAGGTGATGAGCAGGTCAAGGGCACAGTGCATTCATAGTGCGGGGGCAGAAAGTCTGCATGTGACATTAGCCATGGATGCTTCAGTGGGAACCCCGTGAGTCACAGTAACACTCAGACAAACAGAGGAAGCGAGACAAGGAGACATGTCAGAGGATCTGGCAGCGCCAATGGGGAATAGTGGACATGTCAGAACCAGCAATCCTCTCTGATTCTTTGATTTAATTTGCTGGGGGACAGCAAATTAACAGAGGGAGGAGAAAAAGCAAAGCTTTTGAGACTATTTTACTAAAAGAGACTGTTTTGAAGGAGAAAGAAATGGCAAAACGTTTTTCTGTCACATTTTCCTGCCATTGGTGAATTTGTAGATTCCCTGACTCTCCATGAATTCAATTAGTTTTCTGCATAAGTAAGTTGAGACCTATTCAGAAGGTTGGGATTTCAAGGTTTAGAAGAGATTCATATGGAGCAGTAAGGGATGAGATACTTACTTTCGCAATCAAGTATAAAAAAATCAACCTTTTGGAAGATTGCCCACCAATCCTGATTTTCATGGAGAACTTATTTATAACTCTCCTTGTTCTGGGAGACTGGCTCAGTTTCTCTATATTTGTTTTTCCATATTGAAACAGAGGATAATAATAACATCTATGTCCTTGTAAGTGTTTTGTGAGGATTATCAGACAGCATATGTTTGTGATATGTAGTATCTACCAGTATATGGTAGATATTAGTAACACAGCAAAAAAGCTATTGATGTTGTGATTATTAGTATTTAATTTCTCTAACAGGTTCAAAGCAAGTAGAAAAGGTTAGGCCATAGTATATATACCAGGTATTTCAATTTCTCCTATTTATGACATAATTTATGAAATAATGTTAATATGAAAATGTAAAAATTGATTTTGCAACTCTGGTGATGACTGACAGCTGAATTTTTTTTTTTTTTAAGAAATTAATGATAGCCTTCATCCAACAAGCTCCAGAAGGCAAAGATTAACTTGCTTCTGCCTTGTAGGCACACTAGGGACTCTGCTCCCTGCTCACCAACATATCCACCTGCTAGAGTGTGAGCTTGAATCATAGGGTCCTTGCAAACCCAGCAGTTGGAATGGCCATCAATTTCTTGTAATATTTCTCTAAAGAGCAACATGAGAGTGATGTGATAGGGAATCGGGGCTTATTCTGCTGCCTCTGTAGAGAGTAAGACATGATTAATTTCTCCAATAGATTCGTCTGCTCTCTCTTTGTTTTATTTCTTGCTTTCTCTACACAGAGAGAAACAGATATGCATAGATGTGGTTCCAAAAGTGAATATGCATGTATTTTCATATATTTGAGAATGTGTACACACACACACACACACACACACACACACACACACACACACACACACCTTTCCTTAGTTAGAAAGTTGTTTAAAATCTATTTGGTATCTTGAGTCCTTTTTTTTTTTTGCAAGAGTGACTATACTATTTTATACACCACTGCTTTATTGTCTTAAAAGAAAATATGCATTTACAGTATATTGATTTTGGTAAGTATATCTGTAGTCTACTTCAGGTTTGATTGCTCCAGTTTGAAAATGGAATTTGTTTCATAAAATTTTCTGTAGAATGTCACATTTGAAATAAATTCCCTGTGGATGAATATTAATAAAATTATTGAAAATAACTTCCTATCAAACCCAGATCTAAAAGGGAATTATGAACACAGCATGAGACTGCTGCTGTGCACTGGATTACTTGCCATGGTTATTCTTTAACAATACTTTAGTGCTTTTTTATTTTAAAGAAAAATACATATTTTGTTTAATATTAAAAATTACCACAGATATAAATTTTAAAGAAATGTAAAAAGTATATCTTTATTGGTATATTTGAGAATTAATACATTCTGAAAACATTTATCACCATACCTTCGGTTGTACTTAATTAAGCTGTTGGTACTATTTTCAAATAATGAGGGCTCACAAAATACTAGTTAGACTAAGAAAAATCTTTGAAATCCTAATATTTTGTAAAAAAAAAAAAAAATTGTGCTACCTATTCTTTAGGAACACTAATGTAGTCTGGCACAGAATCAATCACTCTAGAAAGGTAGAAGATAAGAGGTAAAAGCCTCCATCACCTGCTCCCTGATCTCAGGTCCTAATGTCCTGAGGTGTTATATTTTTATTTTCTGCCCTCCCTTCCTGCCCTCCTCCCTCCCTCCCTCCTGCCCTTTCCTCCTTCCCTCCTTCCTTTTCTCTTTCCTCCCTTTGTTCCCTCCTTCCCACCCTTTCTCCCTCCCTCCCTCCTTCCTTACTTATTTCCATGGAAAGATTTACAAGAACTATTCACTGTACTTCTCCTATTGGTGCTTTCGCACTTGCCCTTCTACTGAAAAACCAATTTGAGAAGATTTCACAGATAAACAAGATCAAATATATTTATTTTTTTTCTGTTCTAATAATTTCCTGTTACTTAAACTTTTGGACATAACTATATATTTTATATTTTGTAACATTAATTGTTTTTAGATAACTTTTCACTTACACAAAACGTCTAAGTCAGACAAAGGAAGAACTGATTCCTAGAGAAAGAGAATATGGCCAGTTAGGTAAAAGAAATCAAATAGTTTTTAAATCCAAAGCTAAGAATAGAAATACAAGAAAAGTTTAAATTAAATACAAGATGATATCATTGGGGTAATCAGAGAGAAATTATGTTCTCGTGAGCTGCAAATACATTTTAACTACTAAATCAGATAAAGATAAAATTGCATTTTTTATGGTAAAGCAACAGTTGAAGCATTGTAATATTCCTATTATTAAGATGAAATTAAATTTAAATTATCACAGAAGAATGAAAAATACCAGAATATCAATGAAAAATACCAGAATATCAATGTATTACACTATTTTGATTCATAGATTTTTAATATGAATATCAGAATTATCAGAGTTGGAGTATACTTTATATTTTATATTGGCTTACATTAAAATTCTATGAAGAATTCCTTGAAAATAAAATAGAAAAATTCTGGAAATTTCATATTTTTAAAATAGAAAATTTAAAAATGATGCTGACAATAATTATTAATAATGCTTTATGTATATATTTAGCAAAAGGGTTACCCACACCAAATGGGCAGGGGTGGAGAAACTGAATTATATTTTATAAGCAATTTAAAATGGTTGAAGCGGAGCCTGATGGTACACTTTGGTCCTTTGGAAAGGTCAATCACTTTTTTGGTCTTGTAGAAATTGTTGGCAAGGAACTCTTTCTATAGGAGTCACCAAGGTGTACCATTTCCCTTAAGTGCGCTCTTGGTCATATCAGAAAGTTTTATTATAACTTCAGGGTAACTCTCTGACAAATTGATAAGGATGTCTTTAAACGAATATGCAACCATAAAATATGCCCTTTTGTGATAAACTGCAGGAGTAAAACCCTCTCTCTGATGTGGTTTAGAGTCTGAAGAAAATCAACGCGCCATGAGCCATCTTAATGAGGGAATCTATGACTGCTGGACCACTCCCTGTCAACAAAGGATGTGCCATTTATGATCTTATGCTATCCCCTGACATTATTCATATCTGTAAAATATGATTAAAATGTTTGTTATTTTTTAATTATTTTAATTGTGGTAAAAACACTTTAAAAGATCTACCTCTTTAACACATTTTTAAGTGCATAGTATAATAATAGTATTGTTAACTACAGGCACAATGTTTTACAGTCACTCTCTAGAATTTATCTTACATAACTACATAATGGAAACATTATACCTGTTGAAGAACCCCCACCTTTTCCCCAGCGTTCTCCAGCCCTTGACAACCACCATTCTACTCTCTATTTCTATGAGTTTGACTAATAGCATTGAAGGCAGCAGGAGATCATGAGAAACTTTTGTGGGGTGGCCATAAAAAAGAGCCTGTATATCTGACATTGATGATGATTGCATAAAAAGAGTGTTGCCAATTGCCTAAGAACAGAACTAGTCTGTCCAGTTGCCTCCTGAGTCATCTAGTGGCTTGTTTATAGCACCTCAAGCTAAGACAGGGAGTCAGTTAGATGTTACAGTAAAATAGACTTAATTCTGAAACATGAAAATAAGAGGTTACATTACTTTCTTCCATACTAAATATAAAAGCTACATCAGTTAATGAGATAGTGATAAAACAGGTGTGATCCACTGTTATATTGCAGTAATGAATATACAGAGCATGACAAAAAAATGTATACACATTTTAAGAAAGGAAAATTATTAAAATTGTAATACTTAATATATATCAATAACAAAGTCACGTTTGACTTCTGCAGTTACAAGAGGTGCTCAAAGTCATTACCATCAGTGTCTAGACACTTCTAATTACAGCAAAATATTGTTTATGTTGACCAAAGTGTCCATTGGGTACACTTTTTTGGCACCCCCAGTATATACCCAAAAAATGCATACACATGACTTGCATTCATCTTTTGTTATCAGTATATATTGAATATTATAAATTTAATACAGTTTTTTTACTTTGTAAAACTGTGTATACATTCCTTTGGCACCCCCCTCTATATATATTTCATGCTTACCAGGTTTCTTCTGAGAGATAGCCAAGGCTTCAGCACATCTATGCTGATGTCCCCTCTGCCATTAGTAGGTGTCAGAGGTATTGGCCACAGCAATGTTCTTTTAGAGCATGTTCTGTTTCTGGATCATTAAATATCAGAGGCAACAGCAATGAGATTTGAGCTCCCACAATGAGTAGGAAAAGAAATCAAGATAGTCTTCAATACTCTTGGGATTACTGAATGAAAATGGTAGTTGACAGCTTGAAGCTATTACATTTTTGGATATCATTGTGGGTTGATGTTGTAGACAAGTTGTTGGCCAATATGTTCTACAATGGACCATGCAGTAAATATTTTTGGCTGCATACGGTAGATGGTCTCCACTGCAACTACTCAACTCTACCATTCTTGCTCAAAAGAGGCCAGTGGCAATATGTAAATGAATGGGCATGGCTGTATTCTAATTGAGCTTTATTTATAGACACTGAAATTGATTTCATATAATCTTCATGAAATATGATTTTTTAAATTTCGTTTTCAACTTTAATTATGTAACAACTATTCCTAACTTATGTGCAGTACAAAGACAGGAATTTGGCTAGATTTGGCCTGCACAGTTTGCCTGATCTGTATTGTAGCCAACCAAGTAAAATAAAGATAAATGCCTACTACATGATGAACTGGTGATTAAATATAGTTTGATAAATTCTAAGATGAAAAAGGACTGTATATGATTGGATCACCTAGAAAATATATCTATCCTGTTCGTATAGATTGAAGAAAAACCTCGTGAAGGAAATTGAAAGTGGAGGCAGAATGCATGGATAGCAGGTATCCAGCTGAAGATAGGCATAAAGTGTGTGTGTGATACCAAGGGGACACATAGTTGCAGAATAAACAGAGTAAAGCAAGGAGGAATTAAATATATTGAAATAAAGCTAAACTATTTTTGTTATGGCTGTATATTTTTTTTTAATTGTAAGTCATTGCCTTGTATGTTTATAAATATATATTGGGTCTTCGAAAAAGTCATTACACATGATTGCAACAGACGGCACTAGTTCATTTTTGGAAGTACTAGAGTCATTCACATCTACATTATTGCTATGTCATTTGACAGCTGACAGTTCTAGCTTCATTCTAAAAAAAAAAATATGAGCGATTTGGTTGAGTTTTGGAGATTTTACAACAAGTTGAAGATGGTAGACCAAACTGTGCATTTTTGCCATATTTCACTGTTTTACTACCATAAAGAGAAGAACCTGCATCAAGCTTGTGAAAAGTTGCATAAAGTTTACGGTGACAATGCTCTACAAGAACATCAGTGCCAATGATGGTTCATGAAATTCAGTGCTGATAATTTTGATCTCAATGTTGCTCTTCGATCAGGGAGGCCCACTGAAGTTGATGATGACAAAATAAAGGCATTGTTGAGTCAAACCCACATTATACAACATGAGAATTTGCAGAAACATTGAACATCCATCATTCAAGCATTCATGATCACCTGAAGAAGCTGGGAGACGTAAGCAAGCTCGATATTTGGGTTCCACATGAACTCAAAGAAGTTCATTTGATGGCACATACAAACATCTGCAAAATGTTCATTAGATAGGGAAAATGATCTTTTTGTGAAGCAACTGATAACTGATGATGAGAAGTGGATTGTTTACAACAAAGGGGTGGGCAAATGGTCTTGGTCCTGACATGATGATTTGTCTCAAATGACTTCGAAAGCAGACATTCATCAGAGGAAGGTAATGCTCTCAGTGTGGTAGGATTTTAAAGGTGTCGTGATTTTTGAGCTCCTACCAAGGAACCAAACAATCAATTTGAATGTGTACCTTTGGCAATTGGACAGTATGAACGAATCCATCATCCAGAAACTTCCATAGCCCATTAATTATAAAGAAGTTGTGTTCCATCACTACAATGCAACACCACATACAAGTTTGATCACCCGTGAAAAATTAATGGAGCTTGGTTGGAATATGTTGCCACACCCACCATATTTGCCTGACCTTGCACCATCAGACTTCCACTTGTTTCGTTCTCTTTAAGACTCCTTGCATAGTATAACGTTCAACTCAGATGCGGCTGTAAATCAGCACCTTATTCAGTTTTTTGCAAATAAAGACAGGTCCTTCTAAGAACGAGGAATTATGAAGCTCACTGAAAGATAGGAAAAGGTTATGGAACATAATGGCAATATATCATTGATTGATCTTTGTTCGTTATATAGATAAAGGATCTTTGAAAAACATAGACAAAAATACGTCGTGACTTTTCTGAAGACCCAATGCATTTATTTGTTCTTGGTGAGAAAATAATTTCTTTGCTTTTGTCCTTATATTCCTTCACATGAAGTTTAATGATAACTTTGGTGATAACAGACACCAATTGTTACTTGGTCTTTGTTGAACTGCCTAGTAGATTCTATAAGTAATGACTCAGCATACACTGGGAATTTGAGAGATTATTTGGGATCAGGCCCTGTGGATATTTTCTTTTTAAGACCTCTTAAAATAATTATACAAACATATTTCACATTAAAGAATATTTAGATATAGATAGAATTGTGTCATCACACAATAGCCTGCCTGCCTCCATGAACCTTTCCATAAAGACAGATCATTACTTCAATATTATGCCTACTCTGTGTATCCTTACTTGGCCCCAAAACATGGCTGGTTAGTCAAGAACGGATAAGATTCCTCAAGGGAAGAGCAACCTAAGACAGGCATAGTCGCATAGGAGGAATCATGGAGTTGAGGAAAAAGGGCGTAGACCCCTTGTTTCAGGTTCTGACCACCTGCCTGTGAAATGACCTAATGATGTGATAACATCTGTCCTCTGTGCATTCTTATCAGTAAGTTCAGGCAGAGGAAGTTTCTGTCTCTTAGGAGGTGCATGACAATAACATCATGGGACCTTCGGTAATGGCAGGCTGAGGGCACCGGTGATTTGGCCCTGAGCTAAATTCTCTGGTATGAGACTGACAGACCGCGGAACATACATTGATCTTTTCCTATATGTGAAGCAATAAAAGGAACAGTCAGGCCCAATTTGGGGCTCAGTCCATGAGTCTGGAGTCCCCTGGCAACAACTGCATTTTGTTATTTGTGTCTCTCTCTTTCTTAACCTTTCACCATCCCTTCTCCATTCCCACTGCTCTGTTGTACTGGATGCAACAGAAATGGAAACAGCTTATAAAGAACTTAGAAATTATTTTTATGGAGATTGTATTAAACACTACATTTTGTCCACTGATAAAAAGAACACACATTGAAAGCTATATAGGTACATTTATCTCTTTTAGAGAGTTGCAGTTAGAAAAGTCAGACAAGCTGTTCTTAGAGTAGTTGATCACTACTTGTTTTTATAACGTTGTGGTTTCTGCACAGAAAAAAAAAAAATCTCAAAAGGACCTATCCCACAGAAAAAACAGATTAATTTACTGCCGCAGTTGAGTGGAAATTTAAGTGTATTGACCCATAACAGGGTCCAGTGATTCTGAAGTCCATTGTTTCAGTAAATTTCTTTTAAACTCAGTCTTCAACACTAGATGCTGCTTATAGTAGGTGAGCTTAGGAGTCTTTGAAGATATGCAGCATCATTATAAGAGTCAAATGCTATTTAAAGCACATAATATCGCCAAAAGAATTATTATAAGTAGTAATAGTAGTAGTTTCATAAAGGAATCCTCAAATGAGCTTTTGCATTTATATATAGAACTTCTTGTTTGCATAAAATATTAAAAAAAAAAAAAAGGAAATCAATGGCATTAGAGCCAGATAATACCACCAACAGCATTACAATCAAAGTCTTCCTAGGGTAATTCCTTCTAAGACACAACAGAGGTTGACTTAGACTGGAATTTGTACATCCTCAGAAGCCTGTGATTACTGATAATACTAAAATTTTTCTGCACAGAGGAGAAAGATACTATAATTCAAATAACTCCAAATTGCCAAATCCAAATATATAGGTATAATGTCTATACGAAAATGAAATTTTAATCTAAAATTTTCAAACTTTTGGTATACATTTGCATGTAGGGTTCCTTTGCATTTAAACATTTCTATTATATCTATAGCTAGATTCAATTTCTCATTCTTAATATATATTTATGATTCTTCTCTTTCTGAATTGCCAATTATTTACATATTTTATGAGAGTTTAAATAATCAGCTTGTGTTTTTGTTGATCAAATATATATATTTGTTACTACTGCTGTATTCTAGAATATTCAATTTGATTTCTATTTTGATTAAGGTCTTTCTTATTTTCTTTTTGTTGTTGTTGCTTTTTTTTCTTTAGCTTACTACTTAAATTAATTTATTTTAAATTATCATTAAGTTCTACTGCATGCATTTAAGGTTACACATTTTCCTTTGTACCACCTTGTCTACATCACAGTTTTTAGTATATAATGCTCTATTGCTATTCGTTCTTAAATAGCTTGTAATTTCAATTTTGAATTCATTTTTATCCTAGAAATTTGTTAACTCTTTTTATTTCATTGTTAATTTCATGTTTATTTCATTATGGCTAGTAAATAAGGTCTCAAGGATTTTGGCCTTACATATTTATTAAGATTGTCTTATGTTTTCATACATTGTCACTGTTCTCTATTTCATGAATGTCTTAAAAGAAGGCTGTTTTTCTGTCTGGTGTGTGTAACATTCTAAATGTAACAAGTTATTCCATTGCATTATACAAATACTCTATGTCCTTGTTTCTTTTCATCTTTCATATTGTAAGATAAGCTTCTATTGAATTGCAATTTTAAAACAATTTATTTCTCATTTATATAGATGATGTTTTATTGTTTTTCAACTTTCATATAATACGAAAAATTCTTTTTCATTTAATAGTTTTCACATGGAATTCTATTTTCTTCTTGTTAACATTTTTGTTTTACCTTGACTAACAAATTTGATACCAGTGTCTTTCTTAGTTATGTTTGAAAAAAATGTATGATTGAATTTAGCAGTCTAATATGTCTTTATTATTAAATAGATTTTTTTATTAAATACAATTAATTTTGGTATAGACTTTCATATATTCTCTCCTATATTAGCTCTCCTGTTTATCCTGGTCTTCTAATGGTTTTTCAAAAGTTCTGTGAACATGGTTTTCATTTAGGTTTGAGTACAAAAACTTGTTGTATTCAACAGGTGTAGGCAGCTCTATTGTGTAGTTCAGTGTGTGTGTAGATCTTTCCAGGGGGCCTGTGCCCTAGCTATGAAGGTTTCCTCAAACTCCTTCTAAGGAGATGTGACATAATTTAAATTGCATGGACACAGTAAGAGGAGGCTGGATGGTACACTTTTCCAATTTTTAAAATTATGAGTATTTTACAATAAAATAAATACTTTTATTTATTCCTCTTCTTGTCTTTGTGTTTCATTTTCCCTCACCCTATTCCAGAATTTTCTTAATCTGTGATTTAAATCTCAATTTCCATCACCCATGTTATAAGCTTCCCTTGCTGATAATTCCATTTCTTCAGAGCAGTCCTGGAGTTTTGCTTGGGATCAGAAACACCGATGCCTGACACAGAAAAAGAGCAAGGTGGGTAAACTGGCTTAAGGTTCTCAGCGCTGTCTCTTAATTGCCTGGATTCCCCTGGGCCTGGACCCTCCTCCTGCTCTCTATGTGTGCAGCAAGCTTTGATTATTACCTCAACTGCAATTGCCTCTGCACTAGTTTTCACTGTTGTGTGTTTTTTCAGCTGTGGTTTACTTCACTCTTGATATTTTGATAATCACAAGTTTATCTTCAGAAATGTGTCAAAATATGTTGGCCATCAATATCATTCTTTCTTAATTGCTAGCACTATTAAATTTTATCCTAAATAAACAGGTATTGAATTTTCAAAGATTTTAATTGGAAATAAATATAAATGCATATATGATCAGTTTGTTATCTTGATCCATCATCCAATCAAACCCCTTCTAACAGAATCTTTTGTTATTATAAATATACATTTTGTTTTATAAAAATATAGAGCATGAATAAATAAACTAAAGCAAAATCTCAACAATTCTACTAATAAGAGATAAATACATTTAAAATTTTGTGCATGTTTGCGTGTGTGTTTTCTTTTCAGAGCTCTATGAGCTCCTATGTATGATGTAGTCTCTTAGACTATGATATTTTGTAGTTGACATTTTCCACCTTAATGCTATATTTTAACACCCTTGCATTATAATATTCACTTATATCATATTTATGATTGGATATGATTATGTTGAGTGAAAATACAGAAGTACTTCAGAGAAAACATTATTCTAGTGAGGAATATTAGTAAGAAAGAAAAAAAAAACAATTCAGTAATTCAATATCACCTGATTACATGCCTAAATGTATAACATGTCTAAACATTTGTTTATATACATACACACATATATATGCATATGTGTATCCAATCACTTATTGTGGGGCATTACACTATTGTACACTGACACACACACACACACACACACACACACACACATAAATACATGAACTATCTACCACATACTTATTCATTTATTGAAATACAGGAAGTGGTATTATTGGAGGAAAGTCTTTTGATAGACATTGTCTAACAGACGCCCAAAATAAATGTACTTTGCCATTTTTATACACAATCAGCAAAAGTATATATTATACTATCTTAAATGTTGGCTAATTTGAGAGAATTAAATAGCATTTTAGTTTTGCATATGTCAGCACTTTTAATTAAAATCTGCATTAAAAATGTTAATATACTTATTAGCACTCTTTATTTCTTTAAGCATTTAAAGTTTCATATTTTTGCTTGTTTTTGTTATTGGAATATTGATGTATTCGTTATTGATTTTTTAGTTTCTTTACTAATTGACAATATGTAAAAACATGTGACATATAGTTTCTAATTTTTCATTGTTTTTAAAGTTAGTTTTTGTTGTTTCTTGATGTACGGAATGCTTAACATTGTATGTAGTCAAATTCATCAACATTTTCTATTTCTCCATGTGTCATATTTCTAAAGACATTCTCATTCTCATATATATATATTTTTTTTCTTTTACTATTTTATGATTTTAATTTCTACATATCAGTCTTTTAATCCATTAGGGTTTAATTTTATTGAAAGTGTATGTTACAGATCTAATCATATTCCCCAGATTATAGCCTTTCTTTCTGACATATTTTATTAAATACTCTACTTTTCCACATATTTGACATATCACCTTTAATATATAATAAATATTGTATTTTCTTAAGTATGTGTTTGGACCATCTATCCCTTTTTAGGATCTAAATACTATTATTATGATTCCAATTATAAATAAAGCTATTAGAAATTTAAAACCACACATTCATAGTTAAAAATATCAACCTAGTGAACACTCTGTAACACAGAGACACCTAAATTTCTATTTAAAAAAAAAAAATAACATTCTCTATAGAATAGGATAGAATCTAGAAGCAGCTTCTTTCAGTTAAAGTAGCACACTAAATCAGTGAGAATGAACAGATTACTGAATAAATGGTGCTGGGGCATCTATGCCAAATCTAGGAAAGTAATAATAGAGAAAAGTTTAGATTTCTATTTCATATCAGATACCAAAACATTTCTAGAACTAATGAATATTATTAAAAAACATAAAAAAGAACTATTGATAAGATATATATCAATATTTATTAAATTTAACAAAATTAGGTGACTTCCACATATAGATATTTGTCACATTATAGCCTGCCTGTCTGCCTCCATGCATCTCTCCATAAAGACAGATCATAACTTCAATATTATGCTTACTGTATGTGTCCCCACTTGGCACCAAAGGATGGCAGGTTAGACAATGATGGGTAAGATTTCTCAAGAGAGAAACGACCTAAGCCAGACATGGTTACGTGGGTGCCTGTGGGTGCCATAAGCGGAATCACCAGTTGATAGAAATAGGGCGTGAACCCCTCCTTGCTTCAGGGTCTGGCCCCCTGCCTGTGAAATGACCTATTGATATGATAATATCTGTCCTCCATGCATTCTTATCAGTAAGCCTTGGCAGAGGAAGTTCTGTCTCTTAAGAGGTGCATGACAATAACCTCATGGGACCTCCAGTAATGGCAGTTAGCAGGCATGGAAAATTAGGCCAGGAGATTAATTCTTGGGTGTGAGACTCACAGACCATGGAAGCTACATTGACCCTTGCTTATGTGTAAGATAATAAAAAGAATAGTCAGGCCCGATTCGGGGCTCCAGTCTATGAGGCTGGGGCGCTTTGGCCGCGAACTATATTCTCTCTTATTTTGTGTTTCTCTCTCTTTCTCAACCTTTCACCGTCCCTTCTCCACTCCCACCTAGCTCAGTCGTGCGGGATGCAACAGATATTACTTTGACAAAGATGTCCCCTTTCACCACAACTTTTTAACATCATAATGGAAAGTCCTAACTAATACAATAAGACAAGAAAAGGAAATAAAACTTTGTTCACAGGTGATATAATCGGCTATGAAGAAAGTGTCAAAGAACTAACAATAAAACTCAGGGAAGCAATAGCAATTAGCTCAAGGTTGCAGTATAGAAGGTTAACATACAGAAGTCAGTTTATTTCCTTATATATCAGCAATGAACAACTGGAATTTGAAATTAAAAAAATAATGTCATTTACATTAACAATAAAAACTGACATATATAGGTATAACTATAATAAAACATACATAAGGCCTATATGAGAAAAACTATAAAACTCCTATTAAATATATCAAGGGAGAACTAAATATATGGAAATATACTCCATGTTCATAGACAGGAAAATATGATATTGTGAAAATATCAGTTCATCCAGCTTTGTCTGTAGATTCAATGAAATCAAATCAAAATATAGGAAGGTGCTGTGTGGATATTGAAAAATTATTTCTACAGTTTATATGCAGAAGCAAAAAACCCAGGACAGCAACACAGTATTGAAGGTGAAAAACAGAGATGTAAACTGACACTACCCAATTATGAAACTATACTATTCAGACATTGTGATTTTTGTGAAAGAACAGACAGATTAGTGGTACAGAATAGACATCCCAGAAATAGACTCACACAAATATGATCAACTGATCTGTAACAAAAGAGCAAAGGTAACTCAATGAACAAAAGATAGCTTTTTCACATTGGTGTTAGAAAAGCTAGATATCCATGGCTCTTGACATGGACTTTATACACTTTACAAAATTTAAGTCAAAATTCATCATAGACCTAAATGTGAAACACAAAACTATAGAACTCTTAGAAGATAACATAGGAGAAAATCTTGATAACCTTGGATTAATAACCTTGGATTTGTTATGAATTTTTAAACACACACCAAAGGCACCATCCATGAAAGAAATAATTGATAACTTGTTCACCATTAAAATAAAAAATTTATGTTCTTCAAGAAATACTGACAAGAGAATAAGAAGATAAGGCACAGACTGGGAAAAACTGATTTTCAAAAGACATGTCTGATAAAGTACTCTTGTGCAAAATACACAAAGAACTCTGAAAACTCAACAATAAGAAAATAAATAATGCAATTAAAAAATAAGCCAGACTAACAGACACCTTACCAAAGAGGATGTGCAGATGGAAAACACATTTGAAAAGAATCTCTACAGCATAAGTCATCAGGAAACAATGAAATATCTTATTCAGCTATTATAATAGCTGAAGTCCAAAACACTAACACCACCAAATCCTGGAGAGAATGTGGAGAAGTAAGAACTTTAATGCATTACTTTTGGGAATACAAAGTAGCACAGTCACTTTGGAAGAACAAAATGAAAAAGAGCCCATCTTAAAGAGCTGTGTACCATTTACCCTCATCTACCACCCTCCTCCCCTTTACAGTGATGGAAGGAGAACTGGCTCTGGGTGGTGAACACACAATGAAATATACAGATGACGTATAACAGAATTGTACACCTGAAACCTAGGTAACTTTACTAACCATTGTCACCCAATAAACTTTAAATAAATAAATAAATAAATACATACATACATACATAAATAAATACTAAAATAATTCAAGGAAAAAAAAAACGCTAAAAGTTATGTACTATGTGAATCCAATGATATCGTTGTTTTATAAAAATCCAAAACTGTGGAAAAAGTAAAAAGACCAGTGTTTGCCTGGTGTTGGAGGAGGGAGTGAGGGAGGGAGGGAGGGATGAATAGGTGGCACATGGAGAATTTTCAGGGCAGTGAAAATTCTCTGTATGATACCAAAGTGAAAGATACATGTTAATACACATTTGCCCAAACCCATAGAATGTACAACATCAAGAATGAATCATGGGCCGGCCGAGTGGCGCATTGGTTAAGAGCTGGTTTGGGGATGCCAGCAGCCCCGGTTCGGATCCCACATGAGGGCCAGTGACACTTCCCTCTACAGCTAACAACACCTCCACCTGGAGCTGGGCTGTGCGAGCTCCAGCGACAGTGTAGGCTGCAGCCCCTGCTGCAGTGGGCTGCCATAGGCTGCAGTGAGTGGCCGGCAGCCAGTGTGAGCTGCCAATAGCTGTGGTGAGCGACATCCAGAGGCCGGCGACCGATCTGCCTCATCCACGAAGAGCACAATGACGATACCAACATGGGCCAGTGAAGCAACGTCTTCCGCAACTAGACTGAAGAACAAGAAGACAGCAACTTGTCTGTTCCCCTCCCCGATTCCCCAACGCTGTTCCCCTTCCCCAATTCTCTAATTAAAAAAAAAAAAGTTTAAAAAAAAAAAAAAAGAAGTATAAGCAGATTAAAAAAAAAAAAGAATGAATCATGAAGTAAACTGTGGATTTGGGGTGACTATGAGAAGTCAATGTAGATTGGTCAGTTACAAAATATACCACTCTTGTGGGTGATGTTGATAATGGGGGAGGTTGTGCAGGTGTAGAGGCAGAGTTTATATGAGAAATACCTTCCTCATTTTTCTGTGAACCTAAACTGTTCTAAGAAAATAAAGCCTTCAGAAAAAAGTGATCTACTTACAATATATAAGAATGCAACATAAAGTTAAATTACAAATATACACTGCATTGTATATATTAAATATTTACATTATAGAAGACTATTTAAAGGGACTATCTCACCACATTCTGTGATTATAGAAGTTTAACTATATGGATAGATCATAACAATATGAGAAAAAAACAGTAAGGAAAAAAATAATACCTTTTCCTTATGTCTTCATTATGTCAAGTAATTAAACCTTGATCATGATGCCAGAGCTTGAGTCATGAAGAACTAGAATAATTTTTATGATTGTGGTCATTTAGCTCTTAGAAAAATAAATGGATAGTATTGCTCAAAGCCAAATCAGTATTTTCAGTATGATCTGAGTATTGCCACACGAGCACTGCTGTGTTAATAACTACATTACATCTGATGTGAGCTGGGGACAACTTATGTGACCGTAGATGCCCTTATTTTAAATTCTTACACTAAGTAATAACAAAAGCTCCATGCAAACTTGAGGACTTGGAAAAGCAGAACACAAGAGCTCTCTCCCTATGAGCCCTTGCTCTCTCCTGTGGATCTCCGTGTGATCCCCGCCTCACCAGCCCCAAAGCTGTACTATCTCATATTTCAGGTCCATTCCTGAGAATCCTGGTTGCCCTTCCAAGATTTCTCCAGGATTAACTGTGGGACAGAGATTCAGGAAACTGAAGGTCATTGCCAAGTTGTCTCATTTAATTTTTCCTTGCCTTATAATTTCTTTTTTTTTATGGAAAAATGAAGAGGAAAATAGCAGAAAAAGGTTCACATAAGCCCATGGTCAAAACTGTAGTCTTGTGATTTGGGTTATTTGATGTCATTTTATAGGTTTGTCTCTATTCAACCTGAGGTTACTCCTAGACCCACACAGAGAAGAAGTGTAAAGATGCCTCAATTCACTATGTATCTGTTTAGCATGGAATTAATTTTAGCATTTTGATTAAAGTTTAACATGTGAATTTTAGCATCAGTTTTCTATTTACCTCCATATACCAGCTTCTTAATAACATTATACTGGGGTAAAAGAGCAGGGAATGATAAGGCTGAAACACCTCATGAATGCTTGAGAGTTCAAAATCCAATCTAAAAATTTGTAAATTCCAATTCAATGAACAAATAAAGAAACAAACAATTGTGGTCTGCACTGACATCTTGAACTGCCAGCAAAATTTGTACTTATTAACACATTCCCCTTCAGTCCAAATATAATTCTCCTACTCCCCTAATCCAGTCATTTTTGTACATCAAAATTACTTATGTGGTCCATTTTTAAAACAAGCTTTTAATTTCAATAAAATTATCCTGAGGCAACTTTTTGTAAGACAGACCTTAGTTCAAATCCCAACTCTTCCATTTAGGAGCTGAATGTGAGGTAATTGAATAACTTCTCCAAGTTCAGTGTTCTCATCTACAAATTGGGCATAATAATTTATAAATCAAATGGTTATTTTAGGAAGATTAAAAAAAAACACCTAAGAAAGTGATTCTAGAACAAACTAATCCAATTATTTTAGTTCTCTCCTCACCATCATACATGCACTCCACATATTGTATATTTCCCTTTAGGCCACAAAATCTTCTTAAGAACAATCCTGCTCTTAGCAGTTGAAATTCAGGACTAGAGCATTTACTATAGGGAAATATTATCTATTATAAAAATTTCAAATAGCTATATAGTGTTTTTATATGAAAACTTCATGAATTCTGGTTAAAAGTCTAAACATACAAGTATGTATAAAAAGAGGTAAAGAGAAAGGCAGTATATGTAAATTTGAAAAAAAATGAAAATTTTAACATACAATTGCTAGTGATTTTGTGGTTTGTTTCCTTTCTTATCTGTCAGTGGTGCTGATGTTTAAAACAATACATCTCTATCAGGTTCAAGTCCTATACACCCTTTTCCATACTATCAACTTGCAGAATTTCTCAGCAAAACAGAACCTACTGCAGGACTCTGTTGTCTATAAAAATGCAAATAGCACTAAATCAAAATGGGCTGCTGAAAAACTAAAAATCAAATATCATACAAATTGCCCAGCTGCCTGGGCTTAGAAAGAGAACATTTGAAAGCTCATATGTGGACTGATATTGCCAATTGACATACGCTGTTGTTTTAAGCAAACGTTTTAAAAATTCATTGCTTGAGCAGATCTAGCAAACCTGCTTTTCTGGCCAGATATGCTTTTCCTATTTCCCTGGCTTATGAAGTTTCATAGGACGACTTTTAAATTACTCTAGAAATAGCTATAAGGTATCCTATTTACATCATAAAAGATACGTGGACTGAACCAGAGGGCCTATTCCAATATGTAACACTACAAAAATATTTTTCATTGTGATGCAGGATATATAAGGTGCCAGTTCTTGAACATATATTTTAAAACAATAACCCTTTACATCTTTATTTAAATTTCTCTCTCTCTTTCTCTCTTTCTCTCTCTCTCTCTCTCTCTCTCTCTCTCTCTATATATATATATATATATATATATATATATATATATATAAACATATATATATGTGTGTGTGTGTGTGTGTGTATTTTTTTTTTGTGGCTATTTGGCATTCTTTTTCTTTTTTTTTTTTTTGAGGGCAGTGTCACTGGCCCTCATATGTGGGACCCGAATCGGGGCCGCTGGCTTCCCAAGCCAGCTCTTAACCACCGCGCCACTCGGCCAGCCCTGTTCATTCTTTAAAGAAGAAATTCCATTCCGTTTTCTGCTGACGATTGATTTTTCTGTGTAATTATATACAATTATCAGGAATACTGAGGCTGTCACTACTTAAAGTGAGACTGTTTTTAAGCACCATATCATCATTAGTCTTTACCTCACTTCCAAATAAAAACATAAATATATAAGTAATAATATTTCATTTTGTTGCTTAGCAAATGCATACCACTTGCCACACTGTCAAGTTGGTATCACAAGCTAAAACAGTTGACACTTGCTGAAAATTTCTTCCCATGCTTCATTAACTAGACTAAGAAGTCGGACAGGAAGATTTCTGTCATGAGGATGCTTGTTAGATTTCAGATGTTATCTAGTTATTTAGCAGATTGTAATATAAAATAGGAAGACAGGCTGCTGTATTAAGTGGAACTCTGGTTTCCAGATAAGAACATGATTTTAGTTATTATTCTTTATAACTTAGACTCTCAAAACACTTGAAAACCAATAACCCTAATTTGACAGTGAACATGGTATTGGAATGGTGAATTCAGTAAAGTTAAATAACCAAAAGAAATAAACGACATCAAAAAGGATGAAGAAACATAAGGTGTATAAGGCTGTGTACTTCTAATTTAGCTTTGTTTGTAGTGCTTTAAATATCACACTCTGACTAAGAAGTAATGAACAGGTCCTGGGTTTTTCTTAAATGAGTTTTGTGCTTGCTTAATCGGTAATATATTGATTAGTTTTCCTAATGAGATCACAGCAAAGTTGTTACATCTAAATAAAAGCTTTATCACAGGTTGCACATAATGTCACTATAAATGAACACTATAAACTATGCTAATAAATGGTTTCAACTTTTTCTTCTCCGTTTTAAATTGAGAATATTCTTCCTTTGGTCCCTATATAAAGTATTCTGGGAGAATTAACAGTATTTATGTATAAATTTACTTCATCCTTTTACTATAAACTTTAAATTCAAATAACAAAAGCTATCTTAATCTGAGGAAATTGCCCTAAAATTGAAAATCATCTCAAGACCTTGAAAAAATTAATTAGAAAGTGAATCTTGCATTTATCCAATGCCAGTAGATAATATTAAAGCATAGAGAAATTAATTATGAATATGAGTACTTAAAGATAACAAAATGAGTTTCAGTAGTGAGATCCCAACTCAATTAAATAGTCACTTGTATGCATTCCTTTTAAATTATTAACTACTTGCCTTAGTTTGTTGCTTACAAAAAGGGGTTGGTAGGAGTGTCTCATAGTAACCCAAGATCTGGTAGCTGCTGAGAATCCAGTATGCATTCATACACATATCTCAGATGCCAGAACTTGGATGGGGACTGATGCCATTACGGCTAGTGAACAATTTATCTCGCATTGTCTGATACTTGTCTGGATCTTCTAATATTGGTCTTATTTCTTGTGTTGAAGCTGAGAGTGCTAATGATCATGAAGAGAAAAGGAGCCACATTTGAACTGAGCTTCAGATAAGGTAAGATATCGATGGTTCCATCTTCGAAGAAATCTGCAAAAGCCTGGGCTTCAGATGTTGGTGGAGTAAGACGAAAGCAGTCTGAAATATTTGCCAGGGTTACACAGTCGTCAACCCCCAACCACCATTTGCAGGACCCCAGGTGGATGCCAGAAATCATGGGTTATATTGAGCCCTACATATACTATGATTTTTTTTTTCATATACATACATATCTTCTCAATTAAAAGAAGCACTTTATGGCTTCTCTTTGGCGTATCTGAATAGTCAGCATTACTACTCTTATGCTTTAAGGCTATTATTAAGTAAACAAAAAAAGGGGGGCTTACTTGAACACAAGCATTGTGATACCACCACAGTCTAAGTGACTAACAGACAGTAATGCATACAGCGTGATTACTCCAGAAAAAGAGATGGTTCACTTCCTGAAAGGGACTGAGCAGGATGGTGAGAGATTCCATCACGGTACTCAGAACAGTGCGTGATTTAAAACTTACAAATTGTTTATCTCTTGAGTTTTCTATTTGCTATCTTCAGACTGAGGTTAACAGAGGGTAACTGAAACCACAGAAAGTGAAACCAAGGGTAAATGCAGACTACTGTGCATATAAGAGGAGGAGATCATCTATCTATCCTTAGGCTTTCTCTTTTCTTCCTTGGCCACTCAGATCCACCCAGTTCTGATGGATTACAACCAGGAGAACTCCCAGCTCCATAGAGGCTTCTCTAAGAATTTAAACATGAACCCCTCACTAAAATATATGGATTGGTCAAAAGATGAGAAAACAAGCCACCGACTGAGAGAAAATATCTTCAAAACACATGTATTATATAATAAGTACTAGTATCTAAAATATACAAAGGACTTTTAAAGCTCAACAATAAGAAAACAGGCCAATGAAAAGATAGGTAAAATATGTCCGCAGATACCTTCCCAAAGAAGATATTCGGATGGTAAATAAACATATCATAAGATGCTCAACATTATCTATCATTAGGAAAAAGCAAATTAAAGCAAGATGTCACTATTCACTATTAGAATGGCTAAAATCCAAAGCAGTGACAAAACTAAATGCACATATGATGTGGAGCATTAGGAACTTTCATTCATTGCTGATGGGAACGCAAAACAGCACAGCTACTTTTGAAGACATTTGGTAGCTTCTTAGAAAACTAAACATATTCTTTTCAGATAATCAAGTAATTATACTCCTTGGAATTTACCCCAATGATTTGAAAACTTATGTCCACTGAAACAAAATAACCTAGAGACAAATATGGGTTGTCGAAAAGTCATGACAATTTTTTCTATGTTTTTTGTTGCAAACATGTGTCATGACTTTTCCGACAACCCAATATTTATAGCAAATTTATTCATATTTGCCAAACATTGGGAAAAACCAAGATGGATTTATGTAGGTGAAAAATAAATGAACAGTGATACATCTAAACAATGAAATATTTTTTAGTGATAAAACATATGAGCTATTAAACCACCAAAAACATAGAGGAAACTTGAACGTATATTGCTAAGTAAAAGAAGCCAATCCTAAAAAAGGTGATATATTACATGATTCCAATTATATGGCACTCTGGAAAAGACAACACTATTCAAACAGCAAAAAGGTTAGTAGTTGACAGAAGTTGTGGGTGGGAAGAGGGAAGAATAGGTAGAAAAACAATATTTTTAGGGCAGTTAAACTATTCTGTATGATAATTTAATGGTGAACATTTGCCATTTATACATTTCTCAAACTCATAAAAACGTAACCCATAGTAAAATATGGACCTTTTTAAAAAATAATGTGTCAATGTTGGCTCAGCCATTGTAACAAATACAAAATGTTACCACAGTAATACAAGATGCTAATAAAAGGAGAAACTGGGGTTCATGGAGGGGGCTATACTAGAACATTATACTTTATACTCAATATTTTTGTAAATTTAAAACTGCTTTAAAAAGTCTATTAATTAAAAAACTAAATATAATTTAACAACTATTGTTTGATGCGTTAACTACTAAAGGGAGTGACCAGAACCAGTTCAGAAATATAGGCTGTCTCCCCTGAGAATAATTTCTCTCCAAGGCCCACCATATATCGTTTTTTATGTTAATGACCTTCTCTAGAGTTATGCAGTGCTTAACCTGCCAAAAAGGTATGTAGCATCCACAACTGCATCTCTCCTTAAACTTAGGAATAAACACAATCCAGGTTCTGGCATTTTTGGCCTTCTGAACAAAAATACCAGGGACTAATATCCCCAGGTAAACATGGGCCAAATACATAGATATCTGAAGGATATAACAACTATAAAAGAAAAATGAAGCAGACTTTTAAATCAGATGGATTAAAAATAAACATGTTATACAGCCTTAAATACCCATGGGTAAAGGAGGTATAAGTAAAAAGAGGAAGAAATAAGATTTCATTTAAAAGTGGATTTCTGCATATGAAAAAATATAATAGTTGAAGAAAAGATCATAGTAGACAAGATTTTTAAACATCATGATTGTTATGGCTGAAAGAATGGGTGTGATGAAGTTCAGTCTGAGGAATGTACTGGTCCTGTACAGACACAATCACCAACATGGCTGTCACTGTGAACCATGAATAAGGAATTTGGTGTAGTGTTCATGTTCTGTTGGTATATTTGTGACTTTGTACAAGTTAGTGAACGCTATAGTTTTCATAAACATCTAGAGAAAAAGACTGTATTATTTTAAAGAACTTTTAAATGTCAAGGTTATATAAAATTGCATTACAAGTCCACATTATTATATTATGCTGCAAGAATGTTGTATTTTTCATTGTACATATACTATATAATACTATAGTAAAATACTATATTAGTACATATTACTATATAAATAATAATGTAATAAGCAATTATTTCTAAAGAAATTAGAAATGAACCAGTAGAAAAAAGACTTAAGTAATTTATAGAAAAGTAAATTTTGTCTTCTTATCAAAATTCAAACATGTTCTTTAAAAATATAATGGGTAATAAGTATTATTAATGGTTTATAAATTATTTTTATAGTTTATTCCTTACCTTGCAGATTCAAAATATTGGGTTGTCGGAAAAATCATGATGTATTTTATCTACGTTTTTCATTGCAAAAATGTGTCATGACTTTTCCAACAACCCAATATATATTTGTAAATAAAGTCTAGTTTCTTAGATTCATAGTTTTAGATATGGATTAATTTAGTAAGCTGTGCTTTCCAGAAAAAAAAAAAAATTAAAAAACATGAGGAACTTTCTCCATTAATATTAAATAATTATATGAGCACAATAATGATATAGCACTTCGAGAACATTTAGATCCTCCTTAAGGCCTTTTTTACTCTCTCCCACTGTTCAGTCAACAGATTCTATTATCAAAAATGAAAGAAATTCTTTTAACATTTAATTAATTTCTTCATCTTTTTATTTTTAAACATAATCAGGACAACTTTGTATACTCTAGCCCTAAATATTTTATAATTTTTCTCAACCAGCATTCTTACTTATAAGCTATCAACAAATTAAAATGGATTACACATTGACCTTTCCAAAACATTTTATTATTTTCCTCTCCTTTCCTATTGCTATGTCCTGCTAGTTCCTATTTTACAGAACAGGTTACATTAAACGGTACTTTCAATGCAATATAATGCCTGGTAGGGGATCTTTGCTAATTTAAGAGTTTCTTGGTCAGTAGCCCTCATAAAGATATTTAGCATTCAATCCAACTCAATGACAAAGGCTAGAAATGGTGTCTTTACAAAGGCACATTTGTCAGAAGTTTTGCAGAAAGGGTGTCATGATCTGAATGCCAGATAATTTTAGATTTATTCCCTGAAATGAAAGGTAAATCTGATTTTAATGTTGTCGGCATATACACATCAACTGTTATTCCTACATAAAGGGATGTTATTGGAGGAGAGAGGTGGGAAAGCAGTGCTAATTAATCAAGTATTCCCATAAAAATGAATTTGGTTCAAATTAAGGTACAGTTATTTTTATGGCTCCAGCTCATTCTAACTAATTCTCAGTCATCTAATTTAGAGTCATAAACTCAGGAGCTTAATATTCACATAATTTAAAGTGCAATTTTAATGAAAGTTGTATTCTTATCAACATAAAGACAGAACAGAGTGTACTGTCTAGTCTCTTTCTACTCAACTAACAGCAATAAAATTATAGTTCAGCAATCTATGACATTTTTATGCACAAGATCAAGGAAAAGAAGCTCTTTTTTTCTTGTCCTTTTGTCATGTCTCCTGATTGTCACACAGCATCTCTTCTCCTGCATAGGTTCCAACTCTCTTCTAAACATTACTTAGTAGGCTTAAAGCCCATTTTCAATGAGCAAATATTTCCCTTCCAGCAGGCATCTCAGAGATTTTATTCTTTTTGACCAAATTGCAAACAGTAAGCAATAATCATGGTACAGCCCCCATGCAGATACCCTTTTGGGGCTGTTTCTGCATACTTTCATGCATTCTAAAATGTATAAACTGGTTCTATAGAGGTTTTAACCCACTATTGGGAAAAAGCATTATAGATAGAAATTTGGGGTATAGAATACCTTTAGTTTGGAGAAATTCAAGGTATCTTCTTGCAGCTTGTAATTTGGTCATAGAGAGTCAGAACCTTCTTTAGAACAATAAATATTCAAAATAATCCTAATGAAAAATCTTACAGAGATATATTTTTGTCTGTTGTCTACCCCTTTTCCATATGTATGGATGTATGGCATAGTTTCTCAATCTAAGCACTATTTACATATGGGTCCAGATAACTCCTTGTTTTGGGGTTCATTCTGTGAATTGTAGGATGTTTAGCAGCAACCTTGTCTTCTACCCATTAGAAGCTTATAGCAACCTTCTCTATCAGTAGTAACACCAAAAATGTCTCCAGATATTAACTGGGGGCAAATATACAGCCAGTGGAGAGCCACTGTCTTATGGGATACCATGAAATTTATTAAGCCTGTTTTTATGTATAGAATGAAATCTAGATTTTATATTTAATAAGTATACAATCCCCTCCTTATATTTAGCCTTTAGTTTTTGTGAAAATTGTGTAGTGTCTCCATTTTGGAAATTATTTCACTCTTAAGAAGTATATCATAGATGTGATAGATACATAAGATTATTTTGAGAGTACAGGAAGTAAAGAGGAGAATGCATCTAAATATGCTGATTTTTAAAATCATTATACAATCTGTCTCTGGGAAATAACATGATTTCATGGCTGCACTGTTAATAGCATAATAATTATTAATATTGTGAATAACTCTGAGGCATTATAATATACTCAGATGACTTTTGAATCATAGAAACTTTACTCATGCCAAGCAATTTTAGGGATGGAAATATATACATTTTTCAAATCATATTTGATCACTTACAAAATTTTATGGATGACATCCTATATGAAACACTGTTGGACTGTAAAAATAAATAAGAAATATTTTCTACCCTCAAAACACATACATAGTTCTTAGTTTTGTGAAGATATATCAATTAACAATGTAAACAAAGTATATTTACATAATAGGAGAAATAACATGAGACAGGATTTAGAGAAAATAAATACACATTATTCATTATCCATAGCCTCAATTCTCTAGCATACCTAACGAACTACCATTATAAGGGGAAATATTAATATTAAGACACAAATTTTCACAAACATTTGAATTGGTGAGAGTAAACCTATACATTTGCATGTTTGCAAATTTGAACTAATTTGTTTGATACGAAAGAATCAGAGGTCAAGATCAATAACATAAAAGACAACATATTTAGAGTTAGAAGCTTTCAGCTAAATAACTCTCTGCCTCTTAACATCAAGATGATCTTGGCCATCTCTATATTAAGAGGAAATTCACATAAACACCTCAAGAGCATAAGCATCTAAGCCATAGAAAGTTTGGATGTTTTTCATATTTCGAGAGTAATGGAACTGTGATGAGACTAAAGACCTACTACATTGGATAGTGAAAAGTTCAAGGTGTGAATGGAAATATTGAAAATATACTGAAATAAGACATTGGACATTGGACATGTCCTATAGAAAACTAGGAGACATTAAAGTTTTTAAAATGATGATTTAGTTAACATACATAATTAAAAAACTATGTATAAGTCTGCTAGAAAATTTGCAATGATGAATTTACTAGACACAAGATTGGAGATAAAAGATGTGAGACTACTGAATAATTCTAAAAAAAAGATGAGGACATAAGGATGAGAATATAAGAATGTACTTGTATAAGTGCCTGGTTGGATCCCCCAGGACCAGACGCTTAAGCAAGAAATAGTCTATCAGCCCATTGAGGAAATTCTCGTAAGGGAGACTGGTCAGGAAATGGGGAAAAGAGATAAGAAGAGGAAGACCCACAAGTGCATGTCAGACTTGATTTAATATAAGAACGATGTGAAAGGAAGTATAAAATACATGAGAATATGCAGTTATGAAAATAGAATGAAGAAAACAGTAGAATAAATGCTCAACATATTTGTTTAAGCACTGCCAGACATTATGTATAACATGCAGTGTTTTCTTCTTTTAGATTAGTGGTTGTCAGGAGCTGAGGGTGGGGGTGGAAAGACATGGGGAGTGATTGTCAGTGGGGATGGGCTCTTTTTGGGGTAACAGAAATGTTCTAAAATGGACTGTTTTGATGATTGTACAACTCTGTGAATATACTAAAGCCACTGAATTATATACTTTAAATGGGTGAATTTTATGGTGGTATATGACTTCCACTTCAATGACATTATTATAAAAATATTATCTCATTATGAAATAACATCTAAGAATAAAGCACCTGCTCAAATATATATATATTTGTTATTTGTTATTTCATGAGAATATATATATATATATATATATATATATATATATATATATATTCAGTCTACATCTAAAACAATTGGAAATGTATTTACCAGAATATTATAAATGGTTATTTCTGGGGAATAAGATTATGGAAGAATTTCTGTTTTTAATTCATAACTTAAATTACTTGTTTATAATAATCATACAGTTACTTTTTTGTTTAAAATTAATATAATGAACAAAATGTTGCAAAAACAATATTCACAGGTTAAGATGTGTTTTTTAAGTAAAAATATAGAATGAATAATCCTATCCGTTGAAATTTTGGAAATCTTAAACATTCAGGAAATTAGTAGAAAAAATAGAATCACGTTAAAATAATTTTTATTTTTTTTTTTTAGATCTCAACTTTTATATCTTTTTATTTTAAATAAAATGAATTTTAAACAGGCCTAGTTCATGGTATGGAAAGCTCCTAAATTCATTTTATAAAATTAGCATTAAACTGAAATCTAAATTTGATCCATTCAGGTTTTCACAGTAAAAGATAAATCGTGGGATATCTGAAATTCTTTCACACATATGAAGACTGTAACATTTATAAAAAATTATCATCTTGCCAAACTTGTTCCATAAAAAGAAATTAAATAGGAACTAAAGTCTTTTGATTTCCTTTCACCAATGTTTTAGACTTATTTTTTAAGAAAGAATTTACAGGCAAAGAACATATATGTATTTGCTTCTTTAATAACAATCTATGTTATCAAAAAAGAAAAAAAATATGGGAATAAATTTTTTTTTAAAGATTTTTATTGGGGAATTGGGGGAGGGGAACAGTGTTGGGGAACCTGGGAAGGGGAACAGACAAGTTGCTGTGCTTTTGTTCTTCAGTGTAGTTGTGGAGGACATTGCTTCACTGTCCCATGTTGGTATTATCATTGCGCTCTTCCCGGGTAAGGCAGATTGGTCACCAGCCTCTGGACGACCGCTCACTGCGGCTATGGCAGCTCACGCTGGCTGCGGCCACTCACTGTAGCCTATGGCAGCCCACTGCAGCAGGGGCTGCAGCTATGCCTTCCTGGGGACTCACAGCAGCCCAACTTCAGGTGGAGCTGTTGTTCACCATCTTAGCTGTAGAGGGCAGTGTCACTGGCCTTCATATGTGGGATCCGAACCGGGGCCGCTGGCGTCCCAAGCTAGCTGTTAACCAACGGTCCACTAGGCTGGCCCGGGAATTAAATATTTTTAAGTTTGCATTTTTTTAGGCCACAGTTGATTTGTAAAATCAATGTTCCTATTAATCTAACCTATTGATTCTAGGATGGGAGTGGTTCTCATGTGTCAAGGTGTTGGAATGTTTGTCACAGGATGACAAGTTTTCACAGGACAGGATAGAATGTCCCCAAGGTAAAGCTGATAAATTTAGCAAATAAAGCACAGGATGCTCAGTTAAATTAGAATGTCAAGTAAATAGTGAATAATATTTAGTATAGGTGCTTCCAAAATTTGCATGTGCTTTTCTTATTGATATCCTAGCCCTCCCTTGGTACCTATTACATCAGAAATGTCCAGAGATGGGGAGTAAAGCATCTGTTTTGTTAAAAAATTCCTCAGTGATTCCAATGTGTATTCAAGGTTGAGAATCACTGTGCATAGTGATTATTTATTACTCAAACCATCTATATGATATATACAATGACAATTACATGACCACTATGAACAAATGAACAACAAATCCAGAGATGGATAAACCTCAGCCCTTGTGCATCCTGTTAGCTGCTATAATTTCTGTTGGTTGAGGACTGCCAGGAAGTTTTCAACCTTACCCTGGTCTCCACTCCAGCTTCATTTTTCTTATATTGAAGAGCAAGCCACAAGCCTTGTCACCCATTTCAAGGTCATCCAGGCATGAATGTAAAAGTAATAATAATTCCTATTATAGAACTGTTTCATCAATGTGTAAATTTTAAATTTCCAATATAATAGGTATTATGTTTTATCTCATAACATATATGAAATGGTTGAGAATATGGTAGAATAGATAGAAAATTGATTATAACAGGGAACCTACTCATCTGCTTCCTTAGTATGTGGCTTAAAATTGGACCACAGTTTTTTCATTGGTAAAACTGATAGTTTGACATGGTAACTGTTTAGTTTTAAACATCTACAAGATCTAGTGTTTAAAAGTCTCTGGGAAAAACTACGATTGGCATGTATAAGTTATTAGATGGTAAATGTCTTCTTATTAGAGACAATTTTTGATAAGAATACTGTGGAAATAAAAATAATTATACGTATTTAAACTCCATGCTTGTCATTTGGGAAAACTCATTTACAATTAAATGTTGATTACAATATGAAGTCTACAATTAATAGTAATGCTGTGAACCTTTTAAAATATTGAAACTTAATTTCAGAGATATAAATGTGTCTTGCTTTTAGCTCATTTGCAGGGATAATCAAATCATCTATTTTGGGTCATAAAGTAGGAACAACAAACTTTCATGAATTTTAATTAAGCTTTACCTTGCTTAATGGACATAGAAACATCTCTCAAATACTATGCAACTGTTAGGGACTGACACTGTTTCTAGAAGTGATCAAAATTAGGCTTTTCTTTTTAATAATATTTTATAGACTAATAGGCATTATTTTTTTTCCTTCTAATCCCTGCCATGGATTAAGTATATTCTACATTTTTTATTTTACTTGTTTCTTTAACTTTACTGTAAAATATAGTGATGGATGATTATTTCCCTTAATTGCAAATCTTTGGGATCTAGTCCATAGTTTGTTTACACATATGTTTTATCAAATGCATCTGAATATATTAATTCTCAAGATAAAATAAATATGTCATTAAATACTATATATAAAAAGAATAGTTGTGAAGAGATGAGAATGGACAAGTTCTCAGTTATATATTATTTTGTTCATCATTCAGAAATATAAGAACCTAGTAGATTCATTATCATCCACTACTAGTTTTAGTATTTATGATTCAAGAACACTATTTGATTTATCTCTTCATTATGCACTAAAGGAAAATCAATTTTTAAAATGTCATATAAAGCTATATTAACGCCCTCACTGTATATCTAAAATTAGTATACACATTGTGCTGATACATACACACGAATCGTAAAATATGTTTATGTAGATGAACATGGGAATTCAGCATCATTTCCATGGCTATGCCTCTTAAAACCATGTATCGTCAATGTCTACAGCTGAAAAACTAATTATTGTAATTTTCTAGCTCGCCAAGGCTTTTGTCTTTCATTAGAGTCATTAAAGGCTGCAAGCAAATTAAAAAAAAAAAATCTTTAATTATCCAAAGTGTTTAACATTCCAAACTCTTAAATATTCAAAGGTAGCTTTGAACTTTCTGCATCTGCATTAGTTATAGAAACTCAAGTTCAGCCAATAGTCCCCAAACTGACAACTGATTTACAAACAGAAACTCCTATTTGAAGATATAAATTAACAGACATTTAAACAAAATATCATTTTAAAATGTTCTCGGCATGATGAGAAAATTACATGTACTTTACCTTACAGAGTTTAGGTACATACTTTGATCTTTACCATAAACTTTGATTTTATTTACTTGGTTATTCTTAAATTTGTATGTAATATTAATGATATCAATATTAAAAGTTACTTTTTAACATTCTTAACATTATTTGTGATATCTTTTTAATCAATAATTTTGGGATTTTGCATATTTATATTGCATTATCTTCTTGTTCTATGTTTTACATATAATCAGTTTCTACTTCTGCGTATTTTTATTTCCTTCCCTCTAATCTCTCTGAAGCTATTTTTTTTTTTTTTTGAGGGCAGTGTCACTGGCCCTCATATGTGGGACCCGAACCAGGGCCGCTGGCTTCCAAGGCCAGTGCTTAACCACCGCACCACTTGGCCGGCCCTGAAGCTATTTTTTTAAAATTATTGAGTTACGTGCTTATTTTTCTAACTATATATACTTTATATTTTCCAATATGTGCTTTAAAGAATATAAATTCCATTTCCTATAAACATTGATATATCTGTATCCTAAAAAATCTAAATATATTATCATTTTCATTTTTGTTTTGTCAAACTTTAAGCAAGTTTTTGTAACTTTTTTTTTTTTTTTTTTTGGTCATAGACTAAACATTACTGCACTGTTGCCAATAAAGTGATCTGCTTTACCTACTTATCTTGCATATTATATTTCTTTATTACTAGACCACAAGCTTCATAATGGCAAGAATTTTGTCTGCTTTGTTCTTTATTATATCCTCTGAATCAGAAAAGAACCTGGCACATAATAAACATTAATAATTACCTGTTGTGTAAATGATTTAGATTCTGGAAGTTTCAGCTGTCATGGACCAGTTTTTGAATCATTAATTTCTTTGTTTGGGTTCCTATAAACAACGATGATGTAAATTCAAACCATCATATACTTTTTGCTCAGGCTGTGATTTCCAATTTATCACAAAGTTTGGTTTTCCACCTATCGTTTGGCTTGGATAGAAAGTTTCCTTAGTATTGTCATTCAGTTTTGGAGTGTAGAATGGTTCTAGGTTTCCTTTCACACAATTGGAATTCCTACAGCAGTTAACTGTTAGACCCATAGATTGAGTACTATCTCCTTGCAAACACATTCTTCTTTATTATCATGAAAACAATATATTTATCCAAATCTATGGCTATTCTTAGGGTTCAGAGCTGAACATGCTTCACTTTTTGTTAGTCTTGACAAGTAACACCCCATCATAGCCTGATAACTACCGGCATGGCCAAAGACAAGGTCCTTTGATAATATATTTTATTCAATAAATATTTATTGCACTTTTACTATTTTTCAAACACTATCCATTATAATGCACTGTACTAGTCGCTGGAAGTATGGAGGTAAATAAGGTACACAAATTCCTTGCCATCATGGATCTTATTTTCTAATAGAGGAGACCATCCACAAAGACAAACCCTGGTTAACTCAGATACAATGCAATCCTTCAAAATATCAATAAATATTTCAAGAGTTCCATCTATATTCCTATGCTGCAGTAGTCAACAAAATAAGAATTTCTGCTGCATAGCTCTTATAGTCAAGTAGGGGACAAAGGAGCTAAAACTTGCAAATCATTAAAAACCACAGGGTGGAAAGCACATGCAAAAAGAATAAGAGTGTTTTAGAAATTCTAGCAGAATATAGTCCTGGTTTTACAATGAGCAAATCTCGTTACTGTAGATGTTTTATCTTGGCTGGACTGAGCTTTTACTGTGGAATTTTGATATTTTTTTTTACTGGTTCACCTTTCTGGCATGTCATTCACTCTACCCCTAATTAGTCAGCAACACCGAAGCCCCTGCCAGCTCATCTTAGGTGACCTCTACTTATTACTATTGATTCTCTGACTTATTCTAGGCATAACTCTCAGAACAGCTGGCCCATGTCTTACCTATAAATTAAGAACACTCCTTTAATATTCTAAATGCTTTTGTCAACATGGGTTTTATTTCCCTCTCCCTTCCCCAAGGACCCTTGCCCTGGCATAGCAGACTGTGTCTTGGTTGGAAGTTCAGTCTTCTCTGGAGCTGGGCTACTGTAATGATACATCTTGGTTTCTCTAACCTCCCTCTGAGGAGATGAGGCCCTTTTACATGCTGCCAAAATGGTTTGCTGACTTTCACTCTTGGCTTTGAATTACTAGTTAAACACACTCAGCTTTTTGTTATCCATCTTTTTAGAGGTCAATAGAGTTTGGCAGCAATGTATAACTCAATTGCCCTTGACATTAATATTTTTCTCACGCTTTTCAACATTGAACTAGTTAGTGGATTCCTTTATCACTGGCATACCATGGCAATTCACCACCAGTGAAATTTAAATAATTTGACCACTGCCTTGTGACAGAGCTATCTATTGCCCAGGAGTGGGGTCCTCACATGCCAGCCAAGCAGTGGGTGATTAGTTTAAAAACCATTTTATCACTTGTTCCCTTGGAAAACTCCTGACACAATCTATTACTGTTGGGGTCCTTTATTTCATTATCTGACATGGTTGCTAGCTTGGGTGGTATAACAATTTAAAAATTATTTTCCTAAGACTTTAAAGTCATTGTTCCCCTGACTTATGACTTTGAATATTATACTCTAGATTTTCTTTTAGTAATCCTTTTTATGATATTTTTTAAAAAAAATAGGGGTATTTTTGTTTTCTTCTATGCTAACACAATCTGAACCATTTTTCTATTTTCTTTTTATCTCTAATTTTCTGAAATGTCAAAAGGGTCTTAAGTGTTAATTAAATTTTTGAGGTATTGTTGAACACTTTCAATCTACAAATACATGTTCTGGGAAATGGTATTGAATTGTTCCTTTGTTAATTTCCTCCTCCTTGTTATCTCTTTCTGAGAGTATTAACAATCAAATGTTGGATCATCTGAATCTTTTAATTAATCTCATCTTACCCTCTCCTTTAACATCTGTGCGTGTGTGTGTGCATGTGTGCATGCGTGTGTCTGTGTGTGTTATATTTTGGGAGGACATCTGCTTTATGAGAAACTTTCTTAATTTTATCATTCTTATTAATCAAACTTTCTCTTTTTCAATGTCTTCTATCATATATATATATATTTTGTTGTTGTTGTTTGTTTGTTTTGTTTGTTTGTTTGTTTCCAAAAGCTCTTTTTATGTCCTTCGAATTTACTTTTCTTCTTTAAAGATTTTATTGGGGAATTGGGGGAGGGGAACAGTGTTAGAGAATTGGGGAAGGGAACAGACAAGTTGTTGTCCTTTTGATCTTCAGTCTAGTTGTGGAGGATGTCGCTTCACTGCCCCATGTTGGTACTATCATTGCGCTCTTCCCAGGTGAGGCAGTCACTCGCCGGCCATTGGACTGCCACAAGGCAGCTCTTGGCAGCTCACAAAAGCGCACGCCAGCTGCCGGCGAGTTCCACTGCAGCCTACACCATCTACACCATTGTTGGCAACTCACAGCAGCCCAGCTCTAGGTCGAGCTGTTGTTCACCCTCTTAGCTGTAGAGGGTGCAGCATCACTGGCCCTCCATGTGGGCTCCGAACTGGGGTCCTGCTGCTCAGAGCTGGCATTCCCAAGCCAACTGTTAACCAACGCGCCACTCGGTGGATCCAGAATTTACTTTTTATAGCATGTTGTTTATGGTTATTTTTAAATTGATGAATATGTGTCGCTTGTCTCTCTAGGGTATTAACGATGTTTTCCAGCCTTTTTCAGCTTCCTCTATTGCTTCTAATTCCTCTGAATTTCTCTTTAATATTTCTTTGTTTGATCTCTTAATGGTAGAAGATTAGAGGATATCTCCAGATGTCTAGCCATCCCTGTCTGTCTGATACTGAGGTGCTAAATTTCAGATTGTAAGTTTGTTGAGCAATTGTAGAATTTGAAGGGTCAGTTATAGATGGAGATGACTAAGGAGAGGTGTGGCTATTTTATTAGCATCTCCAACAGTTAATATCTCCTTCCCCAGAGAGACAAGATCTGTGCTATCTGTAGCTTGGAAATTAAGAGCCTGAGCACCTGTGATCTTGGCAGCTAAGTAGGAGCCCCTGGTTTGGACCCTCAGCATTCAATGTGTAGACATTCATTTTTGCCCAGTTTCATCACAGTCCTCTCAGCTTTACTAATGTTTGCTGTTCATAATTCCAAATTCCTTCAGTTTAACCTTTTCAGAGAATAAGTTTTCAGTATTCTGCTTAGGTGTGCATGTGTATGTCTGTTGTGTGAGACAGGGTTAGAGGGAATGGCTGAGGGGATATATGCAGGTGTTTAAATGCTTCTAATAGTGACATTCAAGAGCCTTCCTTTTCAGCTCCATCTTCTACATTGCCTTCACAGGTAACGAGTGCCTCCACTCTTCATCTTTTTAAAGGATCTTCAATGACAGTTTAACTGCTTTTTAGTTTATCCTCTATAGTCACTATTCCTTGTCTACAAAGTTAACAACAAATTAGCAGCTTCCATCATTCAATAAATATCTTTGCTCTTGTGACATCCTGTATTTTTCTCTTTGTTTTATGAGATTATGTCTTTAAAAAACTCTCTTATGTAATTATTTTAAAGGTGTTTGTGGAGCTTGCAATGGTAAAGACGTGTTCAATCTCCTATGTATAACGAAATGTCTATAAATCACCTAGAAAATGACCATGATTCTCAGCCTCTCATTCAACACTCATACCCAGTTTTTCAATAACTTCTTCAATTCAAACATGTGAATGTTTCTCCAATCAGCCCACTAATTTCTATTCACTATGCTACTATAGAATTTAAAGACATTATTGTATTTGACCTGAGTTACCAGTCTTGCCCTAGCCATTCTTCAACTGCAACAAATGTATTATCTTTCTAAAATATAAACATTACTATGTCAGCCCCTTCCCTTAAAAGCTTACAACATTTTCTCTAATTCCTAAAATAATCTCTAAAATTGTTAGTGATACACATGAAGCACTTGATTGATAATTGAATCTCATCCTCTTCCCCCACACTTGTATTCCACTCAAAAACCATCCTTCTGCCTTTTCCAACCACAAATATATGACACACACACACACACACACACACACACACACACACACACGGTTTCATGCTCCATCAATGTTAAGCTGTTTGCAGTTCTATAAATGGACACATATTTCTTTCATACTGCACAACCTACTCCCAAACTCTCTAATAAAAATCATGTTCTGCTTTATATTTTTATAACATACTTCAGCTGTAACCCATACCGAGAAGTATTTCCTGATTTTGTATTACAGGATATGCCTTCATGGTACTTCCTAGTTAGCTCAAAGTGTCATTTACTATATTGCATTTAATTCTCTGCTTTCTCCTCTCCTTCTAAATCATTTGCTGTGTCTCACTCCCAAGACTGTAAGATCTTTAAGGATGTTTCTGTATTTTCCTGTATTCAATTTTAATTCCTGCCACACTACATGGCACATAACCAATGCTCAGTAGGACTTCATAAACAAATATCCAAAAACTATTATAAATGCCAAAAAACTAGGGGGCTGTGAATAATTTTTGTTATAATTAGTTTTTAGGGGAAGCAAGTTGTCATTTTTGTTCTTTTTTTTAATGAAGAAGCTACAACTAAAAAATGCTAACACAAAATAGCTAGTGGATCATGTGTCATCACATTGATTTTCTCATTAAACTTTGTTTTTTTAAAGGAAAAGTTTATCTTCTGGAAGAGACTAAAGAGGACATTTTCACATTGCTTTAAAGCTTTTCTAAATGAAGACAATAAAAAGAAAGTTACAGGTTTTTTGCTTATAAGAGTATTGCAAAAAACAAATGGCAGAAAAAGTGGAATATAGCTTTTAAAGATATTTAACAATATTTAAAGATATTTTATATATAAAGATACATAAAGATACCTCCAGAGTATGAAAGTATAATATTTTTATAGCATTTAAATGGTGATTCCAATATAATATTAATTATAAATTCACAGGTAGTTTGATCATAAGACATGAAGAAGAAAAATATGGGTGCACCTAATTATCAACTAGCAATCTCCTGATAAGTTACTAGCGAGAAGATAATAAACATTTTCTCATGATTATTCTTAATGTCAAACAGGTGTACTAGAAATGAATATATTTAGAGTTATTTTGTAATAAAGATGTGTGTCAGTGGAACCAACAGAAATTGCAATAGACACTTCAGTAAAGATCTTAAATTAACAAAATAAAATCATTCCACTTCAGTATCATTAAGGCAACATGCAGATAAAGAAAATAAGAACATAATCACATCTTATTCTCAACTGTTTCTTACCACTATGTAAGGCTTAACATGCAGGTGCTGGTATTATTTTGAAAGGCAAAGAGAGAACAAAAGGGCACATTGTAGAGAAAAGTTTTTTTTTTCTTTATTATTCCCTCTTATTATTTATTTTTGCCTTTTTCTTAATAGAAGGATGGAAATAGAAGAGCAATTATATATCTACAGAATTTAAACACATGCTGTAATTTATATTTTTATATTTTATTTGCAAATTTATGACCAATATTTTATATGATTTTTTTCACATCTAGAAACATCAGGTTTTACTTACTCTCTTTATAGTCTTTATCTCTTCTTCCATGTACATACTAAATTTTGAATATATTTTTGAAATATATTTTACACCTGAATCTAATATAATATTGTGTCTTCTATGTTTTAATGAAAATAAATTAAAAAAAATAAATATTTTTCCAAAAAAGAAGCCTAAAATGTGTTTCATGGATTACAACTTTCCCATTCTACTTTCATCATAGTACATTGTTTCGTATAATGTACAAAAAATAAATATATTGTACCCGTCCATTTTAGCCAATGACCAAAGAAATATTTAAACTTTACAAGTTCTGTAGAAACCTTCAAATGGCACTCTCCAAGAAAAAAGACACACACTGTTTAACGGTCTTTAACTTGGTAAAAAAAATGTTATTGAAATAATAATAATAAAATAACATAATAGGTATTCATTCATTAAGACCTAAAATTTACTTTTTATGCACTACACTATTCTTATAAAAAGGACATCAAGCACTATGTCCCATAAAGATTTTCTACTTCTTACTAATTAAAAAAAAGTAAATTTAAAAAATTTAAGAGGAAACTTTTACACAGAATAGGAATGGACAGTATGAAGCAAAGTTTTCCTGAATTATATAAATTTATAACCACATCTAAAGCAGTTATTTGGACAGAAATGTGTAATCAAAGAGGAAACTTAGAAAAAGAAAATCCACAACCTTGAATTAGTGATGAATCAATTGTTAGCAATAACTCCAAACATTTTTTTGTCTTGTTTGTGTTATGTCTTAAATTTGTATAAAAATGTAAACTAGTAACTATACAAGTAGTTAATTGTTTCAAATACTGTCACGTCCCGCATGACAGGGCAGTGGGCATTCGGAAGGGACAGCAGGGGTTGAGAAACATAAAAACATAGACAAGAAACAAAGGATAGTTTACAAGCAGTGCTAGCCAGGGGACTCAGTGCCTCTAGGACAAAGAGCCCTGAATCGGGCCTGACTGTTCCTTTTATTGTCTTACACATGAAAGGATCAATGTATCTTCCTGAGGTCTGTGTGTCTCACACCCAAGAATTAATCTCTGGGCCAAATCACCCATGCCTGCAGGCTGCCATTACTGAAAGTCCCATGATCTGCTTGCATGCACCACCTCCCTAAGAGACAGAAACCTCTAAAGCCTAAACTCACTGATAGGATTACACAGAGGACAGATGTTATCATATCAATAGGTCATTTTACAGGTATGCTGTCAGACCCTGAAGCAAGGGGTTCACACCCTATTTCTGTAACTCCTATTGCACCCACTGGTACCCATTGGAACCCATGGGCACCCACAGGCTCCCACCCGACCATTTCTGGCTTGGGTTGTCCCTCTCGTGGGATCTTACCTGTCTTTGACTAACCGGCCATCCTTTGGTGCCAAACAGGGATATATACAATAAGCATAATATTGAAGTTATGATCTGTCTTTATGGGGAAGTGCATGGGGCAGACAGGCAGGATATAATGTGACAAAATAATAAATTCGATGCCTGTCAAGCTTAAGACTATTTTAAAGGAAACACTATTTTCGTATCACACCACACTGCATTGGATTATTTTTAGTATGTTATTTAAATAAGTGAACACAAAACATGTCAAAAACTCTGTATATTCATAGTTCTTACAGGACTATATGACCAGAGCAAAAATGTAATATAGTACTCATAGAGCTACAAAACTAATAAAGTTTAAATTAACAGTGATTTTATGTGATGGATGACATTGCTTGCTGAATTGTACCCACTATTGACAACATGGCTGTCACCATAGTTGTGCATGTTCTGTGGAGCTCAGCTTGTCCATACTCCCTCCAGTGCCTTATGATGACTCAATTCTCTCACACTTTCGTGTATTCAAATTACTGTGAAATTTTTACTCATCCTGCTGTGATACAATGTCAGGTGGATCTTACTTGGCTCCAATTCCAAATATACACATTTACCCTGTCCAAATTGTTTTCTATTAGGCTCTGATGAAGAAAGCAATACTACTGGGCTACAATGTGATGAGAAAAAGAAATATGTATGTAAGTCATTATATTCTGTGTCAATACTTAATTATGCATTCACAATCTACATAATTGGGAAATAATTTGGGTTTTTGGAGTTACTGATAAATACTAAAATATAAAATTATATAAAATTAAGGTTGTGGCTGTGGAATATTTTAAAATATAATGTATATGTCCATGGGTCCCACTGTGAAAAACACTACCAAAGATATACTATCAAGTTTAGATCTTACCTAAATTTAAGGAATATCAAAATGTGTTAAGGAAGTTAATTTTTAGGCTTTATTTTTAAGGTGAAATCACTTGTTTATGAAAAATTAACAAATTAACAGATACAGAATTAATATCTGCTAAAGCACAGGGATTTTGCAATATTTTTAGGGGTCAAATCTATTTTTTTTTTTTTTTTTTTTGAGGGCAGTGTCACTGTCCCTCATATGTGGGACCTAACCGGGGCTGCTGGCTTCTCAAGCCAGTGCTTAACCACCGCGCCACTCGGCTGGCCCTAAATCTATTTTTAATTTAGCAAATCAGTGTGTACCCTTGAATAAATAAGTTATTTGGCATAGTGAGTTACTAAGTATAGAATATTAGAATAAGGAGTTCTAAAGGATTTCTCTGTAAATATATAAATCACCAAAGGGTTTTTCTCTCTATCTCTGCCAATCTATCTTTCTACACACAAAAAAACAAACAAACAAACAAACAAAAAAACTCTTTAGCAGTTGTGATCTAAATATCCAGAATATGTAGGGATCTATAGATCTGTAGTTAGGCTGAAGCAAAACACTTGTTACATGCACATCGCAGAACTGATGTATAGAAATCACTTACTTAGCCAATAAATGAGTCTGACTAATGTTTCACATTTGCCTTTCTATCTATCACTGGGTGACCTTAAAAGAAATGTCACCTATAAGTACTAGTTATGAGAATAAATGGTATATAAAAAGCCAAAGAAGGAAATTGTTCTTTACTAGAAAATAACTATATAAATAGCTCAGGTATTTGCATTTACCAGTATAAATCAGTTAATTTTATTTTTCCCTATATTTTATTTCTTTCTTGGGGTAAATTATATAAGAATATTTGCAAATTAAAACTACAAAATGTTGCTTGATATGGTCTCATAAAAATTAAAGAATTATGTATAACTTAGGAGGAACAATACTGTACAGAATTTGGGAATGTCCTGATTTGGAGAATCTTAAGTGGTCAGTAGGTAATATGATAGCATCAGGCTGCTTTGGGAGTTGAGAAAAGTGCTCAAAGGTATATTTGACAACTTTTCCTAAATGTGCTTTTAATAGACGGTTATAAATTGGCTGTTCCAGATGTAACTAGATCCTGTCCTAGACTTGATCAAAAATACATTAAGTTTGATAGCTTTTATTTTATTTATGATCTCAAGTTCAATGGCTTTAGTTTCAGGAGTAAATATTTCATTCAGTGAATGTCTTTGCTCAGAGTTGGTATCCAATCATTAGAATAAATTTCCTCTACCTCACCTGTTTTATTATATAAGTTACAATTAGTTTTATTCCTTGCAATGGGGCAATTCAAATAATCAATCCCTATTACTATCAAATTTTGAAAGCATATTATAGGATAAATAATTGAGGCACAGACTTGCATTATTTCATCCTACACTCACTCACACAGGCATGCTTGGGCGCACGCACACCACCCCCACACACATACACCCCCCCCCACACACACACACACACAAGCGAAGCATTTATTCTCCTTTACACCTTGGATTTTGCACTACAGGAACAGAAGTAGAAGTTCACTTTTATTTAAAGTATGCAGAGTATGATATTTGGGTTTCCTAGAGAAATATAAACCAGGCAAACATTGTTGAGGAAGAACGAGATGATGGAAGGAGTTAAAGATAGAAAGGAGGTGAATATCCCAAGTATGAAAGAAGCACGATTCTTGGTGGGGGGATGTATCTATGGTGGCTCTCTAGTAGGATACGTTGTCCTATTGCTCTGGGGTTTTACAGCAGTGTTGATCTGATTCAGAGAATAATAAAGGATGTGTCACTTCTCACAAACACATACACACTTAGATCTGCTATAGGTGAGGGCCTCATCAAGGATTGCTAAGAGACTTCAGTCATGCACTGTAGTAAGATAACAATCTACAAAAATGAAGTGAGATGATATTTAGACAAGAGCACTGACTCAGTTATAAGACTGCCATATGGGGATAAGTCTGGACTTTTAGAAGTAACTACTAAGTTGGAATATACTACTAGTCTATAATGAAATTAATGTTGACATAAAAAAGCTTACATCATATGCTTACATGATAAACAAAATAAAACAAAAACCAAACAAGTGTACTTCTAGATAGTATAAAATAGCTACTGACATAGAGAATTAAAAAATACTCCTGAAAATCCATCCTATATCCAAGTTAATCAGTTATTGATATTTTGCCACACAATAGGAGATTGTGCTTTTTGTGTGGAACCAGTTATCTGAGGAACCCATTCAATGCCTCCAATTTATATAAGGCTACTGGGATAGAGCATTTACTAAGAGACGCATAGGTTTACTGATGAACGCGACCATAGAATAGTGAGGAAGGAAACATCTGACTGATTGCTCACTATTACTCCCAGGAAGCAGAGACTTGCAGTGTTTTAAAACCCTCTTAAAGGAAGATAATGTGAGACATGCCAGCAAGAATAGAAGATAAAAGAGAATCAGCAGGGCAACCTACCACTTAAACAGAGGTTAATTGTGATTCCCAAGTTATCTGATACAAAATTGAGTTTCAGGTTCTGAAAATAATAGGGATGGACTCCTACCTCCTCCAAGTTTCCTGGAGAAATGGCAGAACCATGGAGGCCAATAGCAGCCTGATACACACAGAGGCTGTCTTTTGAGGTGGCCAAGCTTCCAATTCTGGACAAGTCCTATATAACCATGTACAACCAGAAAGAGCAGAATCGCCTCTTCTCAAATTAACAATGCAAACTTCGCTTTTAACATTTGTACTAAAAAGAAGAGTCCTTTCTGTACATATCCTAGATACCATTAAGTCCAGGATATTTTTCTGTGACCCACGGTTATGTGACAGATGTCAAAACACACTAATGAAATTCAAGCTTACACCATCCTTGTTATTTGGGGCTTGGTGTTCATTTATTTTAATTTAGAGAAAATAAATAATTAGTGTTTCTTGCATTGGGGTATGGTGAAGGAAAATTCGTACTGCTTATACTTTCATTGTCAGTATTTTCCATGATAATCACAAATATAGCTGTCTCTCTAAAGTACTGTAGGATTCCAAACAAGGAGAAAAATCTGATGGATGTAAGTTCCTGCCTAGCAAACCCCAATTAGTTGATGCAATATCATCCAGGCATTTATTCCAAATACCAAATGTTGTGATATATGATGTGCAGGGCCTGGAAGCAAACAATTGCCCCCCAAAAGAAGTGCTCGTATCAGGTGCAAATAAAGTAAAGTGAATATGATAGTAAGTGTAACCTTAATCTTTAAGAGTTCAGGGTAGTAGGAATAATTATGTTAAGGGATGGAACATTAAAGCTACAACCAGAATTGACGAAAACAATTTAATCTCCATAAATAGCTCCCAGTTTAAAGTTATTAAATTAATGTTCACAGACACGTAGTGCCCCCAAAGTTGATCTAAATATATTTTCAGGACTTACGGTTGAAATTAAATGGATGATTTTTTAGAGAAAACCTACATGGAAAAGGAAAAGAAAAATACAGATATAATGCTCAGTGACGTCTATAAGTATTGCTGTTTTCCCCAAACATGCTAATATTGTGCCCCTAAAATAAAGAGTAATAAAAATGGTATATTTGACATCTTATATAACAATACCTTACTGGGTGGACTAGGTTAGAGATCCAGACTATCTACATATTTTTCTGAACATAGGTTTATATTCATAAAATTAATATAAATCATATAACTCATAAAATATAAATCATTAAAAAGTTCTTACTTTCTATAAATAATTCTGAAGAGATATTTTAAATAGGTTTAAAGTAAAATGCTTGTATATAAGGTCTTGTACTTCCTAATCCTTCATATAAATCTTAAAAAAGTAATAGACCCATGAGATATCTAAACCTACAAATGCAAACTGTCTATTCATGTTGCCAACAAGCCAGATGGCATTCAAAACACAAGGAAAAAAAAAAGAGAGCTTTTTCAGTACCCATATAACACCTGCTTATTCCAATTATTTGATACTCAAAAGAGAGTAAGTATGGGATTTAACATCTTACACAAAATATAATTGCTATTAATGAGCCAATGTATATACATATACATATACATATATATACATATATAACTATTATTCCATTATGTTCTTTATAATGCTATTGATATTAAATGAAATGTAATAAATATTAGAAATCCCCAAATTAAGAGGTAGATCACTTCCTTTAGGTTAATTTCCTTAAAAGAATCCAAAAGAAATCTTGCTACACTTACATATGTTTGCACAGTGATATGCAGTAAGTAATTAACTTGGAGTATTACAAAAGCCTTTAACTCATCAATTAATCCATTAATATTAAGAATTCTGAAGTTATGTATTCATTCATCAATAAAGATTTTTAAGAGTCCTTGCCCTCTTGTTCATAGAGGTGCTAAAATATAATTAATGACACAATAAATAGTTTAAATCCATAGAGATATAATAAGGTTTTGATATACCAAATAATATATTTAAAAATAAACTACAGGTCAACAGAGTTCTTTCCATATGATTTGTTATATGAATTTTTATTTTGTTTCCTGAAAAATGATTATATTATCTAATTAAATATAAGGAAAGGAAGAAAGGATGTGAGAGAAGCTGTCTTATTCTAAAACTTACTATGTCCCTAGGTCAACAGAATTGATTTGAAGATTCACTCTGGCTGGCTCTTTGGCATTTTTTAAGTTAAAAGACTTTGGGCTAACAATTCATTCAGACTGAGCCATAGAGTTACATAAAGGCAGGAGACATAGGATCTGTTCCCACTTGGATGGAGACGATTATTACACAAATGATCAGGATATTTTTACTTTCAAATCCATATAGTCATCAAAGTTTAAAAAATGTAGAACCATCCTTGACTCTTCATTATACTCTCACATTCAATTAGTATCAAAACCTTTGATTTTTACTTCCCAAATATTTCTCAACCTTATCCATCTTCTCCTTTTTCATTGTCTCTGCTGGGCTCTCTCCCCAACTCATCTGAGTGACTGCAGCACTTGTTACTTTATCTCTTTAACCAGACAAATTGATCTCAAAGTTGTTCTTCTAAAATATAAATTAGACCATATAACCCTCTACCTCAAAAGCCCTTAAAAGATGTTTTCTAGTTGTTTATAGGACTAAGTTCAAAGTCCAATCAACATCTTTGACAAGTCTCTTGAGGGCCTTGCTCCTTAGCATTTTAGCAGCCCAATTTTGTTACACCTCCATTACAATTTTAATTTAAGGGACAATGATGTCTTTGTAACCCACCGAAGTCTGCATGTTTCAGCTTTCCTTGCTTCATTGTTTCTTCTGCTTTTGTTATAAAATATATCAGTGTTGTGAACTTGTCCTTTAAGACTAAAATGAAAAGTGGAAACCTCTTTCTCAAGGCTCACAGGAAGGACTCCTCAGGATAGAGTAGGTGATTTTCTACTTCCTTCCCCCACTGAATTTTATACATTTGTAGTGTGTGGCCCTTACTCACTGGGTTATATTTCTTTACAGATCTTTAATAAATTGTGTGTATTTATTTAAGATATATGAGGTATGATCCAAAAATATGGTGAATGTTTAAAATAAAATAAAAAATTACAGTAAAAGACACATTGACATTAATCCCCCTCAATATACTTCCCCTTGCTTTGTACACACTTATCCCATCATTCCTGACACTTTCTGAAGCAGTTCTGGAACTCCTCTTTCCTGAGTGTCTTTAGTTGTGCTGCTTCAGTGTATTGAATTGATACAAAATGTTTACCTTTCATGGTCATTTTGACTTTGGGGAAGAGCCAAAAGTTGCACAGTGCCAGATCTGGTGAGTACGGTGGATGAGGACACACCGTAATGTTTTTATTTGGCAAAAATTGCCATACCAGAAGTGATGTGTGACAAGGAACCTTTGTAATCAATAAATATAGTGAATGTTGCTGCTGCGTGCCATCCAATGGAAAGGCAGGGATCCTCAATGGGATGTTGTGCTTGGAATCTTAGTAACAATGTGAGAAGTTTCAACCTTTTCAGTGCAGTCAGGCAGGTGTGAACTATGGTTGAGAGAAGGTGTGTTTTCAAGTGTGCTGTAAATCATCCTCCATAATGACAAGGCTCCGTATCACAGATCACTTTTGGTACCAGCAACTTCTGTCAAATAAAAACATTACAGTGTGTCCCCATCCACCTTATTCATGGAATCTGGCATTATGTGACTTCTGACTCTTCCCGAAAGTCAAAATAATTCAGGAAATGGAGGCAGCCACGACTGCGCAACTAAAGACACTCACAAAAGAGGACTTCCAGAGCTGCTTCAGAAAGTGGCAGGGAAAGTGGGATAAGTGTGTTCAAAGCAAGGGGGAGTATTTTGAAGGGGACTAATGGTATTGTGTCTTTTACTGTAATATACATATTTTTAATTTAAACATTCACCATATTGTTTGATCACCCCTCATATATGAGGTCCGACAATTAAGTTCACGAACTTGTTGGACCAACGTTGCTAACCTTTTTTTGATATCAGAGGGATTATTCATTACGTATTTATATCAACTGGACAAACAGTTAACCAAGTTTATTATTTAGAAGGGCTGAAAAGGTAGCGTGAAAAAGTTAGATGACAACGAGCTGAACTTTTCACCATTATTCATGGCATTTGCATCACGACAATTTATTTCTACACATTTAGTATATATTGGGTTTAAAACAGGTAATAATGTTGTATAAACAGATGAGTTAATTAATTTAAAAATATATTTCTATAGACTGAGTAGACCATATATATAGCACAGTAAAAACCTGTGCTGTTCTGAGTATATGTAATTTATATGTGCAAAAACAAAGTGAATGACTTCCTGTTTTTAAAAAACTGAGATATAATAATTTTCTGTCTCTGTCTCTCTGCCTCTCTCATTCTGTATGACACACACACACACACACACACACACACACACACCCCTACACAAACATTTGTACTGATATTTCCTTTTAAATTACTTATAAAATAATGTTTAAAAATCTCATTTTCAGGTTTATAGTTCTGTGAGACCTAAAATATTTGGGAGAAGCTTGGAAAACTTTTATGGATAAGGACAAATTAAAATCTTGCTTTTAAAATTGGAATGCAAGAAGAGTTTTCAGCTATATAAATTGGTCTACAAAAGGTATTGCTCAAGAACTAAAGAATGCTGTAAATGTACTGATGCTCTGACCTGTGGAGAAACAGTAATTTCACTGACAATAAGAAGTATGAGCAATTTGTTTTTCTTTCCTTACTGCCCAATGCTTTTAATGAAAATGTGCTATCAGCCTAGACTGCAGAATGTGACATTAAAGTTTAATTCTATCCAATCAGGTAAGCAGAGATAAAATTCTGACACTGGTTTTTATTCTGGAAGAGATGGAACTGTCTGAAAACTTTTTAGAACCATTGCAACAAACCAAAAGTATTATAAAAACCAAAAAGAAATATTTCCAACTTTAATTTTTTCTTCATTATTCAAATATCTGTGTAAGTAGGTATACTGCAAAATATAATTGGGCAGTTTATTCTGAAATTTATTCTGAAACTTTTTCAGAGCAAGGATTTTATTTATTTAGTTTATATTTCAAAGTTCATCCTTTCCCCCTTATTCAATTCTTTGGAGTCCTGGCCAATATTTTGCATTTGTGCTGTTATATAATTAGATAATCCTATAAACTCAGTGCATTAATAACAAAAATATAATACCAACTAATTCCTTACATTAATGTTAACTTATCATTTCCACTTAGATAATAAAAAAATCATGTAAATAGAACTTTTTCTTTTAATATCAACAGAATTTATCAATGAAGTGTAGTTAAAATTTGAAAATTACCTGTAATCATTGGTTATATTTTTGGAAACAATGAAGAAAAAAATCAAATGTAAAGTTAGAACACAATTTCTACAATGGCAAATGTCAGATTTATCTGCTATAACAGAGACACGCAGAAAGTATAATGAACTATTCAGCAGTGTTCAAAATCACTATTCCTTTATTCTCTATCATCTGAATAAACTATCTTCCTAGTAATGGGATATTTAATCCAAAAAAAAAAATGCTACCTCAATTGTTATAACTTTCAAATTGTGGGAGATGCATCCATATTTTTTGGAGGGCATTACATCCAGAAATCAACAAAATTAAAAAAAAAAAAATTGTGATTTTAGAATCAATAATTAGTTGAGGGATTAAGTTATTGCATATTTCCCTAAAATTTATATTTGGCAAATTTCCATACAATGATTTTCATATGGTGAAACATTTAGTATTAAAAATGGTTTAACTAAAATATACCTTTTAAGAAAAAGAAGTGTGAAAGCATGTTAATCCCTCTGCTAACTCAAAGACAAACTGAAAACCACACCATTCAAAGAGGAACTGCTAAATTACATGCACTGAAAAAATATGTACTTTTATTAATTTATTCAAAGTGTATACTATAAAAATCATGAAAGGAATGGAAGGCCTCAAGCCCAAGTTACTTACATATATTTTACTATATTCTTTTGATATATCAAATTTTTCCCTAAAAAAAGGGAGTTACTGAAATTGCTGTATATCTGAGTTACAATTGGCTATGAATTTTTTTCTTTTCTTGATTAAATATTCTATAGCAATTTATGCATAGTATGCTCTTTGCTTCAATTCTTGTTTATATACCAGTATGATATTAAAATTAATTTTTAAATGGAAAGACTATATCAACAATTACATAAAAGACTGAAAAGAGTATCTACAGAATAATACACATGATATAATACTTTTATTCCAATTATTTTATAACTACACATTTTCTAATTATTTTATGACACAGATTGGGAAGGGGAGTTCAATGAGGTAGAAGGGATAGAAAAAATATACCATATGTTTCTTAACTAGTCGTTGAATAGAGGTCTCCCATATAAATTATCTTTATTTCATGAAGTCCTCGCCACAGTCTGATTAGGCTGACATTATACATTATACTATGCTATTTAATAGACGAGGAAACTAAGCTTCAGAGAGATTAATTTACTTTTTTTAAGTTACATAAACAGTGAAGCAATTAGGCATTGAGAGTAATTTTTCTATACTCATATCCCTTGCTCTTTCTAGATAACACTCTCTAATCAAATGGAGCAGATCCTCTATAAATGCTATAAGGTGACTAACAACTTGTCATGAAAATAAAAACAAGAAGAGAAATGTAATTTTATACTTTCCTAATGTATAAAAGTCATTTTAATTGCTACTTCTTCATTTACACTTTATCATTTTCATATTACTAAGTAATCTTCACTGTTATTTCAAATTAAAATATGGAGTTAAATTATTTTTTAGTGTCACCTTAGTGAGCTTCCTGGTAGGAATCAGTTATGTGCCAGTTAATTATATATAAAGAGATTTAATGTACATAAAAATGATGTATTCATATTTGTGCATGTATATAGGAGCTTACATAGCTAGCTAGCTAGCAGTGCAATGCTACAGAGACTAGACATTTTCCAAAACTATTTGACTAAATTATCCAGGTATCGTTAGCTTATCTCAAACTACTTTTGTTATATATTAGAAGCATTAAAGAATGGGCATGTTATACATTCAGATAGCAATTTGATATGTATCAATTAAAATATTTTACACTATTTCCCTAGATATCATTCTACTTGGAATAATTAGTTCAAGATTACTAAATATTAATTTTTATAAGAGCAAAATGTTATGGCAGTTAATTTTGAAGATAGTAGAACTGATCATCAACTTTTATTTATTTTCATGCTTCATTTATTAAGTAAATTTTAAAAAGTGTGATGTATAACAATTCACTTTTATTCTTACTAGAATTTAAATAGTGATCCATTTTTTTTTTTACTATTTCTTTCATCTTACCTGCTGTAGTAGCCCACCAAACTCTTTAACTATCTGGGTGTTATGACAAATGAACCATCATCAATGCAGAATGATTAGTGTCACAAATCTCTTTAATAAAGTTAAATTGTCTAAATTTTCCTTTCTTTCTCCTGTTGTTTCCAAGAAATACTGAATCTCACATTACATACTTGTATGTCTTGATTGTATATGTTCCTCTGGCTTTGTTGACCTTGATAGACATGTCAAGCCCATTTAGGAGGTATGATAAAAAAAATATGGTGAATGTTTAAATAAAAAATGTATTACAGTAAAAGACACATTGCCATTCATCCCTCTCAAAATACTCCCCGCTCACTTCAAACACACTTATACCATTGTTCTTGACACTTTCTGAAGCAGTTATGAACGTTCTCTTTCGTGTTTTTACTTCATCCTCCATCATGACAACTCTCTGTGTCACACAACGCTGCTGGTATGGCAATTCTGTCAAATGAAAGCAATACAGTGTGTCCTCCTCCACGTTATTCACTAGAACTGGTACTGTGCAACTTCTGGCTCTTCCCCGAAGTCTAAATGACCATGAAAGGTAAACGTTTTGAATGGATTCAGGACATCAAGGCAGCCATGACAGTGCAACTAAAGACACTCAAAAAAGAGGACTTCCAGAACTGCTTCAGAAAGTGGCAAGAATGATGGGATAAGTATGTTCAAAGTGAGGGGGAGCATTTTGAGGGAGATTAATGGCAATGTGTCTTTTACTGTAATATATATTTTTTTTATTTTAAACATTCACTGTATTTTTTAATCACATCTTGTACATTTAATAACATGACCTAATTATGCTTAGTTCATGGCAGAAAGTATAATGAAACTTAAATGAATGAGAAGGGAAAGAACTTGAAATGCTTCAATTTCTTCAAATCCAGAATGCTTCAAATTCAGAATGTAGAGGCAATGAGCAAGGAAAGCTGAATTTGGAAGGGATATTTGCAACTGAAAGATGGAAGATTGTGGGGGTGGAAAGAGGTTCTGCAAAGTGAAAGGTGGAGGCCACCAAGGAAAAAATTACCTGGAATAGGATTTCACATATTTAAATAAAAAACAATTAACTTTTTGTCTTAGTGCAGTGTTTTAAAATTTTTTGCTATATACTTTATTATCTACATGGTGCCAGTGGATAAAAAGTTATGTATGATGTTTTTATTCATTTCTGTGACCCTTTGCCATGCAATTCTAATTTGGATTTTAGTGTAAGTTTTATGGTTTGATAAAACTTGCACACATTAAAATGTTATTAAACTGTTACGCATGGTTAATAATACTTACGGACTTCTGAAAGCAGCTATTATTAAACTGAACGAGGTTGTTAACGTCTTTAAACTTTGTACCAGGATGTAATGTACAAAACAGATGTTTAACTGCAACCAGATACATGGTATCTGACTAAGTTTCCTCTCTTTTCATCATATTTATACATTTCTTTTATATTCCAGATAAAAGAATACTCAAATGAAAATAAAAGAGCAATGCATTGGAGTCTAGTATTGATTTTCCCACTAATCAGGACTTTGTAGGCAGTTCTCAGATAAAAACTTCCTTAGGCCTTTGCATCTTCATCTATGCATAGCTGGAGGCGATCTCTGTAATTTGCTCAGCCCTAAAGTTTTATGTGTTAATAATAAACATCCATTGCAGTTTAAGTTTAGAAATACAATCAATCAGGAAGTATTATATTTTCTGAACAAAAATATTTTTTCATTAATTTAAAATAACAAATATAGTCTGTGAATAGCAAAGAATTCTATAAATCTCAATTCTCAAACTGTTTTTTCTTTATTTTAAACATTCATATTGTTAATTTCATATTACTTCATTGGGCAATACAAATTTAGTCACTTAAAAGTTTGAATTGACTAACACATCAATTACTAAAAATATGTTTAAGTGTTTGAGATGCCTTTTCACTTCTCCAGAAATATCTAAAGTGTGGTTATAGAGCTTTTTTAACGTTGTATGTTACTGTATACTGAACAGCCCCGTAACTGTTTGTCGAAAACTAACCCTAAGTTATTTTGCTTGAAATGGTTAACTTATTTATGTCAGTATTTAAAGCAATATCACCTATGTATTTGTCCATGATACTAAGGAAACAATTTATACATCACTGGCTTATTCAATTTACCATCTTTGAAGATCACATTCTAAACAGTCAGGCTAAAGTAAATCCTTGTTTTTGTTTTCATTTTCTTTCTGCTTTCATTTTTTTTTTTCTTTTCTTTTCTTTTTTCTATTTAAAGACTCTACCTATGCCTTTCAAAATTTAGCTACTACTTCAGGAAGATGAAAGAATAAAAACTAGCTACTCATTGGTTATCATTGTGCTTATAAAATAATTTAAAATAATCAAATATCTTCATGAGAAAAATCAGCAATGAATAAACTATAACCTGACACACCTCAGACCTAGAGAAGCCATACTCAAACTCTAAGTAGTAACGTAGAGATATTCTAATGGATCCATACATGCTCGGCAATTTCACCCTGGATCTAAGCAACCATAACACACACAGTGAAAACAGCTTTTCTCAGGTATGCCGCCATAAATGTATGCTTCAGACCAGTCCTTTAACTGGTCTGGACTCTTATTTAAACCTGTCTCGTAGACACACAAATAACTTGATAAAGAAAAGCCTGGCCAATAGAGTTGGTATATAAAAATGGCCTTAGGAGACATCTAGGTAACAGCAATAAAAATCACTAAAGTAGGCATAAAATAGTAAATGAGATTATGGGTCAATTTAGAAAGTTCTGCAACATGGCAAACCAAGTTATAAGAATTTTGAGAAAAATTGAACTTATGAAAGAAATTACTTTATAAACAAAATAATAGTGCAGTTTGTTAAGTGGGCATTACATTTATAAGGAAAGAGAATACCTATTTAAAAGTGCATATGCATGGAAAAGTAAAAGAGAATCAATATATTCTGAAAATAAAATTATTTATAAAACCGGATTAAAGGTTGAGAAGTAAATAAAGAATCAAAAGTTTAAAAAACAACAACATAAAAATTAATAAAAGAGTGAAATAAAAGTGAGTTTTAAATTTGTGGTTTACAATATAAAAGTAATAATAGTACCCAAAAAAGAATGCAGAATGATGAGTTAGTGTTAACACACAAAAGAATAATAAAGGAATTAAAAAAACAAAAGCTTTTCAGACATAAATAAGAGAAATATATTCTGGTTAAATGACTAAACTTCAGAGATAAATGGGAAGGAGAATAATCATGTTATCTACATGCCAGTCATTGGGATATGTATTTTATACAGGTTGTTTTTCTTTTTTTTTTATTAAAGAAATTAAAAACTGTGTCAGCTTCTAATGAGGAAGTCAATGGACTGCATTTCTAAAATATAATGTTCATGAAAATAGGCCACGCTCTGGTTTATTTTTTCCAACAATAGAGATGAAGGCAAAGTAACATCAACTGTATGATCTTCAGTCAATGATAAGGTACTTCTTCAAGTTTCAATTCATCTGTGAAGTCAAGGACACCATAAAATATTCTAGGTTGGCAGTTTCAAATGTCCACACAGTTTGAAAGAGTAATATACTATATCCTTTCTTTTTTCTTTAATGTGATACAGTACAAGATTTCAATTGGAAGAAAATTAGGATTCCTACAATAGTTAGAAAACCAACAGTATGAAATATTCCATGGGTCACTGAGGGCTAAAATATTTTAATAAGGAAATTTTCATCAAAAATAAGACTTCAGGATAAATATCCTTCAGGTAGAAATGTATAGGTTTGGATTATTATTTTCCAAATTAAAATCAAACAAAATTTAGAAAGCTGATTAGCCAGTAACCCAACAATGAGAATGGAGATATTAGCTTTAATTCTGATGTGTGTAAATATTGGAGTAAAATGAGCAAAATAAGATAATAACAAAATATTTTACCACTTGTGCAAAATGATATGAATGGAGCAATTTTAAAAGGGAGCAGAAGCATCCATTCCAGAGAAACTGAACTGATTGTTCTGTTCTTTGAACTTTTGGACTTGGCTAATCTTTGAACTGGGCCAAAACTTTGCGTGGGCTAAACCACAATTGGTTTTAGACAATTATGTGTGTAAATTAAGCAGGGAAGTGGACATCCTGATCACAAGCTGATGTATGGAGCTTATACATGAAGACAGAATCAGTTGTCATTCATGTATAGCCAACAATGCCTTTGCCTGTCAGCACGAATATGATTTTTTTTCTCTTGTTTTCCATGTAATTAATCCTTTCCTTTTTCTCAAAATAAATAAACAAACAAACAAATAAATAAATATAAACAAACAAACAACACAACCTTGCTTTCATACTGTAATGGGGTTGTTATTTGGGTTTCTAACTGAATCTGTGCTTCACCAATTGCAATTCTTTGATTCCCAAATAAACACTCATTGCCTCTCATTTTGGCTTTTTAACTTGAAGTTAAGATATTATTTTAAAAGTATGATTTTTCTTTTTGATTAAATTTGAATAATGCAAAATAAGGATCAAAACTTGGATATAATTTTTAAATAAAGAAAATGATTGTTCTATTATGGTTACATAAATATATCACAGATTAATCCTTGATGTCCACAAAAATCTGATGATTTTTACTTGCAAATCTCTCCTTCCCATAATACGAGTTTTGTTTTGTAAATAAACTGAGGACTGTTCTAACACCAACTCTGATGGCTCCTCAATCACTGTTCGAGTCCCCTAGAAACAGAACTTCCTGAGGTGTTTACCTTTCAGAGACTCTCAGGAGAACTGAAGCGGCAGTGAAAATTTTGAAGACTGAAGACTCTTATTTAAATGCAATTTGAATAACCCTGTAGCAGTAATGAATGCCTATGCTTGTCCTTGGGAGATATGCCAGTAAAAGAAGCAGGCATCTTTAGTCTGAATTCTATTGATTTCATGGATAACATCCCTTAAAAGGAACATTTTATAAGTAGCTTTTATAGTGCTTGATTTAACAAATACTATCTAGGTTGCAAAAATATACATTTTAGTTTTAGGTCCACTTATTTCTATTTTTGTTTTTTTATTGAACCTAATGGGTTTCTATGAATGAAATCTTGATTTATAATGCAGTATTTATTAGGAATAAATGTTTAATTTACTGTTGCTGAGTTAACACAGGCACTGATTAACCCAGAGGGTCCTTGCAGTGGTCAAGTGATTATTTTTATAGTTTATCTTACATAATTACCAATGATATTAGAAACATGTTTACTTTTTATGCTTTTCAATCCACCAGAGTAAAATAAGCAAAATCTGTGCTCAAAAATACAGAATACAAGAAAGATACACACACACACACACGTATTTTACAAATGAAATGGCATATTAGGCAATATGTAATAAAGAATAACTATATCATAGTAATGAATAAACACTGAATATGTTAAGTGGAAAGAAAATAATCTTGGGTGTATGTGAAATTAGCATCGGTGTGTGCCTTACTAGAAATATGCCCCAGGAAAATAATACATGGGCTGAAATAAATACAAGCACAAAAACATGCCATAGATGCTGAGTAAAGAAAATATGGTGGTAGCAGTATTGACTATAAGGCAGAATAGCCTAACAATTGATTAAAGATAGAAATAATAGGTAAACTTTACTATTAAATAATTATGTACCAAAATACACATGGTTAACCTTACATATAATTTAAGATATTTTGATAGAAACACAATTGTTCACATATTTTAACATCAGCCTCCCACCAATCAGACTGAAATAGAAAAAAGAGGAAAAGTGTGTTTTGTTTTTCATATTTAATACTTGGTTCAATTAACATTGTATAAATTGAACAGATGATGGCTACTTTTCTCAAATGACCAACCAATTATACATGTTATACAACCATGAAGAACAAAGGTAATGAAAATTCATTGCCTAAGAATTTTTAAAAGATACCTTAATAATAATTTGTTCAAAAATGTGTAGCAGTTTAATTTGTTTCTATAAATTTTAACATTAAATTTTAACATTAAAGTAGTTTTAAATCAGATGTTAAGCTCTTAGAAGTACAGCAGTAAGAGAAACAAATCTCTACTTAAGAGTATAATATAAATATGAACTATCTGTAAACCATTCATGTGATATAATGTTTAAGAAAATAAATAAGAACCCAATTTTAGGGAGAAATGGAGATATGAAACAATAATACAACAAGGGATATTTAAATTTGGAAGCCAGATATGGGATTGATATGAATACATGGGGTTTTGAAAAAAAAATATAAGCGATGCTTTTTTAGAATTGTTGATTTCAGGTTTGTGATTACGTTTTTAAAAGATGAAACTTAAAAACTTAGACTCTCCATTTCAGAGTGCATTACTACTGGGATGTTTACAAGCTTTTCTAAATATATATATATATATATATATATATATATATATATATATATATATATATATATTTAATTGTAGATAAATGAACAAACACTGACCTGCAGTAAAAAGCGTGTCCAGATCCCTCAACACCAATCCTTCCATTAAGACAGAAGTCCAAATTCAGTTCAGGCTCACCATAACTGTTAATAATGATCTCACAATATGCACTGGTGTACCTACTTGGACAAATGCACATAAAGCCATAGACTGACTTCTGACAGATGCCTTCATTCGTACAAGGGATTGATGTGCAGTTCTAAATTAAGAAGCAGAGAATCAAATTTGATTATTAATGGCAGACTAATAATTTTATTTAAACTTTTTAAAAAATAAAATGTATTGGGGTGACAATGGTTAGTAAAATTACATAGGTTTCCAGTGTACAATTCTGTATTTAATCATTTTTAAGAAACCAATATGCAAGCTTATCTGCTATTCCCCTCTTTTAGAAACTGAAATATGTTTCCAGTAATAAATGATATTTATATTATATCACCAGAAATATTCTGTCAAATATTCCAATGTTGATTTTTCAGGAAAAAAATAAAATAAAACTATCAAATTTCATTAAATCACATTTCATTGATATAAGTTATAATCATCTTATAACTGAAAGTTTGTGCCATTTACCAGCCTCTTCCTATTTTTTCCCACCCCCAGGACCTGGCAACCACCATTCTACCTCTGTTTCTATGAGTCTGACTTTTTTTTCTTTTTCTTTAAGAATGTACATGTTAATGAAGCCATGTAGCATTTGTCTTTCAGTCTGGCTTATTTAACGTAGCATAATGCTCTCTAGGTTTATCAATGTTGTCACAAATGGTAGGATTTTCTTCTTTTAGACTGAATAATATTCCCTTGTATATATAGAACAAATTTTCTCCCAACCAAGTACTAACCAGGCCTGACTCTGCTTGGATTCCGAGATCTGAAGGGATCTGGCATGTTCTAGGTGGTATGGCCGTAAACACACATTAACTTTATCCAGTCATTTGTCAATAGACACTTAGGTTGTTTTCTTACCTTGACTATTGTGAATAATGCTCCAATAAACATGGAAGTTCAGATATCTCTTTGATGTATGGTTTCATTTTCTTTTGCTATACTGGGGTTGCCAAAAAAAAAGTATATATATATATATATATATATATATATATATATATATATATATATATTTTAAGAGATGTTATCTATGTATTACTATTTGAAGTTGAATTGAAATACGTAGCAATGAGTAGTATGACGTTCACTCAAAAGATGGTGTTAATCAAATGAATGCTAGCATCATTCATTGTATTACAATTTTAATACATTTTTTTCCTTTCTTAAAATGTGTATACACTTTTTTGGCATCCTCTGTATACTCAGAAGTGTATACTCAGATTGCTGGATCATATAATAATTAAATTTTTATATTTTGAGGAGAGGACCTTCCATACTGTTTTCAATAGTGGCTGTACCAGCTTACATTCCCACCAACAATGTGCAGGAGTTTACTTTTCCCCACATCCATGGTAGCATTTGTTATCTTTTGTCTTTTTGATAATAGGCATCCTAACAACTGTGAGGTGGTATCTAATTGTGGTTTTGATCTGCATTTCCCTGATGATTAATGATGTTGCTCACCTTTTCATGCACTTGTTGGCCATTTGTATGGTTTCTTTGGAGAAATATATATTCAAGTCTTTTGCCAATTGTTATTTGGGTTATTTAGGCTATTTTTGTTTGTTTGTTTTTGTTATTAAGTTCCATGAGTCCCTTATGTATTTTGGATATTAACACCCTATCAGCTATGTGGCATGCAGATATTTTCTTTCACTGCAGATGCTGCCTTTACATTTTGTTAATGATTTCCTTTGCTGTGCAGGTTATATTTTGACGTAGTCCCACGTGTCTATTTTTGCACTCCTATCATGTATCAAATGGAAAATTAAAGGTTTGTCAAAATTGGCAGAGAGTTTAATTAATGTCATTTTCAATAATAAATGGATTGTGCCCTTGAGTACAAAATTCAAGTGCTGTCTAGAACCCAGAGGGTGATCTTTTACACTCACCCGAGTGATGGAGTTAAATGTATGTTTTCATAAATAAATGCCATTCTGATATTTGTCCTACCTTTGCTGAAAATGTGAATTCCTTAAGGCTACACAAGGGCATTTAGCAGACTTCATGCAGGTATTGCAGTTATTTCTGTGGAATGCAAATGCAGCATTCCACAGGGGATAACATAGAAACATGTTTCCTTCTTATCCCTGCCACCGGGTATATACAGAATGATTTGTTAGAAAGCATTACATAAACTAATTGAATTATATCTCCCATGGGATGAAATAAATAATTTTTAGACAGCCCAAAGTTCTGTCTCTCGGGTTTACAAGAATCTTTTACTAAATTAATTAGAAGGCTTAATGGGAAATACAAAAACAATTTCTTTTAAAAAAAAAAATCCGATGGCCATTTAGTTCTTAATCATTTCTGGTTCAAAAATTAAGGAGGATGCTTTCCTTTTGTTCATCATCATTTATATGACTTTGCTATACCCTATTTAATATAACAAAGTGATTCCCAAAAATTCACTAATTGAGTTTCAGAAAATGAAAGACATAAAAGGCTGGTGTGTTTCCAGAAAAAGAAGGAAGCTGGAAGTAATGGCAATCTAGACAATTGAGCTAGACTCCAATGCTACATTCATTCAACTTGTATTCAAAACATCATGCCCAGAAATGTATACAAGAATGTGAGAGCAAAAGTAAGTGCTATATTTACTGTGGACGACTTAGCCAGAGTAAACCATCAGATTGGCTAGTAAATTACCAGTAATCTCTCTGACAATTGTGTTCTATTTGAGGTGAATAGTTTAGATCGAAAAGTTTTCCCTGTAGTCTCTGAACTTCCCAGAAGATTAGAAATTTATTATCTGACATCTTTATCATTAAGCATCTCTCTCATAGAATCATGTATTGTTTTTAGCACTGCTGTTTTCAAAGTTGGAATACTTTCTCCCAGGGAGATCTTGGAGAAACAGAATATGTTAAACAGATAATCATGGAAGTGTTCTATTTGAAGAGGAAATTAAAACAGGGTACCCATTGGGGCTGGCCGAGTGGCGCGGTGGTTAAGCGCTGGCTTAGGAAGCCAGCGGCCCCGGTTCGGTCCCACAAATGAGGACCAGTGACACTGCCCTCAAAAAAAAAAAAAACAAACAATAAAACAGGGTACCCATTAAAACCCTACCTTATCCACCACACAGACCTATTAAGCTTCACAGAATTTCTCAAATTGTGTCCAGCTCTGAGTCATATAGTCTACTGTTTATAATAATAGCCTGGGTAGCTCATTAAATTGCAGATTTAAACTAAATGGGTTTCTCCATTTTTAACAAACACCCGTGATATCCTGATACTGTTAGTCCATGGACCAAACGTTGAATAAAAATAATCTAACCCAACAGTTTTACCTTTCTCACAAGGAAGAGAACAAGCCTAAGGCTGTTAGAGTGTCTTCACCAATGTCTTATAGCAGGACGGCAACAAATTAAAGTCATACTGACACTAAATGCCCTGAATTCTAACTTAGGGCCCATTGTCCCACCAGGTCTTGATTTCTCTCTCAAAGGAATTACTTGGCCACTGACTTGAACAACTTACAATATATATGGTAAAGATTTAATATCTCTAAGGTTACTTACAATTCATTTTCACTTGCTGTTTTCTTTCTTTCTCAAAACCTTTATGGGGTTGAATATAGGACAGAAGCAGCTAATACGGAGAAGATTTTATTTGATTCCAATTTAATCTGACTTACAATGCTTTAATGTAAAAAAAAAGACTGTTTAACTTTATTTCAAACATCAAACAAGATTATAAAACACCAACATTGGAATATTAGCAGTAAATATTCATTTTTATTTCTTTATTGAAAATGTGGCTGGAAGTACTTCTGGGAAAGAAGGCCACTGAAATACAGGAAAATCAAACCATTGTCGTAGAAACAGACTGAAATTTAGACTTCTGTCTACTAAAATACTTAAGAAAGAAGAAAAATAATATAAGAAATAAAATAATAAAATAATAAATAAATAAATAAAATAAGAAAGAAAAAAAATCAGGGTTGAAACTAGATGCAATACCTAATTCATGAAACAAACATCAATATTTTTTAAAGGTAATGTAGAGTTCCAAACACATTAAAAGAGCTAACATTTAATACACACTCTTTTTTCCTCAGGTAACCAAAATAATATTGCAGAAGAAATCTAAAGTGTACTTTCAAAGACTCTATCACATATTGTACTCTAACTTGGCAAAATGAGGGGTCAAGTATGGACAAGTATCCAAAAGACAGAGAACACTTTGATTAAATATTGCTAAGCCATCTGTAGTTTCGCAAGAAACAAGAATTGTCTTGCCCTCACCTATTTTTCCTCTTCTAATTCAGGTTGGACTTACTCCTGTGTGAATAATGAAAGAAATCTGCCCCTAACTTGGAGATTGAAGATTTATGTGCCAGGGCAAATAATAAAATAAACAGAGAAAATATATAGGAAAAAGCATGTAGGAAAAGATTTCTAATAAACATACAAATATGTTGAGAAACGAATACTGTGAGGGCAAAAGGAAATACACACACATACAAAAAATAAATAAATAAATAAAGACACATGAGCAAGAGAGAATTTTAAAAGTACTAATAATTATTTCTTAATATGAAATAGAGTGTGATTAACTCAAATTTCTGTATCTGAGATACATAATTTCTAAGAGCAATATACTTAAAATGTCTTAAATATCCATTAAGAGGGTACTGATTAAATAAACATGGTACTTTTATACCATGTAATATAAATAAGAATAAAGTAGAACTATATAGATGTAGAATAATATACAATGATAGATTAAGTAAAAAGCAAGATACTCTGTGTATATGATAAATATCCCCATTTATGAGATCTTCTTTATTTTAAAGATGTGTTTTCAATCAAGGCAGAGAGATATTCTCTACAATGACTTGTTGGAAACAGCTGACCATTTGCTGGAGGATTTCAACTCAAACCTTAGCCTGAAAAGCATACTGATGGATCCATCATTTATTGCAAATAAAAAGACAATGAGAAAAATGCTAGAATAACTTTTTACTAAATCCATTTCAAACTTGTGACAAATCACAGAACCTTTAGAGAAAACATCATTAAATTTGGATATATAAAACTTTGGAATGTCAGAATCCACTATGTACTGATTAAACAGTAACAAAAATAGGAAAGTTACAATTATGGTATACAGAAGAGAAATCATCTTATTCTGTAAAAAGCCCCTCATAAATGTCAGCTCACATTTGAAGAAATACAAATACATACACATATATTTCTTAATCATTTCTTTTCTGTTTAGAGAACTTCCTTTAGTCCTTCTTTAAGATGAAATCTGCTCATAATAAATTCTTAGTTTTCCTTCATCTGAGAATGTCTTGATTCCTTCTTTTATTCTATAATCATATTTTCTTTTTCCATTTTAGTACTTTTCTCATATACTTACAGTTTGATATTAAAAATAAAACAAAACAAAACTTTGCTCCCTTTTAGCAGTTATCCTCAGTCTCAACAAAATAAAGGGAAATATCTGCTTTCCTTATCACCCTACTAGTTTCCTCTCTCTCCTCTCTCTCTCTCTCTCTTCTCTCCTCCTCCTCCTCCTCTCTCCCCCTCCTCTCCTCCCCCATATACCTAGACATGAGTTAATAACATTTTTGTCAAAACCAAAGCACCCATTCCATATCAAATCATGAGTTTGTTTTTCTCTAGCATGAATCTAGTTTTTAAAGCTTTCCTCAAATTTTCAGATTAACAGAAAAAAAAAAAGAAAGGTTTGCTTGCATTTTTCTCCCACCAGCCCTAACATAAACTGTGTTTTTTTCACTATCAAGGAGTTTCAGATATAACACCCTGCCCCATATTGACCTGGGTGTTCTCTTCAATCAGTACTGCCCATGTCTCTTTATTGCTCTTGTGTCTTTAGCCTGGAAAGACAGACACAGGCATCAACCTATGAATGCCCTTCAGGGGCTATTGTCTGGGTTGCAATGCAGAGAAAGTCACAATAAGTAGGTCAGATAAGTAAAATACACATCTCTGTATCTCCAAATAAAACTGATGGACAGGAGGTATGTATGATAATTATTATATCCTGGTTCCGCATAGATAATAGACATTCAGTGTCTGTACAATGAATAATCAAACTTACACTTAGAGTATACTTAATGTATTAGTGCACTCTAAAATGGATGCTTTAGGGCCAGCCGAGTGGTGCGGTAGTTAAGTGCTGACTTGGGACGCCAGTGGCCCCAGTTCAGGTCCCACATATGAGGGCCAGTGACACTGCCCTCAAAAATAAATAATTAAATAAATAAATAAATAAAATAAAATAAATAAAACGGATGCTTTAAGAAAAATATCTATTGAATTATAATAATTAATATAGATGGCAAAATTAGATTTTAAAAAGCAGAGAAACAGAATAGACATTCCTAAAACTAGATATAATAAATTAGGCATTTTATATCAATAGAGAAATAGCTGATAGTTTTAAAGTAAGTTTTGATAAAAGCTCTTGGGAAAATATATTCTATTTTTGAAAAAATAAATAAAATCCCTGCCTTTTTATCAATCATAAGGTATTAAAAGAGTTGCTAATCCTAAAATTGTAGTAGATGAGAATATAAGAAAATAATTAAATATTGCTCTGTGAAAAGAGTTTTTAAGGCAAGATGCAAACCCAGTCATTTTTGAAAAAGTAAAGAAAAATATGAAATTATCACGATTTACTAATGTTGTAAAGCAAGAGTGGCCAAGCTCTATACAAGATTTGAAATTCTGCTGAATTTCATAATTTTGAAAACTACATACAAACCAAAAAGAAAAAAGTCAAGCAAGTCCAAAGAAAAATGATATTAGTTAAAGGCTATGAGTAGACAAGGAAAAAATAGAGATGCACCAATGGCAAATAACCATATGAAAGGTGCTCAATCTCTATAGTAACCTGGGAAAATTAAAACAAAATAATGATGTGCCACATTTTACTCATCAAACTAGTCAATGCTTTTTTAAAAAGTTGATTTACTAGGATCCAGGGAAGCTGATATGCTCATACTCCCATTAAATAAGTGTGGTTTTTCAACATTTACTTGGAACACCCTTTAGCTATAAAAAGAATGTATCAGTACTCTATGAATTATAATGGACTGGTTCCTAAGATAAACTAAGTGAAGCAAAAAGGTGACTGAATTAGCAGGATAATGAGCCCATTTTTTAATGTAAAATTAAAAATATTAGAAAAAAATCTAGAAGCACAGATAGAATGTTAACAGTTGTTCTCATATTGACTGTGTATATAAGTGTATATAAATTTATATATAAAACAAAATATTTATATATTTCATTCAGAAGAATGCCACATTTATACTACAAAGAGATAGGGTTTTAGAGATTATTGCAGGCAATAAGTGGAACAGTGCAAACAAGATATATCCCTCATCCATCCTCTACCAGGAAATTTGTTAATGAAAACATTTCATTTTCCACATCAAGTATGGCTTTCTCTATCTAGGACCAAATTAACAAAATATTAATATATCATTAGGCTTTTTAAAAATTATGTGTCAGAAAATGTGCTAACTGATTTACATGCATTGTCTAGTTTAATCACCATAACCTAAGAGGTAGTCATTATAATGCCCTCATTAAAATAGAGAAAACATGATTTCAGAATATACTTGTAAGTATGTAATTTGTCCAAGAATACACAGCAAGTAAGTAGTAAAAGAGAGGTCAATCCTGTTTCTCCTTAACAAATTTAACCACTCCATCGCTTCCTTCAAAATGATTATTTATCACATCTTATGTGCATCATCACACAATTACCCTGTTATAAACAAACTATTTTACTGATGAGGTAGAGAGACACAAATCATTTAAATAAAATATCCATAGTCTCACAATACCAAAGCTTGATTTTAGTTCCTATGCTTTCTTCTTTGACCACATCACTGTTAGCCAGGAAAGATTTGGAAGAACTTCCCATTATCCAGGAAGACTCAAGAGAATCTCACCCACCAATAATAGTCTCAAATTTCAGATAACCAACATTTCTCAACAGATGAAGGATACAACATAAAATAACATATATCAGTCACATCACATCCAACTCCTGAAGATTGAAAGAAAGATCCTGGGAGTATTATAGGTGTTGAGGTTCTCTACATGTACCCACCTCTTGGCTCACCTATCTAGTATTAATTTTCTCCTTGTGGTGTCTGGATCAATTTAATACCCTCTCACCCCTATCCATCCAAAGATACCTGTGTATCTTAAGACCAGAGATGGGGAGGCAGTTGGCAAATCATAAGCCTTATGAGCTCCTTTTGTCAATGACCACATCCAGGGGGTAGTTTAATGAAGGCTCCAGATTTCAGATGTTTAAGGTAACAAGAGATAGGTGGAGGAGGATGGGAGGAGGAAGGTAAAAAGAGGCTGTGGTTTCTGCTTGAAGAATATTTCCAAAAAGGAATGGTGAGAGAAAGAATAGTTAAGTAATCAATAACTGTTGAAGAAATGACGCTGAAACCTACAGGAAGTAGTTTGGTCTTTCTTTTACATTACTTTAGGTTTAATCAAAATTGTAAAACTTACATTAATCTTAATCTCACATCTTTAGCTAGTCCATTCTGTATCACATGACCATTGACACTCGTTGAGGAGGTCTGTGCATCTGAAACACAGAATTAATTTTTTTTTTAATAAGACATTAAAGCATACATTTAAGAGAGCTGAACCATCTAAACTTTTTCTTTTTCAGTTCAGGTAAATAAAAACACACTCCCATGAGCAACAGAAATCAGTCCATTCCTGGTTTCTTATTCTTCAAGTGACTGGAATAAAAAAAACAAAAACATTTTTTAAATTTTTCTTAATTTTTGCCAACTTCTCCATAGAAATGGAACAAAGGAAGAGATCTAAAAGATAAACAGTATGTCTAGGGCTTGTGTAGGAAACTGAAGTGAGCTATGGCCAAACTCCATTGCAATGAGCTACCCATCTTCATCCACCCTTCCCTGCTTACAAAGTCAGTGGTGTTACTAGAAAATAATACCAATAATAATGTGGCAGAAGGCAGTTTGGTGCATCTGAGAGCCATTCTTCTTTGGCATCTGCATCTCCTAGAAACACCCCCACTCTAGATTTGCATAAAGTAATATTCTATCCATGAACAGGCGAGTTATTATATAATTCCATAAAGAGCATCAGAAAATACCTTACATGCACACAGGGATGAAAGAACTAGTCTACTTAGGAACATTTAAATATTAAGTGTATGGTATAATCCTTCCACAGAGCAAATAATAGAATGTCTCATCATCCTACCTGCTACTTCTATTACTGTGAGCGGTTACATTTCAGTATATTAAAGTCCAATTAATCCACATTTATTGAAATTACTTTATGTTAATGAGTAGAAATAAAAGAAGGCAGAGAATATGTATCAGTACATTGCATTAAGTAAAAGAGGCAGCATCTGTCATCTTAACTGTACTTAACTATAGTTTTATAAAAGAGCATAATTAAAATTATCTTTATCAACTTTCCCTTGACATTAAGTCTTAAATATTGTGAGTTAAATTTACTTCCTTAGATTTAATAATAGAAAAATAAAAATAGCTACCTTCCATGTACACAAGGACTTGAGAGGCAATCATTTGCATTTCTTTCACAGTGTGTTCTAGAAAACCCACTCTTGCAGTCACAGGTATGATTGATGCCATCAATACAAACTCCATCATAGAGACAGGGCATTGATAGACATTCATCTATATTTACTTCACAACTGATGCCTACATCAGAAGAGATAAAACATAACATGAGACTATTTAAATGTAAAATGCAGAAGTTTGTTCATTATGATTAAGGTCATCAAGAAATCAAGACGCCCTCCCCATAAAGATAATTTGACATCTTGTAGCAAGAAAAAAACAAAAAAAACAAAAAAACATTTTTCAAGGTTAAACATGTTTAGTTCTATGAACCCTCAGACTACTATTTTAATGTGAATGAGAAAAACAAAGCAGAAGCTTAATCTACTTAACAGATTTGTTGTTTGGGTGAAGAGTTGCTTATTGAGACTATTAGAGAAGAAATGAATTATATAAAGTGGTCAGTATGAATACTAATTCATAATTTTTTTTTTTTTTGTACTGATTCTTGAGAGTCAAGCTTTTATTACTTACAGGAATTAAGAAAGAGTTTGACCTTAAAATTTGGTCCTGGTGAGTCCACTAATAGCTATCAGAAATTTCTAAATATAATCTAACTTTGGCTAAATACCTAGTGTTTTCAAAGGCCAAGTTTTGAATATCTATTAAGCACTTACCATGTGCTACCTCTGTGCTCAACCAGGGGTACCAAAAAAAAAAAAAAGTGTGATCCTGTTAATCCAGAAATATGTTGTCAGGGAGACAACATTTATAGATAGAAAACATCTACAGAACAACAAAAGCAGAGCTTAATGGAAAGCTAACTTGTGTGTCAGGTTTCACATGTTAGAGATATTAGGAAAAAGTGGAGAATCATTGTAAAATGGTTAGAATAAACCCTTTGTTCATTGTGTCTATCTGTACTTAGGATCTGCTAACAAAAACTACCACTGCTTAAGCATTTACAGGTGTGTCAGGCCTGTGCTGAAGGTTTTACATACATTATTTTAGATAATGCTCATCAAACCTGGAGGCAGATACTATTAACGCTAACTTCTAACTCTCTGCTGAATAAATAAGGGTTCACAGAGTTTATTATAAATTATACTTTCAGATCACATAGGTTATAACAGCAGCTGAGGATGCAAATCACGTTGTCCTTGACTTATGCTTCTAATCATTAGTTTAAATGGACTAACCTGCAATTACTAACATGTGCATAAGTCGATATGCTGAGTAGTAAAATGTTCACTGTTACAAACAAGACAACAGGACCCAACTGGAGTCATTTAGGCTAAGCCCCATGTCACCAAACTGGCAATTACACAGTTCTGGCTCTCCCAGAAATTGAATCTTAAACCAATCAATCAAGAATAGCCAGATCAGCACTAGTCAGATAATCTGCTTGAAAGACAGCTGCCATCCCATAAAGGAAAATACAGGCATACCTGGAAGATATCACAGGTTTGGTTCCAGACCACTGTAATAAAGTGAGTACTGCAATAAAACGAGTCATACAATTTTTTTTTTTATTTCCCAGTGAACATAAAAATTGTTTACACGATACAGTAGTCTATTAAGTGCGCAATGTCATTATGTCTAAAAGCACAATATATACACCTTAACTGAAAATGCTTTATTGCTAAAAAATGCTAACTATCATCTGAGCCTTAAACAAGTCACAATATTTTTGTTGGTGGAAGTCTTGCCTCAGTGTTGGTGGCCTCGATGTTCGTGACTGCTGAATGATCAGAGTGGTGGCTGCTGAAGGTTGGGGGGGCTGTGGCAATTTCTTAAAATAAGGCAACAATGAAATTTGTCACATCCTTTGATTCTACCTTTCGCAAACAAAAATTTCTCTGTAGCACACAATGCTGTTTGACAGTGTTTTATCCATAGTGGAACTTCTTACAAAATTAGAGTCAATCCTTTCAAACCCTGCCACTGCTTTATCAACTATGTTTATGTCATATTCCAAATCTTGTTATTTCAATAAACCTCACAGCATCTTCACTAGGAGTTGATTCCATTTCAAGAAACCACTTTCTTCGCTCATTCATAAGAAGCAACTCCTTATCCATTAGAAAGAATACATCATATTTATCCATCACATCTTCACACTCCACTTCTAGTTCCCTTGCTCTTTTCACCACACGTGCAGTTACTTCCTCCACTGAACCCTTGAACCCCCTCAAAATCACATGTAAGGATTGTAATCAACTTCTTCGCATCTCTTGTTAATGTTGACATTTTGATCTCTTCTCATTAATCAGAAATGTTCTTTATGGCATCTAGAATGTTGAATTCTTTCCCTAAGGTTATCAATTTACTTTGCCCAGATCCATCAGGGAAATAACTATCTATGGCAGCTATTGCCTCATGAAAAGTATTTCTTCAATAATAAGACTTGAAAGTCATAACTACTCCTTGAACCTTGGGCTGCAGAATGGATGCGCTGTTACCAAGGATGAAAACATTAATCTCATTGTAAGTCAGAGTTCTTAGGTGACCAGGACATTGTCAATAAGCAATAATATTTTTTAAAGGATTTGTGTATGTGTGTGTGTGTGTGTGTGTGAGCAGTGCGTCTCAACAGTGAGCTTAAAATATCAGTAAACCATATTGTAAACATCTGTTGTCATCCAGGCTTTGTTGTTCCATTTGTAGAGCACAGGCAGAGTAGATTTAGCATAATTCTTTTGTGTGTTTTTTTCCTAGCTGAGCCATCCTGCTACCTGTTGGCAGCTCAGCAGCTGCTCAACTCAGGCTGGGCATCGAACTGCTATTGCTCAGAGCTCAGCTTGCACTCTTGAGTGAGCTCTTAACCAACTGAGCCACTTGGCTGGCCCTGATTTAGCATAATTCTTAAAGGTCCTTGGATTTTAGAAATAAGAAATGAGCATTGGTTTCAATTTAAAATAACCAGCTGCTTTAGCCCTTAACAGGAGAGTCACTCTGTCTTTTGAAGCCTGTCATTGACTTCTCCTCTCTAGCTGTGCAAGTCCTAGATGGCATCTTCTTCCAATATAAAGCTATTATATCTACATTGGAACTCTGATGTGTAGTATAGCCACTTTCGTGAATTATCTGAGCTTGATGATTTGCTTAACTTGCCTTGGCTTCTACATTATCACTTTGTACTTTATGTTACAGATATGACCTCTTTCCTTCAACCTCATGAACCAACCTCTCCTAGCTTCAAAGTTTTCTTCTGCAGCTTTCTCGCCTCTCTCAGATTTCATAGAATTGGGGAGAATTAGGGCCTTGCTCTGGGTTAGGCTTTGCTTAAGGGAATGCTGTGGCTGGTTTGATATATTCAGACCACTAAAACTATCTCTATCTCAGCAATAAGGCTGTTTCACTTTCTTTTCAATTGTGTGTTCACTGGAGTAGCACTTTTAATTTCCTTTAAGAACTTTTCCTTTGCATTCACAATTTGGCTAACTGATGCAAGAGTCCTAGCTTTTGGCATAACTTGACTTTTTGCATGACTTCGTCACTTAAACATTTCTAGTTTCAGATTTAAAGTGAGCGATGTGTGACTCCCTTTCACTTAAATACTTAGAGGCCATTATAAGGTTATTAACTGACCTAATTTCAATATTGCTATGTCTTATGGAACAGGGAGGGGCGACAGCTGGTTAGTGGAGCAGTCAGAATACACACAACATTTATTAAGTTCACTGTCTTATAAAGGTGTAGTTCATAGTGCCCCAAAACAATCATAATAATAACACAAAAGATCACAGATACAATAATAATGAAAAATTTGAAATATTGAAAAAATTAACAAAATGTGACACAGAGACAAAAAATGAGAAAATGCTGCTGAGGAAATGGTGCTGATATTTGAATGGACCATCAAGATTTATTTTCAGGTTGTGGTTTAAAGAAGCATAACAACCTATATCAGGCAGTTAATAACATAAAAAAGGAACCCCCTTATCTAAATCTTAGTGGCTCATGACACACAAGTTTATTTCTCACTCATACTCCATGACTAAAATGAGCTAAAATCCACTTTACATTATCTTCATTCTGGGACCCAGGAAAATGGAGCATCCTTTACCTGGGACATTGACATCACTACTGAAGAGGAAAAAGGGCACTTGGCCAAGCTACACTGGTTATTAATTTAGATCTCCCAACTACATTACATTTGCCAATCCAAGTCACTTGGCATGCCCTACAAAAATGGGAGGGAATGAGTGGTTTTCATTTCATTTACTCTGCCAGGAAAGGGCAGATACTTGTGACAATGGTACCATTTAGTGCAGACACATTAATCATGTAAGCTCCCCATTGTAAATGAGGGTTGTGTATTAGTCCATCTTAGGTTTATTAGGGTGATAAAGTAAAATCATGTATTTAAAACAACTAGCCCAGAAAGACAAATACCACATGATCTCACTTATATGTGGAATCTAAAGAACTGAATAAACGATCAATGTAAATAGAAATAGTCTTAGAGACACAAAGGAAAAACTGATGAGGGCTAGATGGGATGGGGATGGGCATGAGGGAGAAGGGGAAGGGACGAGGCAACACAGATTGGTCATTACTACCGTAGAGACAGAAGAGACAGTTTAGGGAATATAATCAATAAGGTGGTAAATATTTTTTTAGGGGACCAGATGGACTCATGTCTTGTCAGGGAGACCACTTCATGGATGGTGTAGAGGCCTGACCACTGCACTGTACATCTCAAGCTGCGGCTGATTAATATTAGATGTTGACTATAATTTAACACATATATAGTCATGGGATGTGGAATATAGTGTGGGGATGGAGTCAATGGAATTGTAATAGATATGTATGATATCAGGGGTGAGGGACGGGGGATGGGGAGGGAGTAGTCACTTTGTAAGGGGTGAAAAAGATAACTATTGCATTGTTCTGTACGTCTGTAATTATTATTAATAATAAATAAATAAATAAATAAATAAATAAATAAATAAATAAATAATAAAACCAATAGCCCATGACCTGGTGCATACATAACATTTGATTACTATCATACTCCTGATTAACAATATTACAACTACATTATGTTTAAGGAGTAATTGTTTCCAGAACCTCTTATTCAAATTAAGATGAGTGAAAAGTGTTTGCAGACCTATGTAGAATGTCAGCAGAATCAGTGATAAAAATTTCAGTTATAAGGAGATGGACAATTTACCACAACAGTGTGGGGGGTAAGGGATAAAGTGATAAAAGAGAATTGGACAGGGTGTATCCAGCACTGTTTAGACAAAAGACTTGACAAGATACAATTCTCTTTGTTGCAGTCTTTCCTCTAGAGGACAAGCATGTCTTAATTGAGCTGGAGAAAACATCATCAATATTACCTTAAGAACTTTTTCCCACTAATGTTTTATTCATTAATTAAACTGTGGGTATAATTTGATTTCCTAAGTAACCTACAGAGAGAATAAGAATACAATTATTACCTGATCTGAATATTTTGGTCTCTGTAAACAATTTTTTTTTTTTTCATTTTTAACACCATGACCTTTCAGTACAATACAAGCCAGGTCCCCTTTTTTACCTTTCCCAATTCATCTTATTCTAACCTCACCCTTTGCTACTCTGCTGTACTTACACTGACCTCCTTGTATTTCCTCAACAACTTTGTTCCTCTTCCTAGAGCTCTCTTTTTCCAGATATTTACATAATTCATTCCTTCATTTTCTCAAGTTTTCATTCAAATATTATTTTTTCATTGAGTCTACTTTACCACGCTGCTTAAAATTGCATCCCCTTCCTTATCCACAATTACCATTATTCTGTTTTATGTTTTTCCGCAATTGCTAGTAATCTTCTAGCATTCTATAAAATGTACTCATTTATCTTTCTCTTGTCATCTGTCTTCCCCATTGCAAACTTAGCTCCATGAGAGTATGGTTTTGTCTGTCCAGTTAAATGCTTCATTGATTCAAATCTTTGTTAAATAAATATATAATTGGTGTGTGTGTGTGTGTGTGTGTGCGTGTGTATGCACTTATATTTTGTTTTACACATCATTTTTGGTTTTGTCTTTCCTTAGAAGTTTCTGCCCCTTCCCAAACAAGAACAAAACAGTTCTAGAAAATCGGGAGAAATGTCAGTCCTTGCAATGGTGACAATCAGATACTTGAATGAAGTGATTCCTCTGAGATGTGTGCCTGAAAGGCTTGTCCTGTCTGGGCAATCAGGTGGAATTATTTAATGGAATCTCTACTTTTTCCCATCTTAACCCTTGGTCAGGCTCAACTGATCTCACATTCATTGCACACAAATTTTCAAATACCTAACAGTTAACTTGAGCATCATGACTCATCATTTCCGTATCTTCCCCCTCTACTCTAACCTATCGCCAGTAGTGTTTGTGAATTAATACAGTAAAGATATATTTCATAGCAGCATCTTTGTGTGCAATAAATCTGTGAGATCAGTTGTGCCCAACAGAGGGTTAAAAATGATTCCATGTCATTTTTATGTGGAATCTTTAAAAAAATGTCAAATTCATAGAAGCAGAGAGGAAAACAAAGGGTTTCCAGGGACTGTGGGGTAGGGAAAATGGAGAGAGGTTGTTATAACCATAAAAACTTTCAGCTATCAGATGAATGAGGACTGAGGGTCCATTGTATAAGATGGTGACTATAGTAGAGAATACCATATTATATAACTTAAATTTGCTAATAGAATACAAATTAAAACACATACACACAAAAGATAAAAATTCTGATGTGATGTATATGTCAACTGACTAGATGGAAAAAAATCCTTTCAAATGTGATCAAAATCCTTTCAATGTGATCAAATCATCACATTGTAAACATTAAATATCTTATAATCTTATTTGTCAATTATACCTTAATAAAGCTGAAAAAATAAATGGAAATTATATATCACCACAATAAATGGAAAACCATTATTATGTTCCAGAAATGAAAAGTCTCCAAAAAAATAAATGTAACAAAAACATAATTACCAACCTTTCCAAACTTTAAATTCCTCATCTTGAAACTATGGATTAAAATACCTATGTTCTAGCATAATTTAGAGACTTAAGGAGAGTGTAGGTACATTTCTAGCAGCATATAGAAGATGATAAATTACATTTATAATAACATTATTATTACAACAGCATGACATCTTATTTTCTTCATAGGATTAAAATGTGAATGATTTGACATCGTTTCCACGAATCCAAGCAAATCGAAAAGAAATACTTTTTAGTATTTCTTAGACATATATAAAGGCTTGCTAAATCTTAATCTCAGTTCCTTGTCTGTTTTGCCTTATTATATATCAGATACTTGCTACTGCTCATTAATGTATCCAACACGTATTTATTGATTATCTATTTTGTGTCAGTCATAGTTCTGCACTCCTTCCATAGTTCCTTCTGACCTGGCATGTTCCAGCACAGTATACCTCTACCATAGTGTAACAAATATTTTCCAATGATGAGCACTGAGAATTTTATTTGACAAGAGGGGAACCATGACATAAAGTTTTTACTTCTTGCTATGTCTAACTTTGTATTCTTTCATGCTATCCTGCTGCCAGCTTTGGGGATTGAGTAATAGCTTATATTCGGAATAATTTTCTGTTTGTGATTCTAAAATTAGAGTATGTGACTTCACTAATAGCACAGGCCACTCCTTTTCTAAGCAAAGTAGATGGCTACCTGTGGAATTCTGACTTTCCATACCTCTGCCTCTGTCAAAACCTCTTTACCAGACTGCCTGAACATCTGCCTCTGTATTGGAAGTTTTCTCATAAGACATTACAGAGTCCTTTTCAGAAATAAGCCATTAAAGTATAGAAACTGAAATGTGTGATCAGTAAAACATTTACATGCATCAACAATGTTATAATAGAAATAATATGTATAAATAAATATTTCTCTACATCTATTGATCTATCATCTATCTAACTTTTCTCCAGCCTCTGTTCCTTCTATTACTTTCTTTCCAAGCCCTCTTCACCCAACTTCTCTCCACTGGTCAGTTTTATAGTTCAGACAAGTTTTCCAAATGGCTTTTCTGATTCCTAATCTTTTTCATTTCACGTGTGTTTTCCTAACTAAACACTTCATGAAATGTTTACTGCCTCCAGAAATAAATGTAATCTCCTTAGCCTAAAATTAATTATCAGGGTCTATCCTGCCTGTCTTACCATTCCTCTGATATGATCAACCACTCTAGTCCCTGAGTTTCCAAACCTACTGAATAACAGAATCACCTGTGGAGTTTTTTGTTTTTTGTTTTTGTTTTTGTTTTTGTTTTTTTTAGCTGAGCCATCCTGCCACCTGTTGGCAGCTCAGTGGCTACTCAGCTTGGGCCAGGAATCCAACCGGCAACCCTGTTGCTCAGAGCTCACACTCTTGAGCAAGCTCTTAACCAACTGAGTCACTTGGGCGGTCCTCACTTATGGAGTTTTTAAAAATACAACTTTCCAAATTTGAATCTCTGGGACGTAGGCCTGACAAGCTGTATTTTTTTTTTTTTAATTCTGTAAATGATTCTAAAGCACAGGTAAGTGTGGGGAACACTGCTTTCATCAAACCAGATTAGAATTCAACATACTTTCTTAATCGTATGTCTGTGTTGGCTCCTGCTAGTTCTGCCTGGAATGTCATTTCCCCAACACTGTCTATCTGAAGCCTGTTTTTTATTCAGGTCTTAATAAAACTCTAACACACTTAAAAGATTTCCTCAGTATATCTCTTAATAAAAATTAGCTAACAACACTTACAAATTATCCTTTAAGTATGAGTACATTTATAACTTTTCATACTGTCTGCTTATCTATTGTTGAATATATCCAAATAGTAGTAACATTTTGTAAATGATTATAATTTAGAAAATGATTATAACAATAGAATGATTCTTATGAATAATCAACTTAATACAGATACATAATTATCACATAATTAATAGATTTAGGAATTAATGACTTTGAAAATTCAAACTGACACTTCTAACCATATAGAATTATAAAATCAAGTAATGGAATAAGAGCTTCTTTAAACCAAACTGAGAATTTTATAACAATTTATTTTATTAATAACGATACTTAAAAGAGTTTAACTATCATGTTTCCATATGACATATGGAGTTATACAGACCAGAAAATGCCATTCTTTAAGGATTAGTTTATGAAAACATGCAGTTTTGTTGTTTAAAGGCAGATCAATAAGAAATCATGAGACAATCAAAAAAAAAAAATTAAGAAGAGCCAAACTAAAGAAAAAACAGTAAGAAATTTTAAAAATGAGACCTAAAGATGATGCAGAGGTTGACATGGTCAGAGAGGGCATTTTCAAAAAAATGACCAACATGTAAAAAATAAATAAAAAAATGGGATACTTGGACATACATTGGGCAGGACCGGCAACAATCTACTATTATAGATGGTACATCAGGAGTAGGGTGCGAATAGACTAGAGACCAAGTGTAATTTGCACTTTTCTATGCACTTCTGTTGCAAGAGCAGCTCTCTCCCAGTTCACATTATGGCTGTATAGGGAAAGAGTTTTCTTTTATTACCATCTGAAGGAGAAGGAAAAAGCCTGAGCTTGGTTCATGGATGTGTTGACTTGGTACATGAAAATAGACTGCTGCTTTCCTACAGCCTTACTCAGTTTTCCCAAGAAGATAAAGGGAAAGGGAAATGCAACCAATGGGCAGAAACTTTAGTTAGAGAATGTTGTCATCATCTTTGGGTGGAAATAGAAGTTGGCCAAGATAAGAATATAGACTCACAAATAGTGACAAATAACCTGATTGGTTTATCACTGAACTGGAAGGAAAAATCGTAAGACGGTCTGATCAGGAAAATATGAAAAAGAAGGATATCAATGGACTAATGGGAGTAGGCATGAAGTGGGAAGGTCTTTGCAATGCATGGTAGGGTCCACCATAGGATATCTACAATGGAAGAGGCACTAAATAACCACATATAGAAAGAATTCAGCCAATTAACATTAGTCATCTTCTCTCTTCAGCAACCACAATAGGTATGACAGAGTAGGCAGAATAGCAGATATGGAGCTATGCATGAGCCCTAAGAATGGGTGTTCTAAGACTGACCTAGATATTGTTTGTACCCATTACCCAGTCTCTTGGGAACAGAGACCAAAGCTGTGTCACTTGGTAATCCCCAGGTTACACTGGACTGAAGAAACAGTGTGATTCATGTTAACTAGAATTGACACATATTCCAGTTATGGGTGTATCTTTTTTGCCTCTCCTGCCAACAGGAGCTCAGCTAGCATTATTACTCAAGGGCTTATGTAGTGGTGATCCACCAATATAAGATCTCTCATAACATCTTAGTGGACCAAGAAACCTACTTTATAGAAAAGCATGGTAATGATCATACAACCATGGAATCTAATTGCTCTATAACATACTACACCATCCCAGCACTGCTAGGTGCAGATGACGTGCCAGCTTAGAGATGAGAGCTGGCAGGGATGGGACACCATCTTATGGGTGTTATATATACTTTAAATCAATCATCATGATATGATGTTCTGTCCCCAGTAGATATAATATTAATACATGGAATTGAGAACCAATGGGTAAAAGTAACAAGGAAGGATTCTTGCACCATGGGACACCAAAACAGTCTCTTTTTAAATTCATAGCTTCCATCTAGCACTTTGCTCTCTTTGTGCCAAGAGATAATCAGACAAAGAAAGAAGTCATTATCTTTACAGTAGTTATTGATGCTGATCCTTAGAATGATATAAGATACCATTATTAAAAGGGGGCAAGGATGAAAATATCTGGCATCAAGCTGACCTACTGGGACATGTGTAGGTACTTCTTTGTCCAATATTTCTAAATAATGGATGAAGACAGTGGCCACAGCATTATTTGGAAATCAGAATTGTCCAACATAAGATTCTAGATTACTTCACTAGGTAATCTATTAACTAGAGTATTTGCGAACCAAGGGTGACAGTTATAAAAATTGCATAGGGGAGGAGGAAGATGAACATCAGCTGCAGCATCAAGACAAGCTTTAGTCACAGAAGTTGTAGTTTTTCCCATTAATCTCCACTTTCTTTTACATTTCCTCACAAAAAAGAGACAAATCAGAATTTAAGAGGAACAGTTTCCAGATGAGGTATGCTCACTTTTGAAAGCAGTTGGGTCTGAGAGGCACAAAAGGTTGACTGTAGGAGATGAAGTGGTGAGCATCCCATGTCTCCATTAAGAGCAGAAACTCATTTATCCTACTGCTGGAGGAGTTGCCTGCCAACAGCTCAGGGCTGCATTCTTCCCCATGAATTGAATGGTCCTTGAATAAAGGGTACTGCCTTGCCCAAGTTTGGGCCTCACTGGTTGCTGTAGGATGCCTGACGGTGACTCAATTTGAGTGAACTCTGAAGGATCACTTCCACTTCTGAGTACCCTGAGTTATTAACTGAGGCTTCTGTTATAACTGCATCTTAATTCAATATCTTCCTTTCCCAGTCTCACTTCTATTTCTCCCTTATAAGCATTGTTTTTGAGACACTTTTCAATAAATCACCCAGGTGTAAATCTCAGTCTCTTACTTGGGCACCCTGACCTATGAAAAATTTTCCAAGAAATTAGTATTTTCCTTAGGGATCCTTTTTTCAATATGTGGTTAGAAACAATAAAAATAGGTGAAGTTAGGTAAATTACAGTTAATATTTATCACTAATATAAAAATAAATCATGTGAACTAAAGTTTGAATTTTCATTCCTCATGCCATTAAACTAAGTATAATTAGATTATATGCATTGCTCTTAAGAGGTGTCCCACTGTGGTATATGTTGAATTAGGAATATATAAATACTGATATTAAGTACTGGATTAAACAGCATGGGATAAGCATTTAGTTAACAAGTATTTCCTAATACTATCAATGTTTTTGGCTTTATGGCTTTTAAGGCTTTATGGAAGTATTATGTAAGCCATATCTATTAAAAAATCTTTCCAAGAAACTTTTGCTACTGCTTTATTTTTCTCTCTATAAATATCCCAAGACTGGACAAAGCCTTGTCAATTCATTATAGAAGTCCTTACACTTTCAGGCAAGGGACACATATCAATAAATATTTGATGATAAAATGATAATAATGATAATGGTGTTCATTCAAATCTTGTCTGTCTCATCTTTTCATACCTCTTGTATGGGAACAATGAGGGCAACTCTTCAATATCAGGCCAGGATTAAATGAGGGCTTCTCTCTCTTAGACATCATTACAACAGAAATGTAGCCTGACATTCAAGTGCTTCATAGTTCATTGGAAAAGTCATAAAAACATTTAATATGCCATTAGAAGAAACCTTTGAAGAAAGGATTCAAAATACCCTTCACAAAATTTCTATGACAAGCGAAAACAATATTCTAAGTCGTATATGTTGCTTCCTATAGTTTTTATATCATAGCAAATGAACAAGTCAAGAAATGCATGTGAAATGAGGTATGTTTAATTAGGCAACTATGTTGAGAGGTTTGGAAAAGTGAGAGAAATTGTTCAAGATGGAGATGTACAGTATACAGATTAAAAGTGGAAGATATCAGACAACAGAAGTATTAATATTTATAACAGAGCTTATAGATGAGTCAGAGTCCTATTCTAATATATAGATAACCACTTATCATCTCAGGGCTCTATGTGTTGACTATTGCTGACATGTTAAAATATTGTCAGAACTTATGAAATTCCCACATACATAAAAATGCAGCTATGGGCCGGCCAAGTGGCGCATTGGTTAAGCGCTGGTTTTGGGATGCCAGCGGCCCCGGTTCGGATCCCACATGAGGGCCAGTGACACTGCCCTCTACAGCTAACAACAGCTCCACCTGGAGCTGGGCTGTGCGAGCCCCGGTGATGGTGTGGGCTGCAGCCCCTGCTGCAGTGGGCTGCCATAGGCTACAGTGAGTGGCCCGCAGCCAGCGTGAGCGGCTGGCAGCCAAGCATGAGCTGCCAATAGCCGCGGTGAGCGACATCCAGAGGCCAGCGACCGATCTGCCTCGTCTGGGAAGAGCGCAATGACGATACCAACAGTGAAGCGACATCCTCCGCAGCTAGACTGAAGAACAAAAAGACAGCAACTTGTCTGTTCCCCTTCCCCGATTCCCCAACGCTGTTCCCCTCCGCCAATTCCCCAATAAAATCTTTTTAAAAAAAAATGCAGCTGTGTTATAATTTACTGACTCCATTCATACTAATAAATTCAGGGGATTTGATGTCAAATAAATTATTTGATCCCTTGTAACATCATATAGAAAATTCCTCATTATTTAAAGCACCACTTAACAGGTTCTGCTATGTTTAAAACAAACAAATTTTTATTAACCATATATAAAATTATTTCTACTTCATATCTCATAGTGCTATTGTGAGGATTAAATGTGCCTACACGAAGTCAGTGCTTTGCAAATACTTTTAAGGATACACATTAAGGTGTGATTCTTCTAATCTAATCTAAATGACTGCCTCACATAACTCCTATGTGTAGATGGAGCGTGCATTATTGAGTTCCAGCAATCAGACTGCTGCATTTCACCTTCCAATGTATAAGTCCAAGAACTGAGATCATTAGGGTTAATTTTGTAGCTTATTACATATGAAAATAATGCATTCAACTCTGTGTTTCTGATGATGCATACATTATTTGTTCTACTTCAATATCATAATCTCTGTTAATGTTATATACGTATCAAAAAGTTTATATAACAAAGTAAATACTTCAGTAGACATAATTAAATATTATCAAATAGCCATAAAAACAAGCATGGAGAGGAAAGTGATTTTGTAAAAGGAATTTAGTTTTAGGTGACTTGCATTGAAAAATAAGAAAGAATTTTTTGATACGTTTAAAATTTGAATATAAGACAATTTTATTTCTGGTAGAAAAGGCTGATACTCAATGAGATATACTAGCATGGCTACTGTCAAAATATTGAAATGTCCATGTAACTAGCCACTGAGTGTGACTCAGCTTTCCTGGCTGCCCATACTACCTCCTGTGAGTGTCCAGACCTCATGCCTACCAAGAAAGGGGTGACATGTGGCACAGGAACATTAGGGTCTGCTTACATCAAACCTATCATTACATAATTTTATTATCTCTGAAGATAGATATACTATTTTTTTTTAAAAAGGCATCTCATATCTATGACACCACATTTAGTCAAATCTCACTGGATTGTAATTTCTTTGTATTTGGTAACAAGCATCGAAGAACCAGTCTTTAATTGCCATTGGTAGTTCAAGTTATACTTCTATTAATATATCGGGGAAATACATCTCGAACACTTAAAATTTTTCTTTAATAATTACAAAAAGTAAGATTAAAATACCTGCAATTATGCAACTTGAAGATAATAAAAGACACAAATGGCACTTCACAGAGTCCTGAGGCTCTGAACAAAATGTACATTTCACAAGCATGTTTGTCTCATTTCTGGCAACTCCATGAAGAACTCAACTAAGCTGAATGAAAAACTGAAAGTTTTTATTCTCCATTTTAATGGGTCCTAAATCTAGAGTCTTAATGACATCTAAAGGTTTTGGTTACCCCTTAAGCTCCAGGTTATATACATTCACACATAAAGACCGACTTAGGTTCCGTGACTCAGGCAGACACATGAAAGAGAAACTCTTTGGGAAAACAAGGCCAACTGATTAATCCGTCACCCAAGCTGGGAACCAAGACAAAGCAGAATACAGATATTCCTGATTAGAACTAAAATAAGGACTTAAAACTTATACAATTTGGGGGACCTTCGTAATAAAAAGAATGCAAAATGACAAATACAATTTAAGCATGAGCCCTTAGATGAACCACTTCCATGTGAAGGTTCCTACAGTTTAAACTCATTAGCCTCATAGTAAATGAATCTCTAGTTGCTATTATCCTTAATACATAGACACATGAAAAAAAAAAAGAATAAATTTCTAATTAATACAATTTCTATTTTTCTATATATGCTTAATTTCACAATTTACTTAAGTAGGAAGCACACTGTAAAACTGAATCATTTTTATCATAGAACTAAAAATCCATGATTAAAAACATCCAATGAACTCGGTGCTTTCAGATTTAATATTCCAACATTAAGACTACTTTATCTGAAGTCCTAAAAATCAACAAAATAACATTTTACTTATACAAAAGCAATAAGCAATGGCTTATGAGCTGCACATCAATTCAGTTTGATAAACATAGTATTGTTTCTGGAATGGCATTTTAAAAACTATAATAAGACTCTAAAAGATTTAATTTTCAAATTCAGTTAAAACAGAATGTTAAGTGATAATTATAGCACTTTCCCTTTTTACTGCTGTTTATGATTTACAAATAAATTTCATGTGTTCATTTGATTTATCCTTTAACCAAACTGTCAAGTTGATGCTATCCACAGAGAATAGTGCCAACTATATTGCTGAGTAACTTTGTCCTATACCAAATACTCATGGAAGCAAGCTGCAAAGTGGTGTCCTCTAATTCAAAATGAGTAGCCCAATGCACTTTATGCAGGAATCAAACAAATTTAAAGGTATAAAGACACAGTGGCATGCTCGTAAATCTTTAACAATTTACTCAGAAAATGAAAAAAAAAAAAGGGAAAGGACTAATTTATAACATTATTTAATTGCCCTTGTGTAAATCATCCCATCTTTTTTTTTTTATTTCAGTGAACCAAAATTATGTCAACAAGCTCACAAAATTCATAAACATTTAATATTCAGAAATCCTGATTCAGTACAAGGTGGCTCCATTGCACTAGTGGGAAGGAACTTTCCTGACTGTTATTTTGAAATGGTCAGGATGTTAGAGAAGTGGAAACATATACATAACGAAGATGGAAAAGGGCAACACAGGTGGTTCTTTATGGGATTTGGGGTATGGCAAAGACTGTTCCTTAACATGTGATAAGATAATACAGTGTATCAGCCTAATGGGGTTGAGTTAAAAGGTAACTTGGGGCAGGATTTTACAGTACTATGAGTACTAAAGTGATAAAAGTCCTTGAGTCTTACATAGTAGGCAAGCACTGCAGTCATAACCTGGCACCAGGCTTAGGTACCAGTTGTATGCTCATTTTTCAGATAACAAAACTTAGCCACAGGATGATATGTAACCCCTTGAAAATGAGGCTGTTATTAACTGGTAGACCTGGGGTTCAAACACAGGGAGTCAAATACGAGAGTCTTCACTCTCAACATTCAAATAATTTTCTGCATAATGTATTAGAAAGATTTCAACTTTATTCTGTAAAAATAAAAACAACCATTGAAAACTATGTGTCAATGCTAGAGACAGAGGGAGTACTAAGGTGGCAGTTTTATCAGTTTAATGGTTAAGTAGTAAGACCTGAATTATGGTAATGTTTTTGGCAATAAAAGTATGTGATACATAAGAGGAATTCCATTTTGTTTGGGCTCATCATCAAATTCCTTCTCTTCCATCCTTTTTATTGAACAAACATATTAACTTTTTAAAAGATTGTGGAAATCAAAATAACAAAAGTAATCTCTCTAATCTCATAATTTTACAGATTTTGTATATTCTTTTCTTACATTTTGTCCACATGAATCCATACTTACATACATTAGTATTTTTATACTGCAAAACTCATTATAATCTACACAATTAAAACATGTGATTTGTTTGTAGTTGTTCATTTTGGTATGTGGCCTTCAGTCATACCATTTTAATGATTATAAAATATTCCATGAAGAATATATGTCATAATCTGTTTAACCATTTTGATAATAATAATCTTATTGTTTCACCATTTTGCCAATATAAGTAACTAATGAAAATCTTTATATATATATATATATATATATATATATATATATATATATATATATAGTATGTATATATGTGTGTATATAGAGGTAAATATTCTTTTGGGTATTGTTTTTCTTGATAATTTATACAGGAAAATATTTCTTCAAGGAGCTAACAAATGAATCTTTAACCTTCCTAGTGTTTATCTCACAAGCAGGCAGTGACATGGACATTCAAATAGTGAGGCATAATTTTTCAACAAACAAGTGATTAGTTTTTAAAAAATAGCAATAACCAATAGGGATGAATATGTAGTCAAATGTGTACCTTCTTACTGCCCTGGTTGGTCTGAAAATTGTAAAATCCTATCAAAATGTAGAAAACAACATAATTTAGTAAACAATGTAGCCAAGTGTTGTAAACTATTTCTTCATACGTGGTAAAAGACAAACATGCCCAATTGCATTTCCCACAATATTGCACTTTAGAAATCTGTCCTAAGAAAATGTTTAGAAATGTTTAAAATATACCTAGTAAGGTGTTTGTAGTATTTTTTATAAAAATGACAAATTGAAAAATATATAGATGTCTATTAATTAAACTATTGGGTTGTCGGAAAAGTCATGATGTATTTTTGCAATGGAAAACAGAAAAAAATACGTCATGACTTTTCCGGCAACCCAATATATCCTTATGATGAAATTTTAGGCAGCTATTAAAATCTATGTTGTGGAAAATTAATAACATGGGGGAATTTTAAGAACATATTATTGCTAATTAAAAATTTGATGGCCAAATACTACTTACTACATAAAACTAATTATAAAATTAGCTCTTATATGTTATCCAAATAATGCTATAGCACTGTACAACTGTTATTGTTTACTTCTGGTGATATGTATTTTATAATCTTTGCTTTTTGAGTTTTTGTGTAATTTCCCTATTTCTACCATGCACATATATTGCTTTTTAATGAGAAAATATATATTTTGTTGGGTTAGGCTCTTCAGTTAAAAACTAGAATGAATATTGTCATGTCCTCTGAATATAACCAATTTGTTTTCAAAGAACCTTACTGATTTCCAGTGGCAATATTGCTACTGGTGCTTCCTTTAATTCAAATTTATTGATGTACCATTGCTCTGTCTTTTATTTTTAGTGTCCCTGTGTCATTTAGTTTTATATGTGTTTTGTAAATGTAGCATAGCTTGGGATTTTGTACTGAATCTGCTCTGGCAGGCTTACACGTTTAAGAGGGCAATTTAAAGCCATTTTTGCTTGTTTAAGATTTATTATATCTATTCCTGAACTGACTTCCTTCCTTTAATTTTTTTAACTGCTTCATTCCTCTTCTCTTTCCTTTCTATCCTCTCCCCCTACCCTTTCCCCTCTCTTTCTTTCTCATATTTGCTGTCCAGTTCTTTCACTAATCTATGTATTCTTTGAAAGGCAAAGACAATCTTTTATCTTTGTACTAAACACAAGTGTAGATTTCTGACTAATTAAAATATTTAATTGTCAATTCTGTCACACAGTAATAATTACCTTAAAGTTTATTCACATTAAACCAACGGAATATTGATGTAATAAGTAATATATAATCAAATGTAGAGCGTGTATTGTACACCATTCTTTCTATTTTACCCTTCAGATATCACTTAAGCTTTGACCTGAAACTCTATTACATTTTCTAAAAATATTATTTCATCTTATACTATTGTTTTTCAAAGTAATGAAAAAACTACATTTCTCAATACCATTGTATGTCAGTTCAGTAATATATTTATTTTGTATCAACAACTGTGCTACGCTTGCCCTAACAGTTGTTTTTTACTACAACATTCAAATTCAAGAATTCACTGTCTCCTTTTACCTCACAGCAGTTTTCTATGTTTCTGGCATATCTGCCAGTTTTATTTTGTAGGAAAGGAAGGGACTTAGCAAACATGTTCTCTGAGACCATATCTGGAAATACCTTTGTGTGGTCTTCTCAGGGAAAAGGCAATTTGGAGCCTATCTTTTTGATACTATGTGTAATGTGACTCCAACTTAGGTCAGTTAGTGAAGAGGAGAAAACAAAAAGCCATGATGATTTTAATTCTTCTGAAATGGTTCTAAGCAAAAGAAATTCTGAGCAAGTTGATGATATAAGAATAGACTCCCATTTCTTGTTCACTTTGCCATCTAAATAAACTTTAGTTGATAAAAACAAAGATTGAGAATTGACTTACCAGTACAAAAAAAAAAACAGTATAAATTTTTACCAAATTTAATACTGATATGCTAAGCCTTTTCATTAATTTCTTGTGTCAAAAGATCTAAGCCCAGAAGCTTATATGGACAGCTTTTTAAGTGGTGGCCAGTTCTCTATATAGCCCTTTGCTTAAGAGTGATAGTGCTGGTTAATTAAGGCTAAAAAAATTATATGTATTAGATCCAGGCTTGCAAGATACAGGAAAATTTCTGTCATTAGGCACTATTTTTCTTCAGAAAATAAATTTGAGTGTTTTGAAAAAATGAATGATATGTAACAATGTGGACTCTTATGTATGTACTAAGTCTCTACACATACACACACACATACACACACACACACAAGGATTTTATTTAAACTGTACATCAAATCTTTAATTCATTAAATATATATTATCAGAATCGATATTCTTCATCTTCCTGTAAACTTTCTATGGATATATATATATATATATATATATATATATATATATATATATATGATAAGAGAAGTAAAATTCACTCTTTTTTTTTTCCTTATGGTTTTTTCCTTTAATGTTTGAACTGATTAGTCTTGACTCTGTACCTATAATACATTTCTTTGCATTTTACATGTAAACCCTAAGCAACTAGGAGGAGCTACAGCTCCATGGTAAATTCTAATCTGTATTTGAAGAACTTCAATATTAAGAAACAAATCAGACACATTATATATATATATATATATATATATATATATATATATATATATATATATACATACCTTTAAGATATTAGGGTTCATTTTACCTCCTTCCTAAATCTTACAAATTATATTCTACTCAACAAAAATTGTCATTATTCTCGATGATTAATATCTTGTAATCAAAAACATTTTGTTATGCTTTTTATATCTGCACTTATTTTAGCTGCATTGACCCAATGCAATCATATTGAATTAATTTTTGCTTGAGTAGTTCACTATAAATACAACAAAATGCCATTATTTTATTTTGAGAAGTTAGATTGGATACATAAGTTTCATTAGTCATTAGATAATTACAATTCTACATAATTTTTTTAATTAACTCAATTGAATACACAATGATTTATGTATTTATTTTTAATTTCAACAAGGCAAAAATATTAAAAATTATCTTACTTGGTCATTTAAATTTTGTGTAGTGTGGCTTTAATACATTATCCTTAAAGCAATGTTCATTTATAGTAAAAATTTACAGTGAAAATAACTTGTCATTTAAAAATTACTGCTAATGATACCTTCATTCAAAATAATTTTTCTCTCAGAGAATTGGACTCAGAATCTTTAAGAGTTTAGAGGATGTGGCTAGTTATTCTGTACTCACATATATCTTTAGACATATGCTTATATATCAAGATCATTCTAAACAGCTTGCTTTAATTTTACTTGCATGATGAGTAAAATTGCATGATTATGGTTTTGTACACAAATATTGTTTGAAATGAACCTGACTCAGAACCCTGCCTCTTCTAATCAGTAGTATATGCTACCTCATCTGTAAATCAGCCATAACATCTACTTTACATATGGTTGTTAAAAGATTAATTATCATGGTGCTGGAAAATGGTCACAATTATTGTTATGGTATGCTATTAAATATTATTATGTAGGAATTGGGCTAGAAAATATTATCGGTCTCCCATCTTGGGACATATGCAATCAGATGAACTACTAGAAATTAATAAAATTGTAACTGGCAATTTTTGATTTCTGAGTGTTTTGCAATTTTAAGTGAGGATGCTGTGAAAATAGTAATAAAAGGTGAACTGTGAGAATTTCTCCCTTTTTATATTTGAATTAGTAGGCTGGCTCCTAGATGAAAACAACTTGATGGAGGAGGTCACTTTGGACTCCTTCATATCCAGAATATTTTTCAATTTTTAAGGGAAAAGTGGTAAGAGACTGCCTACCTAATGAATAGCCTTCCAATTTGCAATTCATTTGTTGTGGCTTACACAGGATCCTATTTTCACTTCAGAAAAGAAAGTAACTCCACATGATAAAGAATCATAAAGCAACTAATGTTAAATATTTTAGTATAACAAAAAAAATCTAGTTGGTAGCAATGGTTAGGTAATTGCTTAAATAATTTGTTTTGTTTTTTATAATTGACACTTTAAATCAGTTTTTTTATAAACTAGATGTGTCTTTAAATCTGTTTGTTTGACTAGAATCTATACTTGTGCTACCCGATACTGCAGTAATAGGACATGTAGCTATCTAAATTTAATTGAATGTAAACATAAATTAAAATTCTGTTCCTGAGTTACACTAGTCACATGTCAACTGCTCAATAGCCACATGTAGTCAGTGGCTACTATAGTGTGCAGCACAGAATAAAACACACACATCATTGTAGAATGTTCTGTTGGACATCACTGATATAGACCAGTGTTGTTTCAAATTTAAAAAAATAATAATAAAATAAAAAATTTTGTAAAGAGCTTTTTGGACATTTTTCCCCCCTACTAATCATCCCAAGATATAATTATAATGCCACAGAATTGTTTTATACACTTGTCTTTACATATAAAAAAATGTAAGAGCATCTGCCCCCATTGAGAATGCATGAATAAGACCTATGGAAAAAGAAAGAAATTGATCCAGAGGAGATTCAAATTGCAGAGTAGATAAATGCTGTGCTTGCCTCATCCCATAAACATACAAAAATTACAACAAAATTATAGAACAATCAACCTGGAAAACCATCTGAAGTCTAGCTGAACAGATTTATAACTACGGATATAAGGAAGTAACCATGTCAAGACTGGTAGGAGGGGTGGAGATGCAAAACAGGTTGGCCCCAAACCTTGTTAGAGTGGCGGATGAAAATTGGGTGTGATATCTCAGATTTCCCACAAAGGTGCAAGGGATCCCAGCTTTCCACACCAGGCTCCCCAGCCCGGAATATGGGTGCTGGGAAGAGGAACCCCTGCGATGTCTGACTATTAAAAACAGTGGGGGATTCTGGTAATGTGGGTGATAAGAAAGGCTGCAGGAAACCCAGTCATTCTCTTAAACAGCCCAAACACGGACTCACTCACTCGCAGGCACTCACCTTGGGCTGTGGCAGAGGGATGGTGACTCTGGGGACATCAGAGACATATGGGCAGAGATTGAGTTGTGCAGCTGCAGGGCGATGACTGGAGGGATAGTCACCATTTTCCTGTGTGGGGCCCTCCTCCTGGGCAGCTGGCAGAGGGAGGGGGTGCCATCTTTTCTGTGTTGAACCCACCCCCACAGGCCAAATCTGAATCTGATTGGCCTAGTGAACTCCTCTGCTCGACCCTGCTGATTCACTGAGATCCTACCTCACCCAACTTGCTGTACCACTGGAAGCTGTACCAGCACCTGAAACTTATGGAAGGTAGCAGGTGGCAGCAGGCTTCTGAGTGTCCTGGCTTTTTGCAGAGCTACCCCAGGACTGGTACTGGTGGCACATATCCTCAGTTCACAGTGTGGCCTCTCCCATGTACCTCCCGGTTTAGCACAGGCAGTGACCAACCATGAATTGCTTTGTAACTCCTACCAGGTACTCCTCAGCCATTCATAGGGAGTGGCTGACCTGGGCCTGCACTGAAACCCCTCACAAGAGGCCCCAGAACCAATATACTTGGACGTTGGCTTCAGACAACAGCAGAGTACCCCTCAATTAGCCCCACAAACAGCACTACAAAGGGTGGTCTCAACAGGCACCAGAATCCACTGGGGTGAATCCTACTCTTCGGGTATGGCCCTTGCAGAGAAGCCCATAAGCCTTGGATGTGGCCAAATCAATAGCCAGTCTGCCTTAGGGTCAATACCACCCACTGACATGCCAACACCAATCAAAACTCAACTATAATAGGAGGGCACAAACAACCCACACAAGGGACACTCCTGGAGCACTTGGCTGAGGTCATCAGGGAGACAATGCCACTGGGGCCCATAAGACCCCTGCTGCATAAGTCCACCTGGTAAGAGTGGGAGATATAACGGATCTACCTAATTCATAGAATAAAACACAGAGAGGCAGTCAAAAAGAGGAAATAAAGAACTATATTCCAAATGAAAGAACTGGAGAAAACTCCAGAAAAACAAATAACCACACAAAATGGAGGCAAGCATCCTACCAATATAGAGTTCAAATCAGTGGTTATAAGGATGCTCAAGGAACTTAATGAGATCTTCAAAAAAGAGATAGCAAGAATAAAAAAAAATAAAAAATAAAAAAAATAAAAAAAAAGACATGTCAACCATAAAAAACAACCAGTCATAAATGAAGAATACAATAACTGAAATGAAGAATACACTTAAAGGAATTACCAGCAAAATAGATGAAGCGGAGGATGGAATCAGCGATTCAATTTGGAAAACATGTAATTAGAACAGCAAAAAGGAAAAAAGAATCCAAAAAAAGCAAGGATAGTTTAAGAGACCATTGGGACAACATTGAGTGTAAGAACATTCACATCACAAGAACACCAGAAGGTTATGACAGAAAGCAAGGGATTGAGAATCTATTTGAAGAAATAATGACTGAAAACTTTCTTAACCTGGCAAAGGAAATAGACCTACAAGCCCAGGAAGTGCAGAGAATCCCAAATGAGATGAACCCAAACAGGTCAACACCAAGACCCATAATTAAAATGGCAAAGATTAAAGACAAAGAAAGAATACTGAAAGCAGCAAGAGAAAAGCAACTAATAACTCATAAGGAAGTTCCCATAAGTCTGTCAGCCAATTTCTCAACAGAAACTTTGCAGGCCAGAAGGGATTGGCACAAAATATTCCATGTGAGGAAAAGCAAGGAAGGACCTGCAACTATTTGTACTCTACCCATCAGGCTGTCCCTTAAAATCAAAGGAAGCAGGGTCGCCTGGCTATGGGATAGAAGAAGAGGCTGAACGTCGCAGCCCCAGCCCCACTTCCACCAGCCTCCCTGCCTAATGGTGGCAGGAAGCCTGGGGACTCCCCACCATCCCAGGAGCCCAGGAAAAGGAGAGTGGTGTGCCATGTGCTTTGCCAGAGCTGTCTCCCCCCTTCCCTGGTGCCATCTATCTTAGAACCCAGAAAATAAACTATGCAGGACCTAGTTTCTGCTGTCCGGGCAAAGGAATCCACTGACTGCAGTGCCACACAGGAAGGCGGAACCAGAGAAACTTCCAGCGAATTCAAGAAAGTCCGCACTCTAGTGCAGGGGAATTTATTACTCAGCTAAGGGCCAAGGTGGAGCGGAGCTGTGACGTAAACAAGATCTCCTGAGAGCCATAGGGTGTGACTTGGAGGCGGTAGTGCTACTACCGGAGGGGAGGGACTCCCCACAAATCTCGAATGCAAAAAATTAAAAAGGCCCTCAGCATTGCAAAGAGACTAGCTTGAAGTGGGTGTGAGGGGAGGGAGGAAAAATCTAAGATGAAAGCAGTTCGGAACACCAGCAGGCAACTTAGACATTCACAGGAGATTTTTATAGAACCAGCTCCCGGGCATGGGTTTTTCCAATTACTCTCACCCATGTGGCGGAAGAAAAAAAATGAACCCTTATGAAGAAATGGACCAAAAAAAGTACTCTGATTTAGTATAATCTGCCTTGACATTCAGAAGCCATGCTCAGATTCCAGGATCACTGTTCGAGGAAGATATTTTATGGACCTGTAAGTGTAAACCCCCAAAGCAAGGTGAGGAAGCAAGAGTTATACAGGAAAGTGGTTTTCTCTCTTCAATCCAAAGAGAAGCATAAAGCCAAGTGCAACAAGTGATGCTAAAATTCCTTTGAAAATCCCTTTGCAAAGTAATAAGATGCCAACTGTGACCCAGGTCCATCAGCAGACCATGACATCAGAACAGATTTTCTCATTGGAGAGGTGTACACAGCGGATGGTTCTGGAACTGGGAGAGGATGACTTTGCAGAATACACTTTAAAGATTTTTACAAGGGAAATGGTTCCATGAAGACTTGGAAAGCATACTTTTAAGTTCACCCCAGGGGAACTTAAAACAGGGAGATGAAAATCTCCTCATATCTGGCTACATGGAAAGCGTACAACATATTCTAAAAGATGTCAGTGGAGTTTGAGCTCTTGAAAGCGCTGTTCAATATGAGACCTTGAAGTATGTAGGGCAGTTGACTGTGGGCTGAGCTATCAGTTCAATGTAGCCTAATGGTGGTGGCCTACTAAGACGGATCCCCTGGCCACACACACACATTTCATGGACACAGAGCTCTGCTCCCAGTACTGGGCTAAAGGGGCTTCTTTGACTAGAATAATATGCAAAAAAGAAAAAGAAACAGAATATTCAGAAACCAGATTGGGGCAGGACCCTACTGGGAACATTCAGCACTTCCTCACAGTCTGGGGAGATATATCTCTGCTTACTATGACCTACAGTGGAGGTACCACAGGATCTGAGAGCTATATTAGCACAAGCAGAAGTATTAATTTGTTATAATATATTGCAACCAATAAGACTGAAAGCCAGAAAAGTATAGATTTACAGAACTGAACTTCAGCACATAAAGATCAATTATGCTACCTCTGATTATGATTTACTTGAAAAAAAAGGACAAGCAGATTGGCACAGTGTTGGTGGCTCTTTGGACCCCCCTCTGGACCCTTCTGTATCCCAGGCAAGATGCCCAGTCTTTGAACTGAATGTGGAGGGCAGTGAGGCTTTGTATGCCAAGCATATCCCCAAGGTACAGCAAGAAAGAAGGGGCTAAGCACCCATTGGTTATGTGTGGAGGGAAAGCTTGCATCAGCCAGCTACTACCGCCAATGCAGTTTTCTAAATGTTGTTTATATATTGGGGTTCTCTATATATTTTTTGAGGAAAAAAGCTTCCATTTAACATTTTTGAAAACTAAAAATGTGATACCTTAGCGTTGAGTAAATATTGCCCTCTGGAACATATTCACCATATCATTAGCAATACCCTTTCACATACCACAAAAAAATCCCCAAAAGTAGCCTGACCCCGGTCTGAGACTTGCAATTATAGATATTTTAGTAGCTGTATTCTTGTTTGAGTCAGTTAATAATATCTGGAGAGAAGATGTATCATTTGTGGAATTTTTCAGGTATGAGGAATAATAACACAATCTATTATTTTTTTTATTTTTAATAACTTATAAAAATTATTCGTTATCACTGGGTTCTGGAAATTTAAATACATCCCCACTATAGCCCTGGGGGAAGGGTCCTTGTTTTATAGAGTGGTTAGCATTTAATTTACAATTAGTATCATAAAATCAGGGCACTCATTTTTTTCTTTTATTAGCAATTAATTGTAAGAAATAAAATACAAGATGTACATAAAGTAAATATCATCATCATCATCATCATCATCATCATCATCATCATCATCACAAGACAGATAAAGAGCTTCCCAGATAAGAAAAAGCAAAGCAAAAGGAGTTTATTACAACCAAATCAGTATTAACACAAGGAATGTTAAAGAGATTTCTTTAGGATGGAAAAAATAAACAAAATAAAAAAAAATATTAATAATAAAATGGCAATTACTACCTATCTATCAATAATTGCTTTTAATTAAAGTAGAATTAAATGCTCCAATCAAAAATGTAGGTTGGCTACATGGATAGGAAAACAAAACCCTTACATATGCTACCTACAAGGAAGTATAGGGTTAGAAAAAGTTATTTCATGAAAACGGGGGGTAAGGGGAGCTGGGGTAGCAATACTTTTACCAAACAAAATAGACTTTAAAACACAGGCTATAACAAGAGAAAAAGAAGGACCCAGTAATCCCACGTATGGATATTTATTCTAAGAAACCTAAGGGAATGTGTGAATCAATTAATATATGTTCATTGCAGCATTGTTTACAAAGGTTAAGATGTGGAGTCAGCCTGGGTGTCCTTTTATGGATGAATGGATTTAGAAGATTTCATACATATATACAATGGAATACTGCTCAGTTATAGAAGGGAATGGGTTCTTGCCATTTGTGGCAACATGGATGGACCTGAATGGTATTGTGCTGGTGGAGTATATCAGACAGAGAAAGATGGATGCAATGTGATTTTGCTTATATGTGGAATCTAAAGAACACAATAAACAAACTAAACAGAAACAGACTCATAGATACAGAGGACATTTTGATGGTTGCCAGATGAAAGGGAAGTTGGTGGGGTGGATGAAAAATGGGAAGAGATTAGGAAGTACAAATTGATAGTTACAAAATAACCATGAATATGTGAAGTAAAGCATAGGGAATATAGTCAATAATATGATAATAACTATGTGTAGTGCCGGGTGGGTACTAGACTACTCAGGGGGATCATTTCTGAAATTATATAAATGTCTAACCACTATGCTGTACATCTGAAATTAATATAAAATAATACTGAAGGTCAACTGTAACTGAAAAATTAAAAAGGGAGGGAAATGAAGGGCAATAAGTGGTCCAAATTTTCAGGTATTAAATAAGTCATGGGAACGTAATGTACAGCATAGGGAATATAATCGATAATACTGTGATAGGATGGTACTGTGTCAGATGGTTGCTGGACTTATTTATCATGGTGATCAATTCTTTAGGTATATAAATGTTAAATAACTATGGTGTACTCCTGAAACTAATATAATATTTTATGTTACCTATATTTTTAATAAAAACTTTTAAGGAAAAAGTAAATTGATTCATAGACAAACCTGATGAGAGGGAGGAACAGCATTTTGCCATGTCTTCAGATTTATAAATTCTAGGAATAACTTGTTTAATTTTATCTTCCTAACAGGGCAAATACTGTAGCTAAAATGAATGTGTTGATATAAAGTAAATTTTGAAGATTTATCTCTATTACTCTATTGCTCAATTAATATTCAAGTCATATCATTTACCTTGACATTTTTTTTCACCATTTTTGTGATAAATGTAAAATAGTGATAATGATAACAGCAGCTACCTTGCTATTTATCTTCTTATATCCTTCTGCATATTTCACAATTACCAGGAAGTGTTGTAGACACTGGGAAGCAGAAGGAAATAAGGTAGTTCTTCCTTATAAGATCTTGAAAGACTACTGGAAGGTAATAATAAGACCATAATCTCTATCTTTCACTACAAAATCCAGGAAACTTTTTACTAAATAATGTTGCTTTGATACATCAACATGAAATTATATGGTAGGTCAAGCTGACATCTACTCACAAGAGTCAATTTTAAATTTTTAGTTTTGTGGTCCAGTTGATATCACATTATTCATAGCTTGAAATCAGGCAGGGTGGTCATTGTATACCTCAGAAGACAGAAAAAAAATTCTGAATCAGGAGTTTCATTTTTCCCTGGCAGAACTGGTTACTAAATATATGCAAACAACTTACTGTCAAACACTTTTTAAAATAAGATCAAGATTAACTTCTTAAAGTAATTATGCTAATTCCAGACCCTTTAATTAAAACTCTAGAAATAAAAAAAACCTGTCAGAAATGGGAAAAAAAAAAAAAAGGAAAGAGTAAAAGAAAGAAAAAGAATAATTCCATAAATTCCAAATTTCAGAGTCAGTGTTTGGCACCACGCATCATTAAAATTTTCATCTGTTACTCTCTATCAGTAGAACTAACATATAGTCACTAATGCTAACAGTGCTTGCTATACAATTAATTCTTAGCTAACATTCAAAAGACAAACTTGTGAGGAGCACAATATATAGTTCAGGGCAGGGACATGGTCTGGGACAGTAAAGTATCAGGGAAAGTGGTTGCAAGAGGTTGATCTGACATGCCATTATTTACCTTTTTCTCCTGAACTAGTTTCTAACAAGGTTATTGCTGAGTATACTGGTGCCTCTTGTTCTACACCTATTATGAGAACACAATACATTAGTGTATAGTATAGTGTATATATTACACTGATTGTTTCTAATATCTTTTCTCTCAAAATAGTATCTTAGAATTCCAGCATTATGAGCAATGAATAAGAATAAAACAAGGCATTTTAGAGTTTTTGTAGTTTTGTTGTTGTTGAATAGTGGTATAAATTCAATGCTTAAAACCCAATCAGTGAACGATTTCTCAAAATATTTTCCAAATAACACCAATTAGAAAAGGGAATTCCCAGAAAAAAAAATAGTTTTGTGGTAGTACTAGATTTCAAGCCATTTCTGAGCATGTAAATCTGTCTCCTATCCTTTTATATCATCTTTCCTCCATATTTAAATTTTTTTCTTGCACTGACCCTTCTTTCACCTATAAGTATAACTGAAACTTCTTATATGTATTCTTGGCTTTCTCTTGATGATACCAACATTTCTGTAACCCTCTCCATAGGAGGACATTCTTTCTTTCTTTTGGACAGATTCTAATAAGCAGTAGAAAAAGGCTGGCAGAGATCCTGTCTTAGTTTTAGAACTTTTTTTTTTTAACACAATCATTCAAAATTATTTTCCTTTGAATTAATACATCAAGGTATACCACCTTCTTTCAATGTGTTGCATGGTTCTTTCAATAGCCATTATTTGCGGGTGACTTTCACTTCAAAGTTTTAGCCTTTTTCACCTAACATAATTTTTCAATTACTGCTATAACAGCCATCTATCTACCAGCCATACAAAGATTGGCACTGTGTAGAATTCAACATCATAAATTGTTCTCTATAAAACACCTAGCCATTTCTCAATAACTACAATCCATTCTTGACTTTTGGTTTATCTCCCTTTTATAATCTAAACATACTGTGTTTCTTTGATTTTGACATGTACATATTAGTCTTAGAATGTTTTTCCCCTTTATGGTGCATAAAACAATGGTGAGTCATATAACTGATAGTAATTTAGATTTGATGAAACAGTTGATTTTATTCAAGTTTCTTCCAACAGACAAATTTTTCTCTTTTCCTGTCTCCCATTTCTGTCTACTCTTAGTCCTTTTTGCCCTTGCTCCCTTTTTCTCATCCTTCCTAACCCCTCCAGGAATATCTTGACTCCACATCCTTTTTATACAGATAACTCACAAACATTTATGTCATTGTTTTTCTAAGTTTCATACCCTCATTTTTTATGACTTAATCCCCACATAATTTTATTTCTTTCAAGTTTTAAATCACTTCTTTCTTACCAACATCACACTCTCTCCCCCACATAAAACAAACTTCTCTCTGCCTTTTCTAAATTTCCCTCTCTATATAAACTAACCAAGGCTCAAAACTGTACAGATTGTTCTAAATCTTCCATAAATCTGTTGCATTAGGTAACTATTATATTATATCTTGTCCTTCCTACTTCCACTGCCAAAGTCAAAATCAGGCCCCTGATTGTATTTGAAATCATCTATGAGACCCTCATTTGTTTCTCTTTAACTTAATCTAGACTTCACACAATTTTTAAATCAATCATCTTCAGAGGCAGTTCCTGTTATGCTATTCCCTTGCTCAAACACTTTCAATGGCTACCTGTTGCCAAGAGTAAAGTACAGAATCAACATTTCTTTTTTCTGAATAGTATTGAAAAAATAAATCAAAACATATCCTACCAATAATGAGCTTTGTGGAAAGGAAAAAATGCCATTACCTCAATTTTTATTAAAATATTTTGATGTGAAATAATACCTCTAAGACGTGCATTCTACAGGAAAGATTAAAGATTGGTGAAGAGTATTCAGAGTTCCAGTTGTTCCTAGAATTGAGCCCTGTTCACATTCTCAGAAGGTTAAGTGGAAATTGAGGATGCATTAGTCACAGCAGAAGATGCAGGGTCAGCCATGCTGGGGTTATAGTTTAGCAGTTATTTGGTAGAAAATTTGATGGGGAAGAACAATTTGGGGCTAACTTCATACTTCCTATGTAAAATTGATACAATGTTATCCTCAAGAGAAATGTAGAGACATTTCTTAGCTTTACTACCAGCTATCTGTTATAGTTTGTCAAAGCAATAGTTAACTATCATTCCAGGGATAACAACTTTCTCAATCTAAAGTGAGATGTCACTGTTGATTTTAATATTAATGTAATTACATTAGCTTAGGGATTGTTTAATGTGATAATGCACTGCCTTTGGGGGAATTGTTATATTTTCTATATGCAACTAATATGAAATAGATTATAATTTTGTACTAATTTATTCAATAGATAAAATATAGTCAAATATCAATACCAATCAAAAATCAATTTATTATGGAAAAGAGTATGAAGGGTCCTCAAAAAAATAAAAAATAAAACTATCATAGGATCCAGCAATTCTACTTCTGGGCATACACGTACATCCGAAAGAAGCAAAAACACTATGCTGAAGAGATATCTGCACCCCCATGTTCATAGCAGCATTATCTACTTAGCCAAGTCATGCAAAAAACCTAAGTGATGAATGGATAAAGAAGGAAATCCTGCCATTTATGGCAACATGGATGGGCCTTGAGGGCATTTAGCTAAGTGAAATAACACAGAGAAAGACAAATGCTGTACGGTCTTAACTTCTATGTGGAATCTTAAAAAAAAAAAAAATGAAAATAGAAACAAATAACAACTCAGGAAAAAAAGATTAGATTTGTGGGTACCACAGTCTGAGAAGGAAGGTGGAGGAATTGAAAGTGGTCAAAAGGTACAAACTTCCAGTTATAAAATAAATAAGTACTGGCGAAGAAATGTAATGTACAATGTAATTACTATCATTGACTGTAGTTTAACACTGCTGTATGGCATATTTGAAAGTTGTTAAGGGAGTGAATCCTAAGAGTTCTCATCACAGAAATAAAAGCATTTTTTGGAACTATATTAGATGATGGATATTAAGTATATTCACTTGGTAATCATTTTATAACATATGTTATAGTTACATTAATCTTATAGAGTGCTATATGTCAATTATATCTCAATAAAACTGGACAAAAATTCTCTAGCTCAGGGGGAAAAAGATTTATTTACAAAAAATTTAACAAATATGATCACTATACTTAAATGACTATAATAAGAAGAAAATATTTCCCTTACATAGGTATTATTGATTCTCTTATATCTCATGTCTTCTTCATTTTTCTACTCAAGAGCACAAAGTAGAAAAATCTGGATTATTCATGAATCATTCTGTCTCATATACAACTTTTTTTCCTGAATCTTGTATATTTATCTTCCTCCCTATCACCTTGAGAACTGCCTAAGTTCAGTGTCACTATGTCTCAGCTGTGTTTTTAGAAGACATTATTTCAACAATCCTTTTTGGATTTACAATAACTACCACAGTTTTAGAACTTATTTTAAAACTTGTTTTTTTTCACACACAAACAATTTACATGTTTTCTGCCTGATAACTTTCAATGACTTCTCTTTTTCTTTAGGGGAAGAAAATCTTATCTAATTATAACAGCCTTTAAATCTTCTCTACATTCTTAGCCTGACTGTGAACAATTTGCAGAATGACAATCATTGGAAATGGCTCATCTGATGTACTTAGATTCCCTTTTTCTGTCTACTCCAGCTGTGAAAGTGAATTTCCCTTTGAATCTGAACTCATGCATCTTTGGATAACTTTCTGATACATGAGGATGTATAGTTCTGACCTCTGTCTGTATAAGTCTGTATAGTTACCACACTGAGACTAATTATTTATTTATAACACTCTGAGCTCACTAAAACTTCATTTCTGTAGTCCCAGTATCTGGTACAAATTCCTGGCCTGTCAATTTCTCCTTAATGTATACAGAAAAAATGATTTTGATTCTATTAATTTTTTTAGATAATTTGGTTATTTCTAGATAACTTCCCCCCCATTTTTTTAAATTTCTTAATAGATTTTAGAAATGACCATATAATGATTTTTAAATAATTTTTAGTGACTAAAGTTATACTTGAATCATTCAAAAATCAGGCATTTATATACATTTCAGCAGTTTCTCCTGTAGAGTGGGGTATACAGAAAAGTCCCTGAGGTTTGAAAAATCCATATGAAGAGTTAAAACCACTTTTATAGTAAAGCTTGTAAAAGCAAGAAGCACTTCTGGGGAAGTCTTTTCAGTTTACTGCATTGCTAGGAGATTGAAGAGAGAGATTTATAATGATGAGTTGATGTTTTCAAACAATCAACAGACACAGGAGACAAAATTATGACAAATAGCTTTTTTTCTGATGGGAACACAGAGAGGGAGTATAGGACATCAGGTGTATGAGCTGGAGGATAAATGTCTTAGTTGCTCTGAACAAGAGAATACAGCTGGTGTAAATAGCATGACCTGGGTAATAGTCCACAGAACAAGCAAAGTAGAGGATGATAAATTTAGAGCTTGCCACTGTGGATGATAGTGTGTGTCCATCTAGTGCAATTTTCTTCCTTTGGCAATAACCAATATTTAATGTTCCAAAGGAAGATGAAAGCTCTCAGACTGTACCTAGGTGATTTGTGCTATGTTATTTATCAAGTGAGAAATTTCTCTATCAGTCCAGTATGTAATCATTGAACATCTTGAGTCATGCAGTTTGAATACTCTTATAATATTTTTTGCTGGCAGATCTGCAAATGGTAGTGATGGACATAAAGATAATCAGGCTTTTAAAGCAATTCTGCTACTCTATTGGTTTTAATGACTTTCATTTACTATTAAAATACAATTTTTCTCCACATCAAGTGGAACGTTTATATAAGTAGAGGTTGAATGTCATTTTGATAACAAGCTTGGGTCACAATAAATTTACAGGCATGTTCATATAGCCAATAAAATACCATCCTGCTTTTAGAATGTTCAGATTTACTCTTACCTTATGTTTCTGTATTTATAATTTTTTAAAATGCTATTTCTAAGCCTCTGAAATTCTTAGAAAAACACAATTGGTTATATTATAAAGTCCAACTGAAATAGATAAAAGTAGATTTTATCAGGAGTATAGTTCGAAGAAATTGAGTGAAAAAAATAGAACATATTTACCAAGTATTATGCTGCTGCTGATTCAGGCCCTGCTACTGAGAGCATTGGAAAGGAATGATGAAGGAAGAGTAATATGAGGAGCCTAGGTGCCAGGAAGATGAATCAATGAGAAAGAAAAGCCCCATTCAAAACTCAAAGATGTAAATAAAACAAGTAGCTCTTTCATTTAAAGAGTGTTTTCTACGATAATCTCCCTTATTATAAGGCAGTGGCAGTCAACTGTTAACTAAAGTTATGATGTAGTTTTAAATACAATTATTACAATTCTACTACATCCTAAGATGGGCAGGATCCACTGGCTTTCTTCTTAGGGTCTTAGGAGACAGAAATTAGCCATTTGCCAGACTGAGCTTTTTATCTGGAGACTCCGAGGGGAAACTGATTGGAAATCAGTTTCAGGTTGTTGGTAGAGTCTAGTTCCTTTCGTGGTAGGTTGGATACCCCCATTCCCCTGCTGGGTGTCAGCCACAGCTACTCTTTAGAAGGTAAACTGCATGCCTTCTTATGCAGTCCCCTCCATCCTCACTGCCAGAAACACAGATGAAATCCTTCCCATGTTTTGAATCTCTTTGACTTCTCCTGCTCAGCAACTGCAGAAAATTTTCTACTCTGAAATTGCTCATGTAATTAGATTAGTTTCATGTAGATAATCTCCCTTTCTCCATATAATTTAACATAATCACAGAAGTGATAGCTCATCATATTCACAGGTTTCACTCATATTCATAGGGAAAGAGGTATTTTTTAACAAGGCACAATTTGTGTGGAGTCATTCCTAAAATTTTGCTTATCACAATAGCCTACGTTTATCTGGGAAAAAAAAAAAAAAAGCTTGATTATGTCTCCCATGCATGATTATTGACAGTAGTAAAAAGATCTAATGCTAAAACTCACCTGACACATCATAAGTAGTTTTATTTATAAACAAGAGTATATGTTAGAACATTCTTTATATATCAACCTAAAATCTGTTTGCCTATTATATACCCTTCTTTTCAAGTCAAAGAGATTAAGTGCAAATTTCCATTCATATTCATTTATTAAGTGGCACTGAGTCATGGTTAATAGCTACCCTGTTCCATGCCAGGCATTGTATTCAGTGAACAAAAACAGATCATCCCCCTGTCTTCCTTGAGATTACATTCTAGTAGGGAGTTATATGTTAAACAATAAATTACACGAATACATTAAAAATTAATATAGTGAAAATACCACAAAGGGAGGATAATTAACACTATGAAAGCATGTATTAGAGTAATTCTTAGCTGTTAGGAGAGAGCCTTCCTTGAAGAAGTAACTTAAAATAAGATCTGGTAAAAAGTAAGTAGGTGAACAGGGGACCAGGGGATGAACGAGCTTTTCAAAATTATGCTTAGATCTGTTAGAGACAAATTTAAGATAAAAATAGCTTGGAGGACACAAAGTCATGGGAAAAATGCATTAAGAATAGATTGGAAAAGTATGCAGAACCATTGCAGAACTTGTGATAGACAAATGATAGATAGAGAGATGGATAGATGGATAGATAGATAGAACAATTGAAAGCTATTAAAGTTTTTGAGAAGAGTGGTAACATGATAGACACTAGCTGTGAATATAAAATTACTGGAGTTATTATGCAGATAAAGGTAAATGAGCATAGGGTCATGCATAAATGAACTTTAGAAGTTAATTATAGAAAAGAGATGATTGAGCCTGCAAAGGAGCAGATAGACACAAAAGGTGGCAGATATTGTCACAAATGGTAAGGTTTTATTATTATTATTATTATTTTTTTTTTTTTAAAGATTTTATTGGGGAATTGGTGGAGGGGAACAAGTTGCTGTCTTTTTGTTCTTCCATTTAGTTGCGGAGGATGTTGCTTCACTGTTGGTATCGTCATTGCGCTCTTCCCGGATGAGGCAGATCGGTCGCTGGCCTCTGGATGTCGCTCACCGCGGCTATTGGCAGCTCACTCTTGGCTGCCAGCCGCTCACGCTGGCTGCCGGCCACTCACTGTAGCCTATGGCAGCCCACTGCAGCAGGGGCTGCAGCCCACACCATCACCGGGGCTTGCACAGCCCAGCTCCAGGTGGAGCTGTTGTTAGCTGTAGAGGGCAGTGTCACTGGCCCTCATGTGGGATCCGAACCGGGGCCGCTGGCATCCCAAAACCAGCGCTTAACCAATGCGCCACTCAGCCGGCCCTATTATTATTATTTTTTTTTAATGACTGGTTTTCAGGAGTATTATGCTGAGTAATATAAATCAGATGGAGAAAGACAAATACCATTATGATTTCACTCATATGCAGGATCTAAAAACAAAATAAACAACCAAAACAGAAACAAACTTATAGATACAGAGAACACTTTGATGGTTTCCAGCTTAGGGGCTGGAGGATGGATTGGAAATGGGGAAAAAAGGAAGGCATTCAAAGGAACAAATTGGTTGTTATAAAGTAATCATGGGGATGTAGTATAAGGAGAATATACTAAGGAATAAGCAATAGCATAAGGAATATAGCCAATAATATTGTAATAACTATGTACGGTGTCAGGTAGGTACTAGTCTTATTGAGGTGATCACTTCATAAGTTATATGAATGTGTAATCACTATGTTATACACCTGAAACTAATACAATAGTATATATTAGCTGTAATGGAAAAAAAAATATATAAATAAATAAATAAAAAATGAATGGCAGGAGTCAAATGGGGATAAGAAAGTATAGTAAAATATGGGTTAAGATGAAAAAAATATCCAGAAAGAGAGAGTGATCAAAAGACCAAGTAAGAGGAAAATTGAAAAATACTCATAGATTTTTATAAATGGAAGGAGTTGGTGAAATTCAGGAGAACTATTTCACTAGAGAAATGGTGGTTTAAGCCAAGGAGTGCTGGCAATCACCAGAACTAGGAGAAAGGCATAGAAAGGAATCTTTCCTACACCTTTCAGAAGGAGCACAGCACTCCTGAAACCTTGTTTTCAGACGTCTAGCCACAAGAATTATAAGAGAACAAATTTCTATGGTTTTAACTCACATAGTTTGTGGTACTTTGTTACAGCAGCCATGGGACACTGATACAGAAGATATGGGGAAAGAGAGCAGACTGAGAGGGATAAATGAGAAAGTAGTTACTTGTTTGTTTACATTATTTAAAATGATAGATACATAAAGGTATTTTATACAAATGTGTAGAGTTCAGCTGATTAAATTATTATATTATATTATATTATATTATATTATATTATATTATATTATATATTTGGGAGGGATATATATATCTCCCAAATTTCCTAAAATCCCCCTAATATTATATGTTTCCAAGTACTCACTGTATCTTGCTTGGCCTGTAAATTCTGGAGGCACTTGGCTCTTTCACTGAGCCTTTTTTCTCTGCAACCAAAATTTTTCCCTTTGAAACATTTTTCTCCATTAATAAATCGTTCATGGGGAAGTCATATTATTCTATGTCTTAGTCATCTGTTCAGGCTGCCATAACAGAATACCATTGACTGGGTGGCTTAAACAACAGAAATTTTATTTTCCCACAGTTGTGGTGGTTAAAAGTGTGATATCAACGTGCTAGTATGGTCAGGTTCCAGTGAAAGCTCTCTTCCTGGCTCACAGATAGCTTCTTGCTGTGTCATTTGGGGGTTGGGGGTGGAGGGGAGAGAGAGAGATCAAGCACTCCGGTGTCTCTTATAAGGGCCCTAAATCCCTCAAGAGGGTGGGGCCTTAATGACCTTATCTAAACTAATTATTTCCCAAAAGCTTCATCTCCATATACCATCAGATTGGGGTTTAAGCTTCAAAATGTGAAATTTGAAGGTAAATAATGCTGTCCATAGCATTCTATTATGGCATATTTAAATGTACAGTCCAACTCGACTCCTAATTCTACTTCATGTGTACTTCTAACATATCTGCATATATAGCTTATATACAAAAAGTGGATATATGAGATATATATATATATATATATATATATATATATATATATATATCTTATAGTAGATTTTTTTTTTTTTTTTTGAGGGCAGTGTCACTGGCCCTCACATGTGGGACCTGAACCAGGGCTGCTGGCCTCCCAAGCCAGCGCCCAACCACCGCGCCACTCAGCCAACCCTTATAGTAGATCTTATGTATCATTATCTATAAGTACTACACACTAGAATATATAGATATAAATTATATAATATACATTTAATATATAGAATATAAATAAATATAATATTCATTTATAGAGTACTTGTATTTAGTTAACTTTGAATGTAAGCACTGGACTGTTCATTTATTTACATTAATTTGTATTACTAGATCCAGTCTGTTTTTCTAGTTCAGAAAGAGCCTTTCAAAGTTAAAGTTTGATTGTTTTTCCCTGAACATTATTAGTCTTTTCATTTAGGGTCATCCCTTTAAAATACATGAATTAAAAGTTGAGAGAACAAAAATTTTAAAAGAGGCATATACATTTACAGTTTGATATTTTGAAACCCCTTTTTCAAACGGAAAGAAGAGTAAATAATAAAATCGGTAAATGTAGAGCAGATTTAAACAATCTATCAACCAGACCATTCCAATTGAAATTTATAGAGCATTATATCCCACAACTATATAATACACATTCTTTCCAAGTGAATTGATAACATTCACAAAGGTAGATATTGGGCTTGAAGATATAGCAATAAACACTACCCAGCTATGCTAATTGAGGGGAGAAAAGGTAACATAAAAAAAGAGAATGGAGTCTTGGGGTCCCATGGGAACATATAACATATCTAGCACAGGTGCCCTTGAAGCGTTAGAATAAAACGGGACACAGAATTATCATGTTGAAGAAATAATGACAGTAACTTTTCCAAATTTGATCATAACATTTTAATGAAATCTTCCCCATGTATATTTAGAATTTACTAGTAAGGTGGGCAACTTAAGAAAACTTGGACCTTTCTCTCTTAGGAGACCATTTAATACAACCCTTTTCTAGTTGATTAATTGCACCTGAGGGGCAACGAGAAATTTCAAATATCTCTCTTAGACCTTGGCACCTGTTTCACCAACCAGAATTGTTAGGAAGTCATTTTATAAAGTAGAGATATGAAAGTGAATAGCTCATCTCTTATTTTTTTTCCTTCTTACCATACCAATATAGGCCATGTTCCTCTATGGTTTATTATTTATTCAGAAACCTTAAAAATATTTAAAGAAATAAATTTTTTTCCTCAACTGAAGGAATGTAGAATATGCTCAAAAGGTTTACCCCTCATGTTTCTAAGGCTTTTTGTCATTGTTAATTATGCTTTTCTGATACTAGATTTCTACCATTTAGTTATTTATTAGATTATTTTTATAGTTTTACTTTATAATAATATGATGTTTGTCTCAAAATATATCTTCAAATATTAAATTGATGACAAATTTTATTATACAGTAAATATTTTTAAGTTATTCTACTATACTGAGAAATTTAATTTTTCTATTTGAATAAAATTGGTAGATGATTAATGTTAAGAGCACAAAACAGAAAGAGATATGCTTTTAAAATTAAAAAAAAAACTCTCACTTCATCATTAATATTTATGTAATTGTTCTGTCATCATGTTATAGAAATTCATATACTTGTATATGCCTGAATAAGTAGTTGAGTTTACTTCCTTGGTAGAGGATTAAGGAGAACTTTAAAAAGGAGAGAATATTTTAAAGGAGAGGTATTTACTATGAATGAATCAATTTAATGTAGAGCTATTATTTAATAAATGTCAGTCAAATTCAGATATTTAATTGGAGGCATAGAGCTATTAAAGAGATCATATGTTATGTTTTTATTTCCATTTTTAGATGACTGATTTCTTAGTAACTTATAATTAAAAGTGTACAGAATAACTGTTTCTTTGTTTCTTTTTACTTTAATTTTCTGGGGATTAAACTACATGATTTTAAAAAATGTCACACCTGGATTTCAGTCCCAAATCGTCTATGAGACTTTGGACCTAAGAAAACTTATTTAAGTTTGGCTTGTGTCCTCAACTGTAAACGACATAATGCCTAACTCAGATTATTGAGATATCATAGGACAAGTGCTTTTAAACATGGTCCATATTAAGAACTCACAGACTTTGATCCCTTTCCTCCTGCTTTTCTCAACTTAGCAGTCAGGTTAGGTTGGCTTATTACCTGTGTACTAAAATCCTGTCAAACCTTCAGAACCAACATAAATGTTTGATTATCTATGAAATCTAACGGTGTTCTCTCCTTTCCCTTAATAATGCTCTATAGAATTCTCTATAAATGCTTATCTCCTTAGCAGTGTTTTGTTACCTTCGAAGGCAGGAGCTGTGTCTTAGGAGTTATTTACATTATTAAAGTACATAGGTCAATAATTACTTACTAAAGTGATGTTTTTTTATCTCTAAGTTTTCGATACTAGTGACAGCTCAACTTCCTTTGAGTTTCTGAAAAATTCGTAATTTATGTTAAGAAATCATATAAAATTAGATAGTTCTCTTGAAAACATGCATTCAGACTAAGTGGTTTATAATTATTTGTGTGTATTTCCTGGTCTTTTATCTCCAATTAACATTTGTCACACAATGTGCTTTCATTAAACAACTTACATTATTAGGCTTCACTGAAAGCATCATTAATTTTTATTTCATTTATTTAATAAAACCCTGTAGTTAATTAAAATCCTATGGACATTTTAGAAAAAACTCTAATACCATAGGTTGTTCCAATATCCATATTACATATATGAAGGAAAATGCCATATTTCAGTATCTTTGAACAGTTTTCTCTTTTAAAATGTATAGGTACTATCACTTTTATCACATAGTATTTTTTTTTTTAAAGATTTTATTGGGGAATTGGCGGAGGGGAACAGCGTTGGGGAATCGGGGAAGGGGAACAGACAAGTTGCTGTCTTTTTGTTCTTCAGTCTAGTTGCGGAGGATGTCGCTTCACTGTTGGTATCGTCATTGCGCTCTTCCCGGATGAGGCAGATAGGTCGCTGGCCTCTGGATGTCGCTCACCGCGGTTATTGGCAGCTCACTCTTGGCTGCCAGCCGCTCATGCTGGCTGCGGGCCACTCACTGTAGCCTATGGTAGCCCACTGCAGCAGGGGCTGCAGCCCACACCATCACCGGGGCTCGCACAGCCCAGCTCCAGGTGGAGCTGTTGTTAGCTGTAGAGGGCAGTGTCACTGGCCCTCATGTGGGATCCGAACCAGGGCCGCTGGCATCCCAAAACCAGCGCTTAACCAATGCGCCACTCGGCCGGCCCTATCACGTAGTATTTTTATGTTTTACATTTTCTGGTGTTACTATTCATTTGTTTCTGAAATACTTATTTTATTTCTCTTTTATTCCTCTTTGGGGAATTTGAGTTTTTAGAAGTGTAAGAATTTTCTTAAATAGAAATTTCCTTTAGGAAATTAAATCCCAACAGTTTAAAGGCAGATCGGATCTTTTCATTATGCTTCTAAAGGATTAGCAAGTCAAGTGATGACAAACAGAGTATCAAAGACAAGTGATAGTTATTTGGCATTAAAATGGGCAGTAGACTCACAGGTGAATAAATGTATATGTTTTCATTTGGGAATAGAGAGAATTCTGGATAGAGACAGTGAATGAAAGGAGTGGCAATACTGAGCATGAGAAATCTTGTGTTCATGGTTTTCAGAAATTTTGGAGGTGGCAAACAAAGGTGTGTAGTTGTCAGATAAATAGCATAAATAATTGCAGTTGACAACTTAGGTAAAATGGAGAGTATGTGTCCCATCTCAAGGAAGCACCCACTCCTCAAGGCTAGCCTATTGCTTCCAAAATAAAAATATATGCCTGATGTTTCTAAGTCTCCTAAATTGTCATAAGAAGCCAAAAATTAAGAGTATCATGACTTGTCCTAATGCTATTTCATCTATGTAAATCATAGTACCCAATCAAACAGAACTAGATTGAGCCTGTGGGCCACACTTAGCAAGGTACACAATAATTACATGCAGGAAATAAATTATTTAAGATGTCAAAATCTACATCTCCTGAAGATAGAGGGAGAGCTCGCTGATGAGGATGTCTTGCTTAAGAAGTAAGATTCCACACGAAGTCTCTGACCATAACCCATGTAGGAGGTGAGAAGTGGAAAAGAAGGAGACTATCTCTTAGGGGTCCTCTAGGGAGAGGCACTTTGCTGTCCTATGTGTAGAGGTGAGAAAATAATCAGAATCTCATCTTTCCTTAATTCCCATGGGCTGCTAAGTCTCAGCGGAAGTTCAGAGTTCCAGCATTATCAAGATCAGACTGTGTGTTTACACATAGGAGAGCTTGGGTTCTCAGGGTCTTTACCGGAACATAAACAGAATGAAGCCAGAGAGTCTAACCTGTTCTCTGCACTTTTCCCAGCACGTGGCAAGTTGGTACATTATAGGAGCTCAGTGAAGAGACCAGGAAGACTTATTGGAACTTGAGGTCTTCAGAGTCACACTTGCTAAAAACGTGACTTGATAAGGTGGCTCCACATGATTAGATCTGTGTTGTAGTCAGGTGATGCTGGTAACTGTTATGAAAAAAGACTTAGAGAAAAAGGTACTCAAGACAAGAAAACAAGGTAAAAGAATGTCTCAGAGAGGGAGAATAGGAAATAAAACAAAGCAGTAAGATCGATTACCCATTAAAGTAACGAAGGGAGAAATCCTTTCAAAATATACAAGATACATTTTTCTTCTCTGTGCAGTAGAGTTATTGGGGTCAAGATTTCAAATCACAAATGTTTCCAAAGATCTTTGTTTTCTAATGGGTTATATTTCTATTTATTTCCCTGATTAAAGGCCACAGTTAACTGGCCTCATAGTGCTTCAGTATTTCAATTTTAAAAGGCCTTTACTGTTTCTTTAAATCTGGCTATATGATACAGAACCACACACATTTCTGTTATATAAAGCCAGTGAGGGAAAGCACTGTTTTAGAAATGGAAGCCACTGACTTTCTGGAGATGCCATCAACAGTCATTTACAGAGTAGGGGAATTCTTAAGTCTCAAGAGTGAAGACATTGTCTCCCTCACAGGCAACACATTTTGTTTCAGATGGCTGTGGCACATGACCTTTTTCTCGTTTCCATATGTGAAGTAATTTCAGATGCACTTATGTAAAGGGGCATTATTGGTGTAAGTACATCAAGTTCTTTTTCCTTCCCTTTCTAGGCAGTTAAGGGAAAATCCATTTGTCAAATACCAATGTATCACATACTAATGGCAAGAAATCCCATGCTTTTCAAAGTGGGAAATATGCTCCATGCCTGGACTTTGGGCCCCTTCATTGATTCCTGCTCCCATGTCATCAGCCCACTGTTTTAGTTTGGATTCTGCTAAAATCAGAACTATGATAACCCAATTTATTTGGTAGGTGTTCTCAGAAAGTAAGAATGAGGCAGTGGGGAGCATGAGACCAGAGTATGATTAAAAGTTAGTAGAAGGTACCTTATTAAGCAATGGGGACATGATTGCACAATGAGACTTTTAAAGGAGTAAGGAATACATAACCAGGGTTATCTAACTGCAAAGAAGGTTGTTGGAATATTTATAAACTGTCTTCCATTTCCCATTATTTGAAGGGAGCTTTCAGGACACTATATCTTGAGCTGTGCATGCATGTGGTCTAACCCAGTTCCATGGCGCAGAAAAAGACGCTGGCGATGGAGCAGAGATTCAGCAAGCACTTGAATTAGGGAACTGTCATTATAAAGCAAGTCAAGATCGCTCAGAACTACTCACTCCAAATTGTGGCTGAAATGAGGGATGTGATCTGGGTAACCAGAGGTATTTACTATGTTTACCTCAAGAGGTACCAAAGCCTGCTTTCCAGAAATTATCTGAAAGCCTGCCATCCTCTGTGTGTTTTCTGGTCTTCAACATTCAGTTGACCCCAAATCCTACAAGAAACTACTAGCTGTGTGTTTCTTACTTTGAGTCTACTTTTCACACCCAGCTTTTATCTAAGTTTGTACCAAACTTCCATCTATTTTCAATGAGGAAACTGATAGTATCATAATGTTCTCAGATGGGAACACAGGTTATAGGTATATTCTTCAAACTATCAGAAAGTAACTTTAGAAGTTCTTGGACCTTCGTGAATAAGCCTGATAATTTGGTCCACTCTTGTCTTTTGGGGACGTGCACCTAGTTATAACCTGGGAAGAAGGAATCCCAGGAACAATGAGTAATCAAAATCATCTCAGTGCCTAACACATTTGAATATCCTTACAAGTTATTTTTGGTACTCACTGGTCTTGAACATCATTCTGATTAATAATTTGCTTGTATAATAAAGTGTTACTTAATGTTAGGATAAAAATATATTTCAATTAATCTATAGAATTTCTCTAAGCCTAATTACTCTGTAAAATATCAAATGGACACATTTATGACATATAAATATTGCTGCCCTAGAAAACTAAATATAAATGGATAATGACCTATAAATATCTGATAATTGATATGTTTTTAATAGGCAGTACATCATTTCAACCATTATTTAAGCATCTTATTTTGTAGGATATAAAATATTAACTGCTTCAAGATTGTTATATATTATATAAAGAATTACCAATGATAAGGTCACTTGGCCTAATTTGCTATTAGTATCCTTTTAGAAAGATTTATTATCAGTTAATGAGTAATATAAAAGGGCTAAATTTTATATCTTAAGTCACTTTTAGATTTACTGCACAGAACTATTTTACATTGTAATATCAGACCAAGCTATATTGTTTCTGAATTTAGAATTAGTGTTATGTATTTGCATATATATGCCTTTAATTCAGAATGAGCCAGATTTGCAGAGTTATGTTTTTAGCACTCAGACAGTAAAAACTTTTGAATGGTTTGCCTCAGTATCAATTAATCAATATTACAAAATTGAGAATTTTATTTGCTATTGGTATTAATATTAAAAAATGTTTCTCTTACTGTCATTATGGGAAGAAAATGAAAAGAGAAAACACTTAATGAAAATCTATAATCACCAAGAAATTCTGTTCATTAACTTGTAAAAAGTTAAAAGTGAATACTTGTAAGAAATAAGATTATTTAACAGTGAAATTTCTTTCATTGAAGACAAAGATATATATGTGTATATATATATATATTTAAAGTATTTTTGTATTATATTGATACATATATTTACATTAAAGGATATATATATATATATATATATATATATATATATATATCCCTTTAATGGCCCTGGCACTTTTCCAGACACTGAGATAAAAAGCAAACAAATGATAGAAAAAGTCCTGCACTCAAACAAAGCTAATTCTAGTAGGAAGAGAAAAAATAAAATGTGATAATTGTTAGATAATCATAATTGGTATGAAGGACATAAAAAAAGATTAAGTGGATAGAAAAAAAGTGTTATTCTTATATTTTGTGGATAGGCCTGTAGGAGGAACTCCCATTTGAGACCTCACAAAACAAAGTAAGCAAGAAAACAATGCTCACATCTGAGAAGAGTGATTCACACCCAGAGGGAACAGCAAGAGGTCAAATGAGGGAGCAGGGGAAAATGTATTAGTAGGGAATGAGATCAGAGCGGGGCCAGCAACCAGGTTGTATAGATTTACCAGCCCAAGGTAAGGAGAACATGTTACATTCAAAGCATTAGGAGAAGCCAGGGAGGATTTTGATATTGGGAGCAAAGTTAACTGTTTCATATTTTAAAATGATCACTCTGGGTGCTGTATAAGGAATATATTTTAATGTAACAAGAATGGCAAATGAGGGGTGGCTGGTTAGCTCATTTGGTTAGAGCGCAGTGTTCACAACACCAGGGTTACCCACTGAATCCCCACATGGGCCACTGAGCTGCGCCCTCCACAACTAGATTGAAACAACTACTTGACTTGGAGCTGATGGGTCCTGGAAAAACACACTGTTGCCCAATTAAGGAAAAATAAAATGAAATGAAGAGGAACGGAAGATGCAAACAAGTTAAGAAGTTATATAGTTCAGTTAAGGGATGATGTAGCTTTGACTAATGTGATTGCAATGCATGGTTGTGAGAAGAGGTTGAATTGAAATATATATTTAAAGATGCAGTCATGGGATTTTCTGATGAAGTTTAGGGTAATGTCTGAAGGAGGCAAGAATGACTCCAGAGTTTTGGCCTGAGAAACATGTGAACAACGATGCCATTCACCAAGGTGGAAACCACTGGTGGTGGAACAGGGTGGAGATGAACCCTCAGTACTGTGGTATCAATTTGAGATGTCCATGGACATCCCAGTGGAAATGTTGAGCAGTTTTTATTCAGTTGGGAGTTTACAGGAGAGGCCAGGAATCATGAAACAGATTGGTTAGTATTGGTGTATGTATGGTATTTAAGCTAACAAAAATCTGAATGAAACCACCTACTCGCTAGAGAAGAAAGAAAAAGAAGAAAGTTCTGAATAATTGCATGACCCACCAAAGGAAAAAAGAGAAAACAAGAAATTAGAGATTGTAGAAACCTGGAGTACAATTTAGAAAGTGTTTAAGTATAGAGAATGAGTAAAATGTTATTAATGATAGGACTAAGGTGAGAAAAGAGAATTTACTTTTGAATTTGGCAATATGAGGGTAAGTAGTAACCTCTAAGAAAAGTTTCACTTTAGTTTTGGGATTAAAAGCATGATTGGGAATGGGTTTGAAATAGGATGGGAAATGAGGAAATGGATAGTCAAGATACGTATACTGGGGGTGCCTAAAAAATGTATAAACTTGACTTGTATTCATCTTTTCTTATTAGTAGATATCGAATATTACAATTTTAATACATTTTTTTTCTTTCTTAAATTTGTATACATATATTGGCACCCTGTGTGTGTGTGTGTGTGTGTGTGTGTGTGTGTGTGTGTGTGTGGCGTGTGTCAGATTGGTAAGTCTGTTTAAAAAAAAGGAAAATGGTTTTACAAAATGTATAAAAGAAGAGCTTAAAAAGTGATAAAGAAGTAAATAATAATAGTTAAAATGCTGGTAGTTGGTAGTAGTAATATAGTATGGAGGGAAGAATTTATGTTGTAGAAAAAATTACAGAATGAATAGCCTTTAATAATAGGTAATAAAGGACAATATCAACCATTAGAAGGATGAATCGTGCACAGGGACATGGAGAAATATAAAAACACAGTGTATGAGTGCAGATCCATACATGTTAGTAGTTGTCAGTAGGAAGACAAAAAAAACCATATGGTTCTCTTCTGAGCCTTCATTATTTGTTCAGGAATATAAGAAACAAAGGTGTAAATTGTAATTTCAATTGGGGGTGGAATTGAGGGGAATTTAAAAAAAGAAGAAAGAGTTAGGAATAATAGCTTAGGGTATTGGGAAATTTAATGGATTAGAGAAAAGTAGCACTGTCAGACAGCACCAAAGTCTTCCTTTAAGGCGTGTTGTCAAAAAAGAAAAGTAAGAATACCCACTGTGTGTGAGTGAGAGTATGTGAGAGTGCATGTGTGTGCGTGTGTGTGCGTGTGTGTGTATACATGTGTTTTTCTCCTTTCTTATTCAACCTGTGTGAGTGAAAAACACATGGAAAACTGGAATACACATCAAGGTTGAGGTGTTTTAAAGTATTGTGGAAAGAAAGAGGGATAGGATAATGCAAGTAAGTAAGGGAGTGATTATGAGTCTTAGGTTTTAGGTTAGAAAAGAGGGAAATAAGGATTTGGAAGGAGATTGGGAAAGAGACAAAAACAGTCGTCTGAAAGTGGCATTAAGGAGCCAGAATCCTTGAGGGGCTTGCATATTTCCTCCTAACCTCTTCAGCTGTGGTCATGCCAGCCTCTCCTCCACTTCCCTGCCTCTTTCCTCCTGGGGCTCCCATCCTCTTTTTGAACTACTTTGCCCGGTGCTAGAGACTACAACAATCTGTTTATTCCCCCAAAGTTCCATGAACACACAGCTACATTGTGTTATAAAAAGTATACACATCTTTGTATTAAGAGGTTTGAAGCACTAATTTACAGTAGAGTAGAAAACATATTGAACTGTACATATTGTTCTAAGAGTTTGTTAGGTATTTCTAACAATCAGAATGATCTAACTAACCCTTACGTGTGGGTTCACCAAAATCTTATCCAACATGTATTTCCCCTTGCATCCTTATCCCCACCGCCATTGTTTCCCGCTGTCCCTTTCTTGGAAAACAAAGGAAAGGGAAAAAGGACAGCTAATAATGACATTTCAGATTTCTTTAACAAAATAGCGGGTGTTAATGCATCACTCACACAAAGCAACAAAATCACCAAACACTCTCACTCACTCAGAGTTTTCAGTTAGTGTTTTAATGCTTCTCTATTAGATATTAATTGATATTCAAAAATGTCTGATATTAAAGAAACACCTCTAAATAAAGAGATACATGAAAAAAGTAAACACACAGGGATGTAAAAGGAATTTTGAGTAGATTAAGACAGTGCAAAGGATAAAACATGTAAAACATCCTATAGATATTGTTATAAAAAGAATTTTATCAATGAAAATTACAGAATGCACTAAAATATATTAGCTAAGAAAAAAAGGTTTTGCAAATTTAAAAAAATGAGAGCTAAATGCCCTTTAATAATATAAAAAGGCATTGGAAAAATGTATAAGTAAATCTTTATCAAAATGAGCAAAATAAAAAAAATTGAAATGATTACAATAATATTAACAGTGACTTTTTGACTAATAAATTTTTTAATGTAACCATTTTAGAAGAAAGTAGTGAGGAAAAATGTGCACAGGTTGGTGAATGGAGATGCTGATAACTGAGTAAATCCTTATTTTCGATAGAAAAAGTTACTTAGATAATGTTCAAAGTAGAAAAAAAAAAGAATAGAAAAGAAGTAGTATAAGTATGCTATTTAGGAACACGGGGATAAATACCAAAAGAAATATTTAACAGCATTTAAAAAAGTTGCTTCTCAGGAACAGGTTTGGTATGTTTTCTATGCTTGCCTTGGAATACTATCCCCAACTCTTCACCCTGCTTTATTCAGGCAAATTAGACTTTTTCCAGTGTTACTGCCAGTATAACATGCTTTATATTTAAATGTTGCTATAGAATCACAATTAAGAAGTAAAAGACAAGTGTAATCACTGGTAAGCCCACGGCCCACATTTCACATAGGTGTGGAAATGAAAGCAGTTTGAGGAATCTGTGAGTCTTCAAAACCTGTTAAACTAGATTAGTCTTTGTACAGTGTCAGTTTTATTTCCTAATACTGCTAAACTGACAACTACAGCCAAAATTTTTAGGTGTTTCTCCTACTTAATTTGTGATGCGATAATTTTTTTTTTATATATGTATACAATGTTTACATATATACTGTGAAAGTCCTAATAACCCCTGGAAATATCAAAGCCCCTTTATTGGTTTAACCTCTTATCTTAATGATTCAGTTATATAAAAATATAAATATCTGTTATTAGGGAAATATTCTCATCATTTTAGGTCATTAATTTGGTTCTTGATATATCTGTGTCTCTACCTACATTTCTATTTATACAAACAGGTATGTGTATACCAATATATAATTGACATCTCAGTCTTAAACCAAACTAATTTTTCCAAGTCCTTTCATAATTGCTCTGTTTAAATTCACCTCCCTAACTCCTAACTTTAGTTCACCCCCTATAATCACTTCCATACATAATTTTTTCTCATGGCGATATCATCTGTTAGATACCATATAAAATTATGATCTCTCTCAGATATACGTGTACCTATATTAGGAAGAGAATACATAGAAATGAGTTACTGTTTTTATGGTCAGAGCTTTCTAGTAGAACTATGAGGATTGAATTCTCCTACTCTTTCAGGGAAAAGTTAGCAAGTTGCCAATCTCTGATACACCTGGTTGGAAATGATGGCTAAGTCAACTCAGAATTAACTGTTGTACATGTACAGAGATGCTTTAGTTACTCCAATTACTGCACAGCAAGTTCACCTGAGAGCTCATACTAGACCATCCAACCAGGTGTGAAAACCCCTCTTTACAATGGCATGTGAACAGAGTTTTTGTAACATTCCAATAAATCTTTTTGAAATTAAGAAGGAAACTTCTTTTCTTTTAATATGAGAAGGCTACAATAGAGTTAAGCAAAAACCAAGCATAATTTGCTGAGTTCAAACTTCAAATTCTCCTTGGAAAATAGACAGATAAATTCAGATTTAGAGATTGAGAGGAAGCCCAAGACATCCTTAATCCTTACATTTCCTTTCCATTAATCAGTTACACAGTGTGTGCTCCCCAAAAGTCTTTTTTATGAGAGCATCATCCCAAAGCCTCCTGATTTGTCTTTCTGCTACTATTATTGAAACTCTCCAGCCCATTCTCCACACAGGAGTCACAGTCATTTAATAAGAATGTAAGCTTTACAAAAAATATTTTTATCTCACTCTGTTCTCAAGCTACTGCCCATTTCTTGTTTCCTTCTTAAAATTAAAAAATAATAATAATAAAATAAAAAATACAAGCCTTCCTTTAATGAATTATGTGTATTCACTCTCAGCAATTTAATTTTCTCACATTCTCTCCTAAATTCACTTCAAACACACTTTTGCACCCCCAACCCAGCACGAGTGCTTCCGCGACAACGCAACCAATGATATTTGCATTGCTACTCTAATGGTTAATACTTGGCCTTTATTTTACTTGACTGAATAATAACATTTGACACTGTTGATGACTCCCCACCTCCTGAAATAATTGATGTGGCTTTCGGAAGTCTAATCATCCTTGTTTTGCCTCCAGTATCACTGACTGCTCTTTTCAATTTCCTTTGCTTCATTCTTCTCTGCTGCACTCTCAAATATTGCAGTATCCCTGGGCTCAGTCCTTGGTCCTCTTCTCTATTCTATCTTTGTAGTTCTGCTTTGTAGTTCTACCCAGTATAGTTGTATGTCAAAAAACTCTCAAATTTATCTTTCCATTGCAGACTATCTCATACAGCCAACTGTGGACTCAACTTCTCCACTGGAGTTGACAGCTCAATCTAGTTGGCAACTCAATCTTAAATTCTGAAACAATGCTAACAAATTTTGAAATAATACATAACTTGCACGGAAAATAAAGAGGTTGTGGGGAAAAAAGAGAACATGTTAATCCTTCAAACTTTAAGATGAATTTATAATACTGGAACAATGTGCTATATCAAATAATTTTACAAAATGTGTTTCTCAGTCACATTGAACTCAGTGTATCATTTCTTATTTTAACACTTTTAGCAATAGTAGCAGCAGCAAAACAACAGCGTGGTGGATGACATTGCTAGTTGAGTACCTACAGTCCCAATAAGAACTGTCAATAATTTGGACAATGGGCAATACGAAATTTAGGAAAAACACTCTTTTATAGCCAAAATATTGTGTTTCTTATTTATACAGAAAATCTGTACATATTGGTTATATTTTTTAATTAAAAAAAACTTTTATGAGACTTTTATGCATGTAACAATTTTCATCAATGTAACTTTCTCTGAAGACATGTGGGTTCCTCAGGAGAGATATCTGCATATTTTTTGCTCAGGTCCCTTAATTTTCTTTTTCCTTTTAATCACTTCTTCACCAGAAATACTTCTAGAATTTTATCAGTTTCACTTTGCAATCTCATTTCTATTTGTCTAATGTTTTTCAATCCTGTGAGTGTACAATCTAACATTAGATCCACTTAACCAGTTTTCTTAGGAAAGAAACCCCAAAGATCCCAGTGGTATAAAATTCAAACATTAATAAATTGAGTTTTGAAAATTGAATGCGTTCTTGCTGGATCCAATAATTAATATTGGTATATCAAAACAATACAGATTTTTATATTTCATAAATGTAATTTCTCAGAAGAAGTTTAGAGGGCTAATTCTTTTCTACTTTTTGAATTTTCTTGATGACTTTTGCCTCTATACTTTGGGTAGACTTTATTCTGTGTAATAATTTATAATAAGAGAGCTAATTCCAAATCCTGGAATGTTAAATTCAAAAAGGGTCTTTTTTTTGATTTCTAGTATTTAAGTATATTTTAAAGAAGCTAAACTTATTATATTTTTTAAAATGACATTTGTGTAATAGATACAATAGTATTATCTCTCTTAGATTATTCATATACTAATACTTCTTACCTGTAGTATAACCATATAAACATCCTTTGGATAAACCTCAATTCAAAAAAAAAACATAAAAATGTAAAATATTTTGAAATATAATCTATATATTTCTTAGTCTTCAGTAACTTGTAGATTTAAAAAAAAAACACATTTTTTTGTTTTTATTCATTTCTTTCACAGGAGACAAAAAAAAAAATCTCCTTGACCTTTCTGTCCTACTTGCATTTCACAGGTGATTTCAGGTTTTAGAGAATAGATATGAAGTTGGCATTTATCTATAGACAGGAATATTTTGATATAGACAGGGAAGATAGAGGGTTACCTGTATAACTAGGAGCACAGAGGCAGCTATATCCACCAGTTTTTTTGACACAATTTTCTCCATCTGGACAAGGTGAGATTTCACATTCATTGGTATCCAGGTCACAGAGAGATCCATGGTACCCAGATTCACAATTACATAAAAATCTAGAGAAAAGTAAGAAAATGAGAAATAATGTAACAACAAAGGACATGTCATTATATACATAATTCTAATGTATATATTAAATTTCAGACTTTTTTCTTAATTTAAATGAATGGTAATATTTCCATTTTCAGGTTTTTATTGTCTTTTTTTTTTTTCTTGGAAGAAATGCAATTCACTTTTTTTGGTTCTTAACTTCAAGAGTTCCCCAAATGAAATTCTAAAGTGGCCATCTACATGGAGGGCAAGTAAAGACTAAAGAAAGAAGCAGACAACTGCAGATCGGTAGGTGGCAGGCTTAATAATCAAGGAACTTTGATATGAGGCTTGTCTTGGACAGTTGCATGATGAGCAGATCTCCCTACCCTCTGGCCAGAGTCATAAGAGTTTATGCATATATAGAGACCTTAATGGGGTTCAGTCACATGTACAATACACATAGTCTCAATAATACTTTACTTTCTCAAGGTCCCTTCTCAATCCTTGTAATGGTTCCTAGTGTGAGAATAGTGGGTGGTACGTACATTACAAGGACAGGGGAGGGAGTAAGAAGCCTCAGAATGCTTGGGTCCAGCTAGCAGGTCAACTGTCAGTCACATCTTAAACTCAATAACTTTCTAGATATATTTCCCGTAAAATATTATATATGTTAGAAAACTTTTAAAAATGAATGTGTTTGGGTAAATAGTTAATAGAACTTTGATAAACAGTATTGAGTTTATTTGTATAACTGCATTCATGTTATTATATAATATATAATGTTATCATATATTATATTTATTATATATAATTATTCTATAATAATAAAAGTCTGTTATACAAACTTTTAACTCCATTCTATGTTGAACATAGAAAATTATTCTGTCCATGGATTGAATGATATTTTTATCTGAAAAGCATCCATTTTTTTATTGGCAGGTGTGAAGAAATTGGATGTAATTAAATAATTAGATGCCAGGTTCAGAGTGTCATGCACTTACTAGAGGGAGTGACTTTCAAAAACCACACTATTGAATGGTTTTCAAAAACTTCATCTGAACCCCCTTTCAAAGTGAAAGTGTCCCCTCTTTATCTTATACATTGGCCTCTGATGACTGAGTTGCTGTGTTCAGGTTTGTCTTCTGGAGTTCTATTTCAAAGTGTTTCTTTGCTCCAGTGTGGATTTCTTTTTATTGTTTCAGATCCTGTCTCAACTGGCCCTTGATTTCTTTCCTCTACTGTAATCTGTGGCAACTATATAACTATATGTGGGGGTGACCGGTTAGCTCAGTTAGTTAGAGTGTGGGTCTGATAACACCAACGTTGCTGGTTCGATCCCCACATGGGCCATCCTGAGCTGCACCCTCCCTAAAAAAGAGTCAATTATGCCATTGTAGCATGGAAGCAATGTGTAACCAATAATCATGATTGTTCCCCAATAAATTTTTAAAAATACTAAAAAAATAATAACAACTATAAGTGGCAGAATTGCCATACATTTATTTTCAATCTATTTCTGGATACCGTGCTGAACATGTCTTTGTTTCAACATCTAGTTAGTCTGTATCTACTTGCCAGAAGATAGAAGATCAATTCTCCTGAGACAGAATTGTGACTTGTTTTAGTTATCTACATGTAACATAACATTAGTAAAAGCAACGACCAAATAATTGATGACAAAACCAATAAAATATATTAAGAAGAGAAAAATACATAATTTAATCTTTCCTAACTTAACTTTTATATTCATAGAAAGAATACTAATGAAAACATGAAACTAATTTCCACAGATCAAATTAAATTGAGAGAACAGTGCACTTAGCAAAACAAGCTCTACATAGTTGAGATTTTTTCTCCTCTTGTAGAAATCTAAATAAAAACACTTTACCAAGTTTCCTTGTAATGCTTTCTGAGACAGATTTTTAGGCCACTTTTCCAAAGGAACTCTTCCTAATTAACTTCAGTTTTGACATCATTGTAATTAAAATGAAAACAAGTACCAGAAATCTAACATGCCCATGCTCTGCTTTTATTCATTCACCACATTGATTGAGTACCAGGCTAGTCTGGTGCCCGGATTCAAGTTTAAATAAGGCTTGGACTTGGTTTAACAGCCTCATAGAAAAGTTAGGAACACCAACATGCAAACATTACAGTGAATATATGCCAACAGAGAAAAGTGCGAAGCCCTGTAAAAACAGAGCTCACTGCTAGGAAAGGTGACAGAAAAGGTTTACTGGTGAGTCATAAAAAAAAGAGTAGGATCTTTGTATCAGGTGGACAGAAGGCATTAAAATTGCATATGCAGCATCATGCTGGTATAAAAGAGAATTGTATTTCTCAAGAGCTCTCCATGTGGATAGGAAATTGACGATAATCACTTTTTTTGTAGGTGATATTAATCCAATTACTATGACTCCTTGAATGTGTATTCAAATAGCGAACGTTGTCTCCATTTCCACTAATGACGTGTTTTCCAGTCTTGTGCAAGATAACATAATGAATCTTTTAAATGCCTTATTAAAATCAAGATATGGTTCTTAATGATACATTCTTTGATTGCTATTGTGTGTTCTCAGTGAATCGATGATGATTTCAAGGGATCAGAGCAGGTAGGAGTTGGGCACAGTGTTCTCAGGTGTGACAGTGAGAGTATGTCTAAGACTTTTTTTTCATAGTGATAAATTCAAAAATGTATTACTACAAAATATATAAGACAATGACTGATCTGAACTAATACATCTGTTGCATGTGCTTAAGACAATTGATCATATTTTCAGAAGCTGCAAAACCTACTTTCTAGTCTGGAATGTAGAACATTAGAAATTCATTTTTTCTCAATGATAGATTTAGAATAATGATCATTTATTTTCTCATTCTATTCTAAGTAGCAATTTATTCATTATTTATAGAATTCTCCCTCCCCCATGTCTCTCTCTCCCTCCCCCGCTTTCTTCCCTGACCCCACCTCCTCGCTCCCCTTCTCACATAGGAGAGGCTAGCACAGTGCTCCTCATTCCCAATTTGTTCTTTGCACATGGCCCTTCAAACCCTTAAAAAGTGAAAGTGCATAGGATTTGTATGAAAGGAGCCTCACCAGATCTCCCCTCCTACTGAGCTCTGGTAAAAGCACACAATCCCTTCAGCTTTGAAATATTTTTCCTTCTCTTTATTATCTGTTGAGGGTCCCATTCCCACTTTACACAGACCACATCTACTTAAGTTAAGGGAAAAACTAGAACTGAACCTTGATTTTTTATTAATGTCCTAAGTGACCCTGTTCATTTTATAATGATTAGTGCATCATATATTAAAAGTCCCTAAAACATTTCTTCCCATTGATGAAATCCTATTTTAGCAACTTTTGAAACATAAATATGCATATATTAAAAGCATCCTGTCTCAAAGGAATGAATAAGACTGTGAAATATATAATATACTTCTAATAAAATGTAAATATCTAATTTAAATGCAAGGCTTTTATTTTATTTTTTTAATAGTGGAATTAAAATTGAATAGGTTGTCAAGGCATTAAACACTTTTGTTCAAATGTCCTTTTTTTTTTTTTAGAGATTTTATTGGGGAATTGGGGGAGGGAAACAGCTTTGAGGCATCAGGGAAGGGGAACAGACAAGTTGCTGTCCTTTTGTTCTTCAGTCTAGTTGTGGAGGACGTCGCTTCACTGGCCCATGTTGGTATTATCATTGCGCTCTTTCAGGGTGAGGCAATTGCTAGCTGCCATTGGATGGCTGCTCATGGCGGCTCACAGCAGCTCATGCCAGCTGCCAACCGCTCACAGTAGCTTATGGCAGCCCACTGCAGCAGAGGCTGCAGCCTACACTGTCTCTAGTGACTCACAGCAGCCCAGCTCCAGGTTGAGCTGTTGTTCACCATCTTAGCTGTAGAGAGTTCAGCGTCAGTGGCCGTCTTGTGAGATCCAACCGGGGCCCTGCTGCTCAGAGCTGGCGTCCCAAACCAACTCTTAACCAACGTACCACTGGGCCAGCCCTCAAATTTCTTTTAATTTGGGAGTGATATAAAATTTTCCACATAGGTTTTCAAATTGATTTTCCAATCAGTAAAATGCATTTGAGTGGGTGACTTCTGAAAAAAATTTGATACATTAAAATAAAGAAGAGTAATTCTAATTTACACTAAATGTATTTACCTTAATGAGAAGAGATGGAAAAATGCAAGATAATCACTAGTCTTAGAGTCCTAAAATCAGCCTCTGCTTTACATTATTTTTTACATTATTTTTAAATCTTATTTTCATGCTATTTCAGATAAGAAAGGAATACAAAAGTAGGAAAATTATTTTTATGCATCTAGAAAGCTGAGTAATTTTAAAGTATAACCACTATATTCATTAAATCATATTACAAGATCTAATATATATATATAGATTTTTTAAAAGACAGTTCTGATTTAAAATATATTTGTAATGTTGATTAGATATATATTTTTCAATAGATTATTTTATACAAACCAACAATAAAAAAGACAAAAATAAAACTATAAGTGTCATTTATAAAATTTTATGAGAACTACTTAACCTGTTGTAGTAATTCAACTTTCGAGAGGATTTATAATACTTTTAATGCAATTTATATCACTTCCTTGGATATAATTACTGCATTGCTGTACCACAGTTCTTTATAACTAAAGAGTAATTTGTTTATCAGAACATGAGCAGTCTATTTTACATTTGTTGTTACAAATGGATAAAAAATTCTTATTAAAATTTTATAAAGAAGTTAGTTAAATAAATCCTTTAGATAATATATTTTAATTTTTAGCCAGTTATAAAATATAACATAAAACTTACTATCTGTTCTACAGTTTTCATTTTTTAACAGATACAGTCATATTTAAGTATACAATATAGATAATCAAAAGCAATTATGATCTTTTTTAAAATATGCACATGGAAAAACCTATCAAATTTAATATTAATCTAAGAGGACATTGTATATGCTAGTACCTGCATAGTTTATTTTGTTTGTTACAATTTATATAGCATCTTTAAGTTGCTGTACTTTAAAATGTTGTACAGTCTGTGTATTTTAAGCAATAAGGAAAAAAAAAGTACCCAACCCTTTCCCACACAATATATTTGCTGCAGAGAATGATATCTTTAAATAGACATTGTGGGGGCTGGCCAAGTGGTGCATTGGTAAAGAGCTGGCTTGGGAACACCAGTGGCACCAGTTCAGATCCCACATATGAAGGCCAGTGACACTGCTCTCTACAGCTAAGATGGTGAACAACAGCTCCACCTGGAACTGAGCTGCTCTGAGTTGCCGGCGATGGTGTAGCTGTAATCCCTGCTGCAGTGGGATGCCATAGGTTACAGTGAGTGGCCGGCAGCAAGTGTGAGTGGCTGGCAGCCTGTGTGAGCTGCCAACAGTAGCTGTGAGCAGCCGTCCAGAGGCCAGCGACCGATCTGCTTCACCCGGGAAGAGCGCAATGATAATACCAACCTGAGCCATTGAAGCAATGTCTTCCACAACTGGACTGAAGAACAAAAGAACAGCAACTTGTCTGTTCTCCTCACCTGGTTCCCCAATAAAATCTTAAAAATAAATAAATAAATAATAAAATCGTCATTGTTTGTCATTATTATAATTATACTTCATATGGGTTTGGTTTAATCTCTAACAGTGGTGTAATGACAAAGTGTTCAACAGAATAAATTTGAATTAATAACTGGTTTCTTGGCAAACAATATATAGAAAAATGTACAGATTTTTGTCTTTTAGTTAAATTCACATCGACCAATCATTTTCAATGTTGTAACAGTAAAAAACTGCTAAACTCATGAACATCAAAAACTGGTCATAATATTCTTACTAATGATGATGTGGTTATGATAATATGAGCCAAGCATTTGATTTTTTTTTTCTATACTCTTTGAATGGACCAGTGTCTGTTATTGTAATTGTTCTGGTAAATTCTATATTTAGCATAAATTTTTAGTACATCAGTAATATTGCCAGTGACCTAAGTGAACTGATGACTGCTTAAAAATACATTAGTTCTACTGGATAACATATGTTATCAAGAGTCAGAAAACGTGAATTCCCATGTCCAGTTTTGCAATGGCTTTGTAAATTAATTGGGGCTGTCTCCACATGTTGTCATATATCAAGGAATTCATTTTTAAGTGATGCCATTAGGATTAATTATCAACTATTTCAGGTGTAAGTTTCAAACACAAAAAAGTGAATGAAACAGATTAAAAACATGGATGTACTCATAAAGTATATTATATAATAATTATTGCTTTTAATATTATTCTTGCTTGTATGTCTTTAGTTTAATGTAATTTGTACTAAGTATACATCAATTGGTTTTAAATGAGTTCGAAGATTATTTCCAAGATTTTTAGTGGACAATAACAATAAAATTTCAGGAAAAAAAATTCATTTTGCAAATGCAAGGAAAAAAATACCTAGGAATAAGCTTATAAAACATGTGAATGACCTGTACACTGAAAACTACAAGCATTATTAAAAGAAATCAAAGAAGACACAATAAAATGGAAAGATATTTCATGTTCATGGATTGGAAAACTTAACATAATTAAAATGGCCAGGCCAGCCGAGTGACGCAGTGGTTAAGAGCTGGTTTGGGGCGCCAGTGGCCCCGGTTCAAGTCCCACATATGAGGGCCAGTGACACTGCCCTCAAAAATAAATAAATAAATAAATAAATAAATAAATAAATAAATAAATAAAATGGCCATATTACCCAAAGTGATATACAGATTTAATGCAATTCCCATAAACATCTCAATGGCATTTTTTAAAGAAATAAAACAAAACAAAAAAAATCATCAAATCTACAGAATCACAAAAGACCTGGAATTGCCAAAATAATCCTAAGGAAAAAAAAAACAAGCCTGGAGTTATTACACTTCCTGATTTCAAATTATGCTAAAATTATACTACAAAACAACAATAATCAAAACAGCATGACACTGTAGAAAAACAGACACACAGACAAATGGAAAGGAATTGAAAACCCAGCAATCAACCTACGTATACATAGGCAGATAACTTTCAACAAAGGAGACAAAAACGTACAATGGACAAAAGAAAATCTCTTCAATAAATGGTGCTGGGGATATTGGAAAGCCATGTGAAAAAGAACAAACGAGACTCCTATTTGTCACTGTGTACCAAAATTAACTCAAAATGGATCAAAGACCTAACTATAAGACCTGAAACAATACATTGCATGGAAAAACGTGTAGTACTTCACTTGTGGACTTTGAGTTCAGGATTTTATGTATTTGGTCTCAAAGGCAAGGGAAGTAAAAGCAAAAATAAGTGAATAGGACCATATTAAACTAAAAACCTTCTGCATAGCAACAGGAACCATTAATAAAACAAAGAGACAACCAATCAAATGGGAGAAGATAGTTGCAAACAATACCTCCAACAAGGGGCTAATATCCAAAATATATCAAGAACTCATACAACTGAACAATAGTAAAATAAATAATTCAATTAAAAAATGGGCAGAAGACCTAAACAGACACTTCTCCTAAGAAGACGTACAAACAGCCATCAGATATATAAAAAGATTATCAATTTCACTAGATATTAATGAAATGTCAATCAATGTCACAATGAGACACCACCTCATACCTGTTTTAATGGCTCCAACAACAAATGTTGGAGAGGCTGTGGAAAAAAAGGAACCCTCATAACACTGCTGGTGAGAATGTAAATTTTTACAGCCACTTCAGAAAACAATATAGAGATTATTCCAAAAAGTTAAGAACAAAAACCATACAACCCAGCAACCCCTCTTCTGGGTATCTACCTAAAAAATCTGAAAACATTTATCCTCAAAAATATATGTACCCCATCTTCACTGCAACATTATGCACAGTGGCTGAGACCTGGAAACAACAAAAGTGTCCTTTTATAGATGATTGGATAAAGAAGATGTGATATATATATATATATATATATATATATTATATATATATATATATATATATATTATATATATATATATATATATATATATATATATATATATATAATATATAATGGAAAACTTCTCTGCCATAAGAAAAGATGAAATACTGAATTTGCGGCTATGTGGATAATCTTGAGATTATCATAAATCAGACAGGAAAAGTTGAGAATCATATGATTTCACTCATATGTGGGATATAACATTGAAAGTAACAAACAAATATGTAAAAACTCATAGTCACAGAAAACAGTTTAGTAGTTACCAGAGGGTAAGAGGGGAGGGAGTAGGTAGAAAAGGGTAAATGGGGTCAAATTTATGGTGACAGAAAGATATCTGACTTTTGGTGGTAAACACACAATATAGATGATGTATTATAGAATGGTATACTTCAAACTTATATATTTTTATTAACCAATGTCACTCCAATAACTTTAATTAAAATAAATAACATATTCTTGCAAAACAGATGGAATAAAAAAATGTGATTACTCATTTTTCAGCTGTTCATCAACTTTTTCTTTGCCTTTTAAAAAATATTTTATAGCATTCAAAATGGCTTTTATTATAACAATTTAAACAAAGTACTTTTCTGAGAATAGAATAATCAATGCCCATATAGTCTTCATCCATATTAACACATCTTAATATTTTACCAAGTTGTTGAAGAATTTTTAACAAAAATGTACAAAATGGATATATTTGAAACCTCTTTTTATACATGCAGCTTCATTATTCTCCATTCCTTTCTATAAAGAAGAAATCACTATTCTTAGGACAATATACATTCTTCAAAATATGTTTTAATATGTCATTGAATATTATTAATAGCCCCCAAACTAAATAATTAGATAAATATCTAACAAAAGGATCAGTTCATATTGCTTTGGAAATCTTTGAATGAATCTAGCATGTATTGCTGCTCAGTTACCCCTTAATTTCTATCCTCAGAGACTATAGGAGGCATTCCAGTCTCCTAGGAAGAAACTCCATCCACCCAGAAGGGCATTCCATTCACCAACATTAAGAACAGGTTGGCAAGGGGGCACTATGCCTTGATGAGCTCTGTGGTGATTGGCCTTTACAGGCTAGAAATAACAATGCAGGATGCTGTGGTAAAATTACATTTCCTAATGTGAATTAGAATAATGAGATCCAAGAATAGATAAAGACTGTTGGATATACTTACCTATCAGATAGAAAATGAGCAAATAACCACATAAATCAGAGAAACAGAATGGTGATTGATGGATTGATTCCTGGATAGCCGTGGCAGTGGTTAATCAGTGATGGGTTGCTGGAAATTAAGTATATGGACAACCTGCTATACACACACACACACACACACACACACACACACACAAGTGTTCCGGACACAAACATAATTTAATTTTCTTTGTAAGAATTCTTAGGCATTTACACAATTTCAAAACTCAGCTATATCACAGACTCAATCCCTGAACTGAAGGACAGGATTTGAAGTCGGATTTTGCAATAGAGTCACAGGTATTATATGTATGTTCCTGAAACCTCCTTAGAGGGATCTGAGGCCAATTACCAGAATAAGTGTTCACTGATAAAAGCAAGACATGCAGACATTTTAGGAATTATTGGATACTGTCTCTGAACTTATGCTTATCTTTGAAATAACACTATAGTAGGAATATATAATTATTTAAGTCTGGTGGATGGGTCACAAATTCATTTTTTGTTTTGTTTTCTTTTCCCCCCACAGTCCCTAAATGTATAGTGTAGTCAATATACTTAGTAATGGGGTTTCCACATTGGAATAGGAGCTATTATAGAGGAAAGCCAAATTGGAAGATTTTGAATTGCCCTTTCATATGCATAAAGGTTTTCAATTAAAGAAAATTATGTGTTCCTATGGGACTTATAGTAATTAGTGTCCCCTTAAGAGGTTGAGAGTTGCAGGTTTGGATATTCAAAAGATATCCTTATTTACTTCACCATACTAGACAGTGTGAAAGCTACAGAAAAATAATAGAAATAATAGAAGTTTATAGAAAACGTAAGCAGGTTGTGATATAAATTTCAACAGCATGATGTTGGATCTCTATTAAGACAAATAAACATAGCCCTTGGTACCTGGAGAGAAACCGTAACCTAGCAAATGAATCTTTTTTACCCTAATTAATGAAAGCCCAATTGAATTTGTCCAACTATTTTTTTAAAGACATTTTAAAAGACTTACATAAATAAAGACATCTATTCTTCTCAGATTGATCTAGAAATTCAACGGAATTCCAATCAAAATTCTACCTGGTCTTTGTTTGCTTGTTTGGATATAGGGATTCATGCAGAACATACTTGATTGTAACTGAAAAAAAAAATGTCAAATACAATTAAAGCTTTCTGAAGATGATTAAAGATATGACATGTCTTGTCCTTGCAGTACTGAAATATTTCAACGGCAAGTAATTAAGGTTTATGGCCTAGAACATGGGTGACTAACTGAACTAAGAAAACAGAGTAAAGACAGAGAAATAGCCATATTTATACATGGGAACTTGATCTGTGACCAAGAAGGCATTGTAAATCAGGCAGATCGGTGAGTGAAAAATTGACATAATTCAATACATGCAGCAGGTAAAACTGGTTATTCATACAGAAAAAATAAACTTAGATCTTTACCTAATACTACACTCAAAAATATTCTTCTTAAATCAAGTTTTAAATATGAAGGGAAGAACTTTAATTATCTTAAAAGGAAATGTAAAAAAACATCTTTTTGTACTAAGGTAAATATATTTTTTCTAAGAATTTATTGCAGAATTGGGGGAGGGGAACAGCGTTGGGGAACGAGGGAAAGGGAATAGACAAATTGCTGTCCTTTTGTTCTTCAGTCTAGTTGTGGAGGACGTTGCTTTACTGGCCCATGTTGGTATCATCATTGTGCTCTTCTCAGGTAGGGCAGATCGGTCGCTGACCTCTAGACAGCCACTCACAGAGGCTATTGGCAGCTCACGCAGGCTGCCAGCCGCTCACACTTGCTGCCGGCCACTCTCTGTAACCTATGGCAGCCCACTTGCAGCACAGGTTGCAGCTATGGAGTCCCGGGGACTCACAGCAGCCCAGCTCCAGGTGGAGCTTTTGTTAGCTGTAGAGGGCAGTGTCACTGGCCCTCATATGTGGGATCTGAACCAGCGCCGCTGGCATCCCACGCCAGCTCTTAACCAACGTGCCACTTAGCCAGCCCCTAAGGTAAATATTTTTAAACAAGATACTAAAATGTAAACCATATACAAACGTATTAATTCAACTATGTTAAAATTAGTTTTAGTACTCAAAACTTATCATAAAGGAAGTAAAATATCAAGCCACAAACAGTAGAAGATATTTTCAGTAATATAACAAACAAAAGTACTAATAAATAGAATATATAAAGATGCTTACAAATTCATAAAAAGAAAGCATTAATGGGCAGATGCCATAAATAGGCATTTCTAGAGAGGAAAAATATAAATATCTTTAAATGTATGAAAAAAATACTCAACCTCATAAATTATGATTGAAATACAGAGAAAAAAACAAGGAAATATAATTTTACACATGGGAGATAAGCACAAATGGAACATTCTGACAAAATAGGAATATTTATTCACTTTTGGTGAGTGTGACTATTCCATTTATTTCAATGAAAGGAAAAAGAAAAAAAATGACATAGTAAATATAAAAATAAAAATAAACAAAAAAAACCACGACATAGTAAATGTAAAAATGTCTACCTAATTGTTCAACTGTTTTATTCCTAGGTGTGAAAACTAAAGTAACGCTAGCAAGCACTTGTGTATTTGGAGAAATATTTGAAATCTTTAATAGTATTATTATTTTTAAGAATGAAGAAACAAATGACCCTAAAATCCATGCCCAGGAGAATGATAAATACTGGCATATATTTAAATGGCATAGTCTACAATAGTTAAAAATGATCAACAGATACATGCATTACCAGATGATACAGAAATGTCGTATTCCATGAGATATTCTTTCAGAAGACTAAACACAATATTATTTCAGTTATATTAATGTGCAACTAAAGAGTGTTTGTTCAGGCACACATTCAGTTAATCCTGTATATTAAAGGCAAGGTGGTACATACATTAATACATCCAGGGTATCCAATACAATCAGATGGGAGACTGGGGCACTATTTGGGAACAAGCTCATGGGCATTGGAAATATCTGCCTCTTATGTTGAATAATGAGTACATATATATTCACTTTATTATTTGTTAGATTTCACATGAAAAATAATTGATTCTGTAGAATACAGCTTTTAACCTGATAGTCAGATCCACACAAGTTCCATTATTTTTGCAAGGTTTAGAGGAACACTTAGTTTCAATATCACATGGAGAGGTTCAGAAAACTTGAGTCTGCCAACACACCATTTAAACAATAAATTTAATGACTCCATTGATACAAATGTATAAAGTCCAAGCTTCAAATAATTGTAGCATGGCAAATTGTTGATATGAAATGTTCAATTTTGTCAATTGAAATTACAAACATACATACACATTTAGATATATCTAAATGTATAAACATATATATACACATATATATTGGTATTCTCTACCTGAAATTGTTTACCCCATCTTCACGGTCACCATAAATCTGACAGGAAAGGGAGAAGCACTCATTCATGTTAATTTCACAGTGTTCCCCTTCAAATCCTGCAAAGAGAGATGAGATGGATTTGGATGATCAATCCTTACTTCAGAGTGTGAAAATCAGAATCAGTGATAGAGTCTGGAGAATTTGTTCATAACGGAAGTTAAGAAAAAAAGAAAAAGATACAAAGCACCTCATTTCTAGCTTCTCATATAACTCTATTTCACATTATGTATAAATAAAATTATGCTAGTTTCTAATTAATGAGCTCAAATGAAAGAATCAAGGGAGGAACAGTTTACTAAATCCCCTGGGAAAATAGAATTGTTGCTAATGTTGTTGTTTTAAGGTGTTTAAATGTTTGAACAAGAATTGAAAAGATCTAAAAAGTAAATGAATTAATGTGATGACCAATCTTAAAATTGAGTTTCAATGATCAAATTTTTTCAAGGCAGTAGCAGATGAGGCAAAGTATATAATTGCTTTTCATACCCAAATGATTCAAAGAAAACAAATTATTTTGATTCAAAGCTACATAATCAGTCATCCATTTAAACACATGCCAGTTACATTAAAAAATAAAACAAAGAACATGCAAGAAAATTATGCACACTGATAACAGAGGCAGCTGTAATTATTTCAAAACATTTGTGTCAGAAAAAATCAGCATGATTATCCCTTCTGAAAATTCATTAAATATTTTAATATTTATGATGACCATTTAAACAATATTCCCATGGTTATATATTAACCAGGTATAGTAAAATATATACTGATACTCATTTTTTCTTGCTAACATTTTTTCTATACTACTTAGAAAATATAAGAAACACAATTTTTCTTTCTCTTACTTTTTAATGATATAATTAGGCCCCAAATAATTGCAGTGATTTACATATGTCAACTTGTACTCAGATTTTTTGTTCTCTAAGAAAACTGTACATATTATTGGCATATACATAGACTGGGATTAGAACAGGGAAGCATCTGAAAGAGAGAGTGGTGTAGTTACCCACGAATGGCAATCTTCCTCCCATAATACCTTCTCATATAGTTTTTCCTCCTATTTCTACCTGTGAACATCTCTTCATGGTTGGAGTTTCAAATTATAATACTGGCATGCAGATGATATAGCATAGCTTCTTTGGTCTTTACCTTTATATTATGACCTTTCAGCTTCAGCACCTACTATCCAGTGGAAAATCCTCTCCCTGTTTCCTCACTAAGATTTCCCTGAGAGAACACAGGACTGACCAGTTGATCTTTTCTCATCATCCTATGCTGCAAGCCATTGCTATTCTCTGTGATGTCTACCATTAGGTGAAGTGTCCTCTTCCAGTTGTAGTTTGGGAAGTTGGTATTACAGCTTGTAAAATATGACTCCCTCATTAGGAGATAATACAGACACCAAAAATTACTTAACCCAAAATAAAACGAGTATGAAAATGAACAAAGTACCAAAGTACACATACAAGTAGGAAACAAGTAGCAAGATGGTTTCTTAAAAGATATCTATCTATATCTATATCTATATCTATATCTATCTATCTATCTATCTATCTATATATGTTTTTAATTACATTAAATTTTTAAAAAATTGATTAAAAATCAATTAAAAGAAAGAAATAACTAAATAACACAACCAACTGCATTATATCTAAAATAAATTCAGTTGAAATATAGAGACAACTATAGGTTAAAAGTAGAAAGAAGGAATAAAGATGTACCATCAAATATTAATCATAAGAAACCTGGAGCCCTATGTGGCTGGTACAGCAGGTAGTCTTCAGAGAAAACATCATGATTATTTTGTCCTATTTTCATCCTAATCAATTATCAAAGTTCTCCAAGTTAAACTCTGAAGTTACACACTTAAAATTTCATCTATACACTAGATGTTGTATCCTCAGCATTAAAAACAAAATTAAAATGAGTCATTTCCAAGTTAATATGGTTGTCCTAATTTTAGTGAGCAAATTATTATTCCAACACATTTTACTATTCACCAATCACTATTGGTGTTATATATACATTACAAATGTCATAGCACAGTTATAAATAACATAATAAGCTTCTTCTTTAAATATTTGATTGAAGTTAAATTTATTTTACAAGTTAAAGATTTAGAGAACTGGATACAATCCACTATTCCTACTTTAAGTTATGACCAGCTTTCTCTGGGAGGCAGGGCATTTTGACACTATGATATTTATTAGAAATATTCTTTTCAGGCACTGACTCTCAGGGACGTAGGTGAGCAGGAGATGTGCCAGAACATTCAGAATGAAACAGAACATTCAGGACCTGGGAACTCAGCTCACAGGATAGACTTATTTTCTGTAATTTTGCCTTATTCATTTAGTTTGACATTTCTAAGATGGAGCCTTGTTACCAACACGCAACATATGTCACTGGGCTGAGGAAACAAGATTGCTGAATGTAGTAGACATCGGGAGAAAAAATAAAGCGGACATGTATTGCATTTAAAAGAAGACAAAGCTTTGCTGAGGAAGCTTCTGTTTTAAGGATTTAAAGGAGGGAAATGTATACTTAGTCCCAAACTAAATTTTCCATAGTTCTTTGTGTTAGCACTTGAGATTTTTTCCTATAAAGGGTATTTGTTTTGAATATATTCAGTGACAGCTAAAAGTCTGTTAAAACTGAAAGTCTTGTGGATTAATTCTATGCTGTTCTCCTGTCATTTAAGCCTATCCAGAACTGTTCAGCTGACTGTTTTATCAAGTGCGATAGAATTCTTTGCACACAAGTAATGAGACATTCTCAAACGGATGCTCTCGTGATCCTTTTCTTATAGTATCTTACCTGTGCATTGTTATAGCAAATGCAGGTGACAGGATAATAAATGATATTTTTTCATTTCCCCACTCCCTGAAAACATAACATAAAATAAGTTACTAAACTTATTGCTGAAATTTGGCAGCTAAATCAATGTAGATTACAATTTTTAAAATCATTATCATTATTATTATTTTTTTTTAAACAAATGTAGCCTATTTATACTTGATTCTCTAGAAGGGATGGCATAGAACAAAGTACATTAACAGTAGTTAGGTTGTCATAAAACCTTTTAAGAAAACATTTTATCATTTAGGTCTACACATTGAAAACTCTCACATTAGAAGTAATATCAGAGTAATTAGAAACAAAAATAAAAAGGGAAAACTTAGAGTTTATTGCTCATGTAGTCAAACAACATAGGATCAAAATCATACATTTTAAAATAAAAATAAGGGCTGGCTGAGTGGCACATTGGTTAAGAGCTGGCTTGGGATACCAGCGGCCCTGGTTCAAATCCCATATATGAGGTCCAGTGACACTGCCCTCCTCAGCTAAGATGAAGAACAACAGCTCCACCTGGAGCTGGGCTGCTGTGAGTCCCCAGGACGGCACAGCTGCAGCCCCTGCTGCAGTGGGCTGCCGTAGGCTACAGTGAGTGGCCGGCAGCAAGTGTGAGCAGCTGGCAGCTGGTGTGAGCTGCTAAGAGCTGCTGTGAGTGGCCATCCAGAGGCCTGTGACCGATCTGCCTTACCTGAGAAAAGTGCAATGATGATACCAACATGGGCCAGTGAAGAATGTCCTCCACAACTAGACTGAAGAGCAAAAGGACAGCAACTACTTGTCTATTCCCCTTACCCGCTTCCCCAATGCTGTTCCCCTCCCTCAATTCCCCAATAAAATCTTTAAAAATAATAATAATAATAAAAATAAAAATATTTAACATGAATTATTTTCAAAAGCATTAAGGCATTATTTTTATTTCTTCTTAATTAAAAAATTAATTTCTTTAGATTTTAAAACTATAAAAATTAAAAAAAATTCTTCACGTCATAAAAATTTATCAATTTTGTTTTCATTTTAAAACAATACAATACAAATGTTAGTGTATTCTTAAAAAAAAACCAATATTACAAAATAGTTGCAAATCCAACTTTGAAAACTTTGGGGGTTCAAAAAACTACTGTGGGGGTTTTATATCTCATTTCTACCAGCCAAGATGTGCTTGTGTGGTTTGCGGACTGTTTTGACTAAGGGTGATTTTAGCTTAAGGATCAAAAGAAACATCTGCCCTTCCCTTTAGCTACCTAGAAGAACTTAAATTAGGGTCCTTGCCCATAACTAGAGATTATCAGCAGTAATATCTTGACCCACCTCTATGGCAAGGAAAACTTCTATTTACTAAATATCTGTTCTTCTTATTCTTCAAAGACACTTTGAAGCTCCCAATTCAATCTACTTCATCCCTGGTTCAGAATGTCTTATATACCCATGTTCCTTTTCTGTCTCCAAACCACATACATGTGGGCTGTCTGTGGGGTTCCCATATTTTAAATTTGTATGCATTAAATTTGTTTATTTTCTTTTGCTAATCTGTCTTATGCCATTTGATTATTAGACCAGACAGAAGAACCTTGAGGGTAGAGGAAAGTGTCTTCCTCCCCCACATTATGAAATATGCAGATAGAATTAATATTTCCAATAGTCCCTAAAAAGATTTTTAACATTATTTTAACTTTAAAAAAAATAATAATAAGTGTATGAGATCTGACAATTAAGTTCGTGAACTCATCCTAGAAAAAGTGCTACATACCTCATTGCTAAACACTACTATGGTCAACTTTGAAGTACTTCCCTGGGGAAGCTATCCCCCAATGCAAGTGCCTAGTTCACCCTTGAAAGCAATTTTGGAACTCTTTCTGAATAGGGAGGGTGTTCCAATACAGTTATTTGTTTAATGGCTAAAAACTCCCTCACAGACAGACAGTGCCCTGTGAGCTGGTGCATTGTCATTATACAAGAACCATGAATTGGAGAAAAGTTCAGCTAGTCTAAGTTTTTCACGCAGCCTTTTCATCATTTCCAAATAGTAAACTTGGTTAACTGTACAAACAGTTGGTACAAATCCATAATGAATAATCCCTCTGATATCAAAAAAGGTTAAAACATTAGTTGCAACAAGTTCGCGAACTTAATTGTCCGGCCTTGTAAAAGCCAACATTTTTAAATGTAATAAACATTTGACATGTTTTAAAGTTAACTGGCAACAATATATATATTCTTTGAAGAATTTTTTCACTATAAATTCCCAGACCTATTCAAACCTAGTAGGCACATGCTATTGCATTCGCACATGTTTTTAATTGTCAAAAGGAATGCTTTTTAACTCAGACGAACTATTTGTCAAGTGACATATTTATTTGGTGCTTGGAATTATACACCTTAGGTAATGTAGAATTACCATAAAAATAGCATATATACTGGAGTAATGGATACATTTAAATGCAACTGCTTGCCTCTTCTGATACTACAAATCCATCAAACTTAGAATCACAATTGTAAATCAATAGCACATATAAATGATCTGATCCTTCCTTTTACTACGACATCTTACAAGGAGTCTTTCCCCCCATTTTAATCCTTTGTAAAGTGCCATTTAAAGAAATTTATGCTCCTTTCACCTTGGCGACATATGGATGAAGAGGCTACATTTGAAAACTAATCCCTTTAAATTAAATTAAAAGTATTTGAAGGGCAATGTTCTTGCCTATAAATGAAAACATAATTCTAAGTAGAAAGGGAAAGAATCTTTCCTGAAGAGACTCTTGGAAAACAAATATATTTTAAGAAGAAAACAATTTTAGATCTCTCATAATATACAAATACATGCTAATACGGAGAATCTACTGTAATCAGTACGTATCTTCATTCATGTGTATTTCATCTAAAGTCATCTTTACCTCTGGAACCCTCATGTTGTTTTTAAATCCCACTTCCGCCAGCCTGAAGTTGAATTATTCAACCTCTTGTACTTACTTAGCTCTTTCCCTTCACTGTGTGCGTTAGACATTACTGTTTTGATCACAGACACTATAAACAAAAATGCCAACTTAGACAAAGGATGGGGTTTATTGGTAACCTAGCTGACAAGGATATCAGGCAGTTTACAGAATTAAAGAAAAAACTATAGGAGCTGCCAAGACCAGTCCTTTGATAAACACTTCTCTCCTACTGCCTATGTAAAGGTAACATGGTGTGGCTGCACCAACAGAAAAATTGGCAGAGAAAACTTCTCTGAGCAACCATTCCAAGGAAGGGCTCCATTAATGGCAATATTCCAGTTTCATGCCTAGATTTGGAACAATCATAATTCCCAGATGGATGGGTTTGCTATGTCTCTTAGCTCGAGTTTTTCCAAAAGAAGAATCTTAGATAACAATGTGCACACAAGTAGCTTATTTGAGAGGGGATCCCAGGAATTATTGCAAGGAGTAGGGGAATAAAATAGGAAAGGGAATGGTTTAATGAGCAGGTTATTGCTGTGGGCACCTAAGGCTGCAGGCTGCTGGGGATCTTCTTAGAAATCATGTGGAACATAACACAGAGTAGTCACACTGAACAAGAAAGCGGGGGTATGCATACACGAACCCACTCCCCTCATGTGTATCTCTGTCTTAAATAGGAAAGCTCTTACTACATGGTATGCTAATGATTAGTTAAACTATGTCTCCCTTGAATATTAAATTCCTTGAGGACATGTCTTTGCCATGTTTAATTTATCCAGAGCCTGTCTCCAGACTTGAAACATGGTAAGAAATCAATATGTTTGTTGAATCAGTTAATAAAGGATACAATTTTAAGATTTCCAGAACACTACCAACGTGTAGTTGCAAGATTAACATGTGTTGCACAGTGTCACAACCCGCACGACTGGGCTAGGTGGGAGTGGAGAAGGGAAGGCAAAAGGTTAAGGTAGAGAGAGAGAGACACAAAATAGGAGAGAAAACAGTTTGGGGCCAGGGGACCCCAGCCTCATGGACTGGAGCCCCGAATCAGGCCTGACTGCTCCTTTTATTATCTTACACATAAGCAAGGGTCAACGCAGGATCAATGTAGCTTCCGTGGTCTGTGTGTCTCACACCCGAAAACATAGCTCAGGGCCAAATCACCCACACCTGCAAGCTGCCACTACCAGAGGTTCCATAAGGTTATTGTCATGCACCTGTTAAGAGACAGAACCTCCTCTGTCAAGGCTTACTGATAGAATGCAAGGAGGACATATATTATCACATCCATAGGTCATTTCACAGGCAGGCTGCCAGATCCTGAAGCCAGGGGTTCACGCCCTATTTCTGTCAACACATGATTCCTCCTATTAGCACCCACAGTACCCACTGGCATCCATGGGCACCCACAAGACCGTGTCTGGCTTAGGTCATTTCTGTCTTGAGAAATCTTACACATCATTAACTAACCAGCCATCCTTTGGTGCCAAACAGGGATATATACACAAGTAAGCATAATATTGAAGTTGTGATCTGTCTTTATGGCAAGGTGCATGGAGGCAGACAGGCAGGCTATAATGTGACAACAGAACATAGTTTAGTGAGGAAAAAAAAAATCATGTACACTATAAAACTTTGAGATGTGTCAATTGGTGGCACACTAAATTGCCAAAGTTAACACTATATATCAGAGTACCAGGAATGAACCCCATTTTTTTCCAGGGGTCTTATCTAATTATATCTGTCTTTCTATGTGTTATTTTTAAATTTATTAAAGTGCTGATTTGTTTAAATCCCAGAAATTGTTTAAACAGATAGGATTATATATAAAACAAACCGGTATTGAATTATAACTGCTAAATGCTTCTCTGTCTACCTATTTTCCACCAGAAAATGTTCAGTGTTCATAAGGATCAAATTATCTCATTTCAGTTCTAATCAGAAAACAGGAGCATGCCCCATACTTTCTCTTGCAAACATGATCACAACAATTCTGTTGCTTACTACACCTATAATGCTTAAGTAGCTCCCACTGCACCAAAATGGACTATATTGTTTTGATTATATGTTGCAATCACACTAACCCAAAATTATTTACCTGCTGAGCATTCAATTTGGCATAAATCAAAGTATTAGTTATTCTAATTGATGTTTTTTCAGGGTGCATTTCAATGCCATTTATAATAATTTACTTGTCTAAGATATAGTCACATTATTACTCTGGCTCTGAGATTTTATTTATATTCATATTTAAATTGTTATAGAACCTACAGACTAACAAAAAATCATGAACAGAATTTCAGAAAAACATATGCTGAATTCTCAGAACTTAAGCCTTAAATTTCTAATAAATTAGCCACCCCCCTTGCTGTTGAATAATTTTTCAAAAAATTGTACTCTCAACTTCTGTTAAACAAAAAATATTCCTATCAATTATGTACTTCCTAGTTATTGAGGTTTGTGGGCATCAAATGCTCCCCTCACATTTTGTCTGATCTTGTTTTTCCTGCCTCATGCCTGAAAACATCTATCCATGTACTCTACATGCCCATATTATATGCTCTATACCCATGTTATATTTGCAAATAACAGTAACAACAAAAAACAATTACTAATAAGTTTTTAGGGGTGGCCGGTTAGCTCAGTTGGTTCGAGCGCAGTGCTCATAACACCAAGGTTGCCACCTCAAGGGAAAAAAAAAGTTTTTATTTTCTAGTTACAATCCCTCAGGAGGCCAAGAAGTTTCTGTCATGTACACAGATTCTTATAATAATTACCTTACATCATCACAAAATTTTAGAGGGTTTGTGAAAACAAACAGAAATAGATTTAACTAAGAAAACTGATTAATTGTTATAGTCCAAGTTGGCCTTTTGGGCAGAAGAACAAATAAGTGTTGTCCTAATCTTCAAAGAACTCTTAGCAGAACCAGTAACAAGGAAAGAGACGTGAACCCATAAGTGATTATTAGGAAACAAATTGTAGTTGAAGACCTCTAAACAAAATGTGGTTTTTGTATTGTGCTTATAACACACTCCAGTTATACTGAAACCTGTGATGTGCTAGTTTTATGGCAGAAGCATTCCTGCTCAAGTTGGTAATATCATAGCTCTTGCGTAGCCAGCAGGTATGAGCAATGAACTTGTACCCAGACTACCTGGGCATTGATCAGACCTCTTTTAGTTACATCTGAAGAGATCCCAATCAAACATCTTTAATGATAATAGGCACATTATTGGCTGACATGACCCAGGAAGTTAAAGGTAGGCTGGCTTCACATATGGCTAGATTCAGGGGCTCCATCATTGTCCTTTGAACTGTCCATTCTTTATTTCTTTTATCTGGGCTCCCTCACATAGTACAAAGTAACCACCATAGTCACAGGATACTAGGTGAGCAATCTAAGCAGAAGGAAATAATGTTTATAGATAGCTCTAGAAGAAAATCATCAGAGAAGCATTTGATTACCTTAGGTTGCACTTATGCCATTTCTAACTAACTTCTAATGTCAGGAAAGCTACATGGACAAAAGATTGTTCAGCAAAGAGAAAATGTTAACAAAAAAATGAGAAAGTATTTCTGAAAGAAAGAAAGAAAGAAAGAAAGAAAGAGAGAGAGAGAGAGAGAGAGAGAGAGAGAGAGAGAGAGAGAGAGAGAAAGAAAGAAAGAAAGAAAGAAAGAAAGAAAGAAAGAAAGAAAGAAAGAAAGAAAGAAAGAAAGAAAGAAAGAAAGAAAGAAAAAGAGCCAAAAGCTAGAAAGTTTCACTCTTTTCCCTCTCCTCCCTTGCTATTTAGGTTAAGTTTTTAGATTATTTCCCCAACATGCTTAAATACCAGGATTTGGAGTCAGCTGCTCCCTTACCCCTCCAATGTATACAGGTTTTCTCTCATCCATTCTTAAGGAGCCATCACCCATAGGGACAAAACAAAACAAAAACAAAATACAACATTAAAACAAATATAAGCTCTTACCTTCTCTACAAACACAATAATGGTTTTCATCTACCAAAGTCAAGCATGTCCCGTTGTTTCCGCAAGGGTCGGTAAGTGGATCACAGGGTGTTATAGCATTGATGGCAAAATTTTCCAGTATAAAAGGGTGGGTACAGGCATACAAATTGCCCGGGGATGGTAGATTCATGACAGAGAGCTCCATTCATGCATGGGTCAGAGTCGCATTCATTCATTTCTTCACCACAGTTTTGCTCAGTCCATCCAGATGTACATTCACAACTGAAATAAAATTTTAAGAGATATGAAAAATAATATTTCATGTGTATTCTTTGCATTTTCATGTAATTGCTATATTGAATTAATATGTGGCATTTTTATTTATGACCTGCTTAATAAATTATACATATTTTAAGATATTGTTTGCCTAATATCCTGAGAAAATTTAATGTACATTACTACAAAATTGACTGCATTAACTGAAATGGGATTTAAGAAGTATTTGGTAAATTTCTAACATATGCCACTGAGACATATCAGAGAACAGCACTATCAATTTCAATTTTAGCAACTATTGAGTTGATTTACCAACTGGGAAAATTTCCTCATTTAGTTCTTTTATGTAAAATAAGTTTACCAATGGGATCACTGTTTATAAGCCTTAGATAATACTTAATTCAGTATCTTCAGCAACATGAGTTTTATAATCACCAGAGTATTTATAGCACGGTGCTCCTTTATGTTAAAAATATGTTCTTTGTTTCAGGTTTTATCTTTTGAAAACATCTTTCCTATTAATATTTGAATAATGTGGGAAAAGTTAAGAGAAAGCAAAAAATAAGTAAAGCATTTGAATCTTGTCACAGGCTTTAACTCTGTCTAACCCTCAGCCATCTAGTATCTGTCATTCCCTTGAAACTGTTGACTTCAAATAACATTTTGGCCAAAACATCTTCCATCAAACAGGCTAGTTCTGCTACTAAGAACAGGAAAATTCTAACAGGGCAGGAGATAGGGTTTTCCATATAAGTATTATTCAAATAAGGGCAATGGAAAAGTAATAACTAAATCTGCCAATAAGGAGTAAACTTGAGGATAATTCATCAACGGGAGTGGAAGTTAATCAGAAGCTGTGGGTGGGTTCACAGAACTCCTGTCAATCTGTGGATAAGGAAGAGCTCCAAATCTTGAATAAATGTACTATCTGCAAATAAATCATAAGATGAGACATACAGTATATTAGAAGAGTTATTTTCAGAAAAAAACCCTTTACTGATAAAGATAACGTGAAAAGAATATTACATTGCTGAAACTCTAATTATTTTATGATAAGCAGTATTTTGCTAAAAAAAAAATGAGAAAGAGAGAAAAGGAAAGGGAGAGAGGAAGAGAAGAGGGGAGGGAAGAAAAGAAGCAGGAAGGAGAGAATGAACGAATAAATAATTAAATAAATAAACTTATTTTCAGTTTCAAAGCTCCAGGAATACTGAGCCCCTTCTGTATTAATCAATAAGAGGAGATAGTTGAATAATTGGCCTGGACCAGTTCTTGAAATTGAATTCTAAGTAGATATCGTACCCATTGAAATAAATACTAAAGGGCCGGCCGAGTGGCGCATTGGTTAAGTGCTGGTTTTGGGATGCCAGCGGCCCCGGTTCGGATCCCACATGAGGGCCAGTGACACTGCCCTCTACAGCTAACAACAGCTCCACCTGGAGCTGGGCTGTGCGAGCCCCGGTGATGGTGTGGGCTGCAGCCCCTGCTGCAGTGGGCTGCCATAGGCTACAGTGAGTGGCCGGCAGCCAGTGTGAGCGGCTGGCAGCCAAGAGTGAGCTGCCAAGAGTGAGCTGCCAATAGCCGCGGTGAGCGACATCCAGAGGCTACCGATCTGCCTCATCCGGGAAGAGCGCAAAGATGATACTAACAGTGAAGCAACATCCTCCGCAACTAGACTGAAGAACAAAAAGACAGCAACTTGTCTGTTCCCCTTCCCCGATTCCCCAACGCTGTTCCCCTCCGCCAATTCCCCAATAAAATCTTTTAAAAAAAGAAATAAATACTAAAATAAATAGGATGCAAGATGCTTTCAGGCATAAATGACTAATAATGCGTTAAGTAGTTCAATAAGATTGAATCCATTCTAAAAACACAGTTAATTGTATAGTTATTATTTTTTTAATATGGTAAGAGTGCAGAAAGTGATTGATACCATGCAAATTGAATATGTTTTTGTAAGGTATGTTTGAATAAGGCAAACTTTACAACTGAAATAATTCATATCTTTGAAATATAAAAGTATATCTATGAGTATGTTATTTCTTTTAAAAATGAGTAAAAATCATTGACATTTTTATTTTCATTTTTAAAAACCATAATAGCATTATTTTGATGGCTCTCCATCCTAGTTTGCCTAGGTAGTCCTAGCTTAGGCTTATTATACTAGTATATTGATTTATAGGGTACCCTCTCACTTACAAAACTGTCTAAGATGCTACTCTATTCATCTTTGATTATCTTCCTATATTCCTTAATGAAACAGTATTTCACAAAAAGCCCATACTATTACTTATTTATTAATCCTGCACATGATTTTACCTTGCTCTAAAATTCGCTTGCCACATCCTTTTGGAAGTCATCACATATACTACCTTGTATAAATATTTGCATAGCTTGTCTACACCATTAAGTTTTGGTCCCTCAATGTGTAAGAATTATCTGAATTTTCATACTCTCACGCACATATGTTGAAAATATACATGTTGATTAATATCTCATCTTTGGTTGGAATCATAGACTTACGTGAGTTCTTTCTTTTGGAAAATTGAGGATCAGGGAGCTTAATGAAATTGGTAATCTTGGAGAATTGTTATGAAGATTAAATGAGATAATGAATAAAATGTATATGTTGTTCCTGACATCATAAATGCTAAGACACTATAGTGGTTACTAGGTACTGCCACACAAGTTTAAAAAGCATGTGCTACTCTATTTATGCCTAAATAAAATATGCATCTCAAGAATGGGTGCTGCTTCAATTTCTAGTGGTACTTTTGTTTGTCAGTCACATCACATATTAAAACTATCAGATATATTATCCAATTTGATCCTTCCAATAAAGCATTAAAATAAATAGAAGAGGGATTCTTATTCTCATTCTACATAAAAATAGCTGGAAGTGCCAAAAATAAATGCGATTTATCCAAAATCTTGTGGTTAGCAAACTTGAGAACTGAAACCCAAACCTCTTCCTCTGGGTTTCCTTCACATCTTTCCTCTTCTTTTTCCTTCTCCTTTTTCTCCTTCTCCTTTCCCTTCTCCTTCTTCTTCTTCTTCTTCTTTTCTCTCTTGCAGGTTCAAAATCCATTGTAAGACCATTCAACATTTTGTGCAACATTAAAATTAGGAAATAAGAATTCCCAATAAAAAAGCTTCAGTGCCTTTTTTTTTACTTGAAGTCACTTTCCTTCTAAGGAGTGTTGCACAAAAAATTATGTTTTTCATTTACTTATAGTCTTTCAAGAGTACATAATTGCAACTTGACTACTTCAAAGGAGATTCCTGTGAGTAGCCAATGATACTTGAATATTCAACGTATGTGTTGAAGGTTTGTTTTATCTTCTCAAATAACAGGTGGCCCAAGATTTCATGTTGTGTCCTTACAAGGATTAAATCCTCAGGAAAGCATCTGGCCATGTGTCAGTAGGACTTACGATGCCAAGGTGAGGTCTATGGAGATGAATGGATATTTTGTAGAAAATAAAGTTCCAAAGAACAAAGTCACTACTGGTAACTAACAATCAGACCCACACATTTATATATTTAACTCTGCTTTTGTGCATGTCAGAGAAACTAGTCTTTGATGGATAGAAAACCATATTTTATGTGAGAACTTCAATCTGATTTTTAAGTCATACCATGAATAATTTCAGCATTCAGTGTGATCTGACAGGATTTTCCAAACTCACAGTTAGAAGCAGTCTTTACAGATTAAAAACAAAACAAAACAAAAACAAGCAAAAACACATACCCTATAACTTTTCAAGTGTACAGTTTCCAACAGTAAGCAATGTAACTTGAAAACTAACTTAGTAGTAACTTAAAAACTAATTTAGTGTGTGCTTAAAGGTAAACTAATATATTCTAATGTGTTGTCTTCCCTAGTGAGGGAACCAAAAATTAATCAGCATAAAATACATCAAATTCCTTCTCAGTAAAAACATTTCAATTCTTAAATGATAATTTAAAGTACCAAAGCTGATAATATAAAATAAAGCAGATGTCATTGTTGTAAAATAAAGGGGAAAAAAGAGAATTCATCAAATAAATTCATTAGCTTTAAAAAATCTTAGCAGATTCCAATTTTTGAATATTAACAACTTTATGTGATTACCTTACCATAAATATTGATATGCAATGACTAAATAGTATTAGGCAATATTTATCTATATTGAAACATGTTTAGTATAAGTACACCAACATATAAACATAAATATAACAGAATACATAATGTAAAAGAATATTTTCTTATAAAATTAGTTCACTTGTTTGCTGCAGCCATTATTTGCATGCAAAATAAAATCCCAGCCAAAACTAGTAGGTGATAAAGAAATTATAGGACAGTGAATCATAAAACACTGATATCATTTTAATGTCTTAAAAATGATGACATATAGTAAGATTGATTAATATGCCCACAGTCTCTCCCCCTGCAAAAAAAAGATGGCATCAAAAATGGAAGAAATAAAAATATGCGTTATTCAACAATGCCATTCATTATTTTATTGCTTTATCCATTCACCTGTTTGTTCATTTATTTAGTTATATCATCAGGTGTACCATCAACAAAACTATATTAACAATGAATCATAAGGCGGTCACTACTATACTTTAAACCACTGCAGTCCTCTTGGAGAAAAACACAGAAAATGTTTTAGCTCATTTTAGCTCATTTGGCTCAAATAGTTTATTTTAAATAAACTATTTATTTTGCTAGTAAATATTCAAAGTAGAAAGCAGGATTAAAGACTATTCTGAAGAACATGAAAATGTTAAGATGTAAAAAAAACACCAGAGAAGGTTGACATGTATAGAATGAAAAGCTAGAGATGATCTTAAAAGTTACAGCAAGGCAAGGTTGAAAACAGTAACAACAGCAGTGAAACTAAGCTATTTTTCATTCTGCCTTTGAAGATATTTAAGGTCTGTTGCTGTTTTTAAGAATGATAGTAACTCAATCAGACTGTCATAGAATAGAAGTTATAGAATAGAAGATGGATTAAAGTAGGGAGAGTGGGTAGCACAAACATCATTTAGGGAGTTATTGTTTTCTTGCTGATAAAATATTATGAAAACCTAAACAAAGGCATTAATTAGGCATACCAAATTTAAACTACGTTTCTGATGTACGCTTGACAAAATTTGGACAATGATTAGTGTAAACTGATGAGGCAAAATGAGTAACGGGGAGGACTTGGTAGATTAAGCTTCAATATTGGAAAGACAGTGGTGCCATCTGGTGAGGTATGGAAGACTGTGATGGAGATGGGACAGGGAGAGGGTATTGATGCTTGATCTATAGTAATTTAAGTCAAGTTTACTGCATGATTTAAGATGCTGTCTTATATCTAGAAAGAAATCAAATATGGAACTCTGTGGAAAAATCAAGACAGGATGAAAATTCAAAGCCCATTTTAACAAGCATTGCCAGGAACAATTTAGCATCAAATAAGATTAACACTGACCCTATTTACTATAATATAAAGTTGATTTATTAAAAATATACAATAGCCATTCTGTATGGTGTGATATACTTCTCAGTGTTTACAGACTCTTAGCATATTTGAATGTGAAGGAATACGTAGAAAAAAATTCTACTAAAAAGATTGTCTACAAGCACTTGATTAATAAAAAAGAAATCTTTCTTTTAATGTTTTTTTAAGGGTGAAGAGAACGTTACTGAGAAAATTTTCTAAATGAATTCAAGAAATTCCTTTTTATTATTAATAGAAAATATGGAACTCTTTCTTTAGTCTATCAATCTTCATTTTATATATATTTTATAATATATATTTGAATATATATATTCCAAGATATATGCTTTCTGTATAATTTGGGGTACATACTGTTATTTACTTATTTATAGAGAGAATCTATAAACTATTTATCTATACTATTTATCTATATTTTTAAAAAATGTATATAGGGTCGGCCGAGTGGCGCGGTGGTTAAGCGCTAGCAGCCCCGGTTCGGGTCCCACATATGAGGGCCAGTGACACTGCCCTCAAAAAAAAAAAAAAATTATATATATTTTTATGTAAATGAACTATTTGCACATTTCCTTGGTATACGTCTATTTAAATAACCTATGTGTTTCCACTAGTCTACAAGATTTAATCTCCTGTGCTATGTAAACAGGCAAGTGATCAATAGACTTTTTCATGGTTGTTGAATTCAAGCTGCTCTACAGGCAGGTCAGCATCTCTGAGAACAACCGCAGGTCTTTAAAGATTCAGAGGGTTCCTCCTCTCTTATCAGGAGCTGAAGTGGCAGGCAAGCAGAGACAGAGGCTGCAGTGGGTCAAACGTCCAGCACACACACATGTAAAACCCAAAGTAAATTCAAGGAAACTCATTCTGCATGTGGGAGAAAATTCAAAATTCATACCCTTAAATCTAGGACTAGAACACCAGAGCCAACTAAACACTAGACAGTAAGAGTGAGCAGTTGTATATTTTTGCCATTATGATCATAATATAGAAACTGTAAGAATGGGGCATTTTACCACTAAGGCAGATGATCAGATTTGAGTAGATTTTTAAACTCCAAAAGGAGCAATGTATATTATCAATTCACACTCATTACTAATCATAAACTTGTAATTCTAGGCTGTATGCACATAATACAATTCATTAAGAACTATAGCACAATTTTGGTTAGCCAATGTAAAAAATATGTGAAAATAAACCTACTTAAGAAGAAAGCTCACTAGTATTCAGAATTATAGAAATTACCACGGGTCCATTATTTCATTAAAGTTTTAATTTATCTCCTTTGAAAATACCAAGTTCACCCCAATAAATTTAATAAAATTAAAAAAAAAACTATGTAAACTCACACTGTCTTTTATTTATTTTTAAAGTTATAGAAATAAACAAAGGAAACAGAGATGCAGAGGTGGGAAAAAAATGGAGAAAGATGGTAAGGCAGAGAAACCTCTTGTAAAAAAGGTCACCTGTCTCACTGGGGCTATCCAATTAGGTGACTGGACTCTTCCTGGCACTTAGTCAGTACTTGGAAGATTGGGGAAATTAATGGTTAATGTGAATTGAAGAAGAAATACCAGAATTATTATGGTAAATTTAAAAAAAGCAAAAAAAAAAAAAAAAAGCTCAGAGAAAAGACCATACTAAACTATGTGCTTTATGTTAGGCCACAAAACTGGTCTTGTTCTGCACGAGGGCCTGGAGGCCACTCTTTTTTTATCAAAGTGATGATAAATGCTTTTCAGAGAGGTAGCACATCATTGAGAAGCTCAGTATCAGCTGTCCCCTGCAGGCCAGAACTGATTATAGGACACGCTGTCACCAAAACTGGCTCTGTGTAAGTAATGGAGATGAGAGAATTTGGGAATTTTAAAAGAACAGGTAATCCTCTAAATAACCTTTAGAGCAAGGATAACACAATTATAATGATCTCGAAGGTTACAGAGTACAGGGAGTGGCACCCTGATCCTCTGAGAAGCATGGACACACTTAATAGAATGCAGTGTCTCTAGAGCAGAATAGATTAGTAGATGAGGATATTTCTCAATCTACAGAATCAAAATAAATCAAGATTGAAGGAAGCCCCTTCAGCTAAAAATAATGATCCTTTGCCCAATATTCACTCATTGAAGGGTAGGCCAGGTGCCCAGGAGAAAATACAGTATCACACATGGCAAGATACAGTACTGATTCTACCAACAGGACCTATGGCCATTTACTTTTGTAACTACATTTAGGAGAAAGTATACCAAACATTGGAAGGCCTTTGGACTTGATTTCAATTTGACATTGACATCTAGGTTTCTGAAGCCTCTTTGCTCTGGTTTTAGAATAGGGGCTCATGGAAACAAGGTAATAAATGTACCAGGTCCAGGTGTAACTCACAGTGGGTCCACTGGTTCCAAGTGTCATTTCCGCAGTCCCTGAATATATACAGTTCACGCTTGAACAACATGGGTTTGAACTAAGCTGGTCCACTTATAGTTGGAGTTTTTCAATAAATACACTTGCCTAGAGACAAGGTGTAGTGCAGTGTGGGTCCACTGGATCCAGTCATCACATCCCCATCTCTGAATATATACAGTCTATGCTTGCACAACACAGGTTTGAACTGGGTGGATCCATTTATACTTGGAGTTTTTTTCAGTAAATACCAGGGGTGAAAAAACATGTATACAAGTGGACACTTTCGTCAATGTTGCTCAAGCAGTAGTTTGCCATAATCAGAAGTGTGTGGACACTGATGGTAACCACTTTGAGCTCCTCTTGTAGTTGCAGAAGGCAAACATGACTTGTATTCATCTTTTGTCATTGGTATATATTGAGTATTACAATTTTAATACAGTTTTTTCCCTTTCTTAAAATTCATATACTTTTTTTGGCACCCTCAGTATAGTTGGCCCCTCCTATCAGCAGTTTCACATCTTCAGATTCAACCAACTGCAGAGAGAAAACAGCATTTTCACATTCCCAACCACAGTTTCCTAACCACAGATTCCCAGCCACAGATAAAAACTACTGTTTTCCAGCAGCAGTTAGTTGAATCTATGGATTTGAAAGGCTGACTCTAGTTAAGTTTTGGGGAGTCAAAAGTTATACACAGATTTTTAACTGTGCTTCAGAGGAATGGGGGGAAAGGAGGGCATTGGTACCTCTGCTGCCCAAATTGTTTAAGGTAAAATTGTTAACTGTATTTGAGATGGACTTACTTTTTAGTTGGTAGAACCCTCACATCCTTCCTTTACCTGGGAATTAGAATTATAAAGTATGCAACTTGGAAACCATTGAACTTGTCTTCCCACTAAACTTCCACCATCCAGACAGTACCATAAATTAAAAATAACATAGTACCCTAGAGAAAAAGCAGAAGTGGTGTCAGCCTGGAGGACAAAAAGAGGGTATGCTTTCAGTCCTGTACTGTATTCGCCAGACTGGTTCCTACCAAAAAAAACAAAACAAAAAAAAACAACAAAAAAAACCATACATCACTTTGAAGATGACAACACACTACTCACGCTTAACCAAGTAGTAGCTCAATTGTTTCTGTTGTGACAGGTGTGGTACATTTGATGGAGCAGATTCACACTGCCTCAGACACACAACATGTGGCCAAGAATGCAGAACACGGTTCTTTTCTATTCCTATCAGGCAGAAGGTTCAGAAACAGGGAATATTCATGTAGATCAGTAAACAGTATACATGTAAGATCTTGTCTCAAGGCTACCTTCTCTACCACCCTCTATCATAATATAATCTGAAGGTAACCAAACTTTTCTTGTCAATCTGTGGACAGTTGATCCACTATATTGATGACATTATTTATTATTATTATGTTAACCAGATTGGATGAGTAATACAAGGCAAATCTTAAGAAGTTCTTAGAAAGATAACTGTGCCCCAGGTGGTGGCAGATAAACCCTATGAAGACTCAGGGTCCTGTCATGTAAATGAAGTTATTAGAGATTCAATGTTCTGGGGCATGCCAGGGCATATCTAAATTCAAGACAACTTATTACATTGCATGCCTCACACACTAAAGACAAATTAGTATATATTATATCACTTATCACTAACAAGGCAGCACAACACTTGGCAGGCCCCTTTGGTTCTAATGGAAGACATGTTGCTCTGACCCATTCACCCAGGGACCTAATGGCTGGCTGCTCTGAATGATTCCCACAGAAGAAGACCTGGTAACAGGTTCAGGCCAAAGTACAGGTAGACTTGCCTTTTGTGCCAGGAAACTCAATTTGCTCTGCAGTATTAGAGGTATCTGTGGTATTAACGATGACAAGGAGGTCCTTGGAAAGCTTATGGCAAGCCCCAGTAGATGAATTATAACATAGACCCCTAGGGTTAGAACAAGACTAGAGAGATTCTAGATGATGGCAAAGAGAATATAAAGTGGGTAGGGGAGAAGGAAGGAAGAAGAAGTTTATTAGTTATGGCCTTTGGACCAGCTGAAAAGATAGGTGCTATAATTCATTATACTAATCTTTTTCTCATAATTTATTGCAAGAAAAGAAGCTCACTAGAATTCTAAAGTAGCATGTTACAGAATTTGTAAGCAGCAAATGAATCTGAGGGTATAAGGTATGGTTTCATTTATGAATTTATTTAGTGTTTGTTTTGTTTACTTTCATAGAGACCTATAATATTGAGAGATACAATTGCTTTACACAAAAAATTGCACACCCTAATGAGTACATCTTGATAAATTTGGACACATGCATGCACCTGTGATATAATCACCATTATCAAGGTAGTAAACATACACATATCCATGTCACCCCAAAACTTCCTTTGTGTTCTTATGATGTGTGTGTGTGTGTGTGTGTGTGTGTGTGTGTGTGTATGTGTTGCGGTTAGTACCCTTACCATGAGATCTATCCTCTTAGCATTTTAAAATGCACAATTCTGGGGCCGCCCGAGTGGTGCGGGGTTAAGCGCTGGCTTGGGAAGCCAGTGGCCCCGGTTTGGGTCCCACATATGAGGGCCAGTGACACTGCCCTCAAAAAAAAAAAAGAGTTGATCTAAAATGCACAATTCTATATTATTAACTAACTTTAGGTGTTAGTGGATGCATTCAGTCTAGGACTGAAGCCCCCATTTTTCCAACTCCTGGGAACAATGGTGGCTGACAGTTCATTAGAATTGCCCTCAGCTGGAAAGACCAACTTCACTCCAAGTCAGTCCCTCTTCCTTGGGGTTGCTCACATCCAACGAATGGTAGATGGAGAGACATACAGGCTACGTCCCTATTACTCAGTATGAAAGTGTAAAATAAATCTACTGGGTCATCCCTGCTACAGAGCTGCCTGTGGGATTGGGTGCCTCCATTGTCTTTCCACTGGAATTCAATCTCTGCTTCTGCCTAATTTTGCATCTTTAATTCTTTCACAGACGTTTTCTTTTTCAAAAGCTTTATTGTTATATAAATGATGTACAAAAACACTACACACACTTCAAAAGCACTTCACAGTAAACTTCCAGTGTGCCAACTTTCATCTCAGAGTTTGATTACTGGGGAATTGAACCTGTAATGCATTCACCATGAGTGAGTGCCAAACACTTTTATTCTACTTCCACAAATATATACATGCAAAAGCACAAATATATGTCTTCAGAGTTCTTCTGTGGTTTATTGCTTATGACAGCAAAAAAATCAAAAGAACATAAATAATATTAAGAGAGCACTGGTTATAATACCTGGAATAATTAAAATAATTCATATTTTTATGTAATAAGATAGAAAGATATTCATCTTATACTGCCATTATATAACATATAAACTACAGTATATAAACTTGATTTTGATTGTGTTATACATTTGTACATATGTACTTTTGTATATACAGAAAATGTTTAGAAGTGTACAAGAGACAGTAAGGACTATAGAGTAAAAACATGTACTCAAAGAGTCAGGTGTTTTAGAGTTAAATACTTTTATAGTATTAGTGTAAATTTGAGCAGGTTATTTCAAAGTCCCAGTTTGCTAAGAATAGAGGCAATAATATATCTTTCTCAAGGAAGAACTTACATTAGCTACTACCTGTAAAATATTTAGAAAAATACCTGAATATAATGGGCACTTTGTTTAAGACTATTATTAGTAAATATGGATAAATTGTGGAATGGGTTGGATGAGCCATGGAAATTTTAAGTTTTAATATAATTCTGTACCAGTGACTTTTTTACTTGGAGCATGCAACATCCTTAGAATAAAACAACTGTTTTTTTCAAACAGTGGTTTGTTTTTCATCTTAATTTTGAAGGTGCCTTTTATTCTGTAGCATGGATTAGCAGCCTGTGGTTCTGTATTTTGTCTTTTATTTGTTCTGTTTCATCTTTTATGCATAGAGATGTATGTATCTATGCATGGTATTTGCCCACAAAGAAAGAAAGAAAGTGAATGTGTTTGCTTTGGATCCTCTCGCTGCCCACTGGGGTGTGAGGGTGGAGTGAAGGGCTGTTCAATGTTTTTAACATCATTTATTAGAAGTCTGATTAATATACATTTCACTTTTTCTTTGCAGGACATCTCTCTGATTAGATGACAGCATCCAATCCACTTACTTTCTGCTTAGCTTGGTGTCATTGCCAATGTGATGATGTGGGTATGCCCACCATCCTTTCTGGCATTTCTCTTCTCTTTGACAAGAACAGTGCTGCTGCACCAGCAACAAGCCCTTTCCCCTGAAAGGTTTCTCTTGGAACAGGCTTTGCACACATCCTGAAACTTCTCAGGATAGCAACTTGTTGCCTACAATAGTGGAAAAGTTTCTTGCCTCTCACCCTCATAATTCTACAATAGAAGATGAGGTTAGTGTTTCCCCAGACTCTACACGATTACTCTGAAGAGTTTTAGGACATAGCTCTATGGTATTCTGTGTTTATTTTCCAATCTAATCCTATCACACTGTATTTTACTCATATTCCTGATATTTCTGGCTGGTGGATGATGTTACTTCATTGTTGCCAGGACCAACACAACTTTCCTTCTCTTTTAGTTTGTTTTTTACTTAAAAAGGGTGTGAGAAGAGTCACCCTAGATAATCATGATGAAGTTGACATTTTAGAATTTTCCGATTACTACGCCACTAGTGATATTATAGAAATAAATATTATTTTGGCTAAATGAAAAATATTGAGGTATTTATGAAAGTAAAATTTATTATTTTTTTAACATATGCTAACAGTTAGATATCGGACTTCTTACAATGTGATGCAGAGGTTCTGTTCCACAAAGATTTTGTACACTGACACCACTGATACCATTCCTTTTGGAATGTCTTCAGCAGTGAGTAAATGTCAAGTCAACTTGGCAAATAGAAAAGTTTTATGGTACAAAAGCAATAGGACAAATTTTGACAAATGTGGTATTGAAGCTTGGGAAATTGCACATATCAAGTTGCTGAAAGAGCATTTTGTTTTCCAGAACTTGATTGTGAGTAAATTAAAACAAATAATCGTTTAGTATTTTGCTTGAGTGCCAGACATAAAAAAAGCTATCAATTCATACATACTAACTTATTTTACTTTAAATATGAAAATATACTCTAACTGTTAGTAGTATACTTTGGTTTTTCATATTTTTCTCCCAGATTTTCTAAAGGAAGTGTTTGAAATTCAATAATGCTGAAAATATAAGCTACTTTACTTTTGTTTACATTACATCCAGTGTTAAACGACTTCAGGTTATTTAGTAATATGCTAGTCTCAGTGCTACTAGAAGGTGAAATGTGAAGTAAATACAACTCTTTTTAAATTTTATTTATTTATTTATTTATTTATTTATTTATTTATTTATTTATTTTAGCTGAGTCATCTGTTGGCAGCTCAGTGGCAGTTCAGCTTGGGCTGGGCATCGAACTGCTGTTGCTCAGAGCTCAGCTTGCACTCTTGAGCGAGTTCTTAACCAATTGAGCCACTCGGCCGGCCCTTTATAATTCTTAAGTGTGGAGCTCTAATAGCTGACTCTTTCTTACGCATTCTTCAGTTGCCCAAACATTTGTGCAGTTGTGCAACAGACCATCCGCGTTAAGGGCCCTTCCTTTGAACTTTCCTGCTGTCTTTCCATTGATTCTTATATACCTGTATGCCATTTCCTTAGTAATTTATTCTGTGTCTGACTAATTCATATTCTATTCTTAGCAAGAATGAAATTAAAATGATTTCTGCTGTCCCACACATTTTCATTTTAATAAAATTCGTCACTGTCTCCATTGAAAGGTGGTTGCCACATCTGCTATGAAAGCCATATAATAGATTAATGTTTTCAAGGGTAATATTTATTCTAACAGCAGGTATTGATAGTTTAAATTGAAATAAAGAGTTCCTCTAACATTAATGACAATCTTAATTTCACTGCTTTTCCATTATTTTACCTATGAAGTTTTTATTAACAGAGATTACATATTTTGAAATTTTTGAATGCTTGCTTGTTTTCCTTATTTTTACACATAAATCTATAAAACATTTTTAAAGTCTGATTTAATGTAATTGATTATATCCATCTATACCCTCCTGAGCTCTAAATATAACATCTTTTTTGCCATGCCAAAGCCTTTTTATTTTGGGGCCAGATAAGTGGTGTGGTGGTTAAGAGCTGGCTTGGGAAGCCAGCGGCCCCGGTTCGGTCCCACATATAAGGGCCAATGACACTGCCCTCAAAGAAAAAACAAACAAACCCAAACAAAGCCTTTTTATTTTTAATTTCAGATTATAGTTACTGTAGGATTGAACTGGGAAAGTAATGTGGATGTTTTATCAGTTACCTTCATAGCACCCATTCTTCCTTGTCACTTCCTTCATATAATTTTATTCAGGTATCTTCCCTCTCCTCTGTATTTCACAGGCTGAGTAGAAAGCTAATCCTATGTTGATACTCATGTCAAATGTGAGTGATTTTTCTAAGACAGTGAATTTCAAAATGACTATATGTTAGAATCACCTATTAGCTTTTGATAATCCTCAAGCTCAGGTTGCACTCAAGGTGGCTTAAATCTGAATATCTCAGTGGTGGAAGCAGGTCTTAGCATTTTCTAAGTGGTTCCAGTGTGCAGCCCAGTTGACTGCTCTCCTGAACTATCTTGTTTAGGAACCCAGAATTAAACTAATTAGCATCGATTTAGCCTGGGAATTGACACAATGCAAGTCAAAGAGTTGTAGCATTTGCTGCGGTCTTGGAAGAAGTGTACTTTTCACTTTAATGAGGCAGTCTCCAGAATGCTCTCTCCCTCTCTTTTATTTGGTGCCCTGGGGTATATATCTAAAATCAGGATGGCTAATATCACTTTGCCACCATGATAGAAAAGTTTATTGACACAGTCAGCATACAGATGGCACAACCATCTCAGAGAAATAGGGTCATTTCCTATGCATGTGGCTCACCTAATATCCGGGCAGCTAGTTAAAAGAGCCGGTATTGTTAGCAGTTAAACCAGTTTCAATCATACTTTCTGATACTTACATTTGAATCTCCCTATATCTATCTATCATCTCTCTCTCTCTCTCTCTCTCTCTCTCTCTCTCTCTCTCTCTCTCTGTCTCTCTCTCTCTCTCTCTCTTTCTCTCTCTCTCTCTCTCTCTCTTTCTTTCTTTCCATGAAATATAAATAATATTTAAAAACACCTTGAAATTTTATTGTGTATTTTCAATTCATAGTAACGTGGTTCATTATTTTGTGTATGTTTGATAAGAGAAATATTTTAATCTAATGAATATAGCAAATATTTTAGCAATTGATTCAAATTCTTCAGTTCTGTAAAGATCAGTAATTTTTAAAAAAGGTAGTTTTTCCTGAGGGAATGAAAGATGGGCTTTAAGTCTGAAATCAACACAATGTGTGACATAAAAAATCCATAGTCCATAAATGAGGCTATACATCTAACCCCTTTGATTCACATTGTAATGTCTGAAATATGGGCATAAGTTTATAATTCTAAATTTTGTTTAATTGTTTCTTTTATATTTCAGATTCTGCAAAGTATAATATTGGTTAAATGAGTCTAATTGCTATCTTAACTTTTAATCATTTTATTACCCAATTATATTCTAACATTAAGAAATGTTATTCCCAAATTATTTGATGAATCTCTTTATGAATCTCTGCTGAATTATATTTTTCTATTATTCCTTCAGAAAAAAATCACTATCGTGAAATTTGTTTTATCATTCCCAAATATTTATTCACAGTTTTTTGTTTGTTTGTTTGTGGGTTTTTTTAGCTTAGCCGTCTTGCCACCTGTTGGCAGCTCAGTGGCAGCTCAGCTTGGGCTGGGCATCAAACTGCTGTTGCTCAGAGCTCAGCACTCAGCTCACACTCTTGAGCGAGCTCTTAACCAACAGAGCCACTCAGCCGGCCTTTTATTCACAGTTTTATCTAGATATGTATTTATAATACACAGGCTTTTGATTGTTCGGTGGGATTTAAAATTTTTAAGTGTCATCGTATGTAGCCTTTACTAACTTAAATTTTTGTTCATATCTCCTTGCATGCCTTTGCATGTATTTTTTTGATAAATATTTCAAGATATATAAAACCATCAACATTCTTTCTTTGGTATCTTTAGGAAAAACTAATCCCTTCCAATGTCTGCCAAATTGAATCTTGATAAATGTTCACATTATGATGTGTTAATATACTAGCATTAGTAAGTAAGATTAAACTTTAATTCTAGAACATGTGACAAAAACCTAGGCAAGATAAACTATGTTTCACTGATAAGGGATAGTAAAAATTCCATTAGAGAGTTCTATGTCTCTCTACATTTGGATTAAAAATTCTAAAGGTCTTTTGGAAATGCTAGGGAATAAAATTAGGGGTAGGAATGTGTAACAGAGAAAATTAATATTTGTGAATTCTTCCTATATGCAAACCCACTGAATTTGGGGAAATCTGCATGTTATTTCAATTCAACTGAAAAATAAGCACCACTCTTTATAATTTAAAACCAGTGAGACTTATCCTCAATGAAGATCCCAAGTTTCTCAAGAACACAAGGCTGAAAAAGAGAAGGTTCAAAATGGAACATAAATTTAAATGCAAAATGCAAAACTATACAACTTCTAGGTGATAGCATAGGAGAAAATTAGGTAATATTGAATTTAGTGATGACTTTTAGATACAACACCATAAGCATGATTTGTAAAAGAAAAAACACATGATAAGCTAGGCTTCATTAAAACTAAAAATGTCTTCTCTGAAAAAGATACATTTAAAGAGTATAAAAAGACAAAGCACTGATTCAGAGAAAAATCATTGCAAAACCTATATCTGATAAAGGATTTGTTTCTAAAACATACAAAAACACTTAAATCATTAAAACGTTAAAAAAGAGAAGTAGGAAAGAAAAAGACAACTTGCTACTGCAACTCAGAAATCAATTCATAGCATAAATAAGGCTAACCTCTGACAAGAAACACATAAAAGGGGAGAGAGTAAAGGTCTGAACCTGCAAAGAGGAATGGAGATAAGAAGCATGCTGAAGAAAAAAGACTACTGTACATATGAAATTTTCTTTTACATAAGCTTAATGTTAATGACTCAAAAACAAAAACAAAAAATTCCAGAACTGAGATATATAACATACAAAAGAAGAAACAGAGGGAAACATCATAGAATAACATCACACTAAAACAACAGACAGCAACAAAAAGGCAAAGAAACAATGGAGAAACTAAGACACCAGCAAACAAACAACAAAATGGATATAGGAAATCCTCATATAACAATAATCACCCTTACTGTAAATGGACTGAACTCACCAATAAAAAGGCACAGAATTGCAAAACCCAACCATATGCTATCTCGAAAAGACTTAGCTACAAGGACAAATATAGACTCAATGTGAAAGGGTGGAAATCGATACTCCAATCAAATGATATCCAGGGAAAAGTGGGTGTATCCATGCTTATATCAGATGAAACAGACTTCAGCATAAAAAAGTTAACAAGAGACAAAGATGGGCATTTCATAATGATAAAGGATAATACAACAAGGATACATACAACATAAGCATAATACAAGAAGACATAACACTTATAAATATATATGCCCTGAGTCACGGAATACCAAAACATACAAGCAACTACTAACAGTATTAAAAGAAAAATTGTCCGAAACACAATTAAAGTAGGGGCCCTAAATATATAATTGACAGCTATGAATAGATCATCCAAACAGAAAATAAGTGAGGAAATATCAGCTCAAAATGACACAGTAGACCAAATAGACATAATTGACATTTATAGCGCACTTCATTCTAGAACACCAGACTATATACGCTTTTCCAGTGTACATGGATTATTCTCAAAGATAGACCATATACTGGGACATAAAACTAGCCTCAGCAAATTTAAGAGGCTTGAAATTATACCAAGCACATTTCTGATCACAAGATTTTGAAATTGGACATCAACTGCAAAAAGAAAGCAGGAAAAATGTGAATTACATACTTTTAAAGAATGACTGGGTCAAAGAAGAAATAAGGGGAGAGATCAAAAGACACATAGAAACAAATGAAAACTAAAATATATCCTATCAAAATTATTGGGATGCAGCAAAAGCAGTAATGAGAAGGAAATTTGTATCATTACAGGCCTATCTCAAGAAACAAGAAAAATCCCAGATAAACCACTTCATGTTACACCCTAAAGAACAAGAAAAAAGAAAAACAAATAATATCCAAAGTCAGAAGAAGGAGAGATATAATAAAAATTAAAGCAGAACTAAAGGAAATAGAGAATAAAAAGACATTAGAAAAAAATTAATGCAACAAAGAGCTGATTCCAAGATTAATAAAATTGATAAGCCCTTGGCTAGACTCACTAAGATAAAAAGAGAAAAGATACAAATAAACAAAATCAGAAATGTAGAAGAAGTTACCATGGGAACCACAGAAATATAAAGGATCATACAAGAATACTACGAAGGACTATGCTATCAAATTCAATAACCTAGAAGAAATGGACAAGTTCTTAGAAACATACAGTCTTTCTAGACTGAATCACAAAGAACTGAAAATCTAAATAGACAATAGACAGATGAACAATAAGGAAATTGAATCAGTCATCCAAAACCTTCCCAGAAGCAAAAGTTCGGGACCAGATGACTTCATTAGTAAATTCTACCAAACATTCAAAGAGGATCTAATACCTACCCTCCTTAAAATCTTCCAAAAAAACTGAAGAAGAGGCAGTACTTCTTTAATTCATTTTTAGAGGCCAACATAACCCTTATATCAAAACCTGGCAAAGATAACAAAAAAAGAAAATTACAAACCAATATCTCTGATGAATACAGATGCAAAAATCCTAAACAAATTCTAGCAAATCAAATTGAACAATGCATTACAAAGATTATGCATCGCTATCAAGTGGGGTTCATCCCAGGGGCACAAGGATGGTTTAACGTACACAAATCAATCAACATGATATTCCACATAAAGAAAATAAAAGATAAAAATTATATGATTATATCAATAGATTCAGGGAAAGCATTTGACAAGAAAAAAACATCTATTTATGATTAAAATGCTTAATAAAATGGATATAGAAGAAAAATACCTCAATATAATAAAGGCCATATATGAAAAATCCTCAGCTAATATTAGAATTGATGGTGAAAAACTGAAGCCCTTCACTTTATGTTCAGGAACACAACAGGGTTGTTCCCTATCACCACTGCTATTCAACATAGTATTGGAAGTCCTACTTAGAGCAACAGGCAAGAGAAAGAAATGAAAGGCATCTGAATTGGAATGAAGTAGTGAAATTGCCACTTTTTGCAGATGACATGATTCTTTATATAGAAAACCCTAAAGACTCCACCAAAAAACTCTTAGAAACAAACAAAAAAAAATTCAGTAAAACTACCAGCTACAAAATCACTGTACAAAACTCCACTGCATCACTAAACACTATCAATGAAATATCAGAGAAAGAAACAAAAAAAAGAAAACAACAAAAAACAATTCTTTTGCAATTGCAACAAAAAGAATAAAATACCTAAGAATAAACAAAGGTTGTGAACAACTTATACAATGAAAAGTATAAGACATTTTTTTTCTTTTTTCTTTTGAGGGCAGTGGCACTGGCCCGCATATGTGGGACCTGAACCGGGGCCACTGGCATCCCAAGCCAGTGCTTAACCACCTCACCACTTGGCCAGCCCTAAAACATTTTTGAAAGAAATTGAATACACAAAGAAATGGAAAGACATTCCATGTTCATGTATTAGAAGAATCAACATAGTTAAAACAGCCCTACTAACCAAAGCAATATACAGATTTAATGCAATCTCCATCAATATCCCAATGGCATTTTTTTTTTAAAGGAAACAGAACAAAAAATCATCAGATTCCTATGGAATCACAAGAGACCACAAATAGCCAAAGCAATCCTAAGAAAAACAGAAAATGCCTGAAAGTGTTACACTGCCTGACTTCAGCTTGTACTAAAGAGCAACAATAATCAAAACAGCATGGTATTAGCAGAAGAACAGACACACAGACCAATGCCATAAAACTGAAAACCCTATAATAAAACCACATAAATATTGGCAGATAATTTTCAACAAAGGTGAAAAGAAAGCCTCTTCAATAAATAGTGCTTGGAAAATTTGACAGCCACATGCAAAACAATGAAACTAGACTGCTATCTGTCAACATGTACCAAAATTAACTCAATGGATGAACCACCTAAAAATAAGACCTGAAACAATAAACTGCAGAGAAGAAAACAGGTACTAAACTTATGGACCTTGGGGTCAAAGAGAATTTTATGAATTTAACCTCAAAGGCAAGGGAAGTGAGTGCTAAAATAAATGAATGGGGCTATATCAAACTACAAAGCTTCTGCACAGAAAAAGGAACCATCAACAAAATAAAGAGACAAACAACCGAGCTGGAGAAGATATTTGCAAACAAAACCTCTGATAAGGGGCTAATATCCAAAATATATAAGGAACTCATAGAACTCAACAACAAAAAGACAAACAGTCCAATTAAAAAAATGGGCAGAGGACATGAACAGAAACATCTCTCAAGGAGACATACAAACGGCCAACAGACACATGAAAAATTCACTGCTTCATTATTAGGGAAATGCAAATCAAAACAACAATGAGATATTACCTCACACCAGTTAGAATGTCTATTATCAACAAGACAAATAATAGCAAGTGTTGGAGAGGCTGTGGAGAAAAAGGAACTCTCATACACGATTGGTGAGAACACAGATTGGTGCAGCTGCTGTGGAAGGCAATGTGGAGGTTACTCAAACAATTAAAAATAGAATTACCATATGATCCAGCAATCCCTCTCCTGGGTATATACTCCAAAACATTGAAATTGTTTGAATTGATAAATACTGAAAATATTTATCCATAAAGATATATGTGATCCAATATTCACTGCAGCTTTATTTACAGTGGCCAAGATATGGAAACAACCAAAGTGTTCTTCAATAGATGATTGGATAAAGAGGATGTGATATATATACACAATGGAATACTATTCTGCCATAAGAAAAGATGAAATAGTGCTATTTGCGACAACATGGATTGAATTTGAGATTACCATGCTAAGTGAAATAAGTAAAACAGAAAAAGTTGAGAACTTTATGACTTCACTCTTATGTGGGATATAAAACTGAAAGCAACAAAGGAACAAGACCAACAAATAAAGAAACAAAAACTCATGGAGACAGATAACAGTTTAGTGGTTATCAGAAGGTAAAGAGGAAGGGATGGCAGATGAGGGTAAAAGGGGTCAAATATATAGTGATAGAAGGAGAACTGAATCTAGGTGGTGAGCACACAATTCAGCACATAGGAAAAAAAAAACTATTAAAACTCAACAAACTATTCAATTTAAGAATGGACAAAATATTTGAACTGATACTTCGCCAAATAAATATAAAAACAGCAGATACACATATGAAAAGATTCTCAGCATCATATGTCAATGGGAATTTGAAATAAAACACACACCTATTAGAATTACTAAAATTCAAAACACTAATAATATCTAAAGCTGGCAGGGACTGGCGACAACAGGAAATCTCATTTATTGCTGGTGGGAATGTAATATGGCACACTCACTTTAGAAAAGTCTGGTGGTTCCTTACAAAGCTAAACAGATGAGCATTTATGATTAAATTCGTGAACTCATCCTAGCAAGTGCTACATACTTCAGTGCTGGATATCACTATTGTCACCTTCAAAGTACTCCCTTTGGGAAGCTAGGTACCAACACCAGCATCTAGTCCACCCTTGAAAGTAATTTTGGAACTCTTTTTCTGGAATGGCCATCAGAGCTGTCATTGTATTACCCTTAATGTCCTGAATGTCATCAAAATTTCTTCCTTTCACTATTTCCTTTATCTTTGAGTAAAGAAAGAAGTCACTGGAGGCCAGATCAGGTGAGTAGGAAGGGTGTTCCAATACAGTTATTTGTTTACTGGCAAAAAACTCCCTCACAGGCAGTGCCCTGTGAGCTGGTGCATTGTCATGATGCAAGAGCCATGAATTATTAGGGAAAACTTCAGGTAGTTTTTATCTAACTTTTTCATGCAGTCTTTTCAGCACTTCCAAATAGTAACTTGGTTAACTGTTTGTCTACTTGGTACAAATTCATAAGAACTAATCACTCTGATATCTAAAAAGATTAGCAAGATCATTGCAACAAGTTTGCGAATATAATTTTCAGACCTTGTGTGTGTATACTGTATATTAGGATATATAGGAAATTAGGATATACACAGAATACAGGAAATTATAATATATATATATATATTACACTCCCTCATGGAACAGGTCTTTTTCCTTTTACATTAATTTTTAATTGAAAACTATTTTGAGAGGCATTTATATTCATTTTTATTCTAAATTTATGGTACATGTTAAAACAATAGCTGTATTCTCAATCATTGTATAGAGCAAGGAAGGATTAATGACCTGCTACAAACTATAAAATTCTAACCTCCAGTGTACTGTAAAGGAAAAAAGGGAAATATTTGGAACCTTAGTATATTACATATGGAGTAAATCCAAAATAATTGCTTTTCATAATGTCTTATTTAACTTCTCAAAATAGTTGAAATGACTTCAACCATGAACAGTGTTACTCAGGTAAATATAAGTACAAGCGCAATATTTAAAACTTTTGAAAAAGAAGAAAGGTAGACTCTCAAAGATTGGTATTTGTAAAGATGTGGTATAGTGGGACATGCATTAATTTTGAGTAATTTAAAAATCAAGACTAAATAAGAAGAATATTTAGGCTATATACATCACAATTTCTGACAAAAGAAAGAATACGTTTTCCTCTCCAGAAGGATAATACTTTTTGATACTGAAGTCAAGGAAAAAAATTATGCTTCACTCTTTTAGTATGAACATTGGGAAACATGATATGGGCCATATCTTCTAGTATGCTTTGCAAGTGATATACAAATGTTCAAATGTATAGCTCCTAAACTGATTCTGCATAACAAATTGAAAGTATAATGTTTCATGATTACTTCACCAAAAACATTTGTTTTTCAATGAAATGAATTCCTAAGTTTTGTGTAAGCCTTTCCAACCTATCAGTTGTCCTGTTATTTTGGAAACTGATGAAACTCAGGGCATGAATTTGAAATATCCCCAAATTATTTAGTTACACAAATATGTGATAGTAAATTAACTTGATAAAACATACTTAAGATACATTAAATGTTTTAATGTTCTCCTAGGCATCTAAGAATACAGTGTACAGTGGTGTGTTTTCTTTATCCACTTCAGGTAAGCTTTACAAAAACCTTAGCCTCAGAGTAAAATATCTGCATATTTAATAGTATAAGATGCATTCAAGAAATGTGTGCCTTATTTTTAAATTTCACTCTTCTATATGTTGGACGACAAAAATACTGCTTTAGAGAATTTAGAATTAAGAACTTGTCATAAAAGCCTCTTCAACATTTTTGCTTATTTGGAAAGAAATAACCCTCTGCAAAGAAAAGAAATGACTTTGACAAGACTAACGACACAAACTCCCAGTTACTTGGAGATATCTGAGACTCCTCAATATAAGAAAAAGCATTACATAGAGCAGTTATTTTATCACAGAGATAACAAAGAATGGCAGGTGACAATTGGAAATAATGGAAAGTGTTAAGAGAACTGAGAAAGAAGTCCTACGTTCTACATTGCTTCTGTTAATAACATCTCTATGGGAAAATAAATTAATCTATATAATTTCTGGTTTTCTCATGTGTGAAATAGGAATACTATTAGTATATCATCTGTTCATACTTATAGTAAAAGGCTAATTAGAAATATTTCTATGAAAATCCTTTGTTAAATGAACACAACATGTAAATACTCATTTATTATTCAGGCTGAAAAGAAATGTATTGGTGTTTTTTAATAGTTTATTCAGAGATGATTACAAAAGCATGGTTTTTAAAAGTTTAATAAATAGCAGAAGGAAGGGGGGAAATAAACTATGAAGAGGCTCAAGGAAATTCTCTAGGATAACGGATATGTTCTAAATCTTGATTTTGGTCGTAGTTGTACAGGTAAATTCAACTGCCAAAACTTCTCTAATTGTATATAGATTTTTATGGTTTATTATATTAAAATATCTGAAAAACTATTGATTGCCTTATAGAAGAGGCTGTTTCTCTTAGAATATAGCCCCACCCCACCCCCTGAAAAGGGAAGAAAAAGAAAAAAAAGGAAATAGTAAGGGAAAACAGGTTGCTTAGAAAATGAGAAAAAATATTATTTTTTCTCACCATATTATTATTTTTTCAAGAACATACCACAAAATTCTGATTAATGACAGTTTCAGAAAAAAAAAAGAAATATGGGTTTTGTAATGAACAAGGTTCACATTTACAATCTTTCCCTTTTTATGCAAACTTTTTCCATAGGTCAATAAAAATTTAGTGGCAAAGCCCATAATCCTGAATTTTATATTTTATGTCTGTTATAGCCATTGCTCTCACATGCAACATCAAATCTGAGAGAAACAATGACTGATTGTTTTCAGTTCATTTCCAATGAAACATTTTTTAGAGTGTCTGATTATTTTGTTTTTGTTTTGCATTTTCTCTTAAATTTTATAATTTCTAGTGCTTTTATGAAACAAGTCAACATTTTTAAAAACAAATATTAAAGAGCAAGAAAGCAAAGAAAACTAATTCTAAGACAATAACACTTTTTATTTTTTGTTTTTTTCTTTTGAAGGCAGTGTCACTGGCCCGCATATGTGAGACTCGAACCGGGGCCACTGCCTTCCCAAGCCAGTGCTTAACCACCTTACAACTTGGCCGGCCCTAGACAATAACACTTTTAATCTAGAGTTTTACTAGGGTTCTGTATGAAATAATGAGATGATATATGAATGAAATATTTTTTTGCTTTACTAATGAATTTTTTAAATTATAAAAATAATCTTTAAATATGTTTCTTCACAGCTCTGTGAATAAAATTCAAAAAGATATTATGTGTTGCTAAAGTACAAAATTCTGTAGATAGATATAAGAAATGTTTTAATAATTGTATTTGGACCACATCAGAGGGCATTATGATCTGAATATGTCCCCCTAAAGATCTTGAAGTCCTACTTCCCAGAACCTCAAAATATGACTTCCTTTGGAATTAGGGTCCTTAAAGAGGTAATGACATTAAAGTAAGGTCATTAAGGTGGTCCTTCATCTAACATGACTTATGTCCTTAGAAAAGGGGAATCTGTACACAGAGCTAGACACACACACAGGAAGAATACCATGAGAAGGTGAAGACAGAGATTGGGGTGATAAAGCAGAAACTAAGAAACACCAAGGGCTGCCATAGCAAAGAAGTATAGAGGGTACATGAGGAGCTTTTCTAAGGTGAGAAACAACCAGGAACTTGATTTATTATGAAAAATATCATGGTATGAGATAAAACTGTCTTTCAATTCACCTCTTTCCTTTTTGCTTTCATCCCAGTTTCAATAAAGTAAGAGTCATTTATTCATTCAAGAAATATTTTTTGAATATCTTTTTAGGTTATCACTTATCTACAAATAATATAATACCATGGCACATGTAATGTAAAAGACTTACTACAAGAAAAAGTGATTTTTGGGCCGGTCAAGTGGTGCGGTGGTTGAGCGTTGGCTTGGGAAGTCAGTGGCCCCGGTTTGGGTCCCACATACGAGGACCAGTGACACTGGCCAAAAAAAAAAAAAAAAAAAGAAAGAAAGAAAGAAAGAAAAAGTGATTTTTCCCTTCCCTTCCTTTGTGGTATTGTTATTAAAATGCAATTTAACTTAATCAGTAAATTCTAAAACCTACTTATAAAGTTATAATTGGCCACAGGATGTATTTATCTGTCAAAGAAAGTGTACTTACTCCTTGAATTACTCTTTCTTGATAAACCTGGAACTATGGTGAGGTTCCATTGTTTCCATTGATTAAATCTATTTATCTAAATACTATTTAATCTTTCACAAATCAGTTACAATTACAGTTGTGGCTGCTATCCTTGGGGACTGAGGAGTAGTCAGTGATAATATACATATGACTTTGTATTAAAATGAAGGCCAATTGAAAGTGATCTAAAACCACAGGTTTGGAATCACATGACCTTGGGCTGATATTTAGATTTACCACTTGCTAATATTGTGATTTTGCTTAAGCTACTGAAAATAGCTGGTCTTGGTTCTCTTATATGTAAAATGAGAATATCTAAAACTTCACTAAGAGATTTTGTTCTAGCACAAAATGATATAGACTAGAAGTATCTGGTATAGATAGTCTCATTGATTTCTTATGTGAAAGTAATATTAAACATGTCCAAAAAATAATTTGATAAAATCTGTCCAGATCTTGAATGTGGACATTTATCTATCAATGTCACTTCTAGGAATTCATTGTACAAATATATGGACATATCCATATAAAGAGACACATATAACTAATTTCCCCAAATAATACTTATCCATACATTTATTTTAATTACAAAATATTAAAAATTGCCCAAGTGGTCATTATTTTATATCTATAAAATAAAGTATGATGTTTCTATTCAAATAGTAGGTGAAAGACCCACATACCAACACATATCTTGATCAAAACTCTGGTTTTTATAAAGGAAAAGTCTTCCATTTGCTAAAGGTGAATATTGTACAATAGGTTGCTGTTCCCTAGTTTGGTATTCTATTATACTATGGTTTTGCTTTCCTATTGGCACTTATTTTACTTTTATATTAGCATTTTGGGCTCCTATGCATAAGCTAAGCAAAACAAAACAAAACAAAAACAAAAACAAAATTTCCAATAATACACTGAACTTTTTCAGGTTTTATACAATATGTTAAACATACATAGATCAACATAGTTTTTTTATTTATAGCCTTAAATTTTCACCTTTTTCTAGTTATATTGATTAAAATTATATATATATATATATATATATATATATATATATATATATATATATCCTTAGAAGAAGCATACAAATTTTAATGCATAGTGTTTCGTAATTTAAAGCATCCTGGACAGCTTTGTAAAAATCATAAACTCAGAAAAAGAAACCAACTTCATATGGTCAACTGGGGACATGCCTTCAAGTTATGTGAAAGTCTACTTTGTAGTGTCCTTCAAGAAAAGCAGGCCAAAGCACCAACATCGATGCCAATTACACAGGCAGCAAGGAGCCAGATGCTGTTGGCAAACATGTTCCAGAGTGTGGCATCTGGGTCCTTTAACTGCCATACAGAGCCCCATCTGTAGCTAAAGCTGTTGACTCTGCTTTGAGGGGAGAAAAATCAGAAATAAAGAAGACAGTTAAATTGTAAACTGTGCCAGGAATAGCAGAAGGCAGGTTGCAGGCAACATTCAAATTACATCCCTAGCCCAATTCGCTTTTTAATGTCTTGAAACTGTGTAAACACTAAACTATGTTAACTCCAGTAGTTTACAGATAAGTGCATGTAGGTAGTTCAGTAATCTAGGGCACCTAAACCTAAAGAGATTTGATATTCTGGCAAATATTCGTTTTCCTAACATTTTTCTTCTCAAGGAATATAAGCATATGGTCAAGGAAATGCAATTCTCATTGGATCTTTTTAAATATGCTATTTAAAGAAATTAGTATGGCATATAATGTGGATTCCTTCAAATATTATGAAATTTAAGAACTTTATTTGCAATTTTTCATAACTTTTCTTTAGACTGACTCTTCATAAAATGAAATAAAAAAATTCATTATATTCTTTACTGAGACTTCTGCAATTTTTGCCCAGTGGAAATTTGTGGGAAAGCCTCTAAAAGCCCTAAAACTTAACTGATAAGCTCTTCCTTAATTACAAAAGAATAAAATATCTCTTTTTTAATGTTTTTGTTTGCTGTACAAATAAATATATAGAATGATATGAATTGATATCTATATGGTTCCATGGATCCATTACTTATAAGATGCTGTTCTAGTCTTATCCATACATTTATTTTGAAAACCAGACAGAGATATTGGGAACAATAAAAGCTGGTGATATTTAGAATTTACTTTATTTTTTTTTTAAATGAGCTAAATGTTTTGTGTTCAGGACTTTATTTAATTATCACTATAAATCTATGAGGTATATCAGTTATTATTCTGGCTTTCTAGAATACAAAACTGGAAGCTTAGCGATAGAACCAAACTTGATATTTTATAACAAGACACTGTGACTCTGGGACCCCTGCTTTTCTCTCTCTCTCTCTCTCTCTCTCTCTCTCTCTCTCTCTCTCTCTCTCTCGTAATATAAAATGTAAAATGTAATATAAAATGTAATTTGGTACAGTCACTTCAATAATAGCAGAGTAAGAGGTGTTTTTTTTTAATCTACTAATCTACAAAAGAAACAAGAACATTGTTTAGTCAATTTGTTCAACAAATATAGTCAAAATCAACATTTTTAGAACTCTGATCATGAACTAAAGACTTGCAAAAATCTGAGGAATGTTTATTGAAGAAAAATGACTGCATCTCATAAACATAGTCAGCTTCGTGGTGGTTTAATGTTCAATGTTCCCATTCCCCCTCTCCCTAGTTCTGTAATAGTCTTAAAAATCATAATATTGTAGTTAGGGCATATGTTAAACCAGCAGCTTAAGAATCAGTGAGGGGGCAGTATAGGTTTGGAGCTCACCCAAAAGATTCTTCCCAGGGAGTGTCACTATTTCATTGGTCTGGCAACTTCCTGAAAAGTTCCATTCCCAGGAGTTGTCTTTATTTGACCTGACTCAAACCTAGTTCTGTTCAAAATCCCTATATAAAGGTCATGTATTAAAAACAATCAGTGGCAATTGCTTAACTTTGCAGCTGCTTGAGGTGATAATTCCAGAACTTTAAGGCTTACAAAAGGCTGACCAACATAATGGTAAAAAGTGGGGAATGAGAGGTTCATAGAGATCTTTGGAAAGCTAGACATATTCCTGGACAACTAGAACAACAGAATATATAACTGTTCACAAGCCTAAGAAAGACCTAAGTCTCTTCAGTCTGAATGACCATGAGACTCTGTGCAAGCAGATAGTGAAGTATAAGGTGAAGTTATAAACTTCCTGGCTGAATGTTGAAGCATTCTTCAACACACACACATAGAGAGTCCCTTAGTAAAGGCTGGGAGACATATTAGCTAGAGGAAATTAAGAAAATCTCTGTTAAATTATTAGCTGAACCCTAGGGTAGCACAGTAGAGACTACAATAGCCACACATGACAAAAAAGGGCACATTCCAGGAAAATCACTAAAAAAATAGAAAAAAATATAGTTAGAACTGGGAATAAGCAGGATTGGCCACAGTATATTATTTAAGGGGTCACATGTTCATAAAATAATACGTCACATGAAAACAGAAATGTATGGTCAATACAGAGAAATAAATGAAATAAATAGAAACTGAGGAAGCTTGGATATTGGAGTTATGTGGCAAAGATATTAAATCAGTTATAAATATGTTTAAAGAAAAGTAGAAACCATATGTAAATAATTAAGGAAAGTATGAGATTGAAGTCTTATAAAATTGACAATATTAATAAATAGATATAAATTATATACAAGAAACCAATAGAATTCTGGAGTTTAAAAGTACAGAAAGAAGAAATGAAAAAAATCACTAGAATGAGATAGCATGAGATTTAAGTTGGTAGAAGAAGGAAGAAGTGAATTTGAAGATATGTCAATTAAATTTTTGATCCTAAAGATCAGAAAGAAAAAAAAAATTAAAAATGGACAAAGCAAAATTTGCAGTTGTAAATGTATTATAAAAGAACAAAGATCTAAAATCAATATTGTAACCATTCACCTTGAGAAACTGGAAAAAAACAACCATATTTATTGTATTGAAGAGTCAGCACTAAACCTTTGAAAATTAAATAAACAAAAAAGAAACTATTAGAAAAAGAGGAAAGTAAACATAGGGAAAGTGGAAGGAAGGAGATAATGAGATAAAACTGAAAAATTTAAATATAGAGAAAAACAACAAAATTCAAAGTTGGTTCTCTAAAAGAAGTACTGGAGTAGTCTGGCCAAAATATTAGAATCAGAAATTGGAAAAGAATAAATTACTACAATCTTATAGAAATAAAAGAAATTCTAAGAAAATACAATGAACAATTATATGTCAACCAACTATATAACCTAAATGCAATGGATAAATTCCTAGATAGACAAAAACTGCCTATATGACTCAAGAAAAACAGAAAATCTGCACAGATTTAAAACAAGCAATGATTAATTAATAATCAAAAACCTTTCCACAAAATAAGTCCAGGACCAGATGGTGTTACTAGTAAATTTCAGCCAAGTTTAAAGACTAGTTAACAACAAATCCTATAACTCTTCCAAAAGATGAGGAAAAATTTCTCAACATGTTCTCTGTGACCAAAATTATGCTTATACCAAAACCAGTCAAAGGTATTACACAGAAAGAAAAAGAAAAGAAAACTGTAGACCAATATCCCTTATGAATATAAACCTGGATTTGCTCAATAGAAATAGTAGCAAACCAGATTCAACAACATATAAGAAGCATCATACACCATAACCAAATGTAATATATACTAAAATGCAAGTTTTGTTCTCAATTATAAAATCAGTGAATATAATGAACCATATTAATAGAATACAGGATAAAGTCAAATATCAATAGATACAGTAACAGCATTTGACAACATCCAACATGCTTTCATGAAAAGAAGGGAATTTCCAAAAATGTGATAAAGTGCACCAATGAGAAATAGCTTACATTATAGTCATTGGTGAAAGACTACATGATTATTTTTAAGCTCAGGGACAAGACAGGGATGTTTAGTACTGTCATTTTTATTCAGCATTGTACTAGAGTTCTATTCAGGATAATTAGGCATGAAAAAGGAAAAAGAAAGGCATCCAGATTGGAATGGTAGAAAGAAAACTATGTCTGTAATCAATAACCTAAGGAATCCACAAAAAAATAATTAATAAAATGAGTTCACCAAGGTTACAGAATATATGATCAGTAATCAAAAATCAGTGGTATTTGTACACATCAGGGAAATGATTAAAAAATTACATTAATAGAACAATTCAATTTACAATAACATCAAAATTTGTCAAATTCTTAAGAATAAATTAACAGAAAATGCAATACTTGTTCATTAAAACTACAAAACATGGTTGAAAAAAATTAAGTCATAAATAAATGGAAAGATATTCCATGAATGTGTATTGGAAGACTCATTATTATTAATGTGGAAATATTTTTCAAATTGATCTCCAGATTCAGTACAGGAATCCCAATCAGAAATCCGATTTATCTCTCTTTTTTTTTTCCTCTGGATTAAAAAGTGTATAGTAAAATTTACATAAACATGCAAAAGTCTCAGCAGTGCCAAAACAATCTTAAAATAGAAAATAAAAATAAACACACTTCTTAATTTTAAAATTACTAAAAGCTACAATAATAGAGAGTAGTAGTGAAATAAGAATAGACATAGATCAATGGAATAGAATTTAGAGTCCATAAACAATCCCATATTTTTGTTCAAATGATTTCAGGGAAGGGTGTCAAGACAACTGGATGTGGAAAAAAATAGCCTTTTAAGGAAATTATACACAAAAATTAATTAACTGAAAAGGAATTATACAAAAATATAAGAGATAAAGTTCTTAAAAGGAAATATTAGAAAACATCTTTGAAATCTTGGGCTAGACAAAAATTTTTTTAGATATGACACCAAAAGCAGAAGTGACAGAAAAAGAAACAACAAAAATCAATTAGTTTTCACCAAAATCAGAATTGTCCTTCAAAGGGCACCATCTAGAAAATGAAAACAGGACTGGCCAAGTGGTACATCGGTTAAGAGCTGATTTGGGACGCCAGCAGGCCCGGTTCGGATCCCACATATTAGGGCCAGTGACACTCATGTGCTTTTTGGCTATGTGTATATATATAAATCTATCTTACTACTCTACAATTAAAAGACAAATAACCTAATCCTCAGTTGGGCAAAATTTGAAGAGACATTTCTTCAAAGAATATGTACACATAGCCAAAAAGCACATCTTAAGATGGCACACAATAAGATGGTTTTCACATAAGGAAATACAAATCAAATGCGCACTGAGATACCACTTCACACCAACTAAATAGATATAATAAAAACGGCAGACATCCATAAGTATTTACAAGGGTGCAGAGAAATTTATACCCTCATACATTGCTTGTGAGATTGCAAAAATAGTGCATCTAGTTTGGAAAGTTCCCATAAAGTTAAACATAGAGATACCATATGATCTAGCAAATTCAATACTAATTATATACTTAAAAGAATTAGAAATATACATCCACACACATACTTGTGCATGAATAATTATAGCAGCATTATTCATAAAAGTCAAAAATTAGGAACAACCTAAATGCTCATCAATTGATGATAAACAGATGCATTATACTCATACAATGTTTAACTATAAAATGAAATGAAGTATTTATTCAGGCTGCAACATAAATCTTGAAAACATTTTGTTAAGTGGGAAAGACCAGTCATAAATGCCCACATATTGCATGATTCTGTTTATATGAAATGTCCAGAACAGGCAAATCCATAAGTCAAAGAAAGAGATCAGTGGTTTTCTAGGTCTGGAAGAGGCAGGAATAGGGGCAACTGCTAATGCATATAGGTTTCTTCAGGGGTGAGGAACGAGTTCTAAAATAATATAGTGGTAATGGTTTCATTTACTGTGAATATATTAAGAACTCTTGAATTGTACCCTTTAAAAAAGTAAATTATACAGTATGTAAATTATGTTTCAATAAAGTTACTATAAAGAAGATAACTTGGTAAGGAAATTCCTAAATAGCAAGCCATCATATATAACATACGTAGTATAGAGACTATGTTCACCTTATTGAAAATATGTTTAGTGAATTCTCTCCTCTCTTTACAATCCAGTAAAGCCAGTATGTTAATGTAACAGTTATATTAACACATTACCTTTAAAACCACAAAGAAGAAACATAATCAGAAAGCTTACTTCAGCTGGACTTCTATTTTTATATGCAGAAAAAAATAGAACACTTAATTTCTCAGAAATAAAATCAGTAATCTATCAAAAATCTGAGGAATGATAAAATGACTAGAGAGCTTGTGTTAATTTAAGTGGCAAAGTCTTCTGGCACATTTATAAATTTAAGTCATTAAGAGTTCACAATTAGTGGTGTCAGAGTTATCTAGAAAGACTGATTATGTCTCATGAATATTAAAGTAAAGTGCATTTTAATTAAGTGTTATAGATTGTGTTGCTTGTTTTGTTTTAGATCTTTAAGATCTCTGTATCTAACAGCAGTATTTTTACCTCAATAAAAGTGCTATCATGTTAGATAATAAACTGATATTTGAGGCCTCTCATTCTGTTTGATGTATGTTATGAAAATAACATTTTAGACAATAGGTGGACAAATGTAAGTGATATATTACATATAAACACACACGCATACATCATTTTTTCCCTACACGTTTGTATGAGACTATTTTCGGAAAGAGAAAGAAAGCTAGGTTTACAGCTAGTTGTTGGTGTTCTGTTAAACATTTCAACAGACAATTTTACAGAAGGTCAAAATGAGACAAGGCTACCCTGGGAACCTGATGAATAACAAAATTAAGCCTTCCCCGTAATCATATCTGGATACAGACAGAAACATGAATATTATCTAAACCACAAAAATAGCCAAACATTCCTCTGTTGTACCTAGTATGGATTGCTGCCTCTTTAAAACTTTTGGCTTTCACTTCTGTCTAATCTTCCATCCTTCTACAAAGATTTATTAGGAATAAAATCAGAGAATTCGTTATACTTCCTGACTACATCTGATCAAGGCCAAGCTTCCACGTTCTTAAACTCTCCCCAAAATTTTGTCACAAGCTCAAACAGCTAAGTACTTTACAGCACCCTTTTACTGAGATGTCCCATGGATTTATAGGAAGTGTGTCCTCCCTGTCCACAACATGTTCTAAAAACCCAGGGTGTTTAACCACAAGTGTATTCCTGATGGTGTTTATTTGGAGGCAATTGACAGTGTGAGTGCATACACAAATGCGAAAAAATATTATTTTTAGGAATTAAAGAAAAAGCTGAATGCTAAATGTATACATCAAAGTCTCAGGAAAAAACTGAAAAAGTTATATTCTATATTATAGGTTATACTTAATAGTCATTTAGGGAAAATAAAATAAACGTACATAACTATGAAGTTTTTCTCCTAGTCCAACAAAAAAAGACTTTTTCCTACCACATAGGTCGACAAGCAGTTAATATTAAATTGTGATGATATATCACTATATCAATATTATATAAAATAGCTCTGGGTTCTTACATTTTTCTGTATTATTTTAAATTAGTATCAAATATTAACATTGTGAGTTTTTCTGCATTACCAAGATTATTCCCTTTTACTTTCTGTCATTGAAATGTCAATCTAAATATTGTCAGCTATTTCAGAGTTCCCTTTTAATGAAGTAAACTGACAATTATGACCAGTCTGTGTCTTATATCCCATTGCAGTCACAAAAAGTGATCCAAATTTCTAAAAACCCTTACATGCTTCAGATAATCAATAATTCTCAATGGCAAAAACAAGACAAAAAAAAATATATGAGTTACTTTGGAAGGACATCCTGAAATCATTCTGACTTATTCCTGGGAAAATAATCATCTGAATATATTTGTATTCAGTGACTCTTCTGTGGCGAGAAGAAACATTATAGTTGTAATATACCTGGTTTTTCATCTACTTGGTACACTGAGTGTATACCAAACAAGCCAGAGAATAAAAGCTATTTACCAATATATATTTGGATGATAAACACTTGAAATAGCAATAGCCACTCAGAATTTCTATTTACACTTTCTTCAAGCTTCTCATCTAAAATCTAATAAAATTAGACTATGAAAAATGTGGATAATAAATGTTGTAAAATATATCAAAAAATTAACTACTGTAATCCAAACTCAAGGGAATCTCTAGGTAAAAAAGTAAAAGTTCAAATTCAATGGATTCACTTAGGAGTCATGGCTGGCACTCATTTTGCATGGAATGGTTTAAAACAGGTCTACAAACTTTTGAGACAGAACGTACCCAAAGAGTCGCATGTGGCTCCCGAGCTGCAGTTTGCCGACCCCTGGTCTAAAACAACACTGAGATGGCAAAACCATGTTTTGAAGAAGGAAATACATTTATAACATCTGCCACACATGGTAATTGTATTTCTAAATAAAGATTGATTTATTTACTTTTTAATTGAAATCTATTTAACATATAACATTGTGTAAATTTGTTGTACACATGCTTATTTTATACATTTATATATTGTAACGTGTTTGCCATTGTAGTGATAGTCAGCACCTCTACCATGCCACATAATAATAGTAATTTATTTTGTGTGATGAGACTAATTAAGATCTGGTCTCTTAGCAAGTTTGATGACTACAATACAATATTCTTATCTATATTCACTACACTCTGCATTAGATCTCCAGGAGTTATTTATGTCCCAGTTTAAGTTTGTGTACCCTTATGCAACATATCTCCTATTTCCCTGTCACCTAGCTTCTGGTAACCACCATTTTACTCTGTTTTACTGTGTTTATCCCTGTTTTAACATGACATCTAAACTGTGATACATGTAAATTTCAAATGAATGTGACACTATCTTGTCAGGAAATGGTTCTTTATTTTGGGACAATTATTTTAATTAAATGACTATAAAGTGAAAATAATGTCTGGATGCATCTCAAAGACATTGAGTACTCCAGGCAATTTCACCAAGAAAATGATAAATTTTACTCACTGATAGCTATTGTAAAGGTCAATACAGGTGGAATTGTTCTTACAAGGATTTGTTTTGCAGTCACTGGATTCTTGTTCACAAAAATTTCCTTCCCAGCCAGGCAGGCACACACACTGGTAGCTCTGAGGGAATAATATGAAATTATGTAACTTTCATGTTATTTCTTACCAGTTAGCCTAAAATCCAAATATTATTCTTGGCTATTTTGATCTCTCAGTTAATTTATGCCTTTTACAATTTTTGTAGAATATCAATACTTACCCCAAAATACTTTTACCACATTTTAAAAACTGTGTAAACAGTGTTCATTAGTATGTAATGTAATAAAAACTTTCAGCATATCCATAAACTCTACATAAGATATGAACATATTTATGAATTATGCTCACAATACAGAACTATTGACTTTGTTAATGTCTTAAGATAAAAATAGTGTATCAGCAATAAGATGATAATGATTGTTTAATACTAAACTAAATATGCAGCTCAGCAACTTGCTCACAAGTTTAAAAAAATAACTACGACAAATTAAACTTTCACAGGTATTGATGTTATTTACAAATAAATTAACCTATGTTAATTCAGTACTGTTGTTTGATTGAGACTGTAAAACTTTGATTATTTTTTTCCTAAAGAATAGAGTTAACTGATAACAATATTTAAAAAAAAATGCTTTCTCAGGGTTGGGCAAACAAATAAAAACACCTCAAATTTCTGTGGGGTAGTAATTTATATATTAAAAATATTTTTGAAGAATAATGCGCTGTTCAAAAAAGTAGAATTTGTGCTCTTATATAAAAAGATTCTAGATTTAACATTATGAAAACCATTATAATCAATGTTATTTGTAATCTTGATCGTCACTTTTCAGTATAGTAACTACTATCCATATGTGGCTATAGAGCATTGAAATATGGCTCATCTCTGTGAGATGTACTGTAAGTATAAAATACACATTGGAGTTTGAAGATTTAATATAAAAAATAGTGTAAAGTTCTCATGAATAATTTTATTACTTGCATGTTGTAACGGTAATAATTTGGATATAAAGAGTTAAACAAAACATACTAAAATTAATATCACTTGTTTCCTTCAATTTTTCTTTTTTTATTGTGGCTGCTAAAAAATTTCAATCACACACAGGTCTTATTACATTTCTACTAGACCGAGTTGCACTAGATTATGCCAACCCCGTTCCTTCATTTGTGAATAGAATTAAGATGTCTACATAGTTATGTGCATATATAAGTATATGAGGAACAATAGTCCCTGACGTAAGAGAACATGTTTCTATTTAACACATCACAGTATTTTGAGGAGTCCTGGAACCCAGTAGATTCTTAATGCATGTTGATTGAACAAATGAAAAAGATTTCATATGATAGAAAAAATAATGTAAAAGCAAAAGTTTGTAGCCAAACAGATTTCAAAAGGATTCTGTATATTTGTTAAAGGTAAATAGTACATTTGTTTCAAACATTACATTAACCAGAGAAACAAATAAATTTATGTTCCATGTGCATACATTTAGGCTACAATAATTCAAATGTATGAAAGTTGCCACTGAGTATTCGGCTTTGGTTTAACAGGGCCGATTGGTTTTCTATGCCGTATGAGCAGCTGGAACGCCGAGGGATGAGAGCCACCATATTTTAAACACTGGGCTCTGTTCCTGACACATATTAGCTCTCCACTCAGAGTACTCACTGACAGTACTCATGGTTTGCTGAATTAAAGTAGTAATTTCCTCATGCATTGTCACCCCACACTGTTAAATTTACCAATGGCTGTGGAAACATTCACAAAGTTTTCATGGAGTGTTTTTGCTTTTTTTCCCCCTTTTCTTTTTTGTAAGCATTAAAAGAGAAACTACATAAAAATTGAATGTCGTGATTATGTTTTGTTTTATGAATCTGCTATTTAAAATGGAAGCAATTCTACCATAAGCAAGTTAAGTGTGCACTGTGGTAAATGAGGCAAAACTGCCCAACACAATGATGGACATTAGGGAAGAATAGGAGGGATGATATATGCAAGAAATGTGGGACAAGTTGAGGTGCCCTTTAGTTATGTTCTGACAATTCACTTTCTAAGAGGTATGAATCATGTCTGTAAAGACAAAAGCATGAGTTTACTGCTGGTTTTTATTTTGACATCTCAGTGTAAATTTGAAACAAATTTAGTAAGCCAAAAACCAGTCAAATTTCTTTCCCATCAAAGCCATATATCCTTTAAAAGCTAATAATTATGGGTATTCTTGATGATTTAATAATTAGTAGAAAATTATCATCTATTTGTTGGAATAAATATCATTAAAGTGTCAGGTACCACAACAGTGATCTCCAGATATGATGGAATCTGTATGAAAAGGAAACATGAAAGGCTGATGGAAATAATTTTTTCTCTAATTTTAAACATTAAAAAATAAATGTTGAAAATAATAGAATTGGATATTAACTAGAAATAACCCCAAGTTCAACTATGTCTATTCATTTGTCGCTTACTTGATTCAGAAGCAATTTTCTGAATTTAGACATTCTTAGTACAAAGCCCTTTCCCATTCAACATTGTAACATTAATTAATTCCAGTAATTTAAAATAATTGTTAAAGGTAACACACTATTTTTAAACCACATTATCTTGGCATCTGAGCTAGGTTTGCTGAGGAGGGAAATGCATTTAAAGTGTCTACTAAAATGAGTGAAAGTTGGCATAATTTATGAAGTTGCAGCCACATCATTTTTCCCTCCTAATACAAAGTTGACATTAATCTTCTTGTCAAATTCAGATAAAACAGTTTTCATAGCTTGAACATATGTAGGTAAGAAGGAGGCAGGGAAGACAGAGATAATAGAAGATGATCAGATCAAGAATAGTGAACTACCCAGCCAGTGATACAGAAGACAAAGAGGTCAAGTTTGATGAATGTAATAGGATGAATTACATAGGGTTTAGGTATTCAGGTCAACAGTCAAATGCTTTAAATCTCTGTGAACAACATCAAATGTACTAGTAAAGTAAGAGAATAATTCTGGATACGAATTTTGAGGTTTCACAGATGAATGTTAACACCTGTTCTGTAACTTATTAAGTTCATAGGCATGTTTGCTATACTAATTTTCTATCACTGCATAACAAATTAGCAAAAATTTAGCATCTTTAAACAACATGAATTTTCTATCTCACAATTCCTGTTTGTCAGTGTCCAGGTATGGGTTATTTGAGTCCTTTGCTTAGTACTTTACAAGGCTGAAACCAAGGTATTAACTGGATTGTGACCTATCTGAGGCTTGGGTGTCTTTTCCAACTCAATGGTTGTCAACAAAATTAATTTCATTGTAGCTATCAGACTTAAATTAAATCTTCATAGTCTTGCTAGCTGTCAGGCAAGGACTACACTTAGCATCCAGAGACTGCTTTTAGGTCCTTGGCATGTCGCCTCCCCTTCTTGTAACATGGCAGTTTGCTTCTTCAAGGCCAACAGGAGAGCATTTGCTGTTGGAACTTGTTTCTCTTAAGGGCCAATATAATTAGATCAGGTCCACCGAAGATAATCTCGCATTGGATAAATCAAAGTCAACTGATTAGGAAGCTTAGTTATATCTATAAAATTTATTTTTTTCATATAATGTAACATAATCATGGGAGTAAGATCTCATTTTCACAGATCTTACACTCAAGGGGAAAATATTTTATAGGGCATGCATGATACACTGGGAAGTAGAAATCGTGAGACCATTTTATAATTCTGCCTACCACATCTACTAACCTACTAAATTCTTCAAGTGACTTATTTAAATTATCTAGGCCTCAGCTGCCTTTGTATATTAAGTGCTAGTAATGCCTACTTCCTAAGCTTATTTTCAGCATTGCATGCAGTAATGATTATAACATGCTTAGCTTCATGACACAAAATTACCACTAATTAATAGTAGTCATTAATCTAGGCATACCAGTCTAGTTCTGATAAGGTCAAGGTGAACTAGACAAATTTCAGAACATATAAATTAAGAAAATTGGTCAAGGAAAAATAGAAAATGTTATTAAACAAATATTTTTAAATAAATCAAAAAAGGGAGATTGACAGTAGATTCACACAGATTGAAATAAAATTATTTCCCAATATTTAATTCCCCTCTTATTCAATATAGGTACAAAAAATAGTAAAACAAAGGAGACAATCCAACTTATATTTTGAGACTAGTAAAACCTAGTTATCAAAACCTGGCAAGCATACAACAAAAAATTCAAACTCAGCTAATATCACTTAAAATCAAAAAAATAAAATGAAAAGTAAATAAATTTAATTACATCTAACAATGTATTCAAAATATATTGTTATAAGCTGGTAATTTCTCCCTCGCCCCACCTCATCCCCCCCTTCCCCCGCACACACAAATAGAAATATGCTTCAACACAAGAAAATCTATTAAAAAGAATGTTTGATTCATCTCAGATGCACAAAAAATAGTATAAAATTCAATACACATTCATAAAATTCTCCTAGCAAATTAAAACTTAATGATAATGGGCTTATATTAATAAAAGCTATTTACCAAACAAGCAAGCAAAACTAATCCTTCCAAAGATTATTTAACCAAAAACAATTAGAGGAACTGAGTAAAACATGTAAAGCAATTGTTGAATTCTTACAAAAACAACCAAGGCCTAATGGATCTCCTAAATTCTGCAGAGAAGTGAAGCAAATTAAGGTAAGGTTACACTTGCCGCTGCTTTTAATGCCAGGATATTTGCCTATTTAAATTCAGGTAAATAAAAGCAATTCTACTTCTAGATATTTATTTAAAGTAAACAAAAACACAATTCAAAAAAAAATACATATGTACCCCTATGTTCATTGCAGTATTATTTACAATAGCCAAGATATGTCTATTGATAGATGAATTGATAAAAAATGTATATGTACACAATAGAATATTATACAGCAATAAAAAATAATGAAATCTTGACATTTGCAATGATATGGATGATTCTAGATGGCGTTATGCTAAGTGCAATATCAGACAGAAAAAGGCAAATACCACATGGTTTCCACTCATATGTGGAATCTTAAAAAGAAAAAAATAAGAAAACAAACTAACAAACCAAAACAGTTATAGAAACAGAGACTAGTGGGATGGTTGCTAGAGAAAAAAAGATAGTGGGGCGGGGAGGAAGGAAATGAATGAAAAAACGTGAAGGGGAATATAGATAATGACATTGTGATAAGTTTACATGGTGCGAGATGATTACTAGAATTGTTGGATGACCACTTTATAAGGTACTAAAATGGTAAACCACTATATTGTACACCTGAAAGTAATATAACATATTACCAATTCTAGTTAAATATACTTATATATCAAAAACACAAAGCTAAGCAAAAAGAAGTAGCTGGAGCTTTCAGCAACCTCCCTAGAATGAAAATAAAATATTGGCATTTAGCTTTGTCAAGGAGATACATCCATGAAGAGAAGAGCAGTGACATAAGCATAAAATTTCATGAGCAATCCTTTGTAGACATTTGTTCCCTAGGGTATAACTACCCAATGCAAGCAGAACACAGCTAAAGTGAAAACCAAAGATTCAGTAGGGTTGTGTTGCAGGAGAGAGAGAGGTTGGAGTTTAGAGCTTGCAAGATGGAATGGTCCTGCTAAACACTTCTGGATTTCAGTTGAGATCCCAAAGGGCCATGATCTAGAAATAAGGACACATTAGCAAAAGCCCCAGCCCAGGTCATGCTAAAACCCCACTCAACTGAAATAAGGTCATCTTTCTGTACTTCATCTGCCTAATATTCATCTGCCTAATAGAGAAAATTAAGTGCTCTTGGGAGGAAGTTAAGATTAGATACAGCTTTTCAATATTTTACACAAAATTTCTAGCATTCAATAAAAAAAAATTAAAAGGATGCTGAGGAGCAAAAAATTCAAGAGAAAAACAGACAGTAGAAATAGACTATCCAGATATTGTGAATATTTTAAAATAACTGATTGATATGTTCAAGAATATAAAAAGCAAGACAGGAAATTTTACTAGAAACCTGCTATAGGCGAACCCAAGAAATACTGTGGATGTTAAAATAATAATAATTGAAATGTAAGAACTTAATCCATTATTTATATTAATTCAAGATTAATAACAGAAATTTTAGCAGAACATTGGCATTGAGTATCCAAGTTTAACTACATAAAGAAAAAAAAAGATAGAGAAGGCAGAAAAAACAAACAAACACAAACAAGAAATGTGGAAAATAATGAAAGGAATTAATAGGTGTTCAGAGTGCCAAAAAAGGAGATAGAATAAGAGCAATAAAATATATATATATATTGCTTGAGAATTGTCCAAAGATAATAAATGACAGTAACCACAGATTTAAAAAGTTCTCCAGACCTATGCTGAATAAGTACAAAGAAAAGATTGTTTAAGGTACACTGCTGCTAATGAAAAATAAAGAGTAAATCTTAAAGGTAGCCAAGAACAAGAACACATTACATTCAAAAGAATATCAAGACTGACAACTATTTCCCAGTGGTAGAAGCAAGAACCAAGTAGACCAATATTCTGAAACCAAAAACTGAGAATTCACTGTAGCATTTAAGAGTGTAGAGGTTTGGTAACAGCCAAGATTTAAAATCAAACTCCACTAATTATTAGCTATATAATCGTAATCATGTTACTTAATCTCAAGGAACATCAAAAATAATAATACCTGGTTGATGAGCGTTTGAGGATTAAATGAATACTTAGTATAGAACTTCATATGCTATCTGACTAGATGAAAATGCTGGTGAATTTTCCCTAAAATGGTCTCTTATTCTGTGACTTGTCCATGTAATCTTAATTACTCAGTCTGTTTCCTTCGTTGACATTCTTCCACATGAAAGACCTTTGCTTACTTCTGCCAAGCTCTCCCCAACCTTTTCAAATTTTACCCTTCCTGTAAGGTCAGAATAAACGCCACATTTTCCCTGATGCCTTGAGCATTTCTTCTGGTAGACTTTCCTTTCTCAGAATTACTATTTCATCTTTTATGGTACTTTTAGAGCTTGTTCATTACTTACATGCATTTTATATCTTCCGCTTATTGTTTACTATACTTGAAAATATCTTAGTTATTTTATTGTGTATTTATCTAACTTATAAAATATAAATTCTGGGAGGGTTGGGACTTAATCTATTTTGCTCATCAATCGTCCTCAGTATCTGGAATACTGTACTATATTTGACTAAAAAATTGAAGTTAGAGCATGAAATGTATATGATATTAATTGGTAATAATACAGTCATGGAGGATATTTTGTTTATAATTCCTAGATATTTAATTTTCTCATTTTCCTAACAAGAAAACATATACTTTAGAATACCTTTATATAACCCTTCCATTATAATTAATTAAAACCAGTTTTATAAATGAGTATTGAAAATCCAAATGAAAGAATAATTGGATTGGTCCATTACAAACAATCTTTATGTTATATTTTATTCAGTCTTAGCCACAAAATTCATTTTACTAAAATATATCTGTATGAAACTTACTTTCAGATCCTTGAAAATTTAGATAAACACTAAAAAAATAAAACTAACACAAATTTTGAATAGTATTTGTTTTCAGATTCATTACTCATATGATCCTAGGCAGAAGAAGGACAAAGGTCTTTTTTTCTTTAATACAATGAAAAAATTGAAGTAGAGTCCAAAATGAATTCAGTTCTTGTAAGGATAAGAGGCTCTGTCTATTGACTTATTGTCTGTTTACTTTTAATGTTAAGAATTTAAATTTATAAAGAGTTGTAGAACTGGTCCTCAAAACAAAGATTGCCAAATACTGGATGCAGTGATATTCAGGATTAGACATGCATACAGTAATCTTTATTGTTAAAAACAAACAAAACTATGTTAATAGTTTTAACATATGCTGAACTATGGAGAAATGATTTATCTTGGTGCTTTAAATCTAAAATGAAATAATATGTATTATTCTGACAGAAAGTTAATGGAATATTTAAAAACAACCTCTATAACAAGCTATAAATGCTGAATTTCATTGAACATATTTTGAATAAGGCAATGAAAGCACATGTTAAATTGAATAATACTTCCAAGGCAGAACTGTTTTAGAAAAAAACACAGTTTCTTTAACATGGAAAAACATAATATAAAAGTATAAAAGCCACATATTGGATGTAGACATTACTAGTGTACAAATCAAACTATACTTACCTTTTAAATGTTTTGCAAAGGATATACAAATCGTTATGAAGCTTAATCGTTGTTTTCATGTAAAGACTTTTTTGTTAGTAATAAGGACAAATTAGCATTTTAGTGCCTATTCTAAATGAGGAAAGTCCATTAAGTACAAGTTTCCACTTGCTTTATTTCTTGTATTCTAGTCAATCTACTAAAACAATTCATATTATATTCTAAAACAACCTCAACTGTTTGTCTACTATGTCATTTTCGACTTGTAGTCTCTACTAGCAATTCATTCCTTATTATTTAGTTGTCTTATTGCATGACCTACCTTCATAAAGTATTTGTGATCCTTACCTTTAACAGTTTTCTTTGTTTTTGTTTTTAAAGACAGAGTTTAAAATTAGAGTAAAGGGGCTTAGAGGACCAGTACCAGAATTTTATTCGTTACTACTAATATAGCTACCCTAGAAAATAACTCGTCAGCCATTGATGTTTGTCCTTCAAACCCATTTCTCGTATTTTGAATAACACTTTCCGTATTGATACAATTTAACAACTAGAAATTCAGTCTGTTACCCAAAGCTTTATTTTCAAGACATATATAATACATGTACATAAAAACAATTTTCTGAGAGACTATAACAAACATAAAGATGAGAGAATATGAATGTAATTCTGCTATAGATAGTTCAGATATTTGGGACAATTACTTTTTGATCTAAAAGTCAAATGAAAATGAAAATGTAAGCATATCATGGACTAAAAATCTCTTTTCCCCTGTATCAGGCTTTTTCTAAAATATTTCACAGAAGGATAACAGCATACTCAGTTTTTGAACACATTAGAAAGCTCATAGTGTTTTGCATCTTTTATTGCCCAAAGCTGCCTTAAACATCAAAATATTTGGTCCAGTGGTTTTAAGATATTTGTTTGTTAATTTTACTTAAGAAACCTTTGTACAAACACATTTCCCCAGGGTGTGTAAATAAATAAAGCCACTCAGAGCATATCTGCTCTGACTGAAGCAAGGAAGAAAGACCCATTATCCTGCCCATTTAACTGTCTTAGTCACCCTCCCATGGGCCTCCGAGGACAGTATTAACCCCCATGAGTCTCAAAACACAGATTGAAAACCCTTGATTCATCCAACCTATTTCATTTTAAAATGAAGAAACTGAACCCATTGAGTGAAAGTAAATTGCTCCAGCTACTATAACTAGTTGATGGCAAAACTGGAGTTAGAACTCATGCCTCCTGACTCCCTGTCCGGTATTCCCAAATACAGCTTTAAAAAATCAGCTGAAAATATCTTCAAATTAATACATTCAGAAATATATTTTCTTAAATATACCATTATGACAACATGAACATTTAAAAGCAATCTTCAAATTATGAGGAGTAAATAATCTTCTTAATATATATGAATTCCTGCACTCTTTTATATTTGTTATCTGTATATCAGATAGTTGCTAGCTGGTTTAGTTGACACCAATATGATGCCATACAAGCAGGAGTGCAATAGCCATTATCCCTACTCTCATAATAGAGATGGTAGAGGAGAAATCTCTGATGCTAACATTATGACAGATATTAATTGATTTAAAACCAATGTTACAAACATTGTAGCTTTACCTTCACATGCATGGAATATGGAAAACTACCCTGGTACAGGTTATCTTCAAGTCCAATATGGGCAGTGCTGTTCTTCACTGAGCTTCATAGCGATACAGAGTAGAGAAAGTAGAAATCACCTCCTTGATTGAAGGATGCAGTCATGGGATATTTGCAGCCTTATGGAAAATCAGTGTGCCTAAAAGTTTTTAAACCACAAGTACATAACTCATTTCTGGCATAGTGACCCCAAGTAAAACAAGCATCTATAATAGGTGAAAAGTAAGCTAGGCATTTTCACAGAAGCCAAAGAAGTAAGTACCAAACAAATAATGTGATATTTGCTTATTGTTTCATATATTTTTCAGCATCTTCTTACAATATAGATCATTTTATCACTTAGTAAAATCAAATAATGAATATTAGGTGATATAAAGATATTTTGAACATGCCTTTCAACTTATTTTGATTGTTTTATGTTTTTATAGCTTTTGGATCTTGATAATATTTTAAATTTATCGGGATTTTTATTTTAACTTCTGTAAGGTTAGGCAGAAGTTTTCATAAGGTTAAGCAGAAGGAACTTATGTGCAACACTGAATGCATGTGTGTATATATTGCATATAATTATAGATATATCTAGCATATACAATGATATAAGGATATAATATATATAGTATATATATATTATATACTATATATCATATAAATTCTACATTATATGTTTACTTATATAATATCCAATTTAATGACCTCTGCTAAAGTTTATTTTCAGCATTAAAGGACCACTCTTCAGCAAATATCACACATTGTACTGTTTCTGTATTTGCTTCCTTTTTTAAACACAATTATTTCCTAGCAATTGCAAAGAGGAATTCTAGCTAGAAGAGCACTGGTTAGAGAGTCATAGTGTAAACTGTCTTCATGAGAAATCATGACCGTAACAATTATTGAATCTGTAGGTTGCAGTTCCCTGACACGAAGGCTGTCTTTTCTTATGGTTAACCATCATGATTTTATCGCAGGCTGACAAAGCTACCTTTGCAGTGGAAATCGGTAGTAAGAAGAGTGAAATAAGGACTCATCCATAGATGTTGTAACTAAGAAAGCAGCAAGCAGTGAGTGGGAAAGACTTAGGGAGGTGTAACCATGTTTAGAAAAGAGAGAACCCCAATTTCACTGATCCCTCTCATCATCAGAATGATGGGATCGATGAATCCAATAATATTCCAAAGAAGCAAATTTGTTATTCTCCAATTTCATTAATTATGGAAACAAGCCCTCTAAGATGTGTTTGGAATTTTAGAATTTAATGTTATTGATTTGATCACTATTCCTCTCTCTATTTAGGATAATCAGACGTAGGCATTTCTTTCTTCCATTCTTTCTCTTCCTTCTTTTCCTCCTTCTTGCGGAGTTAGGAATGAAGGCTTATTATGTACTCTATCCATAAATAAGTATTTTCTACATATATAAAGCCACTTATCTAACTAATCATAATTGGTCTTAATTTTTAAACCCTTACCTTTGGATTAGGTGCTTTCTATTAATACTTACAAACTTTTCATTTTGTATTTTTTTTTCTTTTAATTCAAGTTTATTGGGGTGACAAAGGATAGTAAAATTGCATAGGTTTAAAGCATACATTTCTATAATATATCTTCTATATATCACATTGTGTGTTCACTACCCAGAGTCAGTTCTCCTTCCATCAATCTCCTTTTCCCTCTTCTAACACCCTTCTCCTCCCTTACCCTCTGGAAACCACCAAACTGTTTTCTGTGTCTATGAGTTTTTGTCTTTGTTTGTCTTGTTCCTTTGTTGTTTTCAGTTTTATATCCCACATATGAGTGAAGTCATATGGTTCTCAACTTTTTCTGTCTGACTTATTTCACTTAGCATAATGTGCTCAAGATCCATCTATGTTGTCCCAAATGACAGTATTTCATCTTTTCTAATGGCACAGTAGTATTCCATTGTGTATATGCACCATATCTTCCTTATCCAATCATCTATTGAAGGACACTTCAGTTGTTTCCATGTCTTGGCCACTGTAAATAAAGTTGCAATGAGCATCAGCATACATGAATCTTTACAGATCAATGTTTTCAGATTTTTTGGGTACATACCCAGGAGAGGGATTGCTGGGTCATATAGTATTTCTATTATTAATTTTTCTTTTTTGAAGGCAGTGTCACTGACCCTGATATGTGAGACCTGAACTGGGGCCGCTGGCTTCCCAAGCCAGCGCTTAACCACCATGCCACTCGGCTGGCCCGCCTATTATTAATTTTTTTTTAGGAAGATCCATACTGTTTTCCATAGCAGCTGTGCCAATTTACATTTCCACCAACAGCGCATGAGTTTCTTTTCCTCCACAGCCTCTCCAACATTTGTTATTATTTATCTTGTTGATGATAGCAATTCCAGCTGGTGTGAGGTGGTATCTCATTGTGGTTTTGATTTGCAGTTCTCTAATAGGTAGTGAAATTGAGCATTTTTTTCATATACAGTAAAAAAACATTGGATTGTGAGTAACTTGGTTCTTAAGTGTTCTGCAAGGTGAGCAAACATTTCTATCAGGTTGGTCCAAAAGTTGCCATTACCTGTAATGGCAAAAATCACAATTACTTTTGCACCAAACTAATAATACATTTTAACTTGGTAAACGAGTGATGTCTTGCAATATGAGTAGTTTGTTTCCAGAATGAATTATGCTCGCAAACTGAGGTATTAGTGTATCTGTTTGCCATTTGTATATCTGATTAGGATCTCTGCCCATTTTTTTAATTGTACTGTTTTTTGTTGTTGTTGAGTTTTACAAGTTCTTTATATATTTTGGATATCAGCCCCTTATCAGAGGCATTGTTTGCAAACATCTCCCATTTGGTTGGTCACCTCTTTGTTTTGTTCATGGTTTCTTTTGCTGTGCAGAATTGGATATAGTCCCATTTATTTGTTTTTGCCTTTACTTCCTTTGCCTTTGAGGTCAAATTCATAAAGTCGTCTTTGCACCCAAGGTCCCTAAGTTTAGTACCTATATTTTCTTCTATGCAGTTTATTGTTTCAGGTCTTATGTTTAGGTCTGTGATCCATTTTTAGTTAGTTTTGGCATGTGGTGACAGATAGTAGTCTAGTTTCAATCCTTTGCATGTAGCTTTCCAATTTTCCCAGCACCATTTCTTGAAGAGGCTTTCTTTTTTCCGTTGTATATTTTTGGCTCCTTTGTGGAAAATTATCTGCCCATATATATGTAGGTTTATTTCTTGGCTTTTAATTCTATTCCACTGGCCTGTATGTCTGTTTTTCTGCCAATACCATGCTGTTTTGATTATTGTTGTTGTGTAGTACAAGGTGCAGTCAGGGAGTGTGGTACCTCCAGCATTGTTCTTTTTTCTTAGGAGTGCTTTGGCTATTCAGGGTCTTTGGCTATTCAGATAGACATCTGATGATTTTTTGTTCTATTTCTTTTAAAAAAGCCATTGGTATTTTGATGGGGATTGCATTAAATCTGTACTGCTTTGGGTAATGTGGGCATTTTAACTATGTTGATTCTTCCAGTCCATGAATGTGGAAATTTTTCCATTTATTTTGTCTTCTTTAAATTCTTTCAAAAATGTCTTATAGTTTTCAGTGTATAGGCCCTTCCATCTGTTGTTAAGTTTGTGCCTCATGATCAAGTGGGGTTCATCCCAGGGGCACAAGGATTGTTTAACATATGCAAATAAATCAATGTGATATACCACATAAACAAATTAAAAGGTAAAAATCATATGATTATGTCAATAGATGTAAAGAAAACATTTGATGAGATACATTATTTATGATCAAAATACTTAATAAAATGGGTATAGAAGGAAAAATACCTTAACATAATAAGGGACATATATGACAAGCCCTCAGTTAATAGGATTAACAGTGAAAAACTGAAGCCTTTTGCTCTATGTTCAGGAATAACACAGGGTTTTCTCTTATCGCCATTATTCAACATAGTATTGGAAGTCCTAGCTAGAGAAATCAGGCAAGAGAAAGAAATAAAAGGTATCTGAATTGTGAATGAAGAAGTTAAATTGTCACTTTTTGCAGATGACATGATTCTATATTTAGAAAACTCTAAAGGCTCCACCAAAAAGCTATTAGAAACAATAAGCAAATACAATAAAGTTGTTGGCTACAAAATCAATGTACAGAATTCCTTTGCATTCCTATATACTAACAATGAAATTTCAGAAAAAGAAATGAAAAAAAAAATTCCTTTTGTAATTGTAACTCTTAGAATCTTAGAATGATCTTTTTTCATTGCTTTGTTTATATTTCCTAGAAGAGCCAGGTGTTAACAAGGACAATCTCTCCAATGTGCCAAGTATTCCCACCAGCTGTCTAAAGCATTCCTAGTGATTTGTTAGTGCCTCTTTAACAAAATTATGTTCTGAATAATTCTTACTGGGAACAACAGTAAGTGGTTTACAACTACAGTTTTTCTTAGAAGGGCCCCATTAAAGTTTGCCTTTGTTTCCAATACCTTCCACCAGCTCATGAGGCAAAATGTGCTTATAGAAACAGAGAAAAATGTCTTACTCATATGTCATAATTAATATTTATTTCCTGAACACATAAGAGAAATTAGCCTTATTTTTATTTGAACAAAATCATTAGCCATTGTCATATACATAAAGGAAACAGAGTCCTTAATACTAAATTTAATATGATTTAAAGTTTTCAAATAGTTTTCCAGATATTTTATTTTTATCCTCTTATTATAGATATTTATAATGAAAAGGGATTCCTAACTATGAATAATAAACATCATTTGTGAGTATGTGATATACAGAATCACTAGTTACTTTATAATCATATATTATATAATCACTTTCTTGAAAAATAGTGTCAAATTTTAAGCAATCATCTTAAAATTTTAAGACAAAAATAATTTTGGAAGAATTTTTCATAGGCACAGTACCTTCTTAAAGTTACTGTCAGTGATTTCTTCACTGATATAGACCCAAGATTACCCAATATAGATTGTATATACCTTCCTTTTTTCCAATATATCTTCAAAAATATTTAAATGTTTATCTCTTAATCTTTTTTTCTTCTTTTAGGAAAGACAAATATGACACAACTTGTATTTACAAATCTGAATCTGTCCCCAAAATCACTGATGTCATGAAATAAATCCATGCTTTCTTACATGTAACACTACTCAACTAATGAATCAGAATGTAGCCCTTAAAGCCATGTTTCCCAAAGGAACGTTTTGCTGTTGGTCAATGGTTTTGTATACATTTGTTGTTGTAAATTATTAGTTATGTAAAGAAAGTTTGGTATAAGTGAATGAACAGAAACAGCATGTGAGGATTAATTATACTGCCAATTCATGAGCATATACATATGAATATACATATATATATATATATATTAATATACACATAAATTCCTGTTCAAAAAACAGAGCTACACTACTCCCTCTGAGGTATCTAATGCTAGAAATGGTACTAAAAAATATGCCTCTTCATTACAAAGGTAGAAGTCCAAAGAATTTATAAGATGTTATCACATATTCTATTCATTTTATTTCATCATTAAACCTCTCCCCACTTTCAATCTACCAATTACACTTTATAGTGTTCAGAGGACTTGCGTTACAAACCAACTTCTGTTTTCTACCCATATGCCCTTGTATAATTACTTATCTTCTCATTTATAAAACTGGGCTAAGAATAGGCTTATTTTAGGGATATATTTTTGAAGCACTTTTGCATGTACTCATATATTAAGAATCCATCTCTGCTTAACTATCATCATATTTATTTTATTGTTCTACAATTAACTGAGCACTGTAAAAGCATTCACCCAGAATTCTTACTCTTCACCTCTAGTGAAGCATTACCACAAACCAAAAGAATAGCCACAAGTGAGTAATAATTTTCCCTAAGGCATTTTCAACCTCAAAAACTTCCAATTTGGCACCATCTCTATACTCTCAACTTTTTTAATCCTTCATTTCTATTCAAGTTGCTATTCCACTTTTATCAATACTTTTCACTTAATAACCCTGCTCTCCAAATTTTTCTGACCAAACTGTTAGTTCTCTTGCTTCCTTTTCCATCTTAAACACCATCAACTAGTGTTTACCAAAATTGTATATTATACCTTGGTATATAAGAAGTACACATATATTTTATTTTAATATTTATTTTTTAACATTACCCTAAATTCTAGGAGAAAAATAAAAGAATTACATCAAAATCTGAGTACATTACTTAAGAGCACATTTATTTTAATAAGACAGTTGATTTGATATAAATGGTATATAAATGTGTGGCAAACCCACATTTTTTTTTTTAATTGTCATTAACTGAATGAGGCTGAAACATTATGTGATCTTTGTGATCCTGTATACATGTCTCCTTCATATTCTATTACAGTACTCAGGTTTGTTTGGATCATTTTTTTTTTAATGTAGTTTAAAATACTCAGAACTGAATGGTGTGTGTGTATGTGTGTGTGTGTGTGTTATTCTGTATGCACTCTAGAGGCAATCATGTTTCTTCGGCAGAAATTCTTTTTCTGGGTGTGGTATGCTAGTATTCTGATTAGAATACCTACATTTCAAAGATGGTTACTACAAACTTTTTAGTTTTCCTCATCTCTAATGCCAGATGCTTTTCTAATTAGTATAATGTAAGTTAAAAATAGGAATCCATTAGTGAAATTGTTATTCAAGATATATGGACTGATTAAATTATAGAGGCATCCTTTGCTCCTTCATGACCAGGGTGTAGTGAGCTCTGTGGCCTGTAGCCATAGAAATGGCAATCCTGGTTAAATAAAGTATCCTGTGGCCCTTCCCTGTTCAGAGATTTCTGATTCACTTGACTTTGAAAGATCCTGAAAATGAGTCCAATGACTGGAATATTGTCATGGTTGCATAAGGGAAATTATAATGCAATTAATTTCAGAGATCACCAAGACACAAAATGAAGACACTGTTAATGTAATAAATGCCAGAATGATACATAATGCAGCCTGGCTTGTTTTTATTTTAACCCAGTAGTGAAGTAGTGGAGAAGGAGGTAATTCATATCTATTTCTAACTATTTGGAGCTATGGGGACTTATCAAGAGGAAAACTGTCATTGGTATGTTCCAACAGATTTCAGGTTCACTTTCCAAATCTTTAAAATGCTATTTCTGTTCACTCTCATCAGATGATTACAACAGAATTTCTCTTTTATAACCACAATTTCAATGAATAAGTAAGAATTTACTACAACAAATACATAAAACACCAGTGACTAACAGCAACATATTTCTTTAGGAAAAAACCAATTCATTTAAAAATGTAATATATAATACACTGTCATATCATATCATATTATACAATATTAATTACACTCCTCTATTTCAGTTAAAACATCCATAAATACACTGCATATTTTTACACAAAAGAGATTACTACTTCCTGTCAAAAGTTTAGGAAGAATTGATTATTAAATGGATTTCACAAAGCCTGGTATCTAGTAATCTTTTAATAAATTGTATGTTTTGTGATTACCACTATTAGTACTGATGGTTAACAATAGATATTTAAAACATGAAAATTAAATACATCATTTGAAGTTTAAAATGAGAAAAGTCTAACTTTCTTTAGGGAGTTTTTAAATAAGACTATCAAAACTAATATGTATTCATGTAAATTTTAACTGAATTTTTGTTTTCAACATTTAAATTGGAAATAACCACTATCTCTAACATCCCTCTGACATCTTTTCCCTAAAAGAAAATAATACTGTGTTTTAAAATAATTAAATGGTTATATAGTATTCTTTATTTATTAAAGAGAAAACCTCTCAAATTTTAAATCAATTTCATTGAGTTGCAAGATGTTTTACAGCTTTGTATTAATATAATGTGTCAATTTCAAATGACTTATGTTAAATTATAATAAATATATTTGCTTTTGTTTTGCTTCCAATGGGATTATTCAAACATGATCATTTTTATTGAATGTTTGTTGATAAAATATTTTATGTTTGGTAAGATGAATGTTTGGAAAATTTCCTATTTCAGTGGCTAGCACTATCACACAATTCACCAAAACATGAGCTTTAACCTTTGCTCTTGTGCAGATACAAAGAAATAAAAAATTAGCCTTCTTTCCTAAGGAGTGGCATGAAAGCTTGTGCTAATAACATTAATAACAGTTGAGTTCATAGAAATAAATTCTTTATAAAATAATTTATCCTCATATTCTACAACTAAATGTTATTAAATCATAACATAATATTAATAAGGCAAAACATGAGAAGCAAAGGAAAACACATGTAGTCGTTTTTTAATTCCACCAATATTTACTAAATGTGTATGATATGACTAGCATTTTAGGGGTATGTGCTAATTTAGTGAGCAAAGCAGACATAATATTTCTGCTTGCAACTTTGTCTTAAAATTATTATATTGTTCATATAACAACACTGACCATAAAAGAACATAAAAATACCTATTGTCTATATAACTTTTTGTATAAAATGTTATATATGATACAAATTATATAAGAAAATGTGTTGAAATATTTATAAATGGGGTGAGTAGCTCAGCATAAATAGAAGAGTTCATAGGGTAAAGATCATTAAAGCTTTTGGTTCTTGATTTTAAATAAGGAGTGCAAATTTAAACAACAACAAAGAAACCTGAAAAAGGCAAACTTTCTAAGTCTAAATTACTCATAAATACCCACATTAGCTTCAATTTTTATTAAAGTCATCACTAACTTTTTCTCTTATTTATACTATTACCAGATCTCTTACAAAGTATATTGGCAATCAAATTGTTTTTATATGCTCCTTGCTTGCTTGATTTCTTTTATTATTTGAACAGGAACATTTTAAGAGACATATATATATATATATATATATATATATATATATATATATATATATATAGACACACATACACACACACACACACACACACACAGTTATATACACACACAAATAGAACCATTACTGAAAAGAGAACATGTATATTAGAACTGTCGATTATGAAGCAATTTATGGCTAAGAATTTGTTACTGAACGTTCTGTCTTCCTTAAAAATCTAGGACTTCAAGAAGCATATGGTAGTCTACTGGCTGCTAAAAATTGTGTGTGTGTGCGTGTGTGTGTGTGTGTGTGTGTGTGCGTGCATTTGTGTGAAGTTTGGAAATAATTTATTCAAAATGCTTGTCTTTTTTTAATAGGTTGAGAAATCGGTAGAAATTGCCAAGGAATTTAATTCAGTCTGGTGAACAGAAAGTTACTTCATGTCTTTCTCCTAGCGGAAACAGAGAATGATTTCTTATAAAACTGAATTTATTATGAGTTGTGTGCCTCATTCTTTATCCAGAACAATATCCAAGAAAAAAAGAAAGATGATTAATTTTTCCACTATGGTAGTATTTTGATAGATTACTTTTAGCTGTGAGACACTAGACCCCAAACTGGTCTGTTAGTATGTTCTATCAAAATTCAGCAAACAAAAGAAATATGGGGTTTCTTTTAGGTCTGTTAAAGGTTCAAAAGTCTTGATGCTTTTATTTCAGGAGTGAAATACAGCAAATACAGTATATTAAGATCACCAAGCTTTGGAATTAATAGTATTGATAAGAGAGACTTTAGTATGTGAAGTCAAATACTCAGTCCCCTTTATGAGGAGGCCAAGAGGTCAGGAGGGCACTCTGCTAATAAGACAAGATATCACAACAAGGATTCCCTTAGTAGGTTCTAGGAGACAATCTGTTTCCTTGAGATTTCCAGCTTCTGAGTTGCTACCTTTTATTGTTGTCTTGTGGCCCTTTTCCTTCATCTTTGAAGTCTATAGTGTAGCTTGCTTGGTGCTTCAGTTCTTACACTGCCTTCTTCTGTCTTCAGATCTCTATTTCTACCTCCCTTTTATAAGGATACTTGTGATTACATTTAGGGCCCATCCAGATAATCCAGGATAACCATCACATCTCAAGATCCTTAATATTATCACATATGTAAAATCCCTGCTATCATATAAAGTAACTTTCACAGTTCTAAGGATTAGGTTCTGGATATCTTTAGAGGGCATTATTCCCTACTCACTGTCCACCTGTCTACCTTCTGGCATTCCACACAAAGGTAGCCCTCCAGTTAGCACAGTTTTTATTTTTTTTATTCTTTTTTCTTAATTAAATGCCATTGTATTCTTTAATTTTATTCTATTAATTCTATTAAATTATTCTCATTTTTCCTTAAATATTTCTTTCCAGTCACCCAGCACTACCTTACTACCTTTCTATACAGAAAATAGATGACATCTAAATGTCTCTGACCATGTTCTTTCCTACTTCATAATAGCTAGTTACCTGTAAAAATCAAACACAGACCATGTTACTCAGCTCTGAATAAGACCCTGTTAGCTGCCACCAGTAATGGGACAAAAATCTAAACTCTACAATTTGTAATAAACTGTCCTTCCTAAGTCAAAGACCAAAAATCCAGTCTCTTTTTAATCATTACACATCTTTCATCCAGCAAAGATGCATTTCAACTACAGAAAGAATTAGCACCATATTATAAACATTTGCTGTAGAATAAACTTCAATTCTCTGCTTGGCAAGCTCCTATGTATCCCTCAAGAAGGCAGCCTAAATATCCTGAAGATTTTTGTTCTTTCTGCAGTGCAGAAGAAATGGCTGCTCCATCTTTCAATCTTCACATTTAATTGTATTTATTGTATAGCACTTCTAATGTCTTATTTATTTATTTATTTATTTATTTAATTTTTTTTTTTTGAGGGCAGTGTCACTGGCCCTCATATGTGGTACCCAAACCGGGACTGCCGGCTTCCCAAACCAGTGCTTAACCACCACGCCACTCGTCCGGCCCTCATATTTATTTTTTTAAATGATCACTCTACCTCCTCAAAGTGAATTCAGGCATGTGAGAAGTCTTGTGGCTAGTTCATCTTTGTTCATCCCCAGAGCAAGAAGAAGAAACTCATCAAATGTGATTAGTTGAATGAATAAGGCCTTCAGAGGCAAGGGAGAAAAACTAGTGTGCATAATAATAATATAACTGATGAGCTTTTTCATCTCCTCAAAATATTACCATATATTAAACTAGAGCTCTCTCCAGAAATAATCATTGACTGAACATGAAATTAACTTCCATTTCTTTTTCTTTTCTTTTCTTTTTTCTTTTTCTTTCCTTTCCCCTTTAGTTTTTACTTTATTATTTTTTTAATTTTTTAAAAATATTTTATTGGGGAATTGGGGAAGGGAACAGCGTTGGGGAATCAGGGAAGGGGAACAGACAAGTTTCTGTCTTTTTGTTCTTCAGTCCAGTTGTGGAGGACGTTGCTTCACTGGCCCATGTTGGTATCGTCATTGCGCTCTTTCCAGATGAGGCAGATCGGCCACCAGCCTCTGGATTTCGCTCACCATGACTAATGGCAGCTCACACTGGCTGCTGGCCACTCACTGTAGCCCACGGCAGCCCACTGCGGCAGGGGCTGCAGCCCACACCATCGCCGGGCTCGCAGAACCCAGCTCCAGGTAGAGCTGTTGTTAGCTGTGGAGGGCAGTGTCACTGGCCCTCATACGTGGCATCTGAACCGGGGCCGCTGGCATCCCAAAACCAGCTCTTAACCAATGTGCCACTCGGCCGGCCCTACTTTATTTTTTAAATACAGGTTTTCACTCCTAATTCCTCACAGAAACATCTGCTGAATCATACATTTGAACCAAAGTTTGCTTGACTGGAATTTTAAAACTAGCCAATGATGCACTTCTTATATAACATTTTTGCTGCTTTGCAAACTACAGTGATTTTATATTTTCAAAAAACTCTTTTCCTTAAGTGAGTAATTTTACTGCTAAAACTTATTCTTCCAAAATATATTTACATGATTTCCTTCATTTACATATTAAAGCAACACATTTACAGATTTCTCTGATTTTAAAACTTCTGTATACTCACTTAAACATATCCCTCTCAAATCAATCTCCCTTTTTGAATTATTGTTATAAAGTGAGGAGGCGGGGAAGGCTTGCTTTGCATAGTGGCTTGTAGTAGTATTTTCTTTTCCCATTAAATAAAATAATCGCATCACCTAGGCTACTCAGTTTAGCTTCTCAAATTCTACTTGTGAAAGACTGGATTTCTTAGTTAAAATTTCTTTTCTTTACTAGTCATGCCCATGGGCTGCTGTTTTAGGTGCTGTGGTGTACCACTCAGAGCCCTCTTCATGTCTGGGACTCTCCTAGCCTCTGTTGCCAGAAGTGTTGGCAGTTGACAGTTCACAGCTGATTCCCTCCCTGGGATATGTCCTTGCCCGACAGGAGCTGCCTTGCTCACAGTTATGCCACTCCCTCCACCCCATAATACAGCCCACATCCGATTATTGGTTTATACAGAGGTACAAAGACCAAGCCCCTTGGTTTCAATCTGAGACATCTCTGAAAGGACATTCCATCTAAAGCACTTTTTGTGGGATTGAGTAAGAGCTCTGTTACAGCACATCAAATTTTCCCTCTGAAGAGACCCACCTAAAAGAGTTGGAGTCAGGAGTGGTTTATCACGTGGACTGTTTTAAAAAAAATATATATGGCGTTTTGGAGCTGGGTTGTCCGTGAGTCAGCTGGCAAAGAGAACTCTGTCAGTGGTGATAGATGTAGTGTGTGCAGCTGAGAGCATGGTTTAGTAGTACAAGCATTAAAGTATTATATACCAGCAGGGGACCAGGTTGAGATATTGGCAGGAGAGAATGCACTGAAAAATGCAGTGTCACAGGCACTTGGGTGGTTTATGGAAAGTAGAAATCACAAAAACAATGGAATCATATGTCTCTTGTGGAGTGTCACTGATGCATGGTAAAAGACAAAGAAAGGCTAAGGTGAATAATCGTTATTTTAAAGACTAAGATTTAGGAGGCTTCTTTGAAAGCTTATAAAGAGACTTTCGTCTCCTGCAGCTGGAGAACTGTAAAATTCAAGGAGTAGGACTAGGACTTAATTATACTAAGGGCAATGGTACACAAATCCCTCTTCCTTTTGTTTGCAGATGACAGAAATCACTGTCTTTGAAAAGAACATGCAACTGTCCTCTGCCAGAATTTAGCTCTACCTAGTGTCAGGTATAAAGATTATGTGACGTGACTTACAGACCATGTCTTAAAAGCTATGTAGGATGGTACCAACAGTGCAGTCTCCAAGGACTGGTGGAATCTCACCTTGGCACCACTCTGATTGTGACCCTGGATGTTTCCTAAAATCTCCAAGTCTCCTAGCCTGTAAAATTACTATAGAATGCTGTAATGATTATATAATGTAACTGACTACAATACATAGCTAATTGTATGATAAGAATGTAACATACATTAACTACCAACATTAACATTAGGTATTACTGATCTCACATCTATGCAGTTCCTTTATAGTCCAAAGCCCACTTTTTTAATTCAGCTCTAACTTACATGATTCAAAATTAAATTAATGAGTGATTGAGAAGAATTGTGCTTTGAAAAATCTTAAGCATTTTAATTATTAAATATTTTCCATATATAAAGTATCAATTTAAAATATGATTTTATGTAATAAATATGGATCAGACTTTACTGTTATTGTACACTACTATTATATTGGGTTGTCGGAAAAGTCATGACATATTTTTTCTATGTTTTTCATTGCAAAAGTATGTCATCACTTTTCCAACAACCTAATATATGTACATATACAAGGTTGAACAATTAAGTTTGCAAACTCATCCCAGAAAAAGTGCTACATATCTCATTGCTGAATATCACTAGGGTCACCTTCAAAATATTCCTCTTGGGAAGCTATGCACCGACGCCAGCACCTAGTCCACCCTTCAAAGCAATTTTGGAACTCTTTCTGGAATGGCCATCAGAGCTGTCATATTACCCTTGATGTCCTCAATGTTATCAAAATGTCTTCCTTTCAATATTTCCTTTATCTTTGGGTAAAGAAAGAAGTTATCAGGGGTCAAATCAGATGAGTGGGGAGGGTTTTCCAATACAGTTATTTGTATACTGGGTAAAAACTCTCTCACAGACAGTGCCTTGTGAGCTGGTGCATTGTCATGATGCAAGAGCCATGAATTGGCGAAAGTTCAGGTCATCTAGCTTTTTCACACAGCCTTGTCATCACTTTCAAATAGTAAACTTGTTTAACTGTTTGTCCAGTTGGTACAAATTCATAATGAATAATCCCTCTGATATCAAAAAAGGTTAGCAACAACATCCTTGCAACAAGTTCGCAAACTTAATTGTCAGATATCATATAATAGTATATATATATATATATATATATATATATATCAGTATATAATATATGCGGAATATATATAGATATTTTAATAGGAGGCAAAAGTAATTAAGTATAAAGACTCAACTTTCTTTGGCAAAATACATGTGTGGGAAGCTCAGCCTTTCATAAAACATGTCTATAGAAATGGCATCTTGTTCATCTACTTACCAGGTATTTACTAAGTCTTTTCTCAATAAATAAGGTAAGATCATCACTCTGAGATCACAATACCCTGATACTCAGTCATTTAGGAAGACAGAGAGAAATGAGAAAACACACACACAGACACACACACACACACACAAACACACAAAATGGAGGTGATAAAATCACTAAAGTCAGTGCAATAAAGAGAAATAACAGCATTGAGAGGGTCATGACACATGTTTAAGAAAAAGAAATAATTTAGCTTGGTGATCCATGTGATATTTTTATCATACTTTATATTAAAGACAGTTTATTTCTCTCTGTCTGCAGAAGTACTGAAGGAAGGAATTGTGCATTGTTTACCATTTTGTCTTCAGTTCATAGCACAACATTTTTACTGTTGATTATATTTGAAGGAGTGTACAAACTAATCTTGCAAACCAAACCTAGAGCACATAACGTCAATAATTCATGAAACATTTATTAACTGAAGACAGTTCTCAATTCTACCCTAGGTCTTGAAGATTTAAACTGTATACTCAGGTAAAAATCACAGAATCCAAATGATGAAAAATCATTATTTTGTAACATTACCTGAATTTTTCATAAACACACGCTTTATTTCCCACTTTTTAAAAATGAGCCTTATTATCATTTCCAAGTGAAAATGATGACATGGCCTTTTGTTTTAGTGAAACATGGATAAATAAAATTAGAATATAAGATAGAATTATATATATATATAATATAAATATTATATAAATAATCCCTGTTTTCTTCTAAAAATCTAGTTTAATATAACCTATAATGTACAGAACAAACATATCTTGAGACAAGTATATTAACAGTAGCATGAGGAAGCATTGTGCATTGAATTCCATCATCAAGTTAAATATATGGTCATTTAAATAAGAATTCATAGGTACCTAAGAAAAACATTTCAGTTCTTCAAAACACTTACTTAGATTTTATTTTTAATAGCCTTAAGAAGAAGCTAGAGACATTGATTTAGAAATTGTATATACAACCTAAAGCACAAGCAACAGAAACAGATTCTGGCCAAGTTAACCAAAAGAAAGAAAAACCTGACAGGAAATACAATTTATTTAAAGATTATTAGGTTAACTTACATAAATTAAGGGAAAATAAAAGACTCATAATGTAAAATCCAAAGCAACTCCTATGATCTCAAAAGGCTGCTTGAACTGAGTAGCCTGAGGTGCTTGTTAAAAATGAAGGATTGTTGGACCCCAGCCCAGAATTATTGAGTCAGCATATCTAGAAATGGCCTCCAAAAATCTGCTTTCCAGCACCATTGTGAAAGATACTTACGCCCTTTCATATTTGTCATTGGAGTGACTCCGCTCCTATACTCCAAATGCTATGTTTTTCCATGAAAGTCAAAAATTTCTAGAAAAGAGAACTGTGCTTTCTTCTCACAACCTGCCAAATACTCTATGCACTGTTTTTTCGTATATGGTATAGTCCACTTTAAATTACTATTATTTATGCAAACATCACTCTCTCTTACTTTTCCCATAATTTACAAGCAATTGAGGTTTAGCATATTATTTTTTTTTTAGTCTGTGTACATCCCACTGCACAAAGAACAAGTCCTTTTAATGTATAAGTCCTTAAAAAAGTATGAATTGAATTAAATGAAATTGACTTCAAATACAAAATTGAGTAATGGTTTTGTGGGTATGAATACTATGTTAAATGAACATTTTGGTGTACATGGCTTTAAAATTGATTAATTCTAAAGGTGATTACTCAGTCCATTTCATGTAAGAGAAAAAATACATATTGCAGGATAATCATTAAGTGTACTGTAAACCACAATTTCCCAAAGAATAAAAGGCAGAATTAATAATTTTGTCTCTCATATATTTTAGTAAAACATGCCAAGTTGGAGCTGCAAACATTTTACTGTCATATAGCTGCTCATCTGTATATCTGAGTTTTTTAAGGCTTATTAAAAAATGTATTGCTACTGAATAACATAACATTGATAATTTTGTTTCTGACAACACCCATCTATTAATATATTAATATATTAGCCTGTGTGTGAATATCACCTCTCCTTATAGAAGAGTACCTGAGTATAAATAATATTTAATTCAGGACTCAAAGCAAAAATTTATCTACTCTGTGAAATAACTTAAGACACATTTCCCAAAAGGAAAGCTCTCTGGTCACTTGGAAATTGCATGTGTCTATAACATGGAGACATCTATTAGAATTTTTTTAAATACTTTTTTCTATTGCTATTGCAATTCCAACTCCTCCCACATATATCACATTCACATGAGTAGTTTTCTTTAAAAAAAAAAAAAAGAAAAACTGATCATTAAGAAATAGTCATTTACTGCAAACATGGTAAAGCTACAGTGAGTTTTGCATATAAATGAAGAGCCAATGGAATGAGAAATGCCTTGTAATAAATTCATGTATCTTTTGCTGAACTAGTTCCTAAAAATTCTACTTTTGATTTCTTCATTCACAAATATTTTTTATTATAATTTGCTATGCAATGCATAATCATTCAGTAATACTTATATTTCAAATAGCTTTTATGTTAAGTAAATATTTACTTAATTGGAACTAAATATTGTATTAAAAGTTGGGAGATATTTATGTTATTAGCACCTTTTAAAAAAAATTGATGAAACACTTTAAAATATATTTTAAGTAACATCTATAGATACATAACTGTGTTAAGTTTAAGTAACAATTTAAAATAAACCACTTAAAGTAAAAAATACTATTTGGCTCTCGTTATATTAATTAAAAGAATTCATTATGGTGATGTAAATGCATTTTTAAATATAAAAAAATAACTAAGGATACAAATAGTTATTAGTGATTGTGAAACAGAAGCTGTCAAATTGGACATGTTTAGTTATAATGAACAGCTGCTTTAAGGGGGACATTTCCTGGCAGGGGTTTAAAAATCAGTATGTGATGAATATAAAATGAGGCATGCTCAAAAGTGGCATGGCTTATAATTTATAGTTTTGGAGTATTTTATAATGCAAAGCCCTATTTTTAGCCTAATCATCTTTGTAAACTAGTATTTATTGCACATTATGAAATCCATCTTCATTCATGTAGAAACAAAAGAGCTATTTGTCACTAATGTGCTTCAATAATTATATGAAATAGCCTATGTGAAACTAAAATGAGATGAAAATCAATTTCCTCATGTATATCAAAAAACTATATTAGTATATTAATTAATAGTACGAGTCCCGGGCCAGCCGAGTGGCGCGGTGGTTGGGAGCTGGCTTAGGATGCCGGCGGCACAGGTTCGGATCCCGCATGTGCTTGCAGAGTTTACTTGGTAAACTTAAAAAAAATATGCTTGCAGAGTTTACTTGGTAAACTTAAAAAAAAAAAAAAATAGCACGAGTCACAAACTTGTGAACTAGACAGGACTGATATAGGTAGAGAGAGCTAGGTGACTATTTCCTTTGGAAAAGAAGAGGAATTACAATGACTTTTCTAATAGATTCTAATAGATTAAGTCTGGGAGATACATTACACTTTGGACTATTTGCTTTGCCTTTTTGGGCTAAGAATTTAAATGGACAATACATAACTAAGGAATGTCTCTCTAGACCTTGCCTGGGAAAGATGGAGAGAAAGCTATCCCATTAGAGTTGATCTAAGGTCCTAGAAATGCACCTATTTAAACATAATCTTGCATGGCAGTATAAAAAAGTGAAGAGAGTTCACTATTGACAGTATTTGGTAGCAAAGAATCCAGTAGGAAAAAAATCCCACTGTGGTGTTAAAGGCGAGGACATGATTCAGATGAGGAAAGCAAATTCAAATCAGGCCACATGCGAAAGGAGACATCAAAGCAAAACCCAGTGTAGGTGGAAGAAGAAACTCAAAATCATAGATGGCACAAAAGCCTTAGGGCTCTGATTCTCAATCTTGAGTGTTATTGGAATTATGTGGAAGGCTTGTTAAGGTTTTGGGGCCCCATTTCAGTGTTTCTGATTCAATAGTTCTGAGAAGGGCTTAAGGAATTGCATTTCTACCATATTCTCAGGTGATGCTGAGGAGGCTGGCTCAGGAACCACATTTTGTCTTATGGGGTATTATGATCTTATAGTTAAAGAAAATAACAGAAATAGAACTAAAAGCAGCATATCTTCAACAGTTGATGTAGACATACATAGTACCACCAAGTGTTGGAGGAGTGAGAAAAAAAAAGCAGGAAAAAGTGAAAAACTAATTATTTGGAAAGAGCTTAAAGATAGACTTTGGCTCCAGTTGGGAACTTTTCAAGGTTTCCAAGGGCAGCTAGATCAAGGTATGTACCCTGGAACTGTTGGCTAAGTTAGAGTAAAAGCAACCATCAGTTGTCAACTGGTAGGTCCTGGGCACTCTATTACATCATCAATGGAGTAAGATATGTTAAGGGGGAGGAGGAAAAATAATTAACCCATGAGGACCAAGATCAAAAAGTTGAGCAAAATAGTTATTGTTAACATATATAATATAATCAAAAAAGAGGACTCTCTGTTATGCAATATAAATATGTTGAAGTAATATAATCAGAATAGTCAAGCATATTTTCAGAGATACAATTACCTAGATTACTAAATAAGCATGGATATCAATTTTGAAAATTCCCTAAAGCTGCCATGCATTGGGCCACAGGAAATTCAATAAAGCATGAAGTCAACAACATTGTGTACGTTACTTTGAGGTGTCACCATTGTAAGAGCCACACCATCCTCAAGGATACCACCAAACCCTACTGGCCCAGGTGATAGTCTATAGTAGAAAATACTCCAAGTAAAACAAATGGCACATTTTGTTTAATTTTCCATTGCTGATTATTAAGAAAAAATTGCAGAATGACTTTGCACTGTGGAATGGGCAATAACAGAAAATATGCTGCAAGCTTATTTTTTTCCCTCCAATAATATATGGCAATGCTAAATTTTATTATTATTTCAACATGCTACAATAATGTGCAGTGATTATGGAGAAATGATCTTAGTTTAAATCCACCCCTAATCCCTTAAGGCACTAAAAATAGTGCAGGGATATTTCAGAGGAGCCAAGTTAAAGCTAGGTCATGAATAGAAAATATTGCAGTTTTCATGAAATAGCCCAGAATGTGTGATAAGAACCATTGTATTTTAAATTAGTCTGTAGCCTCAAGATAATTCTCCAGCATGCCACAATAAATATATCATATATTTCCTTATGTGCTGTTTTTTTATGGTACATTATTAATGAAACATGAATATTTAATACATTTTTCAATAATTAGTGGCTGAATTCATATTACCGCATGTCTGATGGTGACTAATATACTTGCTTTTATAAGCTGCATTAATGCATATATTTTAATATGTCCCTATCTCCTTTATGTTGAAGAGAAATATATGTTTATAAGCAGTATATGCTTTATTAAGTTTTATGAATTAGACAATATAAAAATATGAGGGGAAGTAGATACAAGATTTTTAGCAATGTCAAACTGAATGGGAGAAGGCGTTTTAAAGTTTTATAAAACTAATGACTTTAATACTTGGGAAATAGTTTCTAGTCTTCAATTTTATTGAAACATACTGGGGAAATGGTCCATTTGAGTGAGCTAAGCCAAAAATTACTTGAAGCTCACACTACCCTTAATTCAGAACTTAACATCTTGAAAGGGAATAGGACTTTACAGGAAGGTACAGCTCTCAGTGTAAAAACAAGCATACTGAGACACAGGTAATTTAATAGATGCCATTCTTTGTTCATATAATTAAGTCAAAAAGGTTTGATGAATTAATCAATAATCATAGAATTGTCCTAAAGTCACAAAGCCAGGGTTTCTGAGCCTAAGAACTCTGCAGATCTACTGAATTTCAGGACAGGCCTTTCTACTGCATTTAGCTGACTATTTTTAAGGGCTGAATTATTCTTCATTTTGCAATTTATTTCTTTAGCACTTAATTATTGAGCACCTATTGTAATCCTGGCAGCATATGAGGCTCTGTAAATTCAAAGATGAGTAATGGCCCTTGAGAAGATTGCATGGGGAAAAAGGACAGGAACCCCACTGAATTAGGTGCATTATGGTAGAACAAAGAAAAAACTAAATCCTAGGAAAAGGTAAAACTTTATACAGATTTTATCGCACTTCTATTTAAAGTCCTTCATTGACTTCACCCTCTTTCAGAGTCAAAAAGTCTTTATGATAGACTACCAAGTCTGTCATAATTTGCCTCTGTACCTTCATTCTGAACTCACTTCTACTTGCCATATTTTCCCACTCTAGCCACACTCACCTCCATTTCTGTTTATTGCCGGTCTAAACATGCTGTTCCTTCAGGAATTTGACACATGCTATTCCCTTCAACTTGACCACTCTCCTAAATATGGCACAAGTCCTCACTCACTTTTTTCACTTTACTTAAATATCACCTTTTAACATTTCCCAATCACCTCACAAATACAGCAGTTCCTTCTATCATTGTGCCCATATATTTCCTCATATTGCTCAGAAAACTGAAGCACAGAAAATAAAATAATTATCCCAAAGTTATGCTGAGCCACAATTGGAATATACCTAGCTGGGTTTCAGATCCAAGTTCTTAATCACTTTATTATACTGCCTCAATCACAGCAGAATCCAAAGAAGTGGAAAAAATACTACAGACCATTTTTTTAAAAAGATCTTCTCAAGAGTGTTTCCTCTTTGGCTTTGGGAGAGAAGAAAATGATAGGATGCATAATGGAGTAAGGAGGGAATTGAAAGTGACAGATGGAGGTGAGAGTTTAGCCTTGCCAAAGCTATTGTCAGCTGTTACCAGTAGCAGTGTCTCCAAAAAATTAGAAAAACAAACAAACAAACAAACAAACAAACAAACATCTCCCTGACGGAAGTTACCTTTATGAACCAGATAACCATAGATTTCAGTAACATCAGGCCACAATAGTATCTATAGGAAAAAAAAAAAAGAGTGGGGGACAGAAAGAGCAAGCCAGCAGCAGTACCTCCCCTTTTTCTCTACAGGATTTACATACTTAGAGGGTGTGGTTGAAATGAAAATATACTGATTTAATAACCGTAACCAATGCTCTACTTTGTCCATTTGTAAGTATGTACCTACCATCACACAGAATCTTTTTCGTCTTGATCATTTCTTAAAATCAAATATTTTAACATTGAACTTAGAAGCTGACTTTTAAATGACTATGGCAAAATTTAAGAATAAAAAAATAGAAGGTAGCATGTTTAATTATACTGCACTCACAAATCAATTATAATAACTTTTAAATAAGCAACAATTTTAGATTACTAATAAACAATATAAAATTTTAAAAATCATTTTTTATTTACTGTATTACATTTTCATATATATTTTACATGTATGTTTTTATAATTTTATTAGTATGTAATTTATAAATATATAATGTATATTTTTCTAACTTCAGAATAAAATATTTTATTGATAGAGGATCAAAATTAAAGAAGTTTGGACACTTGGTAAAAGTTTGACTGAGTGGAGATATGGATATCCTATGCGTTTGAGCTCTAAATCTGATATACATAATATATTATATTTGTATAGTTACTAACAGGTTCAATCTCTAAGGTTATATATATTACATAATTTTAAAATGATTTTAAAGGGTTTCAGAACACTTACTTTTATTATATATTATAATTTGAAATAAATATCTCATTTAGAGTAGATATCTTAGAAAATACTAAAGGTCCCGTCTATAATTTAGACAAAAAGTTTCTGATAATTTTGTTGGCTAGCATTAATACTTAATAAATTAGCAACTTTTTTGGCAAAACCCCCCAGGACATTTATTATTAACAAACTTTTTTTATGTGATTTACACAGAATGTTTATTTTTCAGCTCTTCAGTAACAAGATTGAAATCTATTTGGGAAATCTTTAAAAAGACAAACAAACAAAAAAAACCTTTCTGATGTTTGCCAGTGCTAGGAAAACGGATGTCAAGCATAAATCTATCAAATAAATAGATATAAATAAATTGTTCTTATTTTATTACATTGGGAACTGCATGTCAGTTTTATTTTTCTTTCACTTTGATATTCTGGATCCTTAAAAAGATAAATTGTTTTTATTACCCTTCATGTTTTGATTTACTTACAGAGTGCAACTGAATAGGAATTCGCTTTAAAAGAGGTCATCCATGAGCAAAATGTCAACAGGATTGTCATGCTGCCTAAACAGAATAATGCACACTGTGAAGTAAGAGTGACTTAATTAACTGAATCTGTCTCAGTAGAGTGCACTTTAGTGAAAATATTTTTTAAAAGATAGATAACTGTGTTGTGACAATTAATCTATTCATATTTTAGTGTGAATAGAAATGAGAAAGTCTATGAGCCATTTGTGTCAAGATAAATAGATAATACATAAATACATACCGAATTGAGTCTACACCAATACCAACATTCTCTCTTACCCACACACAAAGTTATACTTCGGTGTTTCTACTCACAAAAGATGACCATTGCAACATAAAAAGGATATAAACAAAAGAAAGAAAATTGCTGTCCACAAATTTTAAGTCATTATTTAAAAGGTGTTCTGATGTTATTATGAAGCCCATTTAAGAATCCCTCTACATTTTCTTTTCTATGTCCTATGACATGTTAATAAGGTTACTGTAAAATGGACGTGTTGATTTTTCCAACAGGTAAAGAACATTTTCTTGGTTATTTTTATCTAAGTTTTTCACTTGATTTGGGGATAATTTCTAACTGCATGGGACTTGATGGAAGGATACCTTGTAGCCAAGTCTTTAAATGGAGAGTTCATAAAACCATGAGACTGAGGAAGAACAGTTTGGGACAAGGTTTCATTATTTTGTAGTGTTTCAACACCAGAATATTAGACACTGGTAGAAGACCTCAGTGATTAGTAAACTGTGGAAGAAGCAAAACAAAGCTCTGTCTACAGCATGTATTGGTGACCATCTCTAGGAATTCTTCTGTGTTACAACCTGGACTAGATTTAGTAAACATCCTGATTATTCAAAAGAATACAACATTTTGAGTCTAATAGCAAATTTTCCTGATATTAAATTTTGGAAGCTAATTCAAACTTAAATAATTACAAACCAATTAATGGGAGACAAATCTAAAGAACTTTGAGGCCATATTTAGTTCCTGGGCCTCCAGATAAGTGACCTTTGTTCTTACTCTTCCAAAAATGTAAAAGGAGAGATGAACTCATTCTAGACAGATGATCCTATTGGATGACTTACGTTCTAAAGGAGCAGACAGATTATTGGAATATCAATAGAAAACTAAAAGATATGAGATATGTCACAATATTTTCAACAATTTTGTGAAGCAAGATATTCTGGTTAAGACTTTTTTGGTAGTAAAGTAGCTCAGTAGTTTGTATAGCAATCAATCTTAGTATACAAGAAAAACAAGACAATGGAATTATTTGATAACATAAAATAATTAGCTAGGTACAGATTACATCAGCAGAAATGATTTTAAGTTAGAAATGAATATGCTTTTTTATAAACTTACAATGTATTTGCAAGATGTTCTATACAATAAAGAAATCTGAACTAGCTTGGCTTGTTATATTGCAGCCCAGGATCTACTTTTCTGATGGACTTAACCCTCTGATGCAATCCAGGTTTTATTCTCATCCATCCACCCCAACATTTCTATTATAACAAGACACGTTTCTAGTAGCAAAATAAAAGGTTATTTTCTAACATCTGGAAATTTCAGGTTTTCAAAAATTTTTGAGATTCTGCCTCCCTTTAGGAACAACAACAACAAATTATAAACTATTTTTAAAATTCATGGGATCTATAACTTGCTCAAGATCAGAAATGTAATATATATTGGGTCTTCCCTTGACATCACATTTATTAATTTTCTGGTGCAGCCTTTGCATATATATGACAATAATTCTCTTGTGTTTTATGAATTTGTGGATGCAGGACAGGCTTTCTATAAATTGGTCCAGTAGGTGGCAATTGATCTGATGCAATCACAGGTCATAACTGAGAACAGAAGCAAGCATCCACTAAAGACAACCTTTGACAAAAAATCACCAGAAGTCTGTGAAAAGATCTAAACCTATATAAATGTTATGACTTTGCTTAGGGCTAGAATTTCTCCTCTTCAATTTGTATTTTAATTGCATGAACAACAAGAAGAAATAAATTATTTGGGGATCTGATTAATTAAATCTGTCAGTAAACACATCAGGCAGTGGCCCCATTTGTTTTTTAAAATTTGTTTTGTAAAATATATCCAGTATAGAGGATGTAAGAGATGCGTTTTTTACTTTATTCTTGTTCTCATTATTCTCCAGTCCCCCCCCACCCCCAATCTAAGCAGCTCTAGAAGAATTCACTTGTAACACTCTTATCTTCTTTTATTTAAATTAAGTCAAATTCCTTATTTAAATTAAGTATAAAAAATATACTTTTTTTTTTTTTTTAGCTGAGCCATCCTGCCACCTGTTGGCAGCTCAGCTCAGGCTGGACATTGAACTGCTGTTGCTCAGAGCTCAGCTCATGTTTTTGGGCAAGCTCTTAACCAACTGAGCCACTCAGCCAGCCCTAAAAAATAAACACTTTTTAAAGTCAAGAACATCATAGTAGGCATATATGATAATTGCTACATACATTTCTCTAAAATAAGATCTGATTTTATTAGGGTTGTCAAACAAATTACTGGACACCCAATTAATGTCGATTTCAAGTAAAAATTATCATTATTATTATTTTTACTATAAATATGTCCCATGAGCTATTCAAACATATGTACTTTTATTTGCTCTACCTGGCAACCTTAGACTGAATTGATATTCTACATCAAGTGTAGAGCAAGTATTTTTAAAGTAGGCAGAGAGAATGTAGATAAAAACTAACTGTAGAAATCTGCCCTAACTTGCTTGGACATATTCCTGCTCTGCCCAGCAGTCTGTCCTCAGTTTTTCCTGTTTATCACATTTTCCAGAATCTAGTCATGTACAATAACAAACCTCTCCATAACCATATCATCTCTATTTTTACTGATGAAGCAAAGTTTCATTTGCCACGATTGTATGAGATACTCCTTGTACATCAGAAGCTTTTTCTAATCTGCTAATATATTTCTCACGATTCAGGCAAACAAAGTCTTGCCAGTATAAATTGCCACCCACAGCAGAATCAAATCATGTCTTAATTTCCATTATGATAAAATAATAACTTGATTAAAACAAAACATAATGATATAAGAAAAACTCTTTGTAAGTCAATTCTAGGTTCATTATTCATTATTCTTATTTCATTTTCTCTGCTTCATCTAATTTTCTTCTAAAATTCTTCATACCACATATCATAGAAAATGTATAAACATTGTATATAACACATAACCTATTATTATATATATCATTCACAGAAAGGAAAATGGAGATGCAGTACAAAATAAATTCACTTTATTAAAAAACCTTATCTTGCTGATGGGCACCACTTTGAGCACCTCTTGTAATTGAAGAAGTCAAACATGACTTGTATTCATCTTTTGTTTCAATAAATATTGAGTGTTACAATTTTAAAAAAAAAAAAAAAAAAAAAAAAACCTTATCTTGGCTCTACCTTAAACTACAGGAAGATCCTTTAAAATGTGTTTTGTAAAATCTGTCTTATGTAAATATATTTTTATCCATTAATACCTCATGGTTATTCCTGCAATGTACATACATCTATACATAAATCATAATGACATTAATTATAGTTTGGTTTTGAATTTTGATTTGAATGAGTAAGGCTTTTTATTCAATTATGTTCTCTTAGAGACAATAATAAGGACCAAATTATACTTGGACAACACTAAGAAAATTGAAAATGCTTTTGCACATTATATTCCTTTGGAATTTTATAGTATCAATGCTAAATTTGGTTTTGATTTAGTTAAAATGTAAGAGTGTGTTTATTTGCCTCTGACTGCCAAAATGTACTAAAAAATTTGATCAAAATTTTAGTGTAATTACAGATATATTTGTTTCAACTCATTATACACAAGAACAAAGAAAAAAATTTGGGTCAACAAACAACAGATCCTCTGATGAAGCTAGTTGGATTGGCAAATTTTAAGAAAGATTGGTCTGTTTGCTCTGTCTGCTACAACACAGTAAGCACAAACAACTTGATGGCTTAAATGCTATAACTTGTCCCATGGGAGAAGCGACCAATGATTCATTTACTTAGAAAAGGGTTTCAAAAGCTTTGGATTTTTTTTTCAGCTTCTTTTAAAAACTAATTTATTTATTTTAATTTATTTAATTATTTTCATTTATAGTTGGCATTCAATATTATTTGTATTAGTTTCAGTTTTATTATTGCACCTCAGGTAATTTCTGTGTTAAAGTCATTCACTTGATATACTCCAGTCATCTGAAGGATGGAAATTGGACTTCTAAAATCTGTATGTTGAGAGTTGTGGGTCAGCAATTAGTAATGTGCAATATGTTTCTGAATAGTATTTCTTCTTAGACTCCTCTTACCTCGTGACATTCCCACCAGCTCTCGGCTTTCTCTTAGTACTGATTGCTAGAGTTCTCCTTAACTTTCCACCCCATTCCATGAGTGCATCTTATAATCCACCACCTGGCTGTTTCTGATTCTGCCTGTTTCTCACTGACCAACTATTAATATCATATCAAGTTCCAAAATGCATTAAGCCACAAATACAGGGAGAGAAATCAAAGCCCTTTTCTAGTCCCACAATTGGTACTAGGCAGCTGGACAAACTGATACAAGTTTCGAAGTAGTTTGAGTCCCCCACTCTTTTACTGTAGCACATTCCAATAACTCATGTCATTAGTTTCTCATTGAATGAGTTTACCAGGATAAGTATCGTATCAAAGAGGGGAGCTGCTGAGTTTACAAGATTGCGAATTATTTCCCAGTACTATATTTCTAGTTCAGAAGTAAGTGATGTTCTAGTAACCTGCTTATAAGCCTACAGCCTGACATTCCACTGACTCTCTTAGGTCCAGTGCAGTTGTATCTAGATGCTGTAAATTTCTCTTCCTGCATTTCTACATGAAATAACTGCATTTTTGCTAACCAACAAGCTCTGGTTTTCTGCCAAGCTTTTGCAAGACCCATTGAATAACAGATCTCAGCCTGTGCCAAGCTGCCTGTAGCATTAAGGGTCCAGTTTACCTTGTATTGATATATAATTGGTACCTGAAACTAAACCCAATTCTTGAAGGAAATCTCAGCTGGCTAGCAAAGAGGCTGTCATCACATTCTTAAATTCCAAGCACTTTACAAAGTATCAATTCATAATTTAGTAAAAGTTGCATGTTCTGGAAAAAAATCCCCAAGGCCCGATTTTGTTCAATAGCCTTTCACATCAGTCCTCAGCAGTGCCCCTTAATGGGTCAGCCTGTTCTTTCCACACCAATGTCCTCTAATAGCCACTTTCTTAATCACTGAAACTTTTGGAATTACTCATCAAAACTAGCTGAGGACAGCACTTTTCGATAAAAAAGTTCCCAGTTGAGAGAGAGGAATATTTAGCATCCTGTCTATCTTAATTCTAAATTTATTTTTTTAGAATCCTAGCTATAAATTCTTCTCAGCCCCAGTTATTCTGCAGATGAGAAGCCATTGCTTAAATTTTAGTCTCTGTGGCTGCATGCTATCATCTGTTAACCATTCCCTGAATTGACCTGTCCTTTACTCACCTCTTAGAGCACCTATCAGCTCAAGCTTCCAGTACAGGATAGCATTCGCTGGGTGCTCAGGGCTCCATTTAAGAAATTCATGATCACAAACTTACACCATCCTTATGACCTTCTCCAGGCAGCCTTCAGTGACTGTGGATAGCCCACTATATATGCTCTAAGGTTCTTCTGTGGAGTATTTTATTTTATTATTATTTTTATTATTATTAATAGTTACAGATGTACAAAACTATGCAATAGTTATCTTTTTCACCCCTTACAAAGTGACTCCCCCTCCCCCGTCTACTGCCCACCACCCCCGATATCATACATATCTATTACAATTCCATTGACTCCATCCCCACACTACATTCCACATCCCATGATTATATATGTGTTAAATTATAGTCAACATCTAATATTAATCAGCGGCAGCTTCAGATGTACAGTGCAGTAGTCAGGCCACCACACTGTTGATGAAGTGGTCTGCCTGACAAGACATGAGTCCATCTGGTCCTCTAAAAATATATTTACAACATTATTGATTATATTCCCTAAACTGTCTCTTCTGTCTCTGCAGTGGTATTGTAGTTACCAGTTTATGTTGCCGCGTCCTTTTCCCTTCTCCCTCATGCCCACCCCCGTCCCATCTAGCTCTCTTCAGTTTTTCCTTTGTATCTCTAAGACTATTAAACACAGAGACTCAAACCTCACTTCCTATTGACTGAATCAGAATTCCCAGGAGGTGAGTCCAAAGTAAGCATGTTTTCTAGAAATGGCACGGGTGGTTGTGATGTATCATAGAGTCTCTGAAATACTGACTTGCTCTTGGGATTCTCATGTCGCCTAGTTTCGTGAGCCTGTGGCTGACTGAACTCAAAACCTGCTATTTTCAGATCTGCAGCATGGTCTAGGGCAGAAAGAGAATCTGTGAGAGCCTGGTGATCTGAACTGCGCTAAGGCTGCTATGTGTTACTATGTGAGGATGAGAAACCTGCTTCATAACTAGGAGCCTTCTGTTTTTCTCTGTAAAAAATATCTTGTATCATGTACCAGTGAACCAGAAAAGGAGTCCTAGGAGGCACACAACACCACAGAAAAAAGTGGGATCCACATCTTCTGACAAGAAATTAGCACTTGGTTTTATATATATAAAAAATTCACAAGATCAGTAATAATATAATAAATAAATATAAAAATAGTCATATTTATGTTCACATACTTGTTAACTCTTATCTCCAAGCCAATCACATTGGTTTCTTTTGAGTTTTTGTTTCAAACTTTTTAAAGTATGGAGGGTATATTTTTTGGTCTCAGTTAGACAAAGGGAGCTTTTCTTGCTCTGAAAGGGCAAAGAAGACCAATTTAAATCAGGGGGACTGACCTGGAAGGCTGTGGCACTGATAAGATTTAGGTGGAGCTAGCCAGATTAAAGGCTTGATGCCTGAAGAGACAGAGATTAGGTGGAGGTGTTTTGCTTTGGGTCTATCAGACTCAGAGCATTTCACTAGAAATGTAAGAATCTCACAGTGAGCTTTAATGAATAGCCCAAGAGCCCCATCAGCCCAAAACCTATCACCAGCTGCTAAATCTTTGAGATCTTAACATGTGTACAAATTCTATAGGTTTCTTACTCATGAGAAAATCTAAAAGAAGTTAAAAAGATAGAGTTAAAGACCTTACATTCCATCCATCCACCCATCCATCCATCCATCCATCCATCCATCCATCCATCCATCCATCCTTTGTTTCCTTTCTCTCTCTCTCTCTCTCTCTCTCTCTCTCTCTCTCTCTCTCTCTCTCTCTCTCTAATTAAATCATTATCATCATTATAAAACATGACATATTTCTTACTGCTTTATATGTGGCAGTCACTATGTTAAAGTATTTTACATGCAGTATCTCATTTGATCTTCATAACAAATCAGCAGAGCAGCTACTATTATGTCCATTATTAAAATGAACTGATTGAGGTTTAGAAAGATTAAGCGACTTGTTTGAGGTAACATAGCTAGTGAAGGCAAAGTTATCCATCTCCGAAGCCCATTCTCTTTTCTGCATGCAACCTTTGGTTTTAAAGGGCCTGATGTCAAATTCAACCCTACTATAATCAAAATGATGCCACAGGCCTCTCTCTATTATTCCAAACAAAAGTTGTTTATCAATTTATATAAAGAGACTATTTATCTCCTGACCCTAATTAATGTGTATATATTTTAATGATGATAAGTTCAAATATGAAGTAATTAACTTGAACACCAGGACTTGATTTTGGAAAGCTCTTGATTTTTGTTTAATTCAGGATGGTTGGGAATAAAACAAAACAAAACACATATTCTGTTTCCTGTTTATGTATACATATATGTGTATGCACACTTGCACACATGCTTGTTTAAATATATATATCTATTTCCTAATTCAAAATTTCCTAATATTTTTACTATTGATAAACTCCTTACAGATAAATAAGGAGTGGGGATGACATAGAACACAATCCCCTTCTTAATTGATGAAAAGGAGGGATTTACATTCCTTGACCACTGTTCTTGTCTGTTAATAATACATTATTGAGGTCAATCTATTCTTCTGTAGGATGATGCATGTTTTTTACCCTTGTTATCATATACATATGTCATTTCTGGTCAAGATAGCAGATTACATAAATGCTATGCTTATCTCCTCTCATGACCACATCAAAATTACAACTAAACTACAGAACAACCATGACTGAGAATTGCCTGAATTCTAGCTGAACAGAGGCCCTACAACTAAGTACATACAGGGAAAACCACCTCAAGACTGGTGGGAAGGGCAGAAATATAGAACAGGCTGTTCCCATACCTGCATGTGACCATTATAAATCAGGAGGGATGTCTCGACTGTGAAGTTTCCACACTCCCCTTGCCCCTCAGAGGAGTGAGGGGTCTTAGCTCCACACCAGGCTTCCTGGCCCAGGATTTCAGTGCCCAGGAGAGAAGTCACCACAAATTCTGGCTGTGAAAACCAGCGAAGATTGTGGTTGAGTGAGACTAGGGCAGATGCAGTTCCAGGTGCTCCTCTTAAAGGGTCTGTACACTGACTTACTCACTTACAAACTCACTTGCTTTGAGCTCCAGTGCTGGGTTTGCAGATCAGAAGGCGCCAGGGACATACAAGGGGAAACTGAGTTGTCTGGCTTCAAAGTGAGGGTTAGAGGGACAGCTTTCTCCTCGACAGATGAGCTAGGGAAAGCTAGCTTTGTTGATCCCTCCTCTTTCCTGGCATGCAAATGCAGGTGGCCACCATATCTGAGTTTCCATCAAACTGGCTATCACCTTTCTGTTGCCCTGCCCCCAGTGATAGCCAGAGACATTGCCCCCACTAACTTTCAGGCATACTCAAGCTGCTTCTGGTGGTTTTCTCACAAACAGTTGGTCTTGGTTCATACTGCACACATTCCTAAAATCTAAGGTTTATAAACCCAAAGAAGCAGAATCTGGCTTAGGCATTTACCATACCTCTTGCTGAGCGGCCTAAGCCCTACACTAGCCACAGCCAGTCTTGGTTCATGGCTGAGCCTCTTAAGGCACCTCAAAGCCCGGCACAGGTGGTAGTCATCTTTGGATTGCTTTGTGGCTTGTGTCCAGTGTCCCTGGGTAGGGCACAAGCTGTGGCTGAACTTGGCCTGAAGCAGTTTGCCTCCCAGGACCAGAGCCAGGCACACCTGGTGGCCACTCAGACCAAGCCAGAGCATTATTCAGCTGCCTCCAAGGACAACATACACAAAAGGTAGACTGGGCAGGCACCACAGTCCTGCTAAAGTAAATCCTGCCTTGTAGGGTCAGCCCCTACATAATAGCACCTCCACTGTAGTCACAGCCAATCTTCACAACCAGTCAGCTCAAGGGCCAATACTCCTATTGATGTGCAAGCAGCAAATGAGGCTCAACTACAATAGGAGGGCACATACAGCACACACAAGGGACACACCTGGAGCACCCAGCTCTGGTGACCAGGAAGATGCTGCCTCTGGACTCCAAAGGACACCGCTACGTAAGACCATTCTACTAAGACCAGAAGTCATAACATCCCTACTTAATATATAGAAACAAACACAGGGTGGCAGCCAAATGGTGAGACAAAGAATCATGTCCCAAATGAGAAAACAGATAAATCTCCAGGAAAAGAACTATACAAAATGTAGACAAGCAATCTACCAGATGCAAGGATGTTCAGAGATCTTAGGGAAAATTTCAACAAAGAGAAAGGAAAAACATAAAATGGAAATGGAAAAAAAGTCTAAAATACACAATGTAATAAAGATTACATTTGAGGGAATAAAAAATACGTTAGATGAAGCAGAGTATCAAATCTACGATTTATAAGGTAGCAGAAAATATCCAATCACCACAGCAAAAAAAAAAAAGGAAATCCAATGAAAATGAGGATAGTTTAAGGGGCCTTTCACACAACATCAAGCATACCAACATTGGCATCATAGGGGTGCCTAAAGGAGAAGAGAGAAAGCAAGGGATGGAGAACCTATGTGAAGACACAATGACCGAAAACATCCCTAACCTGGTGAAGGAAATATTAGATATACAAGCCCAGGAAAAACAGATAGTCCCAAACTAGATGAACACAAACAGGCCCACACCAAGATTCATCAAAATTTAAATGCCAAAGGTTAAAGACAAAGAAAGAATCTTAAAAGCAGCAAAAGAAAAGCAGTTAGTTACTAGCAAGGGAGCTGCCATAAGACCATCAGCTGATTTCTCAACAAAAACTTTGCAGCCCACAAGAGATTGGCATGAAGTAGTCAACGTGATGAAAGCAAGGACCTATAACCAAGATTACTCTACCCAGCAAAGCTATTATTTAGAATTGAAGGACAGATAAAAAGCTTCCCACCCAAGAAAAAGCTAAAAGGAGTTTATCACCACCAAACCAGTATTACAAGAAATCTTAGAGGGACTTCTTTAAGGTGAAAAAATAAAATTAACTAACTAACTAACTAACTAACTAATCAAAATGTGAAAAATAAAATGGCAATAACAACATATTTATCAACAATTCCTTTAAAGGTAAATAGGTTAAATGCTCTGATCAAATGATAGGTTGGCTGAATGGATAAGAAAACAAGACTTACATATCTTGCCTACAAAAGACTCACTTCAGATTGAAAGACACATAACACTGAAAGTAAAATGATGGAAAAAGAAGATATTTCATGAAAATGAAAGAAAAAATAAAAGCTGGATAGCAATACTTATACTAGACAAAATACTCTTTAAAACAAAGACTATAACAGGAGACAAAGAAGGACTCAGTAATCCCACTTCTGGGTATTTATCCAAATAAACTCAAAACTCTACTTCAAGAGGATATGTGCATCCATATGTTCACTGCAGCCTTGTTTACAATGGCCACGATGTGGAGGCAGCCTGGAGTGTCTGTCTATGGAAGAGTGACACATAGAGCTGTTGATACATATATATAATGGAATATTGTTCATCCATGGAAAGAAATGGTTTCTTGCCACGTACAGCAGCATGGATGGACCTGGAGGGTATTGTGCTGAGTGGAGTTATGTCAGACAGGGAAAGACAGATGCAATGTGGTTTCGCTTATATGGGGAATCTAAAGAACAAAATAAACAAATGAAACTGAAACAAACTCATAGATACAGAGAACATTTTGATGGTTGTCAAATAGGAGGAGAGTTGAGGGTGGGTGAAAAGGGAGAAGGGATTAAGAAGTACAAATTAGTTGTTGCAAAGTAGTCATGGGCATGTAGGGCATAGCATAAGGAATATGGTCAATAATATTGCAATAACTATGTATGGTGTCAGGTAGGTGCCAGATTTATCGGGGTGATAAATGGGTGGGAATTTGGGGCACAGGGTGGAAAAGTTGAAGGGATTAAGAAATACAAATAGGGGCCGGCCGAGTGGCGCGGTGGTTGGGAGCTGGTTTGGGATGCCAGCGGTCCTGGTTCGGATCCCACATATGAGGGCCAGTGACACTGCCCTCTAAAATGAAAAAAGAAAAAAGAAAAACAAATAGGTAGTTACAAAATAGTCATGGGGATGTAAAGCATAGGGAATATAATAAACAACATGGTGATAACTACATGTAGTGCCAGGTGGGCACTAGACTCATCAGGAGGATCACTTCTTAAATGATATAAATGTCTATCCACTATGCTGTACACCTGAAATTAATATAAAATAATACTGAATGTCAACTGTAATTGAAAAATTGAAAAGGGGGAGAAGGTCAAGAGAATAAGAGGTTCATATTTCCAGGCATAAAAAAATAAGTCACGGTGATGTAATATACAGCATAAAGGTTATATAGTCAGAAATATTGTGATGTAATATACAGCATAAAGGTTATATAGTCAGAAATATTGTGATAGTGTGGTACACTGTCAGATGGTTGCTAGACTTATGGTAATCACTTCTTTAGGTATATAAAAGTTTAATAACTATGGTGTACACCTGAAGTTAATATAATATTATATGTTAGTTATATTTTAATCAAAATCTTTAAAAAAAATAACTCTAAACATCTTTACTGAATAATGGTCTCTGGAGAACAAACATCATATCCTGTTATCTCTATGTGTTCACATTAAACCACAAATACACACACACACAAAGCAGTTTTTAAAAATGACCTTACAGGTACTTAATCAATTAAGAATGGCAATTATCTCAATAGCAGAATTAATGTTTTTTTTTAGAAACACATTAAATTAATGTGTATTGTAACTATTCAGTAAATTCTCAGAAATAAATTGTGAAGCGCAGCGTTCAGTTAATATAATAACAATAATAATATAAAAGTACAATGTTGGTACTGAAACAAGTTGAAGCTAAATTTGTCTCCTAATTTGTTGAAAATAAACCCATTCGTTGATATATTGGCTAATACTGGCAATGGAAATGGTATTAAATCAACTTTTAAAAAAATTTAAGCTGGGCCATGTCTGGGAACTGTCCATTTTTTTGGAGAGTCTAAAAATGAAATGCCTCTCTCCAATCAATTATGTTCTCACACAACATTTACGAAATTCATTGCTGCTCTATAGATTTCTTAAATCTCCAAATTTAACCACCTGTAAACCTCACTTCCCTATAATGAATCTTGGAATAAGAAAAAAGGGAAAATACGTCTGAGCTTTGAAAATAGATTTCACAATTTCTTTACACTCTGTTGGATCAACAAATCTTTTCTCAGGTTTATGTTTACTTTTACTTTGCATATAAGTTTTAAAAATTTGATTATTTGTTTCAAGGCTAACCAATTCAAAACAAGATTAGAGGATAAGAAATGGGGTGCTTTCGATAGACATATTAACTGCTATCAAATTGACAATTGAGAAAAATATATTGAAATAGTTAAACAAGTCATCAGATAAAGGAACTAAAATTCTATAGTAGTCATGGATTATACATGGGGAACAAGTCTATAATGTAATACATTGTAGAATGGATACAAAACTGACACCTACCATAATGAACCACTTTCATAATGAACCACTTTCATAAATTTAATGTTAAATTATTCTCAATAAATTCTTAAAGTAACGCTGTATGTAATGGAAGGCAGAGATTGGGTAATAAAAAAAATTAGGTAGATTTCTCTCTACATAGACAAAAGTAAGCTATTTAGAATGGGCATGAACAAAGGATTTCGTTTTGTTTTATGTAATCCCTGAAGTGTTTTTCTAAACTGAATTTGGTTATTAGCTAATACATTAAGCTTTAGATAAATTTATGGCTGTATATTCAGTACTGAAGATGTTGAAAATAATCAGTTTAGTCAGAAGACCTTATTGAACATTTGGAATATTATTATAATCAATCAGTAATTGATTATTTTTAGTACTCTCAAAATGATATGAACCATTATTGCCAGCCTCTGAAAAGTTATAATTTCATGCATATTCTGATTAGTAAATGTCAATACATAAAGAGTGTGATACTTCACTAAGTTATTACAAAAAAAGGAGAAAACAACATCTTATTATCACCCTCACAAAAGAATTGGAGCAAAAAAGTTGGATTTTTTTCCCTTTGTGTTAATAACAAAAACACTGAAACAGATGGAAGAATCCAAAAGGGAATAGTACTTTAAAGTGGAAGATACAATGAAATATGCTACTGAAAATACAAGGGATAATTCTCTGTTTTTTAGTTCATCCTTTATTTCTCTTATAAGGTAATAAATTTTGAGTAATTAGTGTACATGAAATAGAGGGCCCTGTGCTCCATTCCCAATATCATAGAAGTTTAGAGCTAGAAAGTACCAACTAAATACCTAGTCCAGTGATTCTCAAATAGAAATATACATCAAAATCATAAGGAATTATAAATTACCCAGGTGCTGGATCCAACCACTAAATTAGAATTTTAAGCATGTGTATTGTCAAAGGCAACCCCCTTGGTTAAGAACAATTGAGTCCAACACTTTCATTCTATTGAAGGAGCTGATATCCGAGATTAAATCAAAAAAGAAAAAAAAAACTTGCTTATGTGTACTTTGGTACTTATATAAAATGGAAAGCTAGGCTTAAATTAATAACATAGCATCACATATGAGGAATTTCAGTGAATATTCTAATAATTCTTCATTTTATGGTTCTAAAAATTTAGGTGACTTGTCGTTAAATCATAGAACAAATCCATGTTAAGCCAGATTATCTCCAAATGTACTCTTTACTCTTTTAAGTTACCAAAACTTACAACATGTTTGATATAATCAAGTTTAAAAACTAAACATGAAAAAAGTCATTTTTTGAGGTTTAGTATTGTATTTCAGATGATATTCTTTAGGATCTATGACTTAAACGCAATATTAATATACAACACAGCTATAGTAAAGATTATATATAAGAGCGAAGATATTTGATGCTAGACAAGTTTTGTCATATTCCTATATAATAGAAATTATTGAGAATAAAATTTTTTACCCTCTTCTTTTGCTACAAAACCGAAATACTCTCCTCTCCATTAACGAGCATTTAGACAGGCCTGTGTGTTTCGAGAATTCAGAAGCTCCCAAATACTGACACTGAGTCAACCTTTGTGTTAATTTCCACCAAATGAGATTAAGCAAATCTGCATGAAAAGGGAGGGTCTGAACGAAATGCAGGGTTTTATATTTGGACAGAGAGCAGTTGGACTGATTCTGCACTGATGTAGGGTTTGTAATACCAGCAAGAGAGCAGGACCTGAGGTTTTATTTGGTTCCAACTGGAAATGCTGAAGGGACAACTGAGACCTAACCATTAATTAGCTAAGCACCATGCACTTCAGGGGTGCAGAGAAGGTCCTGGGAGCCAAATTTGGTATAAAAGGATTGGAATAATTTGGCAGATTAACATATCATTAAAAGGAGGATAGGGATGACACAACAGGCATTTCAGTAGCAGCCAAGATGAACTACAGAGCAGGGGTTGTTCCCTCATAATCCTGGCTCAAACTGCCCTGAGCTATTACTCTACAATCCTAAAGGGAGGAAATAGGCAACTCTGAAATGACTGACATGGATTTTTTAACCACAAGATGGCGAAGGTAGTTTAAATGTTTAATATAACACATATCAATTCAGTTTGTTTTTTGCACCTGAGTATTTGGGAGAAAATTTATATCTGTAGTACACCAGTATATATAATATGTATAAATTTTAACATAGTTGTATATGAATAAAAACATTCCACTTTCCACGTTTGTTCTCTGTACTATTTTAGTTTCTCCTGCTGCTATCAAAATTAAGTATTCATTATCCACGTAAGATACAGAGGAAAATGAAAGTAAAACAAAAGAGAAAATACTAGAATAATTTGATCATACATACTTAACCACAAAGAAATAGTTATTCTCAAATATTGCTAAAAAAGTTACATGAGGGAATAAATCTTATTCTACCCATTCCATTTAAAATCTCATTATGTGCTAAGCATTAAAGAAATTTCTGTTTTCCTCCCATTGTTTTCTTAAGTTTACTGAACCATAAAAAGGAAAAGAATAGGATTAGACAGCATAAATAGGCAGCTACAATATTGCCACAGGGATATGAAACAAAGTTCAGGGAATATAATAATGTTGTAAAAATTTTGTGGTGTGTCAGATAGTCACATGTCTTGTTAGGGAGACCACTTCATGGATGGAGTAGAGGCTTGATCACTGCACTGTACACCTGAAGCTGATGTTGTATAGTATGGTATGCCAACTGTAACTGAATATGTGGATGGTCATGGGATGTGGAGTATACTGTGGAAGGGAGTTAGGGGAGTTGTGATAGATACGTATGATATGTATGATATGGGGGGGAATGGGGTGGCGAACTGGGGGAGGGAGGTTGTCACTTTGGGGGGTAAAGAATAAAACTATTGCATTGTGTTGTACACCTGAAACTAATAAAAAAAAGAAAAGGAAAAGAAGAAAACTGGCTCACTGCTACCACATCCCTCTCATCCTGATCTCAAACTCTTCTGATTTTCTGCTTTTTCTCTAAATTCACATTCATGATACTACATATAATTATTGCAAGGGAATGCTGCGAATGTGAAAATGTTCATTTAAAGCTACACTATACCAAGTTCAAAGAAGAAGCAAGCCTCATGTCAGTGGCATTGACTGGATTGGTGAGTACCACCTATACAAGGAAAGCAGGCTGCTAACTCTTACAGTCAAATCTGAGAGTCTTGTAGATTGAATAAAATCCTTTTTCTGTGTATCACAATTATTAAAGATTTTTTAAGAAACATCACACTCAATGCCTTTCATTTTCTCTTCTACTTCAAAGCCCTCAGCATTTCAGTTTGTTTCACCATTGTGTTGGTGAAAGAGAGTAAATATAAAACTTAAAGTGGGCCTGGCTTGATTTAAAAATTATGAGACTTTTAGCTCCTTCTGCCTGATTTAATGTTCTTGCAATGATGTTTTGTTTTAACTTATTATTCTAGAATGCATTATTTGTCCAATTGTACAGTATTTATTCCTACACAAATAGGAATGCTCAGGCACTACATATTCCAACTGAAGGATTGGCCCTTTACTGGCTCCTGGGAGACAACCACAGAGCCTCAGAATTTCCTGCCAGGTAACAGTGTATTTGATCCCTGATACCTTGGGCTATGCCCAACAGCTTATGCTAATGATATGCTTTATGAAGAAATACATTTTATTTTAAACCTGGGGTGGAGGACCATGCTGTATCAGTCTGAACACTGCAGGGGTTAAAGATGTATTAGCTGAAGTCTATGCCTTCTGAATGACCTGAATAAAAACCCTGGGCTTCAAGGCCTAAGTGAGTTTCCTGACCGGAAACACTTCAAACACATTGTCACATGTATTGCCTGAGAGAATGAAGTGCTGTCCACACAACTCCACTAGGAGTAGACACCTGAAAGCTTGTGCTTGGTTGTTCCTCAGCTATGCCATTTGTGCCTTGCCTTTTGTTATTTTAATCTATAATTTTTACTGTAATAAACCCTAACCATGCGTAAACAGCTTTTTTGACTCTTTCTAGTCAATCGTCATATCTGAGGGTAACTTGGAGTCCCAGACACCATAGCTAAAAGCTATCAAATGCTTTAAATATTCTTTAAGGTTTTAAACAATCTGTTGTCTCTATAACATCTTCTCTTGGAAGGATATCACCAACTCAACAGTACTCTTTTGTTTTTCTTATAATTATGGTTAGGAATTAAGTAATTTCAATAATCTTCTGGTATATTTAAACCCATTAGTAAATGATAATAATTTAGTTTGGTAAACTTTATTTAGTTTGAGAAATTTATTTTCTTTTCAACCCTGCTTCATTCTGCTTTCTTTATTTTTTTCTCTGCCAGCTTTATCAAAGATTAATTGACAAGGTATACAATGTGATGATACACACATTGTGAAATGATTACAATTAAGTAATGAAATAAGAAGACTAATCAGCACATCCATCACCTCACATAGTTACCATGTGTGTGTATGTGTGTCATAAGATGGCTTAAGATCTACTCTGTTAGCAAATTTCAAGTATACACTAGAGTATTATTAACAATAGTCACCATGCTGTATGTTAGACCCTCAGAACTTATTCATCTTATTACTGAAGACTTGTACCTTTGACCAGCATCTCCCCATTTCCCCCAAACACCAGCTACTGGTAACTACCATTCTACACTCTGTTCCTATGAGTTCTACCTTTTTCTATTTCTCTCTCTTTTTAAAATTCTTATTATGCAATTTCTGGGAATATGAGTCAAGTTTTGAAACTCACACAAGTCTCAAGTTAGTCTGAATAACTTCTTCCTCACAATTTATAAATAGATAATTGAGCAAATACTGTATTATTTGATATAACACAGCTTATAAATTTCCAGTCCCTGACTACTTTTCAAATGATTGGCATAGTGTCACACAGAGAAGTTGTGGCAAGGTCAGGTTTAGAAGTGGAATCTTATGATTATGAGTATGAAGCCCTCTGTGCTATAATAAACTCCTATTATTGCTAAAGTTACAGGTGAAATCATAGACTAAAATAAAGTTTAATCACATTATGAAAATTTAATGATTTATCTGTAAGTAAAAGGGACTCTAACTCAAGCCATATTTAAAAACAGGCCATAAGTGATCTCATATAATTAGATCTGGAGGTTGGCCAGACACTTGGAGGGGTTCAATCAGTTAAACAATTGATCAGGGGCCAGGTATTTTTGTCTCTCAGCTCTGCAACCTTCAAGGTCACTGACAATTAGGTGACACCTCACACCCCTCCTTGGGGTCTGAAAATGGCAACAGAAGTTACATGTCTAAAATCCAGATGTTAGAAGGTCTAGAGGAGGTCACCACCTTTTATGGACACCCTCTATGCTGGTGACAAAACCCTTTCTCAGTTAGAACCCCACTGTTATCTCAGAGACCAACATAGGGTCTGTTACATACTCATTCCTACAAGAATCCTTGAAACTGGGATGGGATTAGCATTCTTGACTTAAAAGACAAAGCAACAGGGCCAGAACACATACCTAAAGAGTGGTTAGATAACCTACAGACCATCCCTGTTTCTAGTCACACCTATCCAAACATTATAATTCTTCATTCATGTGTCTGCCTTCCTTGTGGCAAAAGGATAATTTGCCACAAATTATCCTGTCATTGTAAGAACAATGCTGATACACTGATAGTCAAAAATATATCCATGAGAACAGGTCTGTTTTTCAAAGCACTTTTTTTCTAACTTCAACAAGTGTAGCCCTTTTGTGACAATTGGCTGTTGCTAAAGAATAAACTCTATGCCTCTACTAGAATGGCAGCATTAACCTGTGTTGTGTGTCATTTATTTTCTGAAGCCAGTCAGTGAATCCACCTTGAGTAGATGTTTTTTATGTCAGGTTTTCTGAAAAATGAGGCGCCTGAGGGAATCCCATTGATTTGCCAACTGTGTCACAGTCCGTTTAAGGCAGAATGGCACATGCTTGTGACAAAGACAATGACAAATGGATATGTACTGAAGGGACAGCACCAACACAGAAGAATGAAGAAAATGATGGAAGTATACAGCATGAGATGGAAATCAAAATAAAATTTAAGATTATATATTACATGTATAAACAATACCTTGAGTTAAATAAAAGGTGACTGTGAGACTAACGGCACTTTTCAGAATAATTTCTGAAATTTTACATGAATTCAGTATTAACAAAAATTGTGAAATCAGAGTGAACCATTTGTTTCATAATATTTACATCAACCTATATATAGTGATGAAGGGAACATTTTTACTACTACATAAAAAATAATTGAGTTTCTGTTTTCCAACCTTAATAAATATGCATATGTATTTATATGTATCAATATGCACCACAGGCAAAGGTTAACTATATTTGTAGGGGTTAATTTCTGCTAGCATGCAATAACATATATCAATAACATTCATGGATACTAATGAGATACAGATCTTTGCAGGTAGAATTGTGCTCACAGGCATTCAGGATACAGTCATCAATATCCTGTTCACATCTCAGGCTGGCATAGCCAGGATCGCATAAGCAGGAGAAACTGTCAACCACTGAAAACAGGAGAAAAAAGCAAACTCCTAACATTCCTTTAATTATGGTATTTGCAATATTATTTACTCTAAAAAACGTTGTATTCATTTAAATGCATTTCACTTTTAACCAAAGATAGTGTGAATTCTTACATTTAATACTATATTACATAATTATCTATAATATTTTCAAAATAACACTCTTGCTCAGTTCTATTTTACTTAAAAACTTCAGTTATTTAAAATAAAAACAATCACAGTAAACACCTGGAAACAATCTGCAAAGCAACAATTAAAATATCAAGTTTCCTTCTGTCTCTCTCTCTCTCTCTCTCTTTTTTTTTTTTTTTTTTTTTTTTGGTCGGTAAACAATATCTATGATAAACAGGTTACTTTTGTATCAGTTAGGTTTTCCCAGATCATTTTAGGTTTAATAAATGAGAAGTTAACTGATTGTTAAAGCTCTTTGTGTGACAGGTACATTAAAGCGCATGGAGATTAGAAAGTTGGTATGAACTACTTAAGCCTTTGTTAAGAAGAGCTTTCACATTTCATTATAATCTTTTAAAAGTAATGATCAGAATATGTCCTCTATTTCATCATTAATGATGGAAAAAGAACAGTCTCTGAAGCATCTCAAGGAGATGGTGACAGTATGAATTGCAGTTGGAGCAGGCACAGATTTATGGCTGCTGCTAGTCAGTCCCTGGGTTCTTCATTATCCCTGAGCCCTGCCATGTCATCCACACTCGCACTTGGCCTCTGTGCATGTACCTGCTATTACTCTGATTAAACGCTTAGAGTAGCAGGAGCATTTTCAATGCCCTGTGAGGTACTGATGTATTTAGCTGGCTTCTGCAGTCATGCTTCTGAACGGCATGTGTAAGTGGGTCCTCTAAGGAGTGCAATCCAGCCCGCAGCCCTCAGGAAGAGACGTAGAGACACAAGACATGGCAGCTCTTTTGACAGGACTTTATATCAGGTTTACTTTCCATTTTTCATAAAGCATCCTAATTTTCGAGGTCTTATTTGATATAAATGATTAATTATATACAAGTATAGTTGAACATAAATTCATAAGTCAAAAATGATACCAATTGGTGCATCTTTATATATTATAAACGACATGTATGTTAACAAACTAAAACCAAATGTTATACAATATGTATTGGAGACATTGTGGAATACCATCAATCAAAACAATATTTTTAAAAAAATGTTCATGGTTATAACTCAAATTTGGATACTGGTGCAAATTGGCAAATGACAACTGGTGTCAAATTAACTTTCCACACAGATGTAGACATTCTCTATGTAAATAATAAATTATTTTAAAAGAAATATAACTTTGAATTAACAAAGGGCCTGAGAGGCAGAGATTGATGTTAAAAAATAAAACATGTTTTTATTATCAAGAACTATTTAAGGTAATAAGATAATTTATGAATGTTAACTCTCTTGAGGCTAAGAAGCTAAGAAACAAACTATGTGCCAAATAAGAACCTAAGGAATTAATTTGAATATCATAAAGAAAAATACATGAACAAACTACCCTAATTTGTTTAAAATTTAAAACTAAAACAAACAAACAAACAAAAAAAAGGGGTATTTTCCCACATCTTATTTGTTAACTATGAGCTATGTAATAACTACTCACCATTTTATCAAGACATATTTTTAAGCATAATATCTCATTTTGTTATTATTTTTACCAGAAAATACAGTCATTATATTTGTATTACAAATATTCCATACTACTATTTTGAATTAAAATTTTCATCAGATAAGGCTTCTATAAATCTGTATGTATTATTCACTTTATACTTAAATATACACCAAACATCATATATTAGGTATACTGAATCAAAGCTTGTAACATGACAAAACTTTGTGGTGTAAATATACAGGTATTTTAATAATGTAATGTCATACTGGTGAATAACCACATAAAGTCTAATATTTACAAATTCACACATACTATTAATAATTGTTTCTTATATACAGTCATGTAATAAAGACTATTACCTTGAATTCAGAAAGTTTGACTTCCCAAATTATTTTATTTTTGAGACAGTACTAAGAATACAGTGTCTTAGGGCCGGCCAAGTGACTCAGTTGGTTAAGAGCTCGCTCAAGAGTGTGAGCTGAGCTCTGAGCAACAGCAGTTCAATGCCCAGCCCAAGCTGAGCAGCCGCTGAGCTGCCAACAGGTGGCAGGATGGCTCAGCTAAAAAAAAAAAAAGAATACAGTGGCTTCGATTCATGTTGATAACAGTTTATATGTACAACCTAATTTATAATAAACATTTTGGTTCTCTGGTAGTTCATCTCCTTGGATGAGGCACAAAACATATTATGAATAACACTATTATGAAACACATTATATCAGGTATGCAAATTTTACGTTTTCCATAATATATATGTCCTCCAAAAATTTAATAGGGAGCATTGCACTAAAGTAGCAGCATATTTGGAAACTGCATTTTCTTATATAAGGAATTGTGGATTAAAATATTTATGGAGGACTTATAAAAATCATACATATGATTTTTAATATATGAGTAGACATGGTATATATATATATATATTACATCATATGTAACCATTATGCTAGGGATGCCTGGATCTAAAAATGCTGCTAACCTCTCTCTCAGGCAGATCTCTCTGCGTCACTTATTTCATAGTGAGCACCAGAATTTTGAGATCCATTCCCAGAATCACTGAGCACCTGTGGATTTAAGCTCAGAAATAAGATAATAGTGACTTATTTCAAAGTAATCTGAGAATTTCACAGATTAAAAAACACATTTTTTCTTTTTTTTTTTTTTTTGAGGGCAGTGTCACTGGCCCTCATATGTGGGACCGAACCAGGGCCGCTGGCTTCCCAAGCCAGCACTTAACCACCGTGCCACTTGACCGGCCCAAAAACCCAATTTTTAAGCATTGAAATCTGAAAAAACAAAAATGTTGGTTAAAATAAGGATTAACAAAGAGGTGCCCCTCAGTCTAAAAATATGTTTTGCTTAGCTAGCACAGTATTAGAAAAAAATAGTCCATATTTACATCTATGTAGATATTCCTGTTTGCTAGGGCCCTACCACTACTTGTTTTTTATACCTGGGCTGCTTTATCCAATCAAAACAAAAATATATCTATTATGCCCTTTAAGCACATGCATTTGCAGAATATTCGTTTAAAGAGAAATCTTCATAATTTAAATTAAATGATATCCTTTCCAAATAAAATGACTTTCTATCAAAATATGCTTTTGCATACATTACATTACTTTAACCAAGTATTCATTTACTGAGGAATCATGTACACTTATATTTTAAAGGAGATAAAATAAAGCAAAATAATATGAGCAGTTGTTTTTGACATCTATCTATGTCTCAGTTTTTTCTTCTTCATGGCTCTTAGTCATATTCAGTTCACATGGCTATTTCATGTTCTGTTTTCTTTGTCAACGCAAAACTCTGTGTTTCAATATTCAGCTTTCTTTTTTTTTCCTCTTCTTCCCTTTCCTTCCCTCTATTTTCCATTCTTTTCTTCCTGCATCCTTTATCTTCTATGAATTTACATTCTTTCAGGAATATATTTAGGTAATAAGAAGTGTGTGTGTGTGTGTGTGTGTGTGTGTGTGTGTGTGTGTAATAAATAGAAGGGCTGAAATAATGTTATTTAAAAATATTATAAACAGGGTTTTGTCATACCTACAAATACTTTTTTAAAGTCTACCATTAAAAACAAAGAGTATATATAATCACAAGGTATGGAGTACAGCATAGGGAATATAGTCAATAGAATTGTATATAAGATGTCACCGGGTAGTAGATTGGGGGAGGGAGGTAATCACTTTGTAAAGGGTGTAAATGTCTAACTATTATATTGTTTTGTACATCTGAAACCAATAATAAAAAAAAAGTAAAAAAAGAAAAAATTCTGGTACCAGAACACAAAGTCACATTTCATTTTTTTTTCAATTATTACTGTTATAATTCAGAAAAAAAATAAATGGATTTGTCAGAAGTGGGGTTGTTTTATGACAATACCTGGCATTGATGTTCATATTTAAGGCAGGGTAGAGTCAGGAAATAATTATAGTTGTATCCTGAGCTATTCCGTCACTAACTCAGATTCTAAGTTAGACTGCTCTACAAGAATTGCTCTGGTTGAGTGAACTCACTGTCTTAGCAATATCCATTCAGGCAAGGGCTAGAACTGCACTCATTGACATTGATCTCACAGCCTGGACCCGCACGGCCTTTTCCACACTGGCACTGGTACCCACGATCCATGGTGTATATACACACAGCTCCATTCTCACAAGAATCACTGGCCTCAGAAGGCCCATATTCCCAGTGAGGACCTGAAAGGAAAGAATCAGAGTGTTAGTGCTCATATCATGAACAACCCTCACAACTGCTATCATTTACCTGGTGTATTTTTGCATAAATGTGTTCAATTTTATCTCTAGGCAAAGACTTGTATTTCTCTTCCATATTACCATTGTGATTCTGTCTCTCTGCATTACAATTTAAGAAGTAAATGTTATTTATGATTTCCATGCTTCATCTAACAAAATACCAGCAGGCAGCATTGGGAAGTGACAGTATTTTTTTAAAATACCATTTTGTTTCCTCATAGTTTTTCAGTTCTCTTCAACAATGTTCTCTGAAAACATTGCAATTAAGAAAGTATGTTATTAATGATGTGATTCTCCCTCTGTTTTCTTTCTGTTACCCTGGAGGTTGCTATCGCTATACTTTTAGCTTGATGGATTGGTTGCTATTCTCAAAACAAGTAAACAATAAAAAAAAAAATTAATAAGCCTTTAATCCTAAAAGCGACATCTAAGTTCTAAAATTAAATTTTAATTTTTACCCAGAAAATGTAACTAGAGAAAGGGATAGTCATTGGGTAAAATGTATTGGAATCAAAAAAATAAGGCTTGATGCAAGGGAATCTAAATCAAACAAAAAGTGAAGCATAAACAATATCAGTGTGTTCATCAAAACAGAGTCATTATATGAGGGTCAATCTTCCAGCCATAGGAAAAATATTTGCACATGAGCTACTTGGAAAGTATTTAAATAACAGTATCCATTCACCAAAATGTACAGCACATAAGCACAAATATAGGTTCTAAAAGTGCCTGGATGAATACCTTGGGGAAGTATTCATCAAGTTCTTTAGTCAGATTTTCTCCATAATTTCATAACTGTAGGGACCAGCAGATGGTAAAAATAACTGTGGTAAGGAATAAAGTTTTCAAAGTTTATCAATCCAGTGGCAGTTGGAGAAATTCTAAAACCTCAGGATCCCTACGGTTCTCCCAACCCTGATCACATGAGAAAAAAAAAAAAAAAAAAAGGAAGAGGGCCCTAGAAACTGCTGAAGATAACAACGCATACAGTGAAGGTCCTAAAATAATATATAGTGTCCATAAAATAAGAACAATAGAAACTGTACCAAGTTGAACAGGCACCTGGATTTCAAGTTTCCAAGAACAAATTACAAAACAAAATTATTTCCAAAGAGTATGGAAGTAAGGATTTTCTTCAGTTAAAAACAAACAAACAAAAAAACTATATATATATATATATTAAGCAGCTATTTTTTACATTAGCTATGAAGAGTAGTGTGGAAAATTTAAATATGAACAAGACTGCTTCATTGTCTTTAAACCATTATTAGACTGAAGTGTATTGCATATGATACATTTCTGGATATTATTTTATCATAATGAAATAATATTTTCTTTGCAAAATAAGAGAAATTGCATTGAAAAAACATCTGCTGAGAACACATTTTAAAAAAGTCCTTAAGAAAATTTCTCATGCATACCCTTTTTGCTTAATTGCCTACCTCTAAATACTTAACTATGAGAATAGGTGTTTTGTTTTGCTAATCGGAAATCAATTTAGCTTGTGTTTTCATATATCACTTCATGCATGCAATTCATTAGGCTGCTGAACAATAATTCATACCCATATTTGAAAAAAAAAATTCATGATAATCTAGTATACAGAATATATATGAGTTAATTGTACACTCAAAACCATGCTGGTTTGTATATTAATTCATTATATACATATTTAATGAGTCCCTACTATGTGGCTTGCAATGTGGTAGATGGTGGGGGTTATAAACAATGAAGCATTTAAATAAACAAGTAAATCAATGTAGTATATTAAGAGGTAAAAGTGATCAGTTTCTCATGCTAGTGAGTCACTGTAGTAGGCAGAATTCTAACATGGCCTCCATAAGTCCCATAAGTCCCCACCTGCAGTGTACACTCTACCTTTGAATGTGGGTGAGATTTATGAATATAATGGAAGATCACTGCTGTGATTATATAATATTATACTTCAGAAGGGATTTGTGGATATATGAAAGTCACCTGATCGGATGACTTTCAGTCAATCAAAAGAGTTTATCTCGGGTAGCGCTGACCAAATCAGGTGAGACTTTAAAAGAAATCCAAGGCATTCTGCTTGCCTGGAAGGAGCAAATTGAAAGCTGTGTGGTGGAGAGAGCTACATGGCAGGGAATGGCATGTGGCCCCTAAGAGCTGAGAACATTCTAGGCAGACAGCCACTGAGAAAGCAAGACCAGACTGCCAAAACTTCAAGGAAATAAGTTCTACCAATAACCAGTGAGCTTGGAAGAGGAACCTGAGCTTTAGATTAGCTCGCAGCCTTGGCGGACATCTTGATTTCAGCGTTGTGGGACCTTGAGAAGAGAACTCGAATAAGCCATGTTCTGGACGTCTGACCTGCAGAAAACTTCAGATAATAAACATGAATTGTTTTAAGCTGCTAAATATTGATAACTTGTATATAGCATAAAAAAGTAATAAAATCAAGTATAAGAATATTTTAAATTGTAAAGCTTCCCAAAGGAGGTATATTTAAAATAAATCCTAAGGAATTGCCACACATTATTAAGGCTTGGCACAAGGGGTATGAAAGAGATGTGAGGGCATTCTAGAGAGAGATGAAGGCCAGAGGCAAGAAAGCTCAAGGAATTTTAAACCAAATCAGTATTCATGGAACACAGTGCAGGAAGGAAGAAGATAGGTCACCACACACATTTCATCGATTATAACATGCCATTGATGTTAATAGACCTTTATTTTACATACAATTAAGCGTACTGTGGTAGACTGAATAATACCTCCCCCCAAAGATATTCTGGCTTTAATTCCTGAAAACTGTGAATGTTACTTTATATGGAAAACAGGAATGTGCAGATGTGGTTAAGGATCCTGACATGTTGAGATTATCCTGGATTATCAAGTGGGCCTTTCATATAATACCAAGGGTAAACTGAGAAAGACAAGTAAATGGAAGTCTTCAGGAAGAATACAGGTCAGCCAACACCTTCTTTTAGCCTTCTGGCCCAAAACTATAAAATAATAAATGTGTGTTGTTTTGAGTTTGTGACAATTAGATACATAACTCATAGGAAACAAATAAAGGGGGCAAGAGCACCAGTTAAATTCTGAAAAAGTGATAAAAATATCATTGCTGTAAAAATATATCCTGATGTCAAAGATGTCAATGATAATATGTGATGTGAATTATTATATTAATTGTAATAACAATAAAAAGATATAGTGATCCCCATGTTCATTATTCATGGTGGTCAAGTCATGGGAACAACTGAAGTGTCCTTCGATATATGATTGGATAAAGAAGATGTGGTATATATATATATATATATACAATGGAATATTACTAGGTCATAAGAAAAGACAAAATACTGCTATTTGTGACAACATGCATGGATCTTGAGATTATAATGCTAAGTGAAATAAGTCAGACAGAAAACGTTGATAGCTGTATGATTTCACTCATATATGGAATATAAACCTGAAAGCAACAAACGAACAAAACAAACAAACAAAAAATCATAGACACAGACAATGGTTTAGTGGTTACCAGAGTGTAAGGGGGGAAGGGAGGAAGAAGAAGATGGTAAAGGAGATCAAATATATTGTGATGAAAGAAGGAGAATTGGCTCTGGGTATGAACACACAATACAATATATTCATATAGAGGATATATTATAGAATTTTGCATTTGAAACCTATATAATGTTATTAAACAATGTCACCCTCATAAATTAAATTTTAAAAAATGTATGGAATTCTAAATTTAATTTTTTTAAAATAAAAAGGTGTTAAATTAAATTCACTAATTTAAAATAATATCTCTGTAGGTTGGCACAAAACCATAAAATGCTATTTGACTCACAGGACTTGGACCTGTGTACATGGAAAAATTATAAACATTTTCTTACAAAGTGGTAATGAAGTATACCTAGCCTTCTCACACTGAGAATAACACTGCATTTTAAAGTTTTTTATTTTATTTTATTTTTTAGTTTCAGGTGTACAAACAACATAATAGTATTTTAAATATATATATATATATATATATATATATATATATATATATAATGTTTATTTTTCCCTGAGGTTTTATTTTGATGAAAACTTTATCCTGTTGATGAAATGTAAAATTGAGAAACCAAGGTAATATATATTTCATCTGTGTACATAGTTGGTAGCAAAAATTAAATAGAAACAATTTTCATTTATTTACTATTTACAACTATGTCACCAATTAAAAAAAATCAAAAATGCTGACATTCCCATTGAAATGGTATTGGTAGTGGAAATGCATTTAAATGAACTATTTTTCTTTTAATTAAAAACTGCATCAAGCAAATTATTATTACTTTCAAATGCATGAGTTACATTCGGTATCAATGTCTTTATAACAATGTTAAATTTCTTAAAGACAAATACTGTTTTTAAAAGCTCTTAGTGGATATAGATGTTTATAAAGCTATGAAAATGCTAAAAATGAGTCCATAATAGTCTGCTTGAATTTTTCTTTATGATGATTTATATAAACAAGAAAAAATGCTTTTAAAAAAGTTAAAATAATAACAGAATCCAGAAATTTATAAAAACATGGCAATGTTATAAGTTAATGTGATAGGTTCCATTTTTGTCAGGAATTGTCATAGAGAAGGTGTAAATGACAGTAATAAAGGCATCCAGTTGCATCCACTATAAAGATAAGTGAAATGGAAATTAAGTCATCCAACCTCAACCATCTGCAACAAATAAACTTTAAAGGCTCAGCCTGGACACTACAAATTCTGTCTCTGGGCTTTCAGTCGGTTTCTCTTTCTGCTGCCATGTTGGTTCCACGTTTCCCACACAAAATGCCTGGTGAAGCCACAGAAACCTTGTCCCTGCTACAGAGCAGGAATTGCCACAGCCGCAGGCAGAGACAGGGTCTGGACCAGAATCAGTACCAGAGCCCGAGGAACAAGATTCCACACAGGCTACCACACAACAAGCCCACCATGCAGCAGCTGCTCAAATCGATGAAGAACCCATCAGTAAAGCCAAACAAAGCTGGAGTGAAAAAAAGGCACGGAAGGCTATGTCCAAACTGGATCTTCGACAGTTACAGGGGTTACTAGGGTCACTATCCAGAAATCTAAGAACACCCTCTTTGTCATCACAAAACCAGATGTCTACAAGAGCCCAGCTTCAGATACCTAGATAGTTTTCGGGGAAACAAAGATGGAGGATTTATCTCCGCAAGCTCAACTAGCAGCTGCTGAGAAATTCAAAGTTCAAGGTGAAGCTGTCTCAAACATTCAAGAAAACACACAGACTCCAACTATACAAGAGGAAAGCGAAGAAGAAGAGGTTGATGAAATGGGTGTGGAAGTTAAGGACATAGAATTGGTCATGTCACAAGCAAATGTGTCGAGAGCAAAGGCAGTCCGAGCCCTAAAGAACAACAGTGATGATGTTGTAAATGCTATTATGGAATTAACGATGTAACCATCTATGAAAGAGGATTTTTTTGGTGTTTCAAAAGAGTAGCTGCAGCTTGGTTTGAAATTTGTACTGTTTCTATCATTAATAAAGTTATGGCTTCTTGTGGGATGAAAAAAATATTCTGTCTCTGCAGGGAGATGAAGTATATGTATTAGGTAAACAGCTCTCCACAAAACCTATCCCTTCTAAGCTACAAATCTCTACATCTTGTTATCGTATTGAATACTGTAGGCAACTGTAACGCGACGGTAAGTATGGGTGCATCTAAACGTATCTAAACAAGGAAAGGTACAGTTAAAAATAAGGTATAAAATATATTTTTTAAGGGCACCCCTGTATAGGGCACTTACTATGAATGGAGCTTGCAGGACTGGCAGTTGTTCTGGGGGAGAGTCAGCGATGAGTGGGGAGTGAATGTGAAGGCCTAGGACATGACTGTCCACTGCTGTAAACTTTATAAGTACTGTACACTTAGGCTGCACTAAATACATAAAAAAATATTCTTCCTTTCTTCATTAATCAATTAACCTTAGTTCACTTTATTTTTTTTCCTTTATATACTTTTCAATTTTTGTAACTCTTGACTTTTGTAATAACACTTAGCTTAAAACACAAACACATTTACAACTGTACAATATTATCTTTTTTCTTTATGTAGTCCTCATTCTATCTTTTCTATTTGTCATTTTTTTAAACTTTTTTTTTTAAAAGCTAAGACACAACAAACATGAGTCTAAGCCTACACAGAGTCAGGATCATCAATATCAGTCTTCCACATCTTGTCCCACTGGCAGCTCTTCAGGGACAAAAACACACATGGAGCTGTCATCTCTTATGATAACACTTCCTTCTTCCTCCTGAAGGAACTGCCTGAGGCTCTTCTGAAAGTATGTCGCTCTTTTCAGAAATATGTCCATGATGGTTTGCTTGCTTTTCTTTTATTCATCATAGATTTGCTTGTAAACAGATAGTGTACAAGAAAATCTTTCAGTGTTGGGGGTCCATGTTTTCAAAGTTTTTAAGGATCTTGCCGAGTTCTGCAAAAGCTTTTTCTAAACTCTTCTCTATTAATTTTCTTGAAGGTTCTTCTTTTTCTTCTGCAGGTCATTTTCTCTTGCCTCTTCTTCAGCTATGCATTCCTGTTCTACTTCCAACAACTCCTTATTAGTCAATTCCTCAGGAACGAGTTCTAGGAGCTTCTCAATATCATCCTAACCCATACTCAGGTTAAAGTCATCTGTCATCCTAAATCTTGTTGATTTTTGCAATCTCCTCATCTTTGGCAAATCCTGTGAAGTCACAGAGAATCCTTCTGAATGTCTTCTAGACGGCATTCATGCTCTCCTTGGTGGCATCACCCCAAGCCCAAGTAAGTTTATTGATGCAATCATAGATGTTGTAATCCCTCCATAATTTCATCAGTGTCGTCCTCAGTTGCAGCAGTAGCCTGGGCAACATCTTTCTCAGGTAGCAGGCTTTAAAACCTGCTATAACTCCTTAATACATTGGTTTGATCAAAGGAGTAGTGTCTGGAGGGAGAAACATACCCTTGATATTGGGATGAAGATCACTAATTAAAGGAGGAAGTTCAGGAGCATTATCAACAATAAGAAAATCATTAAATATATATTATTCTCCAAACAGTATTTCTCCATTTCTCTGCCACAGCAGAGAAATTCAGGAGCATGACTTAGAAGACCTTTGTCATCCATGACCTTTTACTGCTCCTTTAGTTATACTGGCAGTGTGTGCTTATCACATGCTTGAAGCCTCTGCGGTTCTTACTGTGCCAGATCACAAAGGGTTCAAATTGTGCCCTGCAACATGCATCACAAGCAAGACTGCCATCCTGTCCTTAAAAGCCTTGGAATCTAGCTTTGTCTTCGCCTTCTTATGGATGAAAGTCTGTTTCAGGCATCTCTTTCCAGAATAGGGAGGTTTCATCTATATTGAATATGTGCTCTTGCAAGTAATTTTCCTCCATAATCAGCTTAATTTAGGATTTCCAAAAATTCTTCAGATGGCTTCATATCAGCACTCATAGACTCACCACTCACTTTTACATTATATAATGAGTAATGATTCTTGAATTCTTGAAACCATGCTGAGCTAGAAGTTCTACCTCATAGTTGGATCCAGCCTTTTCTTTAAACATCACAAACAAACATTTTGGATTGGTTGTGATCATCAGAGTGCTAAAAATGATACATTTCTCTGTCTGGTCCTCCATCCAGGTCATTAGACGTTTCTATTTGTCTAATATAGGCCCTTCTTGATTTTTTGTTACTCTCATTGCCTTCGATAAAGCAGATCCTTTAACAGACTCTGTCCCTTTGTTCTTGCTCTTCAACATTGTAACTATGGTGGAATGGGACATGCCTGACTGGTGAGCAATAACTGTCACTGATTTTCTACCTTTGTAGTCCTTAATTGATTCTAATTTCATTTCCAGGTCAATCACTTGATATGACCATTTACTGGCAACATTAGCAGTGGATTTTGTATGCAAAAGGGCCATGATGAACAAATCAATAAGAGATTAAATCAAGCATAAGAGAAAATTATGTATTCAAGAGATATGGTAAACACAAAATGTATAGGGCTCCTGCTGGCATAAAACAACATAGTATTTTATAGCAATTTTTTTTTCTTAAGTACAATGAGTATACTCTAAAATAATGATAAAATGTATAGCATAGTAAATACATAAACCAGTAACAATCATTTATTATCATTATCAAGTGTTAAGTATTTTACATATATATATATTTATCCATTCATCTGTCCATGGACACAGGTTATTTCCTTACCCTGGTTATTGTGAATAATGCTGCAATAAACATGGGAGTGCAGATCTCTCTTTGAGGTACTTATTTCATTTCCTTTGAATATATACCCAGAAAAAGAAATGCTGGATTAGATGGTAATTCTATTTTGAGTTTTTTGAGGACCCTCCATACTGTTTTCTATAATGGCTGTATCAATTTACAGTCCCATTAACAGTGTGTCAAAGTGTTCTGCTACCTCTATGTCCCCTTCACCAACAATTGTTATTTATGTCTTCCTTCCTTCCTTCCTTCCTTCCTTCCTTCCTTCCTTCCTTCCTTCCTTCCTTCCTTCCTTCCTTCCCTTCTTATCATCACCATCTTAACAGGGTTAAGGTGATATCCTTTTTTGCTTTTGAATTTGCATTTCTCTGATGATTAGTGATGTTGAAAACCTTTTTATGTATACTGTTGGCCATTTGTAGTCTTCTTTATAGACAATGTTTATTTCTTTCTCAATGTTTTAATTGGGCTGTCTGTTTTTTGTTAATGAGTGCATGAGTTCCTTATATATTTTTTATATTAATCTCTATCAGAAACATGATTTGCAAATGTTTTCTCCCAATCCATAGGTTGCCCTTCATTTTGTTGATTATCTTCTTTGCTGTGCAGAGGCTTTTTAGTTTGATGCAGTCCTACTTGTTTATTTTTTATTTTATTGCCTTAGTTATTTTATTTTTTGTTTAAGGAAACAGATTGCCTCTTCAGGTTGAATTCAAATTTATAAACACAATTATTTTTAATTTAAAATTACTTTTCAGAAAATTTTCATTATTCTTTAGAAACAACATACCTTCAAGTAGCAATATGAATCAAGTTATAAATCCATGATCAGTTATGTTCTTTCTATTCCTTATCAAATATGTAACAAAAATATTTTATCACCTGTACATATTAACGAAACATTTTATGAATAAGAGATTGGACAATTAGTTCACAACATCATCTGAGAAAAAGTGCTGATACCTTATTGCTGAATATCACTATGGTTACCTTCCAAGTACTCCCCTTGGTAATCTATGCACTGACACCAGTGCCTATTCCACCCTTCAAAGCAATTTTGGAACTCTTTTTCTGGAATGTTGTTCATAACTATTGTCATATTACCCTTGATGTCCTGAATGTCATCAAAATGTCTTTCTTTTAATATTTCCTTTATCTTCAGGTAAAGAAAGAAGTCATTGCAGACCAGATCAAGTGAGTACAGAGGGTACTCCTATGCAGTTATTTGTTTACTGGCTAAAAACTCCCTCACAGACAGTGCTCTGTGAGCTGGTGCATTGTTGTGATGCAAAAGCCATGAATTGTTGGTAAAAACTTGAGGTAGTCTAAGTTTTTCATGCAGCCTTTTCATCTCGTCTGAACAGTAAACTTGGTTAACTATTTGTCCAGTTGGTACAAATTCATAATGAATATTCCTTCTGATATCAAAAAAGGTGACATTGATTTGACTCTTGATTTGGACTGATGGAACTTTTTTGGTTGTGGAGAATTAGCTAACTTCCATTGTGCACTTTGATGCTTTGTTTCAGGGTTGTATTGCTACACCCATGTTTCGTCACAAGTGAAAACACAGCCCAAAACATAGTTTTGCCTCTCAAAAGGTTCTTGGCAAATTGTGACTATCCTTTGCTTTTGTTCATCCGTGAGCTCCTTTGGGACTGTTTTTGCACACATCTTTCTCATGCCAAGATGTTCAGTTAACATTTTCCTGTTTCTCTATCAAGGTTTACTTGGTCTGCTATACTTCCTGCAGTCAGCTGACAATTTTGATGTAATTAACAAATTTTTGCAGTTTTCATCAGTTCTGCTTGTTACTGGCCACCCTACTTCTCTTCATCAGTGATGCCTTCTGTCCCCTAAGAAAAATGTTTACTCCATTTGTACACTGCCATTTTCTTCATGGCATTATCCCCATAAACTTGGACTAACATGTTCCTGATTTCACTTCCACTCTTGCCAAGTTTAACAAGAAATTTGAAATTTGTTTGTTGCTCTAATTCAAACTCAGAAGTTCAGACATTCTCGCGACGGCACACAAAAACACACAACAATAATGAATGCCGCTCAGCAAGACACTGCCATATATTGACATAAACATAGCTGTGAGACTCTGATATACCAAGGTTATGAAACCTTACCAAGCTGTTTGTACAGTGCTGCCAATGTAAGCGCATGGTGGAAGTTCACAGACCTAATTATCAAACTTCATAGAGTCAATGTAAAGCAATTGGTGACATATGTATTAGGTAATATTCATAATAACAATCGCTCAGAACTTAAAATACACTACGCACTGTTTTAAGTGTTTTACATGTGTCAACTCAAATTATCCTCCCAAAAAATCCATAAATAGATACTGTTATTATTCCCATTTTTTAGGAGAGAGAACTGAGGCACAGGTTGGTTACGTGAGGTAGGGGAGAGCTGCTTTCACCCGCCTTCTGGCCCAAGTTCTGTGAATTCAGACACAGTGCAGGGCTGTTCCTCATGCTCTTCAGTTTTTCAAAACTGTTATTTAATTTTTTTTTTTGGTCTAAGAAATTTTAAATACAGTAATACCTCAGTTTGTGGGCATAATTCACTCTAGAAACAAACTACTCATCTTGCAAGACATTGCTTGCTTCCCAAGTTAAAATGTATTATTAGGTTGGTGCAAAAGTAATAGCGAGTAATGGCAAAAACTGCTATTACTTTTTCACCAACCTAATAGAAATGTTTACTTGTCTTGCGGATCACTTGCAAACCAAATAATTTATAATCCAAGGTTTTACTCTATTTTCTTATAAGTAATCTGAAATCAAAAACCTATTTTTTTGGCTGGCCTAGTGTTGTGGTGGTTAAGTGCTGGCTTGGGAAGCCAGCAGCCCGGGTTCAGTCCCACATGTGAGGGTCAGTGACACTGCCTTCAAAAAAAAAAAAAAAAAAAGAAAAGAAAAAAAAAAACTATTTTTTTTTTTTGCTGTGTATTTATTCTCTGAGCTACCTATCAGTTAGAAAAAAAAAAAACGTTTGTGATGAAAATATCACTGTTTTTCCTTGTGATTCTACACAAGCAGCATATATACATGACTTTTGATAAATAGCCCAAATATTAAATTCTAGGTCCTAACATTCACTTTTGTTGGGAAGTGCTCCAAAATGACTTTTTTAATAACCTTGAAAAAGGTTAGCTATACCTCTAAGCATTCTTTGGGTATTAACAGTCAAATGATTGGTTTCAGCAATTTCATGGCATAAATCCTCAAGTAGGGTGATTAAAGGTAGTCAATTTATGTTAAAACCTAAAACTGAATTGAAGCAAATGAATTCCTATGTCTTGTTTTTAAATAATAAAACTCTTCTTATATATGAAAAATATTACCACATTTTGTGAAACACTAAGTAACATTTAAATATTCAAGAAAAAATGCTCTTTTTAATATGTTGGGTAATAAATTATTCAACAGACTTTACAGTGTATATTTGTGTCATCATAACACAGAAAATCAATATGTATTACCCACAAAATATACATTTGATAAAATATATTTAGTCAGAAAATTTTAAGAGGTCCGAGTTCTCTTAAGTACATTATATTTAACATATAAACTATCAAATGTCAAAGATGAAATAATCACATATAACCTATTTAAAACAACATAAGGGAGAAGCATATATCATATCTACTAAAATCTCTGCAATGGCAACAAAAATGGAAGAGATTGATTTTAAACAAATGAGTTTTATACTTCCTCAATGAGATGTGTATAATATTTGACTCTGGTCTTCTTATCTATTTAATCATTTAAATTTATTTGGAATAGCTAAGATATAGAAGCAACCTAAGTTTCTATCAATAGATGAATGGATAAAGAAGAAGTGGTACATATATACAATGGAATATTACTCAGACATAAAAAAAAGAATGAAATCTTGCCATCTGCAATAACATGGATGGACCTAGAGGGTACTATGCTAAATGAAATAAGTCAGACAGGGAAAGACAACTACTATAGGATTACATTTACGTGTGGAATCTAAAAATCAAAATTTTGGTACAAATGTAATTGCAGTTTTTGCATTATTGAAATTTGCCACTTGATATTAGAATACATTCTTAAATAAATGTGGTTATGTTATACATCATTTTAATGCACATTTCTCACTTTATGTATTTTTGCTAATGACTTATTAATGTTTATTTTATATGTATTTTAGACAATGGAAATGATGTTAGACAAAAAGCAAATTCGAATAATTTTCTTATTCAAGTTCAAAATGGGTTGTAAAGCAGTGGAGACAACTCTAAACATCAACAATGCATTTGGCCCAGGAGCTGCTAATTAACGTACAGTGCAGTGGTGGTTCAAGAAGTTTTGCAAGGGAGACAAAAGACTTTAAGATGAGCGTAGTGGCCAGCCATTGGAAGTTGACAATGACCTATTGAGAGCAATCATGGAAGCTGATACTCTTACAACTACACTAGAAGTTGCCAAAGAAGTCGATGTAGTCCAGTCTATGGCCATTCGGCATTTGAAGCAAATTGGAAAGGTGAAAAAGCTCGATAAGTGGGTGCCTTATGAGCTGACTGCAAATCAAAAAAAAATCATTGTTTTGAAGTGTCATCTTCTCTTCTATGCAACCAAAATGAACCATTTCTCAATCAGATTGTGATGTGCAAGGAAAAGTGGATTGCATGTGATAAGCAGCTCAGTGGTTGGACCAAGAAAAAGCTCCAAAGCACTTCCCAAAGCCAAACTTGCACCATAAAAAGTTCATGGTCACTGTTTGGTGGTGTGCTGCCAGTCTGATCCACTATAGCTTTCTGAATCCCGGCAAAACCATTACACCTGAGAAGTATATTCAGCAAATTGATGAGATGCACCAAATAATGCAATGTCTGCAGCCAGCATTGGTCAACAGAAAGGGCCCAATTCTTCTCCACAACAACACCCAACCACACATTCTTTGCACAACCAACCCTTCAAAAGTTGAACAAATTGGGCTATGAAGTTTTGCCTCATTTACAAATTCATCTGACCTCTCACCAACCAGTTACCACTTCTTCAAGCATCTTGACAACTTTTTGCAGGGAAAACACTTCCACCACCAGCAGGATGCAGACAATGCTTTCCAAGAGTTTGTCGAATCCTGGAGCATGGATTTTTATGCTAGGAATAAACAAACTTATTTCTCATTGACAAGAGAAATAAGTTCCTATTTTGATTAATAAAGATGAGTTTGAGCCTACTTATGACTTAAAATTCATGGTCCAAAACCACAGTTACATTTGTACCAACCTAATATATGAACAAACAAAACAGAAACAAACTCATAGATAACAGAGAATATTTTGATGACTGCCAGATGGGAGGGGGTTTGGGAGCATGCATGGAAAAGGGGAAGGGATTAAGAAGTACAGATTGGTAGTTACAAAATAGTCATGGGAATGTAAAGTACAGCATAGGGAATTTAGTCAATAATATTGTAATAACTATGTATGGTGTCAGATGGGTACTACATTTATCAAGAGATCACTTTGTATTATGAGTTATATAACTGTCTAATCACTATGTTGTACACCTGAAACTAATATACTATTTCATGTTAACTATAAATTTAAAAGATAAAAAGTGTATTTAAAAATAAATTTAGGGAATTAAGTATTCAAGTAGGAAAATAATAAAAATGATTTTATTTAGCATGTGAGTGCACATGGTATAAGGTTGGTAGTCTAGTGGAGCTAAGCATCAAGAAGATAAAAAGAAAACAAACAAACAAACAAACAATTCCAGGCTTCATGTGTTTTGAATATTAGATAACATAGCAGATATATGTTCATGAGTGCAATACATGTATTAATGAAACTTTAGAAAGGGTACTCTTGGACACAAAGGAAGAGTCATCACAAAAGATGACTCAGGTCAGTGATTATTCAACACAAGCATCTCAAGATTAGAACAAGTCACTCATGAACAAAATATATTTTGAAAATCAGTTTATAAATACAATATTCCTGGTAATCAAATAGTCACAAAATTACTCTCAATTGTCATGTGCATTTTTATTATGCAATCCTGTATCACTGTCTCTAATTCTTCTTCAGTAACTACCTTTCTAGCACCATCTAGTAATTATTCAATGACTTTCCTTGAGGAGATTGAAAACAAACTTCTTCACTTTTTTAATTCACAAAGTCTTAATATCCATTTTCTGATATGACTTGTATTATATTAGCTAATTCTGTGCACTGTTAGTTTAATAAATGGACCAAGGATAGTATTAGGCAAATTATAATTTATTCAGGTAAGTTAAATACTGTATTCTAAAACCCCACTTAAGCATACTCCAGGGGAAAAAAAAAACAAAAAAGGAAAAAGAAAAAGAAGAAAGAAAGAAAGAAAGAAAGAAAGAAAGAAAGAAAGAAAGAAAGAAAGAAAGAAAGAAAGAAAGAAAGAAAGAAAGAAAGAAAGAGAAAAAGAGGGTTTTGAGTTTCCAGGCAGACAAGACTCATGAGCAAAGGAGCAGGGGCATGACAGTTTGTAAACATGTAGCAAGACATTTGTGCACAGAAGGATGGACTACAAATAAGGCAGAAGTTGGTATATGGGGCTATGCTGCCTCCCTGTATCTAAAGTCAATTAGGAGAGCACAGTCGAAAAATGTACCTACCACTTTGGAAAATACAGTCAGGAAACAAGTGCTCCTTCCATACCTCTGACTAATCCACTACCATATGGATTGTTCTAGTCTTTCTCATTTGTTTATTTATGATGTTTTCTTCTGACAATAAGTATCGTGGTTCCCATTATCTATAACTTGTTTACTTACTTGTTCAATCCTAATATACAGCAAAGTAATTTCAGAATTGCTAAACTTTACCTCTGTGAGAAACAAATTTACCCACCAGAGCATGGTGTTTATGGACAGATATTTCGGCATTTCCCTTACTATTACCAGTGAAAACTCTGTCTTTTGAAGTTGTTTAGGTCAGCTCCATTTGTAGTCACTTAATCTAGGTTATTTTCACATTTGTAATAAAGTTGGATTTATTTATGACGGTCTGCATTCTATGATTGGACTCCAAGATATACTGTTTGATTTTATTTTTAACTTGAACACAGTAAAGTTCACTCTGTATTGTGTTTTTTCTATTGATTTTGACAAATGTATAGATTCATGTATCTGACATAAGAAGACCCTATAGTACATAACACCACACTGAAGATTCTCCTTTTTTTTTTTTCCCCCCCTAAAGATTCTCTTGATTGCCCCATTAAAACAATCAATCCCTCAAGTTCTTGGCAACCACTGATCTGCTTTCTGTCCCTAGGGTTCTTTCTGCCTTTTTCTGAATGTCATATAAATGGAATCATGTAATACATATCTTTTGTTTTGGGTTTCTTCTACATAGCTAAATAAAGTTTATTTTCATCAATATTGTAATAATCAATACTTTGTTCCTTTTTATTGCTGGACAGTATACCATTGGATGGATATACCAGAATTTGTTATCTATTCACTTTTATTATAAGGCATGTTAGTTGTTTCCAGTGTTTAGTAAATATAAAAAAAAAAGGTATATACATGAACTATAAACATTGGCATATAGGTTGTTGTGTGAACATAGTCTTCAGTTCACTTGAGTGTATACTTGAGTGTTGGTTCATGTTGTAAGCATACCAAATAAACTACCAAATTATTTTTGAAAGTGACTTCACCATTTTTGCATTTGCATGGGTCCCAATAATGAGAGCTTTGGTTGTTCTGCCCTCTGACAAGAATTCAGTATTGTCATTCATTTGGTATTTATTTCATTCTATCTAATACTAATAAATGTGCAGTGGTCACCAAAGAGTACTGAGATAAATTTTCGTTAACTTCTTTTTAATATTCTTTAAATCTGACCAAAAAGTTTTAAAATATTACAAGACTATCCAATGCTTTGTATTCAAAGTCACAGAATGTTTATATTTTGCTACATTTGTATTAATATTTCCTCTTCATATTTATTTATCTATATGACATGCATTTCTATTATATGTTATGTTATCTCTATCATATGCATTTCTTTTTATAAACCATTTGAGAGGAAATTTAATAGTATGACCCTTTACCCTTAAGTGCTGCAGTGTGCATTTCCTAAGAACACTGTTATTTCTAACACTGTCAAAAGCAATACTGTTATTTAATCTCATAGCCCACATTCCAGTTTTGTCAATAGTCCTAATAAATTCCTTCAAAGGTAGTTCACCCACCCCCCTTCTTCATCAGAATCAAATTTAAATTCATATCCTGAATTTGGTTGTGATTAGTTTTAGTCTGCAACAGTTATTCATCTTTTTTTGTTGTTGTTTTTTTTGGTCTTTCTGGACCTTGACATTTTTGTAGATCACAGTCCAGTAATTCTTTAAAATGCTCATCAATTTTGTCTTATCTGATATTGTTTGATTAAATTCAGGTTTCGGTGTACCTTTGAAAGGAATACAACAGGAATGATACAGTGCCTTCAGTGCAGCATTTCAGGGAACATTCTAAGTCAGTTTCTTTCCTGTATTGATGAGGTTATTTCATTAAAACTTATAATTTGTCCCTGTGGACATAACAACTGACTTTTGGAGAGTTATTTGGAGACCATGTACACTTCCTATCTCTTATAAATTGTTCCATCAACTAGTTCTAGTAAGCAGTGATGATTTTATAATTCTACTATTACTTTTATGTATGTTAGCTGATATTCAGCTAAAATGAAGAGCGTTCCCTTCATACCTCCCAAGCATTTGCGTATTTTTCAATTCATTATGTATTCATATGAGAACTGAGATATCAACTATTACATATTTTTCAATTATTATATTATTAAATGAATCATAAACCATTAATTTCATTATCTTAATGCTCAAATTTTCTTATATTTGGCCAGCAGAAGCCCTTTCAACCTCACCTGCTTGTGTCCTTTCATAAATTCTAATTTTTGCTTGAGTTATTTTTTAATGCAAAAATATATTTATGGTTCATCTTCTATTTCCCCTGCCCCAGGCTTGAAATTTTCTTTTCTGTGAAAAACCATGGATCCTTTAAGTAAAGAATGATATTTAGAAACCAAGATCAGTGTGAGAATATTGCTCAGTTATCAATGGACAGAGCTAGGGATTATATTCATGTATATACATGTATGCATATATGCATACACATATATTTTATATCAGCTTATAAACACAGCTATACTTGCAGACACACACATGTGTGTGCGCGGTACATGCAAATACATGCAATTACATCCGATTATCCAATGCCACTGGGCACATTTTATTGATAGTATAGTATAATAAATACATGCATGTACATATATAGTTATATTTATGTTTCTCTGTCTACTTATTAAAAACCATTAATTCATATCCATACCTCCAGTTTATAGCTAATGATACAGGATATCTTTTAGTTCCCTTCCTTTCCATATTTGTAAATTCCTTTCCTAGGTGTGAGAAATCCAGCTCCATTATTCTCAGTGTGTTTAATAATTTGCTCAGGGCTCTAACATACAGGTAGAACTTTGGCAATTGCTAACCAAACAACTGAAGAAAGCAGAACTTCTTGAGAAATCAATTTACAGTCTTGTTGTTGGCTACAATTTACATAGAATAAATCTTAAATATACATTAGATGGATTTTTTACAAATGCACTTTTTCACCCACATGTACTCCTTTAAGATTTAGACATTTTCATTACTCAAAATTTGTCTATTTCCCTTCCTAATCAACCCTGTTTCGGAGGACTACTACTTTTCTGATTTTTTTTTTTGTATTTCAGAAATAGCATAAGTGAAATCTTACAATATATTGTCCTTTCTGTCAATCTGTTTTGTTCAGCATTATTTGAGATACTCTAGTGTATCAGTTGTTTGATCCTTCTTATTTCTAAGTAACCACACCTTGTATGTACATGTCATTACTTTATATATTTTCATGATGACAGATATTTGGCTTTCTTCTAGGTTTGAGTTACTATGAAAAAAGATTGTTATAAACATTCTTGTAAATGCTTTTTGTAGAAAGATAGTTTCATTTCACTTGCTTCTATACCTGGGAATCAGTTGCTATGTGTAATTTAAAGTGACTTCCAAACTATTTTCCATTTTTTAAATTTTATTCTCTATCAACAATTTTATTTCTATCATTAATGTACAAGAGTTTTTACTTCACATTTTCAAAAACAATTTCTTAATTTTAGACTCTTTGGAGGAGTATATTTACATTTAGGTTTATTTTGCACTATCCTAACGATAATAATGGTAAGAAATTTTTATTTGCCTATCTTTCTTTATGAATATTGGATCCAGTCATTTGCACATCATTTTAAGTGCTATGTTTTATTTTTATATTACTGAATTATAGATGCTCTATGTATACTTTGCTTTTAAGTCCTTTGTCAGATAGATGTTTGGATATATATTTCTCTCATGCTTATCTATCTATTGTGTTAATGGTGTCTTTGTTGAGAAAAACTTTTAAATTTGATTTATCTAAATTATCTTTTTCTTTCTTTTACAAACATTGCTCTCTTTGCCTTTTCTAATAAATAAAAGCCTCTGTCTAGGTGACAGATTTTCTCCTATGTTTTCTTATAAAAGCTTTATAATTTTAGCTTTTACATAAAGAGTAATGATCATCTAAAATTAATGTTTTGTGTATGGTATGAAGTGGAAGTCAATGCTACTGTTGCCACATAAATATCTACTTACACCATAAGCATTTTTTGAAAAGATTTTCGTTTTCTTATTGAATTGCTTCAGATCCATTGTTGAAAATAAACTAATTGGTTCTATTTCTGATTGATCAATTGTTCTACTGATCAATTTTCCTCCTTCAAACCCTTCCTTTTTCTTTTCTTCCTTCTATCCTCCTTTCCAATAAAACATTCCCTTGATATTAATGCATGGTCAAATAGTCTAATATCTCCAGACTTGGTCTTTTAATCAGAAAATTGTTTAGTCATTATAAATTCATATATATCCACATTATAAATCAAGTTGTCAATTTTTAAAAGTGCTACTTGCATTATAACAGGTATTATATTGAATTTATAGATCATCTTAACCATATTCATTCTTCCAATGTATCATCAGGTTACATTTTTTCCATCTCTACAAATCTTCTTGAATTACTCTCAGTGATGTTTTATAGTTTTTGCATAGACATTTTAAAATTTTGATTTAACCCTAAGCTTTTTATACTTTTGCAGCCTTTGTAAAAGGACTTCTAAAGTTTCACTTTCTAGTCTCAACATAGGCCTGATGCTATGATGGAAGACAACTTTTATCATCCTCAGTAAGAGTATGTTTTACATAGAGATGATATGTAAATAGTCTGTGGCAATGTGGCAGATGGCAGCAGAGAGAAATAACTATGACCCTCCTTCTTAAATCTGGATATTTGCTTAATGGAACCCTATAGAAGAGTTATTTTGTCAATTTTGGAGCATAGATCTTAAGAGACTGGCGATCTCTAGTTTGTTCCTTTAGAAATATTTGTTCTAGGAGCAGGCTTCTCAATATCAGCAATTTTGACATTTTTATCAAGTACTTTTTTAAAAATTTTTATTTATTTATTTTAACTAGTTTCAGGTGTATAACACAGTGCAATAGTTATACTTTTTACCCCTCAAAGTGACAACCCCCCACCCCCAATTCGCCAACCCACTCCTCCCCCCCATATCATATATACCCACTACACTTCCTCTGACTCCCTTCCACATCATAATCCACATCCCGTGAATATCTATACACTTAAATACAGTTGGTACACAACACTGTACAACCTCAGCTTCAGGTGTACAACGCAGCGATCAATCCTCCACTCCATGCACGAAATGGTCTCCCCAATAAGACATATGACCATCTGACACCCCACAAAATATTTACAACATTATTAATTATATGCCCCGAACTGTCTTTCATATCCCTGTGGCAATATTGTAGTTGCCTATTTTTGCTGTCTAATCCCTTCCCCTTCTCCCTCAGCCCCAACCCCCTCCAAACTAGCAACCCTATTTTACCTCTATATCTATGAGACAGTTTCTTTTTACTTTGCTCATTCATTCAGTTTTTCAGATTCCACATATGAGTGACATCATATGGTATTTGTCTTTCTCTGACTGACTTATTTCACTTAACATAATAGCCTCTAGGTCCATCCATATCATTGCAAATGGTACAATTTCATTCTTTATAGCAGAGTAACACTCCATTGTATAAATGTACCACAGTTTCTTAATTCAGTCATCGACCGATGGACATTTCGGTTGTTTCCAAGTCTTAGCTATTGTAAATAGTGCTGTAATGAACATAGGGGTGCATAAATTTTTTTGAATAAGTGTCTTGGGTTTTTCAGGATAAATACTTAGGAGTGGAATTGCTGGGTCAAAAGGTAGTTTCATTTCCAGTTTTTTGAGATACCTCCATACTGACTTCCATAGTGGCTGCAGCAATCTGCAATCCCACCAACAGGGCAGCAGGGGCCCCTTTTCCCCACAGCACTTGTTGTTTGTTGATTTATTGATGATAGCCACTCTGACCAGGAGTGAGGTTGTATCTCATTGTGTTTTTTGTTTGCATTTCTCTGATGATTAGTGAGGTTGAACATTTTTTCATATGCCTGTTGGCCATCTGTATGTCCTCTTTAGAGAAATGCCTCTTCATATCCTCTGCCCATTTTTTAATTAGGTTATTTGTGTTTTTGGTGTTGAGATTCATGAGTGTTTCATAAATTTTGGATATTAACCCCTTATCAGATATATCGTTGGCAAATATATTCTCCCATTCAGTAGGCTTCCTTTTTGTTTAATTAATGGTTTCCTTTGTTGTGAAAAAATTTTAAGTCTGATATAATCCCATATGTTCATTTTTTCTTTTACTTCCCTTGCCCGCAGGGATGTATCAGTAAAAATATTGCTCCAGGTAATGTCTGCAAATGTACTCCCTATATTTTCTTTTAGGAGTTTTATGGTTTCAGGTCTTACATTTAAGTCTTTAATCCATTTTGAATTTGTTCTTGTATATGGTGTAAGGAGGTGGTCCAGTTTCATTTTTTTGCATGTGTCAGTCCAATTTTCCCAGCACCATTTACTGAATAGACTATCGTTACTCCAGTGTAAATTCTTGCTTCCCTTGTCATAGATTAACTGTCTGTAAATGCCTGGATTTATTTCTGGGCTCTCTGTTCTGTTCCACTGATCGATGTGCCTGTTGTTATGCCAATACCATACTGTCTTGATTACTGTAGCCTTGTAGTAGGTTTTGATGTCTGGTAGTGTGATCCTCCCGACTTTGTTCTTATTTCTCAGGATTGCTGAGGCTATTCGGGGTCTTTTATGGTTCTATATAAATTTTAGGATTATATTTTCTATTTCTGTGAAAAATGCCCTTGGTAGTTTGATAGGAATTGCATTGAATCTATATATTGCTTTAGGCAGTATGGACATTTTAACTATATTAATTCTTCCTATCCATGAGCATGGTAGGTATTTCCATTTATTTGTATCTTCTTTGATTTCTTTCTTCAGTGTCTTATAATTTTTTGAGTACAGAGCTTTCACTTCTTTAGTTAAATTTATTCCTAGGTATTTTATAGTTCTTGAAGCAATTGCAGATGGGACAGTTTTCTTAATTTCTCCTTCCGTTAATTTACTATGTTAGTTTATTATTGGTATATGCAAATGCCACTGATTTCTGAACATTGATTTTATATCCTGCTACTTTACTGAATTCGTCTATCAGTTCCAATAGTTTTTTGATGGAGTCTTTGGGGTTCTCTATATACAGTATCATGTCATCTGCATATAATGACAATTTTACTTCTTCCTTGCCAATTTGGATGCCTTTTATTTCTTTTTGTTGTCTGATTACTGTGGCTAGAACTTCCAGAACTATGTTGAATAAAAGAGGAGAAAGTGGACAGCCTTGTCTTGTTCCTGATATTAAGGGGAATGGTTTTAGCTTTTTCCCATTGAGTATGATGTTAGTTGTTGGTTTATCATGTATGGCTTTTATTATGTTGAGATATGATCCCTGTATTCCCACTTTGCTAAGGGTTTTTAACATAAATGGCTGTTGGATTTTGTCAAATGCTTTTTCTGCATCTATTAAAATGACCTTGTGATTTTTATCCTTCATTTTGTTGATGTGGCATATCACATTAATTGATTTACAGATGTTGAACCAGCCTTGCATACTAGGGATGAAACCCACTTGATCATGATCTTCTAAATATATTGATGAATTCTGTCTGCTAATATTTTATTGAGAATTTTTGCATCTATATTCATCAGGGATATTGGCCTGTAGTTTTCCTTTTTAGTGCTGTCTTTATCTGGTTTTCAAATCATGGTGGTAGTGGCTTCATAAAAAGAGTTTGGGAGCCTTCACTCCTTCTGAATTTTTTGGAATAGTTTGAGAAGAATAGGTGATAGTTCTTTTTGAATGTTTGATAAAATTCACTTGTGAAGCCATCTGGTCCAGGACTTTTGTTTTTTGAGAGCTTGTCAATTACTGATTCAATTTCCTTGGTAGTAATCAGGGTATTTAGATTTTCTGTTTCTTCTTGCGTTAGCTTTGGAAGGTTGTATGCTTCTAGAAAATTATCCATTTCTTCCAGATTGTCAAATTTGTTGGCATATAGTTGCTCATAGTAATTTCTTAGAATTTTTTGTATTTATGTGATGTCTGTAGTCATTTCCCTTCTTTCGTTCCTGATTTTACTAATTTGAGTCCTCTCTTTTTTTTTTTTTTTTTTTTTGATTAGCCTGGCTAGAGGTTTGTCAATTTTGTTTATCTTCTCAAAAAACCAGCTCTTGGTTTCATTGATCTTTTGTATTGTTTTTCTGTTCTCTATATTGTTTATTTCCACTCTGGTCTTTATTATCTCCTTTCTTGTGCTCCCCTTGGGCTTCTTTTGCTGTTCTTTCTCCAGTTCCCTTTGGTATAAGGATAACCTGTTGATTTGAGATTTTTCTTCCTTCTTTAGGTAGGCCTGCACTGCTATAAACTTCCCTCTTAGGACTGCTTTCGCAGCATCCCAGAGATCTTGGGTTGTGGTGTTTTCATTTTCGTTTGTCTCGAGGTACCTTTTGATTTCCTCCTTGGTCTCATTTGTGACCCACTTGCTATTTAGTAGCATGTTATTTGGCCTCCATTTATTTGACAGCTTTCCGGGGTTCTTCTTATAACTGATTTCTAGTTTCATAGCATTGTGGTCAGAGAAGACACTATCAAGTACTTTTTTTGTTGTGTGGTGCTGTCTTGTTCACCATAATATGTTTTACAGTATCCTTTGCCTTCATATTAGTTTGCTAGGTCTTCACCACAAACTGGGCTGCTTAAACAGCAGAAATTTACTGTCTCATAGTTCTGGAGTCCTGAAGTCCAAGATCAAGATTTTGGCAGTGTTGGTTCCTTCTGAGAATTTTGAAAGACAATCTGTTTTATGCCTGTCTTGTAGCTTCTGGTGCTTCGCTGACAAATTTTTTCATTCTCTGGCCTGTAGAAGTGTCTCCCGTCACATGGTGTATTCATTTTCACATGGTCATCTCCTTTAGTGGTGACTGTGTCTAAATTTTCCCTTCTAAGAAGGACCTCAGTCATATTGGATTAGGGGCCCATCATATACCAACATGACTTCATATCAACTATTTACATCTGAAATGACTCACCCGTAGTCCCCTCTGTTCTGTGGGGATGTGTTCCAAGACCTTCAGTGAGCCTGAACTGCAGAACCCTCTACATGTGTGTATATATATGCATATATATATATATATATATATATATATATATATATATATGCATATATGCATATATATATGAATGATAAAATTTAATTTATAAATTAGGCACAGTAAGAGGTCAACAGTATGAACTAATAGTAAAATAAAACAATTATACAATATGCTGCAATAAAAATACATGAATGTGGTATTTTTAAGTAAAATAAGGTTTTTAGAAAGATTTTTGTCTAGCTAAGGGAAGGTCTTCATGCCTCTGCTTTAAATTACTTTATAGTCTTAACAAAGGTTATAAAAGCCAAGCACCCATGATATTTCCCATGAAGCCCAGTTTTACTGATAATTTCCTGAACTTGCTCATTGCCCTAAGTCCAGTTTGAATATCTTTTGCAAGCTGCAGAGTCTTTATATAATAATCATATTTATTTTCTACAACAGCAGTCCTGGGTTAAAATACATAGTTCTAAAATCTTGTTGAAAACCATCTAATCATTAGCCTCATCTACTTCTCCTATTTTTATCATAGGCCAGTAAATGAAACTACATACTTGTTAATTTCAACATTTTCCCCTGAAATCTTTTTTGCCAAGTCTAGGAGGTCATTGCATATATTTTCTGTCTTCCATATTAACACAGGCAAGCGTCTTGCCATTATTTGGACAATACATGAAAAGGTTCTCAATTCTCCAGCCTCTAGTAACAATTTCCTCACTGATCTTCTAGACTGTAAAATTCCCTACTGTATTTGCATCCTTTTCCCCATATCATCCCAATGCCACATATATTAGGTTTTAATTATGAGAGCACCTCACTTCTACATATGAATTCCTGCTCCAATTATGTTATGTAAGTTACAATTAATTCACATAAAGACCTACAACATCTATTATCATTTTTCATGGGTCTGTGTGTTGATAGAGTGATCCTGCTGTTCTACATGTCATTGGCTGGAGTTACTCATAAATTGGCCTTTTATTACTGTAATATGAATTTTCTACCTCTGGTCCTGAATAGATTTTTTTCTGATATGAATATAGCTTCATTTTATGCTTGTTTTAAATGGTATACATTTATGTTTTTTATAATTGTATTATGCCTTTGTACTTATGTGCATGTCTTGAGATTAAATAAAGTTGGGTCTTGGTTTTTATCCAATCGGGCAATGGGAACCTCAGTTGGACTGTTTTTTCTTTTTTTTTTTTTTTTTTGAGGGCAGTGTCACTGGCCCTCATATGTGGGACCAAATCGGGGCCACTGGCTTCCCAAGCCAGCGCTTAACCACCGCGCCACTCGGGCAGCCCTCAGTTGCACTTTTTTAGCACATGACATTCAGTGTAACTATACTATGACTAGATTTATGTATACCATTTGGCTTTGATTTTCAATTTGTCTTATTCTATTTTGTTTGCTTGTTTTATTTGGTTTAGTTTTGCTTGCATATATTTTCCTGTTTTCTTTTTGATTAGTTAAATATTTTCATCAGAGTATTAGTTTTCACTATAACTATACCTCTTATATTATTTGTATTATTGCTCTTCTGTTGCCATTTGTATGCTCTAGAGTTAACTTGTACTATCACATAAGATATAAGAATATTAGATCAATATACTACTAATTGCCCCATTTGCTATACTATTGCTGTCATATATAATATCCTTACTTATGTTATAAATCCCACAATTCAGTATTATAAAGTTTGCTTTAAACAGCTGTGTTTCTAAAAATTAAGAGAAGAAAGTTATATATGATATTATATTTGCCAATATATGTCCTCTTTTTAAGGCCTTCATATCTTTTTATAAATCAGCATTTCCATTTGGTGTTATTTCCTTTCAGCCTGAAAACTTCCTTCAAAATGTCTTACAGCAAAGGGATTCTGAGAATGAAGTTTCTATAGTATCATTTAATTTCCATTCTTGATTTTGTAATGTTTTCTATTGTCCTGGGATTCTGTTTGCTTTCTCTAAGTAATGGTATTATTTATTATAGCAGAGTGTTAGCACGGCTGAACTCAAATTACAAATACTATCTCATTGGTTTGGAAGCATGAAACTATACAAATCTTCGTATTTTCAGTGGTTGCTTCCATTGAAAACCTTGGGATTCCCCTACATGTGTGTCATGCAGGTACTAATCAGAGATTTATGCAGTTCCTATGAAATCTCTGTGTTCCTCTTTATATTGTTCCATCCTTTCTTGGATGTCTGCTTTCACTTTTCTGCCATTCTGAAGGACTCAAACTATCCTGTGACTCTTCACAAACGTGAGAGTGCAGTTTCTACCATTGTTTTCATTGCCTATACAATACAAACTGAAGATATTCTCAGGTAAAAACCCATGTGAACACCAATTTTTATCAAATAGAATTTCTTTCTCTTATGGGTTGATTCTGTTCTAATTTCTGCCCACTTCTGGTCACTCTCATTTAGTACCTTCCAATACTTGTTTTCATAATTTGTTCAAAGTTGGCAATCGTCATCTAAGGAATGGTGTTTCTATATGCTATTCCACTGTTACTAGAGCTCTCGAGGATTAATTTTTCTTTTGTGTGTGTGTTCCCTAATAAGTGCACTTTATCTCTGATCTTTGAAAACTATGATATTTGCCAAAATAAAATCTTTACTGTGCAATTCTTTTATACTCATTTTATTCCCATTCACCTTTATGCTTCTTCTCCCATGAACCAATATCCCATTGCTATTGTCTTCCCAACCTCGTCATCTTCACCCTTTCACAATAAACAAACTTTCTCCTATGCTATTTAGTGAACATTTCTTTTACCTTCTTGCCTCATTAAAACCTTCCTCATTGTGATTATATCTTACTGCCTTCAGCCCTCTTCAGTGCAGTGATTTTTCCTACAATCAGCGAAACTTCAGAGTCAAGAAGTGGGACTGAATTCCCCTTCTTATTCACTGGCATACAGACATCATTTTCAATGCATCTTCCCATTCTGGGTTAACATAACTTTCTGATTCTCTGTGCCTTCTCTTCGGTTACTACTTATGCTGAACTTCAATACTGCCTAAGTTTTTACAACTGAAAACTTTTTTGGAGAAAACAGACAGAACCCCAGTAGGATCAGCACTGGTAATTTATTGCCTCAAGCAGCAAACCATAAGAGTGGCAAAAGTCAGACTGGGCTAGGTACACTAGGGACTGGAACTCTGTCATGTTTGTCTATTTGTCTCTCTGTGGCTCTCCATATTATCTTTCTATTTCTCTCCATCATTCTTCAAATTGTTTTCCCCCTAAGTTGAGGAATTTTCTGCCAGTAGTTACAAACTCAAACTCCCATTTCATATTTTCAATGCTAAACAGAGTCTAAGCAGCATTTTCTCAAATTCCTCATTTTAAATCCCAAGAATGGTCTCTGGTTTTGGTTTACTGAAGGTAGATGCCAACTCTAGTCAAAGTTGTACCTTCTACAGAACAATGTGGTTAGAAAGATCATTTTCAAAAAAGGTCAATGTATCATAAGCTTGCAGGAAAATGCATATTCACTTACATGTGAAACATTTTACACTCTCCTTGAATTCTCAATTCTGTTACTATTCCTGTCATTCACAGAAAATAACAAGTTTCTAAATTTCAGAAAATATATATACTTATCATCAGATGATAACTTCACCGATTCCTACCTAAATCTCTGGTCTCAACATTATCTTTATTTATCCTTTCCATTTAGTTAATTTTTTTTTAAACAAAGGCAGATCTATTTGTCTTCCTTTCTAAAGCTAATGTTATCTCCAAATTTGTACATCTCTGACTTACCACTTCCCTTTGCCTTCTCTCTTTTGACTATGCCCCCTGGTTCCTGTGAATTTAGTCTGTATTTATATAATATAGCAACATCATTCCATGAGTTCACAAAGATTAATGTGTGATTGGATTTTGGTAGGAATGAGATGGCACATTCAAATAAGTAATCTGAGGAGATTTTAATATGAGATTATTAACAAATGTGTAACAGGTTTACTGAAACCAAAAGGGACAGAGGCAGGTATTTTCTGCCATTCAGTCAAAGGGGTTGAGAGCTGGTACTACAACCTGAGACTGTGTGGAGAGAGAGAAGGGCTGTGTGGAGCACATTGTCTTAGGGAAGGTGTGATGATCAGTGAAGGGACACAACCAGCTTGTGGTAATTCACTATGGGAAGTGAGGGAATAAACATCTCTTCTTACTACACACTAGGTTCTCATTTGCAAAAATCAGAAGAAAATAAGAAAAAAAATGTACATAATATAATGCAAACCTTGGACACAGAGTAGACCTGAAAAGGTAAATGTAAGACAGCCATATAAACCATGAACCACTTAAAATTTCAATGAAAAAAATATTTCTCTTTTCTCGCACTCCTCCCCTTTAGGCTTAGATCTCCTTTTTCTTTACTTGCCAAACATTCGCAAGGAGTAACCTGGACTTGTTATCTCCACTTTCTCACTTCATCTACATATCCCTTATCTACTATTCAACAACTAAACTCCACTGAAAGTTTTCTTATGAAGTTCACCAAACCCTCTAATAATGATTTTGGAGTATTTTCACACTAAATTAGACTGGACTGTCTGACAAAGCTGACATTTCTTATCATTTCTTTCTAATCAAAATACTTTTTTCTCTTGCCTTTTCTTTCGGCTTCTCATTGTGTGTTCCTTTCTCTACTCATTCCTTAGATTTTATTTTCCTCAGTGATATCTTGATTGTCATTTCCTGTGCCATTCTATATATATTTTTCCTAACTGATGTAAACTATAGCAAACTACACTCCTTCTACTTTCCTTTCTTCCAGATGCACACATTAGGATTATTTAAAGGGTAATTTCACTTTAATAACTTATAGTATGACAGAGTCAGTGTGTCTGAAGCTCTGTTGATTTCACTCTTCATTAAACATGCTTCTTTTACTCTTGTGTCCCCCTGGTAATAGCATATTTCCACCCTGGGAATCTCAGCATGATTTTTTTATTTTCATCACTTCACACCTCTGAACATCCTAAAAGCCTAACCTGTTTGGTTTGTTACTAAAGTAACTTCTGAATTCATATAATTACCTCAAACCTTGTTTCCATATCTTTAAGTTTGATTATTACAAGAACTTAATTTTTCCTCCAGTTTCAGTGTGTAATCCCTCTATAAGAGAAAATAAGAAGAAATCAAATTCTACATTTCAGTTTAGCATGATATCTCAAAATGCACATTGGATTATGACTTTCCCAGATTCATGACTTTCCATTGCCCCTGGTATTCCTCAGACAGCATTTCTGATTTGGCCTGTGCTTAATCCCCCAATGTCATTGCTCTCAGGGTAATTTTTGACTATGCTGAACATGTTTGAGCCTTTCAAATGCCTGCATGTTTTTTGTTTGTTTTTTTGCTTTTCTCATCCTGTTTTATTTTATTTTAAATTTCTTCAAGGAACAGCAAGTTCTTATACATGCATGACAGTTTAGAAATTATCAACATATACTTTTTTCAAATTGAAGTAAAAAGACCATTCTCCACATGGTGGGAAAGAGGTAGTTCATACATGTGGATATATTTAATCAAGCTAAAAAGCATAATAGTGAAAAGGTAAAAAAGGATAGGATAACATACTGAATAATACCAAACATTAAAGTGAGTAATATCCTGGAAGGAAGGTATGACATTAACAACAAAAACAACAAAATATATATATATATATATATATATATTCAGTTCCATCCCTTTCCAGTTTTACAAGTTCAAATTACTAAGAACACATTGCAAACCATCATTCCCTATAGTTTTCAACTTAACTATAATTTTCCTAATTGTTAGAGAGTCAAGGGTATATTATTTCCTATTGATAAGGCAAATCAAAATGATTAGCATAAAATATAGGCCATGGTTAAGCATTTCCTGGAATCTGCCAGACCTGTCATACTATCATTGCACATAGTGAGTTACCCAGATGGGATTAGTGCTGCAGTGTCTTGATTAAATGCTATGGTATGTTCAATATAATATGTTCGTACTTAAAGTCAGTGACAATATTTTTTTCACTGGATATGATATTTTTTTAAAATATGTAGTCAAATATAATTTCCCATGTGAATGGAGTAGTCTATAGATTATAAAAAAAAGCTGTAGGAAAAGTCAAACTGACAAATAATAGTTCTGATCCATTAACAAGAAATACAACTAAAATTATAATATTAAAGAAATATTTAACCAAGAATTTGCATACTGAAAATGGAGAGCTTAATAGAAGAAGCAAAAAGGCTTAATTATTTTTGTAAATAGTACAAAGACATATACTTATCATCTACTCAGGTTCCCTTTATTCTTGCTTTCTAAATTCCCTCAGTATCTAAGTATTTATATGGAACTAAAGGTAATGATTGAATCACCAAGTAGTTCAACATTATACTGCTTGTCAAACCAGTATGTATTACACGCTTCCTGCTTTAATTGCACCACAGAACAAATAGAAGACAGAATCATCAACAATAACTATTAAGTGAATGGTTTATTTTGTTTGTTTGTTTCTATTGGACTTGTATTATGAAATCAGAACTTTACAGTTCATCCAAATATATTTGAGCTCACCAAAATAATAATCAAATTACTATTTTCATTAAAATAATTAAATCAAATCCAACATTTGTTAACATACTCAATGTCTATATAGCTGACTTTAAATTTTTTTTCAATATTATGGAGGTTGTCTATGAAGTCTAGCCAGAATATTTTGTCTTCCAGCAATGATTAGGAGAGCTGTAGGCTGACTAGACTGGGGCATTTGATTACAGCATCTGCAGCTTTCCATTGCAGCTCAACACAAGAATGACTGAGGGATGGCCTGTAAAGGCTGAAAAATTAATTCTATGTTATTCATACTCTAGTCTTTTTAATTTCACAGGCATTTAAAAATATGCACTTAAATATGCTTTCTAATTACAAGTTCCCATATAAAGTATCCTCACCAGAAAACAGCATTATTATTCTGGCTTTCAACACACTTAAGCATTTTTATTTTTCTGAGATTACTTGCCTCTTTGTTTACTTTCTTTTGCAAACATGTTTAAAGAATAATTACCATTTCTGCTGTTTTATCTTAATTGCTATACATTTAGGGACATGTGTCATTAAAGCTTTGGCAGAAAAGACATGTGCTCAAACAATATTTCTATTCTACTTGCACAATATAGCCTTAAAATGTCAGTATTGGGGCCGGCCAAGAGGTGCATTGGTTAGGAGTTGACTTGGGACACCAGCTCTGAGCAGCAGGGGCCCCGGTTCAGATCCCACATATGAGGGCCACTGACGCTGCCCTATACAGCTAAGATGGTGAACAACAGCTCCACCTGGTTGGCTCTAGAGCTAAGATGGCCGGCGATGGTGTGGGCTTCAGCCCCTGCTGCAGTGGGCTGCCATAGGCTACAGTGAGTGGCCGGCAGCCAGTATGAGCTGCCAAGAGCCACCATGACCGGCTGTCCAGAGGCCAGCGACTGATCTGCCTCAGCCAGGAAGAGTGCAATGATAATACCAACATGGGCCAATGAAGCAATGTCTTCCATAACTAGACTGAAGAACAAAAAAGGACAGGAACTTGTCTGTTCCCCTCCCCCAATTCCCCAATAAAATCTTAAAAAAAAAAAAAATTATTATTATTAGTTTAGGTGCTTATTTTCTTGAGAACCAAACAGTAATTTACATCAAAGCCCTGTTTTCTTTTCATTAGGTTTTGGAAACTTTTATACTTTAGAAGAAAAAGGTAACAACTTATTTCTCACCACCAAAATGCAATAGAAATAGATTATTGCTTTAACAATGTTTTATGCAACAAATTTTCTCCCAGGATTTCTTTATTTAATGACATTCAATATGCAAGTGGTTCATTTCATGAATTATAAAATCATCAACAGATTAGTTACTAGTAAATATATACTTAAAATTTTGGATTGTTCAATCATGGTTTTCTATAGAGAATCACATTAACTTAATATAGATCAAAATATCACTAATGTATAATATGCAATTTGAGAGTTCCAATCATCTTCATCTTCTAAGAAAACACATTAAATTCTGAAATGGACTTTGCCTCTTTAAGTGCTTACCTGGTAATGAGAGCACTGACTATGTCTGTCAGGAGCAACATTTTCTTTACATGAAGTCATCATCTTCATATTTTCTTTGTATTTCATGGAAATTATGTTTAGAATTTAAAATTGCTGACTGGATAAGGTTTGAATTACTAGGCATCACTAATTATATTTTTTAAACAAAGTGTAATAACTAGCATTTGTAAAGCATGCCCACATAGGTTGGACTTTCCACTGTGTAAGTGTGTGGTGCAAAGTTCACCTTTCCTACAAAATCACCTTTAATTCTGCAGGGAAGATAAGTAAATACACTTAATCCCAGGTGTGTATATATGTATGTATGTGTATGTGTCTGAACAATTAATAATTTTCATTTCAAAAGTGAAAGGTAAATTTACACATTGAGGCATTATTTATTCTCATTTACTCCACATGGAGAAACGTAAAAAAATCTCTATTAGTACATTTTGCATAGCAAGATAAATTAATTAATGTTAATGAATACTTTATGAGGAAGTGTTAGGCATAGAGAGCTTTCTAGAGGGTGCCCCAGTAAGCATAGGTTGCTCCCAAATAGAGACTGGTTAATGACAATAATGCTCATTGGGAATGACTGACTTATGTCTTTGTGTTTTAATTAAAATAGAAAATTACGGTATTGAAACACATAGGCCATATCTAGATTTCTGACATGAAAAGTATAATAATTATAAATAACATAAAACATAATAATCATAATATCATCTATTGGAAAAGGTGGAAACCCATTTATATTTATCAAAATTCTCTGTTCACTGCTGAAGAAAAATTCATGTTGTAGTAAACAACAACAAAATAATAATGCCTTTTCCTTCAGAAAGAAATGCATTTTTTATGGGTTTTTTTTTTATGTTTACTTGTTAGGTTCAGTTTCTAACACTAGAACTTAGAAAGGAGCCTAGATAAAATCAAATGTTACTACTTGCTTACTCCAGTGGATGAATACCACATGGAGAAATAATTGCATTGAGGAATTTATTTTTCTTATTTATTTGTTCTTTAAAAAACAAAAAAAGGATTCTACAGATTTCAAAAGAGACATATAGCATTAATAGAATTATGTGTATAAGCTATGCTATTTGTGAAGGATCTGTAATTATAATACTGGAAACTAACATGCATAAAACACTGCATTATTCAGCTCTATAGAAGTAACTATACAAAGACTTTTTTTCTAATTATTTTCTATAGTCCCCATGAATGGACTATATAAATTCCTTTCTCTAGTGTATGTTTTAATTAGTTATAACTAGGAATTAAATAAAACCTCTCCAATTAACAAAATGCCTGAAAGAGGGTATATTCTTAAATTATACCTTACAAATTCACATATGTGGTAAACAGTAACCATACATAATTTCTAAATTTTCAATAAAAAGCTCATAAAGTTATTCTCCCCCACCCCCTATTTCCATATTGTACTCTTTGAAAGTCAGGCTCTAGGCATATCTGAAACTTAGGGGTTGAGGAGTTATGCTCACCTACTAAATGCTAAGTATCTACATAAAGTATTTAAAATTATTCTGTACACAAGATGTGTCTATTATTCCCTAACTATTTATTTATTCAATAATTTATTTTTATCAGAATGAAATGGGTTTTTTTATATTTTGCATAATAATTATTTTCTTGTTCAAATTATTCTAGCCTAAGTCATTGGGAGTACCTTCAGTTGGCTCTTGTGTCCCTTTGACATACACTCATAGTTTTGCTTTTGAGTAATTCCTTGGTTTCTTGGTTTCTGGTATTACAAGATTGATCACACTCACTTGTACATTCTGCTGTTAGTCTTACAATCAGATAGATATCTAAGGAGACCTGGTTTCTTTCTTAGAGAATAACATGAGAAAAAAAGATCTAGGCACCAGGCAAACTTTGTTATTTTTTTTATTATCTTTTAATTTTTTTTGAGGGCAGTGTCACTGGCCCTCATATGTGGGACCCAAACCAGGGCCACTGGCTTCCCAAGCCAGCCCTTAACCACTGCGCCACTCGGCTGGCCCAAACTTTGTTATTTGAATAAAATCTATTTTTTGTGTTTATTAATAGCTTAGATTATTCTTCATGTATAATATTTAAAGATGCATAATTAAGCATATTATATATTAACATTCCACCTATCCAAACATTTTGAAATATTGTCTATTGTATGGGTATATATATATATATATATATATATATATATATATATATATAAATTATTTAAAATTACAATTAAACACTTGATGGTTGTTACTCATTCCTGGAAGGTAATGTGGTATTTACATGACCTATCTCATTTAATCTACTTTCAAATCAATGAGGTATATTCTCATTTCCATTGAACAGATAAGAAAATTATAACTTATAAGCTTAGATGTAAAATATTTGAGGTTAGATATATAATCTTATATGTTTAATTAATAATTATAAAAAGATTGTCTCTAAGAAAATTAGGTACAGCATTTAAAATATCCAAATTATTAGGTTTAGATAAAAAGGTATGATGGCTAATTTTATTAGTTAGCTTGACTGGATCACTGGGTGCCCAGATTAAACCTTCTTTCTGAATGTGTCTGTGAAGTTGTTTCCTTCACAGATTAGTATTTGAGATTAGTATTAGAAGAGATTAGTATTTGCATTAGTGGACTCAGTGATATAGCTTACTTTTCCAATATTCTTGGACATCATTTAAATTTGAGAGTCTAACTAGTATAAAAAGTGAAAGAAAAGAGGATTTGTTAGCTTCTTACATGTCTATTTGCTGTAGAGCATTGGTTCTCTTTTGTCCTCGAAGTGGGGTTTCCACCATTGGCTTCCCCTGGTCCTCAGTCCTTTAGCCTCAGACTGAAATTATACCACTGACATCCTACGTTTCCAGCTTGCACATGGCAGATCCTATAACTTCAAAGCCTCCATAAGCATGGGAACCAATTTCTCATAATGAATCTCCATAAATATATGTAATTATCTATCTATCTATCTATCTATCTATCTATCTATCTATCTATCATCTATCTATCTATCATCTCTATGTATTTATCTATTATCATCTGTCATTTATCTTTCTAATCTCTCATTGGTTCATGTGTCTGGATAATCTTGGCTAAAACAAACAGCTTTCAAATCCCATTGCTTAGAAAAGATACTGAAGTTCAAGGAAGTATCCAGTAATTTCATTTCTATATATTAATTTACACAGTAATTTATGAAAATATATATTTTATAAGGCAAACCATAAATGTATTAGTTTTTGGGGGAAAAAAAACAACAAAAATCATTATAATTATTTAACTGAAGCTAAAGAGGTACCATCGAAGTCCAAACCAAATAAAAAGTATCTGTTAATGGCTTACTATATGTTAAACTCAATATAGCAACTTTCAAAACTTAAATAAATGATTAGATTAGAAAGAAAAAAATAAAGAAATCCTTAACAATTTCATGAGAAACTGAACAATAAGAAAAAAAATTTCAAATTTAACATAATAGGCTGCTAATATATTTCTTACTTATTTCTCATGATATCATTTGGTTGCATTGGTGGCCTTTCTAATAAAAAATAAGATGCACTATTTTAGTGGATCTGCCAATAACGCTCATTTCACTGTTATTTCTGCCTCAGGGATAATTGATTGGTCACTTTAGAAGCAGACTTTAAGAAAATGAAGGACTAATAATGTTGTTTGAAGATAGAAATGAGTTCAGAGAAGTGACAGAAATGCTTTTTAAAGTGAATTATGTTTGCTTTTCCTTCCCGCTTGGTGTTCATTACCTTTAAATGGAGCCACACATTGGCAGAAGTAATTACCGGGTTGGTCAATGCAGACAGTTCCGTCCTTGCAGGGATGTGAGGCGCACTCATCTGCGTCTATTTCACAGTTGGTACTTTTGAAAAATAATAAAAAATTCTACGTTTTAACAGGCAAGCAAGAAGCAGGTTATAATTCTTCAATTTGCCCACACATTTTAGTCCATTTGGGGAGTTTGCTGAGACTAAACTTACCAGATAAGAATGCCACATATCTGAGTGTCAGAACACATTGATTTCACCAGACTACCAATGTCAACAACTTCTGCTGGAAATAGCACAGGAGAACTAATCTCCTTTGAGTTGGTAGGCATTCAAAGTCTGCTTCGATGTGAACTAATTTATCTACTGCTTTGGAGTCGAGAGATGGAACAGATGTTTCAAGATATCGGGATGCAAATCAACTGTTAGGCTACAGAAAATAAAAAAGGAACAAAAAGGATATACTAGGAAATCAATAACTTCCTGATGCCTGTCCCCAGGGCTAAATGTTCTTTACAAGGCACGATTGTCAAATGTTACTTGCCCATAAAGCCACGCGGACAGATCCATTTGAATTTATCCATGAGCTCTGTGGATGTACTGTTACAGAAGCTGGGTGATGAATCAAATTCCTTTCTATTAACTTCACAAAGCAGGCCTGTAAGGAGAGAAAGGTAAACAGAATTGTCTGTCAACTACATAGTCTGAACATTTTCTTTTAACTATTATATGTCTGCAGTGCAGATTTTCCATTAAGGCTCCAACTATAACTTGTGTTGCTAAAACTAACCTATCATATTATGTCACTTGGATTGTTTGTTAATTTGCAAAGAGTTGAAAACATAACCTAAACTGATACCAAATTGATTCTTAAAACTTACGCTAGAATTGTTTTTGCCAATTTTTCACAAGGATAGAAAACCTGACATTGACACATAACACGTTGTGCTTTCAAATTAGATAAGTAGAAATCTTATTAGCCTTAATTTTTTTTTCTAAAATGCTGAAATGAATCTTCGATGGAGAGAAATTAATGTAATATACATCTATATAGGAAAGAACATACCTAACTAAAGAGAAAATCTATTTGCATTACTATTATCCTTGACAAAATAAAATATTAAGTGAAAATATGACACTAGAACATCAAATTACACTAAGAAGCAAATGACAATTAAAAATAATGCTATGAGTAAATAAATACTTTGTTTAAACCTTAAAAATATTTATTTAGTAATTTTCCTTATGGATCACCTTTGTGAGGAAAAAAATGGCACATTTCAAACTTTGTTTTTTCTTTGTCTATGTGGATGTATCGAAATCCATCTCTCAGAGAACCTTGTTTTGCTCTCTGTCATACAATGTTAAGCAATAATTGAGTTTTTGTTGATGATAAACAATGTATTAAGTTTTTATAGTGGCCACTTATTTTCTGAAGATGATCACTTTTAATAAGGTTAAGTATGTAAAGCCAGTCTTTTAGAGTTAGTAGAAAAAAAACAGCTGTTGCATCCCTAATTTTCACACACACACAAAATGGAATTTCTTACTGCTTAGAGATAACGTGTGTTTTTAATTTTTCAATCAATCATTTACATAGAAGTATTGTAGATTTAGGAACAGTGTTTGGGAGTTAGACTTTAGGTAACATTTTGGCTTGTAATGATGGCAGTTTGATCATGTTTGCTTGCATATAAGAAAAGTACTGAAAGTCCTGCTACATTTTCTAGTCTTGGAAAACAAAGGTCTGCCTATCATTATTGTTTCCTCCTAATGTAAAAAGAAAAAAAAAATACATATTTTAAAACATGACCAACTCTTTATCAAAATAAGTGATATATCTTGACAAGGCTGCTGAAGAGTTCCAACAGTAACACAATGGAGTCTGGTATTAAAATAAATATTACAAGTTTTAAATGTAAGTGCAGTAGACTTATAGTTAACAAATCTTATAAAAACAAACAAACAAACAAACAAACAAACAAAAACCACTGGTTCTTTTACCGAAGAAATAGTCATTCAACACTGAATATGTCTATTTCTGTGATGATGTGAAGATGTAGTAAAAACAAACCAAACGGATATTACATATTTAAATGTTCTGGGGAAGAAAAACCAAAACTGACATGCATGTCTATAAGAAAAATTATGTCTTCTAAACGTATGGAGTTACTTCCTTCACAAAATAACCTTCAATTATCATAGTTAGGTTAGCATGTTTGTCTACCTTGAAATCCATCTGACACAGGTGGCTAAAGGTGCCACGAAGACAAACACAAGAGATCCTATTTATAAGTGTCACCTGGGCATCCATCTACCTCAATTTCAGTTATTACTTAGAAACAAGCGAAGTATTCACTTCATTACAAATGTGTCACTGATGCAACTTGCAACTAAGTCTAAGATTATGTTCTGAATATATGAGATTTTTAACTTGTCTGCAAAAAATCAACACATTGCCTAATGCTATCAATCAGATATTTATTCTTTCTGTTTTTCTGTTTTTGTTTTTATGTGACTGCAACTGTGGCTTTATTCTCATCTCAGTGAACTTAGAAGAATTCAAAGTTCCATTATTTTCTTAAAATTAAACACATACCTGATTGTATATATGACTGCACAGTATTAACCAAATTGACTTTCTTTGATGCCTTTTCCTTCCAAAACTATTCCTTCTATTATAGCCATTTGGGTCCTGTCTACATTTCTTTAAACACAAAAAGAAAAACTAAAAATGTCTCAGCCTCTTGTTTCATTAAATTAGTGTTGGTTCATAAATTATCCCCCATACGTGGAAGGCAAGGAGAGGTTCAAGAAAGAAGCCGACCACTCCAGATTGGTAGGGAGAAGTTTTAATAAGCAAGGGAACTGACACAGGACATTTGTCTTGGGTGGCTGCAAAAGGAATAGATATCTCACCTGCCCACCAGGACCATAAATGGGTTCTGGTTTTCATTCCAAAGGACCTCAACCACACCTCTCTCTCAAAGCTTTGTCTTTGGAACACCTCTTAGTGTGGAAATGGTGGGTGGAAAGTACATTAGGGTGACTGCTGGGGTCACCTGGAGGGTCCACTGGAGGACACATCCTCTAAGTGATCTCCCCCAATAAAAACTGGAAACAAAATTAACCCTCATATTCAGAGATTACTTAAGATATTTCCTAAGAAAAATTGATGATAAGTTTTTAGCAAAATTGTTCAGGAAAAAAAAACATGTAGTAGAATTTGTCTTTTGCTTACTAGCACTATCTATCATCCGAACTCACTTTTGTGAGAATTAACTACTTATTGACTCTTTGGAGAAAGTTAAGAGACTGTCTCAATATAGAAGGTGAAAATGGAAGTTATTTTCTTTTCCAGTCTCAGGTACCCCTCATGTGGGTATGCAACATACAGTTGGCCAATATCACGAACCCACCATGGAATTTGAAAGGTGGTACAAAGAAACTGGGAGGGCAGAGAATACATTTTTTTCTGAAGGTGGCAGCATCAGGACAACCACACCAAGGGCCCCAGTGACAACTGCCTCAGTGTTATCTGGTGTCCGGGGCATGCTTCCCTACTGCTATTGTGATTATATCAGTATCAGATAATGTCTGTAGCTTCCCTTGTTTATGTCAGTGCTCCAATAGATCTAAAACTAGAAGATTTGACAGATCCTAAATGTAATGTTCTTTTAATCTCTAAAGTAAATAACTTCTTTGTTAAAACACCCTGAGTATATTTCTAATACCCACAATGAATAACTCCTTTGCTGGTATGTATTACAACTTGTTTTGCCATTATTATCAAATATTTATATTTCAATTTTATGATGAAGCAATCAGGAGAAAAAACAAGTAAAAGGAGTTATAGGTATTTGTGGTAAACATCAACAATGTTAATAAATCATTAATGTTAACCTGCAATCCATTTTCCTCTACAGGGGTAAAGAGGGTCAGATCTACTGCTCTCTGAAGTTAGTAATATTGGTTTCTATTTTCTTGTGATGTTTTTGCCTGGCTTTGTTCTCTGGGAACGAGTGGCCTCATTGAATTACTTGGAAAGTGTTCCATGCTCTCCATATAGGAACAGTGGTGTAAGGTTGATATTATTTCCTCCTTAAATATTTGTTAGAATTCACTTGTGCAGCTATTTGAGCCACTGCTTTTCTTTGTGGGTGATTTTTCAATTACAATTCAACTTCTTTACATTGTTTTTAAACTTAAGTTTTTGTAGTTTCGTGTCTTTCTAAGAATTTATATACTCCTCCAAAGTTGTCTAAGTGTGTTAGCATTAAGTTGTTCATAAAATTCCCTGTGGTCTTTTAAAGTTTCCATAGTGTTGATGTCATTCTTGGCTTTGATAATGTGTATCTTCTCTCTCTCTAGCCTTAGTCAGTCTAACTACAGAGTTATCAATTTTACTGATCTTTTCAAAAAACAACTTTTCTTGTGAATGATGGCTTTTATTTTCTGGTTTCTATTTTGTTGATTTCTGACCTGATCTTTGTGTTTTCCTCTTTTACTTATTTTGGATTTACTTCTTTTTGTTTTTGTTTTTTAAAGGCAGTGTCACTGGACCTCATATGTGGGATCCAAACCCGGGCTGGTGGCATCCCAAGCCTGCTCTTAACCACTGTGCCATTCGTCCGGTCCCTTGGTTTTCTTTTTTTTGAGCTTGTTGAGGTACAAGTTTAGATTATTTCCTTTAGGTTCTTCTTTTTAATATAAATTTAGAAACTATAAATATCTTTCAAAGCACTTTTTTTTAAGTGAGCATACATTTTGATATGCTGTATTAATTTTCATTCTATTCAAGACATTATTTAATATTCCTATATCTTCTTTGACCCAAGTGTTATTTATATGTATGTTCTTTTATTTTCCAGTATTCCAGATTTCCCAAATGTCTTTCTGGTGTTGATTTTTAATGAATTTCACAGTGGTCTTGTTTTAAACCTAACATAGTGTCCATATGGAGAATGTTCCATGCGTGTTTAAAAGAAATACATATTCTGTCATTCCACTGTTGATAAGTGGAGTTTTCTATAAATGTCAGTTGGACCTGTTTGTAGTTATTAAACACTTCAATATATTTATTAATTTTTCCATTCAGCTGTTATATTAGTTATTGTGATACAGTTATTCAAATCTACAACTATAATTGTTAAATTATGTATTTGTTCTTTGAATATTTTCAATTTTTGTGCGGTGTGTTTTGGAGTTTTGTTAGCAGGTGTGTATGTATTTATACTTGTTGTATCTTTCTGAATCATTGATACTTTTGCTACCATGGAATTTTGATCTGTTCCAAATAATATTTCTTGTCTTAAAAGCTATTTTTCCTAATATTAATAAAGCACTTTCAGCTCTTAGGTTTACTGTTTACATGGTATATCTTTTAAACATCATTTAAGTTGTAACCAATTTGTGTCTCTGATTATGAACACATAATTATATCTTACTTTTTTTATCCAGTCTGACATTCAGCCTTATGATTAGAGTGATCCCTAATGTTAGTTTTAGCAGACAAAATCATCAAAGCAGCTGTTGTAAATATGTTCAAATATATTTTAAAAACTATATACAATAGATTAAATTAAAATGTGATGACAAGAACACAACAAATATGGAACCCCAATAGAAAAATAAAACTAAAAAAATCAATAATTAAGAGGAAATTCTTTATACTTGAAAATTCAAATAACTGCAATGTGAAGTTTTCTAACTGGTCTCAACAGAAAATATTAGATGTCAGAAAGGATCAGTGAATCTGAAGATAGATCAATAGAAATTACATGATAGCAACAATCCACTAAGACCCACTAAAATACTAAATAATTCTTTAAAATGAATTTTGCTACCAAATCATTGACCTTTGTTACACAATATGAAGTTGGGTTTTAATCATATTTCTATATCCCCACTTCCATCTTCACAAGGTTTTTTTCTCTTTCTCCATTTCACAACTATTCTCTTGAATTTTCTCAAGAATTAATGCTTTATCCTATTTTTCTTCCTTGTATGCTCTGCACCTGGAACTTTTGTTATATTCCTATAAATTTTTTCTTCAGGTACACAATTTAGGATTCAGTTTGGATTATTCATTCCATATGTGATAATTAGTAGATGAATATATATGGGCAATTCCAACACCTACCAGTGAATTTTATTTGCAGAGGAATCTTATTTAAATGCAAATGTTGGGCCGACCTAGTTGAATGGTGGTTAAGAGCTGCCCACATATGAGGGCCAGTGACACTGCCATCTAAAAAACTACAAATAAAAAAAAATAAATGCAAATGTATTTACTTCATTTTTTTGTATTCCATTGTCATGTTTTGTGCTATAGCCTTTATTAGGAGTGATATCTATAATTTATTTTTAAAATAGTTTTGCAAAGTGACAAGAGTATAAATCATATTTGAACACAAATGAGAAAAATGAAATTTTATATTATGAACATGTTTATGTTACGCAAAGTGAACATCATTCACATAAAATAACATTAAATTTAACCAGTGTATTTTTTTGAAAAGAGTTCCTGTTTATTTTATCAAAAGACAACAAAACTATACAATCCAGAATAATTAGGAAAATATTGTGTATTTTTCTACATTTGTCAATAACTTGATGAAAATTTATAATTCAAAATTTGAGATATACATATATGTGAATACACACACCCATATATAAATAAATAAATAAATAAATAAATAAATAAATAAACATATATATATATATAATTGAGTGTTATATTTCATAACAAATTCCAAAATATTTGAGTATTTTTCTAATTCATATTCATATGTATATATGCATATTAGTTTTTAAATGCAATCATTGCATAATATTTTACTATTTTCTTCATAATGAATTAATTTTCTAGTCTTATTTTAAAGGCATTTATTACATATTCTGAGTAATGGCTCAATATTGTAAAATTTACCTAAACATTTATCTTTCTACCCTCTGGAAAGTCCTGCAAAGTAAGGAATAAAAAAAGGACTGGATCTTCAAGAGGGAGGGTTTCTTGAGCAGACTGCATATTTCCCAAATTTCAAATTGATGGAAACTAATAGGAATAAGTTAGTAGTGAAATATTAACAGAGCAGAGCTGGCAATGAAAATAGAGTGATTTTTATGGCTGAGTCCTAGAAACAGATCAAGAATTCCTTTACATTCTTAGGAAAATTCAATGGGCAATCGAGAAATTTCAAAAGAAATATATAATTATTTTCATAAGGGAAATATGGATAATTATTACATCCACAAATCAAGAAAACTGCTTATAAGAGACATGTGTTGCTATTTAGGATATACACATATATATCTAATTCCATTACTTCAAAATTTCAGAACATCAAAAATATTCAGAGAATTTTTTAAATATTCAGAGAAAAAAAATCACTTGGAATAATAAAAATAATAAAAATATCCTTCCCTTTCAAACATTCTCAGGAAGTTAAGACATGGTTCTGATAAACCAATAAGTAAAAAAAAAAGAAAAAAGAAATGATATACAAAACTCTTTATTTAATTCAGAGCTTCAGTGACAAGATATCTCATGATAGTAATTGGAAACATCACTGTCCAAATTTGAACATGAAATCATTGAATGTTGAAAGTGGTGTAAGTAAACTAACCTCTTAGTTGATTTAAATAATTGATTCAGTGCAAAATAAAATAAACAATTGTATTCCAAAACTAGAATTATTGTCTTGCAAATGGACAGAAGAAACTTCAGAAAAGAAATGTAATTTGAGCATCACTTTTTCCCTAAAGAATATTTAAATATGCATCGTAATTTAAATGTCAATTACTTGTTTTCAACTTTAAACTCAACTTTTAAACAGCATGAATGGCTTAACTATAGTTATTTTACTATGTCAAATAATAACAATGCAAACAAAAATATAAGTGATGGAATTTGGTGGATGAAAAGTGTTAATTGAGAAAGGGAACAGTAAGGGGATTAATATACTTAATTTTAATAAAAGTCAAGATAGGTTGTCTTATTTTGATTAAAAAATAGAAGCTTAATTGTATTATTTAACATAGTCTGCAGAATAAACATAATAATATTGATTAAGAGAAAGTAGGAGAGCAAAAGTAGAACAGGAAATTAATGAGAACAAGGTTCATCTTTCACAATGGAGAACCAATAAATAATATCTGCAATTAAATCAGCAAACTCAAAAAAAAAAATTTATATGAGCAAATAAAGGCAATAACAGAAAAAATAAAATAAGGAACTATTTCATAGTCTCCATTTAATAGAAGAAAGTAAAAACTGGTCTGAGAATGTGTGCTTTTTAGTGGGAGTTCTTTTGATTTTATTTATTATGTTTAATGCTTAATTTTTTAAATAGTGTAACAGTTTTGATAACATTTTGTGAAAAAATCTCATAAAATACTTGAATTTAAATGGGTGAATATATACAAGGTCAGTGTGAAGCTTATACAAATGACTAGTTCTTTGACTACCATTAGGTAAACTAGGATTTATAATTTTCAATTTTATAATTAAAAAAAAAGGAAGTTAAGTTACCTTTAAACCATGATTTTCTATTATGCTATACATAAGCTTTCTGTGATATAGTCACCCTTGATTCATATAACAGTCTGTGAATTATTCAATTATGCAAAACAGATTCTATAGTTAATTTTAATAAACCCTTTCATTGTACTTTGTAGTTAATTTATAATCAGTACCTGTACTTGGCTAAGATATTTCAATAAGATAAAAGTGGCTTTCTACAAAAGTGAATCATACAGCAGCAGAAATATGGATTTAACAAGAGATAAATAAATAAATGTAAAGAAAAATAAACTCCTCTAAGAAAAGTTAAAAGCTGATGAATTATGAAATATCCTTATTAATCTCTTGCAAATTTAAAAAAGAGCCTGAAGTTGCCATTTCTATTTAACTCAATTACGAATATGATAGCTAGTATGTTGAACAATTTGATAGCTAGTATGTTATGTAACAAAATAGGTTGATTCTTTTAACTGTGAGAAAATGTTTTGATGAATGTCTGTGCATCTCTCTGGCCATTATTCGGGGTGCAAGGGATTTTCAGAGAAAAACGTGAAGTTTCTATAAAATTACCTATTTTAGTGTGTTATTTATGTATCTCCAGATCAAAACAGCTGGGCCACAATAACACTGTGTTTATGATCTTTATATATACTCACTTTTCTGACCCCCATATAAGTTTATGAGATGGACACTGTTCTTAGCTCCATATTAAAAGTGTGGGATTTAAATGAATAGAAATTATATAACTTGCTTATGTCGCTCATGTGGTAACTGACAGAGCTGTAATTCAAATCCAAGTGATCTGCTGTTGGATTTTATGTTCTTATTCTTCATTCATTTTAATGGGATCTCTCACTCTTTAGACTCACTCCATATATTTCTTATTATGTGTACCCATGGAAAAAAACATTTGATTACCATATGGCATGGGGCTCTGTCGTCATTTCCTGATCCAGGTCTCCCTATCAAAATGCTGACTGTTGTAATGTCTCATGTCAAAATATTCTGGGTCCCTAAAAGCTCAGTGAAGGAGCCCTATCAAGGTTTACTCCAAAAAGTTGAGGCACAATTTCCAAAGCAAACCACTCCTTCATTCCTAAAATCACACCAAATGAACTGTTAATCCATTCACTATCCATTCACATATCTGTGCATATCAGCCAGGCCTGTCCTCGAAAAGATTTGAGAACAAGTGAATTAGAATTCAGGAACTTAGTCTCAAAAGTCAAAGCTAGAGAGAAAATAATGTTGTGGGTTTATAAAAGGAAATCAAGAATATGGCTAAAAATACCGTATTATGAAGACTTCAATGGGTCCACTAAATTGACCCTAATATTTCTAGCAGATGGTACAGAAGAAAAGATGACCATTTACACCGTTTGCAATGTTCATTATACACATTATTGATTCATGAAGAATAATAATTGCTCTTTGCACTAAGGCCAGAAAGAAATGTCACTAGAGGGTCCCCTTAGAGAGGAGGCAGTAACTTTTCTACACACCCTTGCAGATGATACAATATGAGTTCCATACAGCTGATCCCTAAATTTTCCATCAACACAATCTGGTTTTTTTGCACATCGAAGTCTAACCTAGTAAAAAGGTTCTATAGAGATTAAGTACTTTTTCTTTTCTTCTTAACTACATTTAGAAATAGATTAGGTATATCTGAGGCACAAGTAGATATAGATCTTCCTTAGAAAGTGTTTTCTCTTCCAGTCTAATTTTTGATAAATATGGACTGGAAGTAAGTGTTAAATTATACCAACTACTATATACTGGGATAACTGATGTGTTGCTTTTACTATAAAATAAAAACTCTACTTCAGCACAGAATTGAGTTTGCACAAGAATCCAGGGAAGGGTGATGTAATTTTCAGAATTTGAGGAGCCTACTGTCATAGCAAAAGTTCAACCAAAGTGAAGCAAGAAAAACTTTATTCAAGGCTACTGAAATAGAGGAGAGAGGCCAGAACTCAATCTGACCTTCACTCCACTGCAACAAAGGGTGAGAGATTTTTTGAGAACTAGGACCTATACTAATAGGCTATATGTGTTTACTAATTGGCCTTACCCAAAGAATAGTAAACTTTATCAATCTTTAAGGCTGTTTTACAACTTGGATAAGGTGGCTGCCAATGTTAGTTTCCTCCCCACCCACTGAGCTTGGAGACAGGGGCAGTATCGTCCTTGATAACTGCATTTCAAGGGGTGGCTCCCAGGTCCTTGAGAAAGATAGCTGTGGGAGTAGAGCTAGCAAGAGACTTTTAAAAAGATGTACACCTCAAAAGCCCAGAGAACGAATTTACAATTACCAGTTGGCCTGAAGTAAATGCTTTAAGAAAAGGGAGGAGAGGGACTCTGTGGTTGAATCTTTGGGATTTTGTAAAGGACATGGGGTGAAAAGAAAGGCAGGAAGAATCTAAACTTTAGTTACACTGAGGGAAACCTTTCAGCTGTCTTGGTCTTATTAAAGTCTTGTGACTGATAAGACACTTTGTGAAGATTCCTACAGTCCTGGAGTTCCCAAAAAGTAGCAGAAAAAATGTTAATTTATATTCTTCCTATGACATTCTTCTTATTTTCTGGTGAAGTCTGAGAAACATGGGTCTCATCTCCATCGTAAATGACAGATCACCATGTCCTCCCCCAGTTATAATTCTTAAGTATGTCCCTGATTTGTGTGACCCCAAGTTCCTCCAATCAAACAGCTTATATTTTAAAAAGACAAATATGATGAAATATTTTACGCTCTCAGTGCCTCATTCAAATTTCCAAAGCTAATTTTTTTTTTTCTTTACTGATGATGATAGAGAAGCTATGCTCTCAGACATCAGAAGTGTTTGAGGAGATACCTACAAGTAAGGCATTCATTTATTTTTATTCAAATTTGACACTTTAACTTTAAACTGTGCAAATCTTGAATTTTATATCATATTTTATCCTTAAGATATATTGGGTTGTCGGAAAAGTCATGACGCATTTTTGCAACAATAAAAAAAGAAAACATAGAAAAAATATGTAATGACTTTTCTGACAATCCAATATTTCATTCTGTAACACAATACAAATCTGTATGGAAACTTGACAGTCAAAGATGATACTTCAATTACTCTTGTGATTTTCATTAAGACTTATATACAAATCCCCTAGGGAACAGTGCTTTAGTCTGAGATGCATAGAATTAGAAGATAAAGTACAAAGCTTACAACATAGTCCATAGAAACATCAAAACTTGCACCTGGCCTACCTTCCTGATACTATCTCTATTATTCTGCCCCCTTTCTCATGCATCTTCTGCTTCAAGCAATCACAATAACTCTTAAATGAACTGTGATTTTGCCTGTTTCCATTTTTAAATCTTTACCAAAGTCCATCTCAATGAACCTCTACCTATTCTTTCCAGAACAGGCAGTCATTTTCACCCTCTATAGTATTTACACCTTTCTCTGCAAGATAGGTGCTTACATATCTGTCCTTTCCTTCAACATATAAAAAAAAAAAAAAGGAAAAAAAATTAAGTATGCATTCTGGTATCTCTGACACTAAGAATAGCTACTTTTACATACTGGCTATTTAAAAAAAAAGTTAAATGAATGAAAAATTAACAGTGATTGAATGCACACAAATGACAATGATATTATATCTCTAAAGGACAGATACAATTTCTAATCCTGTTGAGCATAAATCATTAACAAAACACTAAAATTCCAAGTGATGTAATGGATATCATAAAGATTGTCAGAAACAGAATTTATGATTGACTCTATTCAGTTTCTGATTATGTTCCACATGATTTGACAATAGGCATGAATATATACAATTTTAGAACATTCACTGCCAAAATGTAGATGGAATTTAAACGAGATTTTTAATTTGACTCAGTGAGCTGTAATAAAGTTTCCACTTGTTTGACAAATAAGTTGTTAAGTATAGACAATTGAATGAATTCGATAAAATGGTATTCATGCATCCTTTTAGCTTTTGAGTTTCTGGATAGATAAATTAAATAAATAAGTTTTCTACAACATATTTTAAAATAACTTTTAGACATTAATTTCTTAATCTTTATTTTATTTTCGAATATATTTTCACTTCTGGCTAAAACAGACACAGATTCAAATTAGTTTTCCTTTTCCATGTTTAACTAGCTTTTTATCTGTTTCTTGATGATTTTTTTTTTCCAGGCAGTTTTCTTTAATTGCTTGCTCCATCTGGGTAAATTTCATTGTGATGGGTTTCTCCTCATAGGAACCATAAAACAGGAATGATTCACTGACCAAAAATAATAATTAGAGGCCTGTTTCACACACAGCATCTCAAATACTCTACGTTTTCTTTACCTTATCTCTTCAATTTCTTCATACCCCTTGTTTCTTTTGTGGTTTGCCTAGATCCTGAAATTCTTTCCTATCATTTCCTGTCCATTGGTTATTGCTTTCATTTTTGTTTGTTTATTCATTCTTCCATCGCAACACACATATTTCTACCTACCATTGCCAATTCACTTAATTTAAACCAAGAATTGATTTACAGAAAGCATCAATCATACCATGACCTCTACAGGACAAAGACTCCCAAGTCGAAATCTCCAGTCCTGACTGGAACTCCGTGATTATACAACTAATTAAATATCAGTTGGCACACCACGTGGATATCGATTAGGCATCTCAAATTCAGAGCAAAGCAAAACTCTCTCTAAGCAGTTACCTCATTCTTCCTTATTAACTATGATAAATTACAAAACCTAAGAGTTACCTATTCCTCCTTATCATCAATGAATTTGTCAGCAAATCTGGCAAGTTTAGCTCTGAAAATATCCCCAATCTGCCTACTAACATTCAAGTCTCTCATAATTATCTCCTTCCCAGATAAGAATAATAATCATTCTGATTTCCTTGTTCTCATCCTCACTCTATTATAGCTCAGGTCGCATCTAAGAGCAATTCTTTTAAATTTGTAAGATATTTAAATCTAATACAATGTTTCTGGCAGTACTTTGAGTAAAATCCAACCTCTTTGCCCTACATAATATGGCCCCTAAAAAAAATTTCTACATACAGCTCATACACCTTTCTTGCTCAGTTAGTTTTCAGATACATTGGATTTCATTAGGTTCCTAACATACCAAATTCCTTTTTACCTGGGGGTCTTATGCTAGAAGGTCTTATGGAAAGTCCTTCTCTTTTAGTAATTCCTTACAGATTTTAGTGTAAATAGAAACTCGTTTAAAAAGTTTATCTTGACTCTGTGATCCCTCTTTCACACAACACTATTTTATTTGGCCTTATAGAACTTATTGTGTATACACACACACACACACACACACACACACACACACACACACACAATGTGGGTTTTTTGGTTGTTTTTTTATTTGAATTTCTTCTCAATGGAAAGCTAGTTGTGCAAAAGCAAGGACCTTGCCTGTTTTGCCGTTAACTGTTTCCCTACCAACAAAACAGTGTTTGGGACAAAGTTGGACTACATTAAACATTTTAAGTGAATTAATGAATTCCTGGAAGGCAGAGTCCATTATTAGTACATAAAAAAGTTTCATAGATAAAATCATGTGATAATATATAGAACATGGAAAAATTAGAATAAGCATGTCATATATGTATTTTAAATTTATTTTCCTGAAATTATACATAAATGGCTTTTAATTCTCAGCAAACTTATTAATGGTAGCATTATTAATCTAGTCATTAATTATTAGATTGGAAGCTGATGCTGATCCTACTGAATTCGTTTTGATCAGTATTACATGCCTTTCTATTTGTATTTGGCTTTGTGTACGTTTAATACTAATTTAAAAACTATATGTTTACTCTAAACAGAGATCTTACTGTATAGCATGGTGTATTAGGATTTTCTTAGGTAGAAGAGAGGGTGTTAGAGCACTCAAAATTATTGAGGGTGTACTGGGTGAATTGGAGTATACAATCTGGCCAGAAAAATGGTGAAGATGGGCCTTTAATGTCAAGTCAAGTCAGAGCTATAGTTCTTTCATTAAGCCCAGATCAGAGTTCATGTCCAGGAGGCCTGATCTAAGGAGCCTAGGAAGAAAACAATACTTCCACTAGCAATGGACTTAAATGAGCTAGAAACTTAGAGTTAAAAGAAATGTTACTTCTCTTTCATTCTTAATTTCCATCTAAAGAAACTTTACCTTAAAGTCTTTGGCCTCTTTGCCCCTCCCATTATTCTTTCCCACAAACGGTGCAATGAGTTCCCTGTAGGGCAGAAAGAGCCATTGGTTCAAAGTTTTTAGTTTAGGTGTAGTTAATCTTTCAAAAGTCCAGTTTGGCAGTAGAGTTCATCACTGTCATTAATAGTATTGATAGTGGGCAATGACCTAGGTACTCGACAGACTGGATGTACCTAGTAGTATCTTATACCTAACTATATCCTTCTAGATATTATCATTAGTCAATTTAATATTTTGGTTATCTGTTGGATGGATGTGTTAGTATTTATACACTGGTTCAAATTCAGACATGGAAGAAGAATGCTATTTCTTGGTTGAAACACTCACAGACCCAGGAGGTTTAACCCTCCATTGGGCACAACTAATTTCATAGATTCATTGCACACAAAGATGCCACTATGAAATTTGTCTGTGCTGTACTAAGTCACAAACATGACTGGCGATAGGTTACGGTAGAGGGGGAAGATATGGAAGTGATGAGTCATGATACTTAACTGTTATATATTTGAAACTTTGTGTGCAATGAATTTGTGAGATCAGTTGTGCCTGATGGATGGGTTTAAGGATGTTCTGTGTATCTGTAATACCAGAAATATACTTCCACACTCTTCTTTCCTAGTCGTACTGATAGAGTTTTGAACAGTTATAGATTCTATAAAGGTAAGTTGGATAAATTGTTCACTCAGGACTTGAAATGAAAGCTAATACATGAATATTTTAGGTCTTGGGCAAAGAGGCTGAATGGGCAGGATGGCCCTACATAGTGAGGTTAGACAGAAAAGCTGTTGTTTATCTTCATATCCACGTCTAGACCCCACACGAAGTCCAGGTACTAGGCATAGACACAGGAGAGTGAACTGAGACCTGATTCCCTGTGTGTACAAGTATAATTCCCCAGGTTGTCCCCAGACCTATCTCTGCTTAGCTAAGAACTTAGGCATGCTGCATCTGCAGGTATCTCATAACGTGATGGGCAGAGTGAGTTTCTATAACAAGTGGAAACTAATCAACATGTATGAAAATGTTGAAGTGACAGGATAAGATTATCACAGGGATTGTCCTCTGAATTAAAATAATTCACTCATAACTATGATACATTTTGTTGACTAATAATACTTCACATATTATAAACTATGGATTGGTTGGTTTACGGCAATTAAATTCTTAAAAATTAAATCACAGGATATACTTTCTTAAAAGTCATTTATCTGGGAAATCAAAACTTTTAAATGAAAATACACAAAATCATATTTATAGTGATTCCTCTTTACAATGTTGCCACATATGTCTAGGAAACTTTTACAACTTGTGATTGGATTTGTGAACTCCTAATTTGGCAGTGCACAGAAGAATATGAATCATGTATTTTAGTTTTCAATCACCACTTTTCCTAACTTTTTTTCCTATGACCATTGCTATAACATCAATCCTATAAGAATCAATTGCAGGGCCGGCCGAGTGGCGCGGTGGTTAAGCGCTGGCTTGGGAAGCCAGCGGTCCCAGTTTGGGTCCCACATATGAGGGCCAGTGACACTGCCCTCAAAAAAAAAAAAAAGAATCAATTGCATTTGCTATTTGGGATATTTAAAGATATACACAATTTAATGACATCACTATAAAATAGGCTTACTGTATATCTTTAGTTTTTATTATAATGTCTCAATTTATTAACTCAATGACAATTAGAACTATAAAGTGGTTAGGGATATTGTTGTTTGTTGATGGTAGGGCAAGAATAAGAAATCAGGTTAATACCATATCTTCTTATTGATCTCTTAGAGTGTCCTCATAATTAATAGATGGTTAATAAAATAATCTGTTTCAGAATTTAATGTTAACATTTTTCACTGTCCAAACATAAATGCTATTAGAATTAGGATGAAGTTGGTGAAATTAGGTAAATTTCTTAAAGCTGTGGTTACATAAATGTTAGAAATTATCTCTGATTGGACTGTTAGCAATTTTGAACCTATTTCCAGGTCATGAACAATTGGTAATAACAAGATTCCTCATGGTAATTATACACTTGCAGATTTCCTAATAGTCTGTCATGTGGAATAACAATATGGAAACCCATTTTCCTATAATGCTCAGTCTCAGAATGAATACATTTTTCTGTATAATGAAGCAGGAGTTTATTAGGCATGTCATCAGAATTGAAAGGAAAAGTACAACAGACCTATTTCATGGTACAGCAGACTTTATACCAGAGAGCACTTCAGAAAGGAGATATTAGATTTGCAGAAATAATCTTGTCTCAGTTTTTAGTCAAAATTACAATGCATTCAAAAGTCTGAGTATAAATTGATTCAAGCTTGAATTCATCAGGGAAGCTATCTAAATTGGTTAGATTTTATGCTTCCAAATCAGTTCCTTTCTTAGTAGACACTAGCTAATCATATACTAATCTCACTGCAGTGAAAGTATTTATTCATTCACAAATAGTTACACATAGCACTAAGAGGATACTAATGAGATACTGTGCATGCAACAATTGGGAGATGGGCTATGCAATATCTGTTTAACTGTGGAGGAATAGCAAATAGGATTGGTCATTCAAATATGATAAGTCAAATTTAGCATGTAGAATTCTTATTCTTGAAAGGCTATCATACAGAAAGTGGTCTCTTTTCTATTTCTACTTTTAGGTAGTTTATGAAAATGACCTTGTTAGAAGGAAAATGGCAAAGAATTTTCTCAGAATTAGATATCCACTTTCATTATCACTAACACTAATGATATCTATCTGTTGGATCAGAGTAAAACAAAAGGATGAAAAGGAGACAATGAGAGAAAGTTAGTATATCCAAAAAGGGACAAAGAGCTATACGAGATTGGACAGTTAAGTTCACAAACTCATCCTAAAAAAAAATGCTACATACCTCAATGCTGAATATAACTACCTTCACCTTCAAAGCACTTCCCTTGGGAAGCTATGCACCAACACCAGCTCCTAGTCCACCCTTGAAAGCAATTTTGGAATTTTTTTTCTCTAATGGTCATCAGAGCTGTCGTCGTATCACCCTTGATGTCCTGAATGTCATCAAAATGTCTTCCTTTCAATATTTCCTTTCTCTTTGGGTAAAGGAAGAAGTCATTGGGGGCCCAATCAGGTGAGTAGGGAGTGAGTAAAAACTTCCCACAGACAGTGTTGTATGAGCTGGTGCATTGTCGTGATGCAAGAGCCATGATCTGTTGGCAAAAAGTTCAGGTCGTCTAACTTGTTCACACAGCCTTTTCAGCACTTCCAAATAATAAACTTGATTAACTGGCCAGTTGGTACAGATTCGTGATGAATAATCTGTTTGATATCAAAAAAATTAGCAACATTGGTGCAACAAGTTTGCAAACTTAATTGTAAGACCTCATACATAGATAATTTAGATGAAAACCTCAATTTCTAAACTAAGTGACAGTCCCTGACCAAATGGTTTTTAACATGAGGATTAAAATATATATGTCTAAACCAAGGATAGGATATTCCTTCTGAATATTTGAGCATACATACATAATTATACTTCTATAATCCCTAAATGATTAGTGTGTAGGACAGAGATGAAAGCAGAAAAATTACATCAAATTTAATGAAATATAAGATGCCATGAATTGTTAGATGCAGCACAAACTGATAAACACATCATCAAATGTTGGACATTCTCTGGTTTTAGAAAGAGTAAAATGTGAAGAAAAGTAAAGGGCATGCTTTAGATTGCATGAAACATAGTTGTAGCCAGGAATAAATGGCTTCTACCCTTGGTGCCTTAGTCATGGTAGAGACAGGAGAAAGAAACTACTTTAGTAATTTGAACAGAGAATATTTAATATAAAGGATTATCAACCAGCAGAAGTAATTAATTACTAAAAGGAGTAAAGAGACTTCTGAAGAATAGCAGCATTAGTGTATTCCTATGTTCTATATGTCCACTATGGCATGAAACATACCTAAATGCATGGACAGAATAAGGTAAGAAGATACCATGGCAGAGGAAAGACTCTCCTTTCCCAAAGTTATCATGTTTTCTTTTAATTTGATGTCATTACCTATTTTGGATACTTTTACTATCTTGTGTTATAGTCTGTAGAACTACTATAGAGCCAACTAATAACTTGATCACAGTTTTATTATAGTAAGACACATGACTCTTAAAGAAGCAGCTGTCAATTCTAACACATGCTAGGAAGTTAACAAAGTGAAGGTAAGGTTAAAATCCTCAGTTACAATGTTAATTCCTGCCCATTAATCCATATTCCTGACAAAAATCATTGTATGGATAAGCTTAATGGCAATTAGTGACACTATATTCTACGCCCTCATTGCTATCTTTTCTGATCCCCTTAGAAGTTTTTTCCTATTGCACTGAAGAGTTTATTTCATGAGAAGTCTTATTTTTTCAATCCCAATCTCATCATCTTTGATAATGCCAACATCCATTGGGCTACCATCATATCAGTGCCTCATTTCTGTAATATTCTATTCTCCAGTGACCTTTCCATCGGATTCACATCAATTGCACATTGCCATGGATAAACCACAGATATTGCCCTCACCATCACATTGCTCCATCTCTTAAATAGTAAATATAGAGATGCTGCTGATATACTGTTATTCAATTAATGATTTCTGATCTACATCACCTATCCTTGATGCCCATTCTCAGTTTCTCCTGATTGGTACCTAGGCCTTTGTATGTTTTTTAGTTTCATTCTGTAAAACCACTGTCTTGCAAATATTTCAATTCCCTTGCTATTTTCTTTAGTGATATTCACCAGGAAGTGATGCTTGGTCAGAGCTTCCACACTTCGTGTCAATAGGCCATTCATAGGTTCTTTTTTTTTTTTTTTAAATAACCCTTGAAGTGGACAGAAGGAAGAAGTATAATAGCGTTGATTTTCTTATCTTCTTTATTTTTATTTATTTTTTTTTTTTTGAGGGCAGTGTCACTGGCCCTCACACGTGGGACCCGAACCGGAGCCGCTGGCTTCCCAAACCAGCACCCAACCACCGCGCCACTTGGCCGGCCCATTCATAGGTTCTTGACGAGACTAGATATTGATCCATTTGGCTCATGGCCAAATGGCAATTTCTAGAAGAGCCAGATATTGTAGGCTAACTACCTCTGGATTCAAGAAGCCTTATTAGTACATATAAGGTGTTATATGGTGTTATAGATTCTTATGTATATTCTGATATAAAAATAAAGAAAAAGTTGGTAAGCACCACCCAATAGATTCTAGAACAATAAATAACAACAACAACAACCCACCCCTCACAAAAAAATAGCAAATTAAGATGGAGCCCCATGAAGTGGGGAAAGCTACCTTAAATCACTTGTCCTTCTACATGTTTACAAAGAAAATTAACACATGTAAATGAACAACAGAAAGTATCAAGGTCAATTCCAATACAAAATTATTAAAACAAAAACAATAAGGAACAGAATAATATCATTTCAATCCATGAAAGCTTCTAAAATAATGAAAGTGACAAAGATATTGTCAAAAATTACATTAAATTTGCAATGTATTCTTTCAAAATGAGCTAAAAGACATTAAGAAAATAATATAACTTACAAATGAACAAAATATACACAGATTAGAAAAATTCAGTAATGAGGTCACGGAATGAAGGAAAAAAAATCAGTAAAAGAAAACATTTCCAAAAAGAACATAAAAAAATGAATATAACAGATAATTGCTTAGTATAACTAGAAGATGGAAAATAAAGCAAATGAAAAAGAAATTAAGATATACAAATGATATGAGAAAAATATACCAATATTGAAATTAGTCTAAGATTCAGTGTCTGAACTAAGGATTCCTTGAAAAAATAAAACAAAATTAAGGAAAAGAAATACATCCTGAACTAAATCAAGAAAACCATACTGAAAAAAAATGTTTTGAAACTACATGGAAAGATGACAGGAAACAGAGACCAAACAATCAAAGTCAAGACATATTCCAGTAAAATTACTATACTCGAAGGGAAATATACCTTTTTGTGCATGTAGGGGGTACCAAAAGCAGCAAGTAATTTATAACGGAAAGAAAATTAGGTTAACATCAGTCTTTTCAGTGGCAACATTATGCCAGGAGAAAATAACATTTAAATACATATGAAAATGTAAAATATGTAAGAAAGAGAGATAATGTGAGCCAAGGGTTTAATATCAAGCAAAACTTACTCTCCTGTGTAAAGGGTACAGATCTATGTTTATCAACACACAAGGATACAAAGATTATTACCACCTGAGAGCCATCCTGCCACCTCTTGGCAGTTCAACGGTAAGTCAGCTAGGGCTGGCATCGAACCGCCGTTGCTCAGGGCTCAGCTCACACTCTTGAGCGAGCTCTTAACCAACTGAGCCACTCAGCTGGCCCCCCATCTGAGAAATCTAGAGTATAAGACATCCACAATCACTGGAGAGACATTAGTTAACATGAGAACAGGTGGTAAGTATTATAAGTGTATGTACTTGTAGGAGTAAGACTGAATGAAGGATAAAAACCAAAGTGTACTAAATGTATTGTCAATAGGCTTAGAACATAGAGATACAGTACAAAAAATTACCGAAGATGATAGTGGGTCATCAATACATATAAAAACAAAAGAAATATTCATACAAAAGTAGTCTAATAACTAAAACACATTAACTTAGAGTTCAGTAATTTCTTACAGAGGAATAAATTGAAGTGGCATTAAAATCACAGGATATAATGCAAGTAGTTATTGTGGATAATTACATTGAAAAACACTGCTAATGAAATGTATATAATTTTCATTTCATGTTGTGTATTCTCACCCAATCTTTTTGTTATCTTCAGTGTATTTATAGGAGGAGTTAGAAATTGTAAACATGAGTCTTTAGTCACTGTTTTGAACACTTCTATTCCTTTTTCACTGTGATTGTATCCCACCAGAAGTTTTGGTACAGTTGTCAAAAACCAAAGCCTTAATAATCTACCCACTTCTACAACGCAGTGATTTTGTGATTTAGCAAAACACTACAGTGATGCATTCACATGTGTTAAACCATTTTAGTATCACCAAAAGCTTAAAAAGAAAAAAAACAAAATCACATTTTGAAAGCATGAAATATTGTTTAGAGGATGAAAACACTATATCAAACATCCACAATTTTTTTTATTTATATATATTGACTACATTTTAAATAACTGAATATGAAAACTATTAACAATTTATGCATTTTTTTCTATATAGTCTTAGTTTTACTAAAAAATATTTAAAGAACAAAACTGAGAGATAAATATTTTATTAATAATCTCTTAGGAGATTCAGGTTAACTAATGTGTAGATGACCTTTCAGGGGATTATACTGTTAAATGTATAGTATATTCTTTAAATATTATTTTCTAAGTCCTTGTTTTAATTTAAAACTTTGTTTGATACCACACGTGTAGAGCGCTACTTGCTGTATCAATGATACATACTTCGAAAATTGCCTGGTAAGGAATAATCTGAGGTTTTCAGAGTCCAGTATTTTTAAGGAGAATCCTATCAACTCCTGGAGAATTGTTAACACATCAAATCTAACCTCTAGTGAACAGAAAAATTTCATTTGAAATGAAAATTAATTTGATAGGCCTAACAGGTATAAATACTGGTTATTTATCTGGCAGGCAACTACAGTGAAACCTTACAGGGCTTGAAAGCACATTCATCAATGTCTACTGCAGTTTTATCTGACAGAAAAGAAAATCAAATATTAAAACCCTAAATCAACAGTTAGATTTGAGGAAACAGAAAGTTACTTCACAGTCCAAATGACAACTACATAATTTAACTATAAGTGGTTGGTTCCACAAAATTTTATTTTTTCTGAACAGTTTTGAACACAGGGATGATAAATCATAACTGCTATTTATACAAATTAAATTCTCCATATCAAATGTCTATAAAAATTTTAAATAAATTCAGAAATACATTTTGACATTTTTATTGTGGCAGTTTAAGAATCTAATTTTTACTTGGTATTTAAAATTTGAAAAAAATGAACTCAAATATGTTGTTTTAAATTTCTATTATCTTTTTAAAGTATCAAATTATACTTTTTCATATACACTGAGTAATGATGAACATTTGGTAATCTGAGTCAAAATTACGTCTCACCATAATAAAATAATTTATCCCTATAAAAAATTTGAATATGCTACAATCACATATGTTCTAAATTATAAGTATAAATAGTACATATTTAATATAATATGGTTAACTTATTAATATTATTTCTATCATCAAGCCCCACATTAAAAAAATTTTTGTTCGTGCTTTCTGATTGCTCTAAGTACTCCAAAAAATAAACTGCAGAACAGCTAAAATGGAATGAAAGAGTCTTGAGCTTACATATAATCTTATATAGAACTTCTTATATACAAACTCATATAGCATTTATAAGAGGACAGATCAAATCACTTTTTTTCCACAGAAAATAATTTCTTTTTGCAGGTGGTAATAATATCATTTACTATTAATTGAATCTTTATAATGTATACTGCATCACTCTAATTGCTTTAACTGCATTCTATCTTTGTACTTGAAACAAGTTGTGAGTAGCTATTATCATCATAGTTTCAGAGATGGAAAGCATGAGACTCAGAGAAATTATCACTTATGGTTACATATCTAAAAAGAAATAAAATTATAATTCAATTTTAGTTTTGTGAGTCTAAAGTCTGTGGGATTTACCATCTAAACTTTTAGTGAATTCACAATTAGCGAATTGCTTATATACCTGAACTGTCTGTCTCTCATGGTGGTCTGGCTAGGAAGCACACTGAGTACATTTGCTACCAGGGACCTGGGAAGTGGTAGATTTGTAGGGGAGAGATGGTTGTTAACCACATCTGAGTAAACAAGTGTCCCTTGAAACTATCAGAAATAAGTTGGCCCATTCAAGAAACACCTCTCAGATAGATATTCAGGCTGCTTTATGGGGCTCAGCTCCAAATTAGGCAGTAAACTGAACTGGGAATCAAGAATCAGGAAATAAGAGCCTTAAAAAAGAAAGAAAAGTAAGTCTAGTGTACACTAACCCGAAGTAGACAAAAAGGCGAAATCACAATGATGAGTGAGTATATGGGTTACCTATATTCACTTTTCAACATGTGTGATGCCAAGCATGGAAGCAGCAGTCGCACACACAACCACCCTGCAGTTCCTCATGTGCTACTAACAGAGCAGGATTTATTAGCCCTGGGTCAGAGTGTGAACAAACACACACAAACCTATAGGAAACTGATAATTATAACTGTGTGGTTGTAGCCTCTGCAGAGTGATATCTTCACTTAAGGCTCACATTTTTAGTCAAGGGATGACTGAAGATTCTGCTTGAATTAAGGCCTGAGTCTGTCACCATTAAAGAAAGAGAGACAAATAGGAAATAAAATATTCAAATCTATGCCACCAGTTGTACTAGTACTCTGATTTAAAAAACTAAGCTAACTAGGCACAGAAGAAAATGCTCTTGGTTTACAACAAAATCACATCATATAGAGAGGAAAATGTAAGATTAGCTAATATAAACAGATGAATAAATGCATTGCTAATTGTGCAACAGGGATGTTTTTTACTGAAAATATCAAACAGATTATAACTTAAAATCCCTAATCTCTTCTTAAAATCAAAATCAAATTAAAATCAAAATTAGTATTTATGTTGTATTATGAAAGTGACCTGTTGAACATAAAAGCCTTGATGAGACTGTATTCTTTTCTAGATTAATGTCATGTAGATAACTATGTTTCTTATAAACACATTTTTTCAAATGTCAGAACAATCAGCAATTGTTTTTATTGCCTTGATCCCACCTTAAATTTCAACTTTCTACAGAAAGTTTTAAAATGTGCCATGCTAGATTTACAAGAGAACTGCAAAATGATTTTTAAAATGCTTTGACACAATTTTAATGTTTCTGGAAAAACATGAATATGTTTTTCCCTCCGATGATTCTGATTGTTCTACTTCTCCCTTATAATTAAACAAGCAATGCTTAATATTCACAGATGAAAAATTATCAGCATATTATGCCATCAGACTTCTTGTAAACAAAGCACTTTTGCTAATTTCTAACTGAATGAGAAAGTGGCATTATTGAACCATAATTGATGTTCTCTTTTCTATTTTGTGCAGCCCAATGGTTGTTGTGTGTGGCATGTTACTGTAAAATGATTCCTTAATTTAATTTTTGGAACCTAAACAGCCTTATTGGAGTCTAGCAGTTCCACAAATTTATTCTCCTGAATGCACTTGATCTTTGCAGTCACATTTGGAATTTCATCTCAAATTGCTTTTTCATCATTTACAGTAAACAAGTTCCAAAAATGAAAATAGTAACTGATTAAAAATATCATAGTATATATTAAATACAAATGTACTTGTTAAACCACCTTTCTTACTCTAAGAATTTATCCCTACAGCTCAACTGTTGATTGAGAAGTTTATGGAATACAATAGTAAAATAGAAGATGCAGACACAAAGCAAGATTTCCAGAAAAAAATATTTTTTTTAAAATGTGCTTTGAAAACTGATTGAAGGTCAAGGGAGTGTGACTAATATGATATTTAAATTGACCTAAGCCACTGAGGGTATTTATATGTATATGAATGAAGCTGCAAGTGTGAACTGGCTAAAAACCCAAAACAATAATTATCTTGCATGTAAAGCAGGGTAGTAGGTATAAATTATAATAACTGTGAAGGTAAATTTAGGTACTTTTTTCTTGTAAGTGAAAACTAAATGCAAAGAAAATTAGTGAATTTGATAACTCAAGTGGTCAGAGTGTAGTGCATTCAATTGATCTGATATCAAGAAGTTTGGTTTTTTATAACAAATACATTTTATTTTATAAAAGGTCATGGATACTATATCCAATTGGTAGCCACTAGCCGCATGTGGCTGTTGAACACTTTAAATGTGGCTAGTGTAAGAGAAAGTGATTTTTAAATTTTATTTAATTTAAATTTTTAAATTGAAACTTTTAAATTATATTTCAAAACAGGTCCATTTTAAATACGTGTGGAGAACTTGATGTGCAAAAATCTACGTTTTCAACCTTAAAATGTTATAAAATGCAAATATAGACTGATTCCATAGAAAAAATTAGCATCCAGATTAAGACACCCTTTAAATGTAAAATACATAATAGGCTTTAAAGAGTAAGTTAGAAAAAAAAGTGTAAATAATTTTAATAATGTTTTAATATTGATTGCACATGATACTGCTTTGTATGTATGGGGTTAAATATAATATTAATATAAACTTCAATTATTTACATTTTTATTTTTAATGCAGCTACTGAAAACTAATTAAATTATGAGTGTGGCTCATATTATATTTCTAATGGATAACACTGAGAAAATAAAAATATATACAGTGTACTGAATTTAAACCTATTTTTAGGAATATAGGACAGTCTACTTTAAATTTACTTATGCTTTTCTCTTATCTCCATTCTCATTTCCTTCCCGACACTGTTCCCCAATGACCAGAAATTCTGACATTGTAACCCATAGTATTTTGATGGGGATAGAAAGACACAGTTCCAATAATAAAGGACAGTTTATTTTGTAACAGTATAGCAGTCTGTTTATATTCCTACTACTGATTAACCACAAATGGAAATGAGAAAAGAAAGTTCTGAAATGGGAACCATGAAGCTTCAAAAGAGGAAGGATACAAGAACACAGGGGTGGAGAACCATCTGTCCATAAACTCTACTCCCCATTGGTCACTGCAGGGTCCATGTTTCTACCAAAGAGGTGGAGAGAGTGAGTCACCACACTGATCACTGTGAACAGGATAAGGTAAGGAGCCCCTCCCAGACTGAGACTCAATTAGGCCAAACCCAGAGTTACAGGCTGTTGTCAAAGTAGCACTGGTGCTTTAGGAAAAACAGTATGGGTGATCCAGAACAGTAAGAGGAAAGCTATAAGCAAAACAAACAGACAAACAAACAAACAAAAAAACAAATTGGTTTCTGATATTGCAGAAGTTTAGCCAATATCACCCTTAATATGAAGTTTTTAAGTCAATACTAATTTTATCATTAATGGTTTGTGAGTCAAACCTGATTTTAATCAGTAGGTCTAATTCCCTGTAAATTTACTCAATGTCCACAACTTTTATAACTTCCCTCTCATGACTAAAAGAATGGCTTCTAGAACTTGCCTATTAACACTATACAAGACAGTCTGGCATTGCTTTAATATGCTGGGGCTAATATGGACAAGACAAAGAATCTGTGAGCTGCATCAGATGTAATTTTTGGAATGAAGAATTGATATCATTGGGTCTTTAAGTCCCCCAAAACCTCAAGAATATATTTTTACCAAAACAGTAAAATGTTGCATTTTTTTTGTATTTTTTATATGTTTTATTTTTAGCTGTTTATTAATTTTAAACCAAATCAAAACAAAACAAAACAAAAAACTGTTAAGTTGCTAACCTTTTAACAATTTGACTAAAAATGAAATGTGCTGTCTCAGGATGAATGATGACATGTTCTAATAGTTCAAAAACACCAAATTATGCATCTTTTTACATTCACTGATACTTTAGGTTGTTTTACAAAGTCAGATAAATAGGGGGCAGTTGGTTAAGAGCTCTCTCAAGGGGCTCAGTTGGTTAAGAGCTCTCTCAAGAGAGTGGAGCTGAGCTCTGAGCAACAGCAGTTTGATGCCCAGCCTGAGCTGAGCTGCTGTTGAGCTGCCAACAGGTGGTAGGATGGCTCAGCTAAAAAAAAGAATACAAATTCAGATAAAATCAGAGAAACTAAGTTCTTCATCTATATTACAAATTCATTCATCCAAATGGTGAAGCCTAAAAGGCAAACAAAGCATAGTCTGCATAAAAGTCTAAAATGGTAGAATAGACTCCCTGAAATCATAGCCATTTCTAAGGTGGTGTTGTGATCCTCAAATCCATTCATTTTAATAACAAAATGTGGTAGAGTAACTTCAGTATTTGCTTCATCATAAATAATACTTTAAATGGTCAATGCATTTTTATTAAGTCATTATGTTGAAATTATAATAATGAACATACTTTATGTGTTCATTGTGTATTAGGTATCAAAATGATCATTTCCTGTATCTGATTGACTCCTTAGAAAAATCTTTTTGGTAAAATCACAATCCTGTCTACTTCAAAGGTTACAAAAGCTTAGTGAGAAAAAATATCTAACCTAAGGAAACAACTTGGACATATTGGAGTCTGGACTCTTTCCAAGCCTATGCTCTTACCCATTATGTTAGTCTCTTTTAATATCCATTTAATATCATTTAATATTTCTATTTGTAACATTTTGTTTTATCAGACACAGTATTATTTATTTGAAACTGAAACTACTCAATATTTCCTGGTTACTTAAAGAAATCATTTAACGAGCATGATAATTATATTTGTTTTTATCCTATTTTATGCTCAGTTTAAAAAAATTAGACAATTAATTCATTGAGAAATGTCACTTAAAGAGAATTTTAAAGAATAAACTTTCATACTATTTTCTGTGGCCTTACGGTTAATATGATTTTAGTGTCCCAAATACTGTTTTCAAAAATAAGTTTGATTTTTAATCAGCATTTTCCTAATAATTTTATGATCACTATATATTGGCCACAATGTCAAGAAACTTGAACTTCTGGGAATATAAGTCTTCTTGTGCCAAGAACTGCTGAAAAATCTTTACTCTAGTATTTGACATTTTATGCTCCTCTAAATGTATTCTAATGCATGGTCACACTTCCAAATGACTATCATTAGTGCTGTCACAGGCCATGGCTGTGGGAAGACCATGACTAATGCTAGGCTATCAGCACTATCAGTGCAAGGTGTATTCTCATAATTTCTCAAACTGACCATGGAGCCAATTTCCACTGATCCCTGAGTCATAAAACTTTACAATTACCCTGAGTTCATTAATAATATATTGCTGTTCTCATTCTCAATCAGAGTTTAATCAGACCGATGTCTCACAGGAAGGTTGACAAGTAAGCTACAAAATTATCCATATAAATGTCAGGATTTATTTTCCTAACATAAATGATTTAACCTAGTCAAGCATAGTTAACAATAAAATCACTCAGAGATTACCATTCACTTGATTGTTTTACTCATTTTGGCCTTATATCTCAACCTTTCTAGTGATGGAGGTTATGAATACGGAGCACACAAATAAACTGATTTATAGGAGCCATGGTCATTTTTATATTAGAAAATACAGGAACATGAATACAGATAATATTGTTTATGACTTGTTTGTGATATGCACACAACCAATGGTTCAATTTCTTTTGTGTCAACGACATAAATATTAGCAAGGAAAAAAATATGTTAAAACAGTTATTTTAGTTAAAAATAGCTTAGGCTACCCTTTTAGCTAAAATCATAATCACAAACTTGTACTGCAAGGACAGAATCTCAGAATACTTTCAAGTTGGAAAGTATGTATTAAAACACTATTAAAGAATTACTGCAATAGAAAATAAACATATCCTGCCTCTATGCTACACTTTGTCCACATTCTATGAATAAAAGTATTTGGTATTTTAATAATGAAGGATGTATATAATAAACTGTTTCTGAATCCTTGCAGCTGTTTCTTTATTGTTATATTACTATCGACTCATTCTTGATATTTTTATCATGTTATAACTTGAAAAACATACTTGATTTTCCTCACTATAAATATGTGAATTCTTAGTTTTCTAGAAAGGTAGCACATTTGATAAATAATTACATAGACATTTATCAATTTAAAAACATATATGCAAGGGTGATCACTTAGTACAGTTGGTTAGAGCATGAGGTTGACAACACCAAGGTTGCCGGTTCAATCCCTACATGGACCACTGTGAGCTGCACCCTCCTTAAAAGAGTCAAGTATGGGGCCGGCCAAATGGTGCAGTGGTTAAGCACTGGCTTGGGAAGCCAGTGGCCCCGGTTTGGTCCCACACATGAGGGCCAGTGACACTGCCCTCAAAAAAAAAAAAAAAAGAGTCAAGTATGCCATTGCATCATGAAAGCAATGTTTAACCAATGACCATGGCTGTTCCATTTTATGATATAAAATCATATATATCATATATATCACAATATATATATTGTAGTTTTAGACTATCTTTCAGGGAACTAGTGAAGAATTCTAATATCTTTTTCCAATTTTTATATACCGTCTGTCTTAATAAAAACATATTGTTTAGAGTAGCTTTTCTTCTGTGCATAAACAGACAAAGTTGTTCACACAACCCTGACAGCTCCACCGAAGCAGAGAACAGAATTGAATTCATTTATTCAATTTCCACAGTATTAGATTCACAAACTTTTAAAAAAGGGAGGAAAATTCTTTAATAATTAGTTAGAACAAAAAAATCAGTATTTTACAATTTATTACTTCATCTAGGTAAATAAACCTATCTGAATTAATACCAAATTTTAAAAACAAATGCATTTACTTTTGTCTCAATTCACTTCACCTTTGCTAAATAATTTAAACTTCACCTTTCCTAATGTTAAATTGATCATATTTATAGGAACCTATAAGGAACATTCAATGCTATGGCTGTTTACATGGCTATGCAGAAGTTGCGATACATCATTAGTAGTAGTAAAGTTATCTACTTAATAATATATATTTATTATTTTCCTAAACATATTACCTTGATTTCTATTCAGTTTTTTAATAGTAACAGTGTAAATAAAACTTATATCTGACATCACAAATACTATTTTATAATGATGACTACAACTTATTCAATCCTCTTTTCCTATTCACTTATGTTGTTTACTAAAGCTAAGGATACTTTATTTAATTTTACCCTTTTTCTTCTCCTCCAACCATTGCACATTCTTCAAGATGTATATATCTCTGATACTGTGATTTTTATTAAGAAATATATGTTTGTCTTTAGTCGTGTTTCTGTCACAGAATTCAAAATTGGAATTTCCTGTGATAAAAGTCTTTGTTGTTATGTTAATAAAGATGACTTGGAACCCACCTGAGGATGGGGGCTACTTGCCAAGGGGAATCAACCAGGAATAGAGGGATAGAGGGGTGAAACATTCAGTCCCACTCAATGATTCCCAGAGAGGGGAGAAGATTTGGAGGTTGAATCAATCACTAAAGGTTAATGATTTAATTATGTCTATATAAGGAAGCCCTGTTAAAAACCCAAAAGAAGAGAGTTCAAGATTTCCCATGTTGGGAACTAAAATGTTTCCATGTATCACCTTGCTGGGCTCCAAACAACCTGAGGACAGTAGGTCCTTTGTTGATTTATATCCTTTACTATCCTTTGTAATAAATTGGTAATCTAGAGAGTTCAAGTGTTTCCAAGTTCTGTGAGCCACTCTTACAAATCAATGAAACCCAAGAAGGGGGTTGTGGGAACCTCCGATTTATAGCCAGTCAGTCAGATGTACAGGAAACAACTTGGGCTTGTCATTTGCATCTGACGTGGAGGGTGGTCTTGTGAGACTGAGTTCTTACCTGTGGAATATGATACAATCTCCGGGTAGATGGTGTCACAATTGAATTGAATTCTAGGACAGCCACTGGTGTCAGAGAATTGCTTGATGGTATGTCCTCCACACACATTGGACATGGATCCAGGACCCAAATAATGCCTAGCCAAGACACTATTCCTTTTGTTAAGCCTGTCTCTAAAATATGTTTTCTTTTAGAAATTTTTATTCAAAATCTTTTTCATAATATAACAATACTTCCAGTAATTTATATAATACATGCCAGAAGATTTAGTATTCTTAGTATTTAATCTGAGGCTGATGTTCCATAATTTATCAAATTTGTATATTACTCTAAGCCACATGTTGATATGTATTATATTCCTCAAATATAAATGAAATATATACTGAAAGTCTTTAATAAAAACTATAAACTACTAGAAATATCTTTGATTTTCATAAAATGTCTTACAAGAAATATATATTTCTAAACTTTGGTTTATCATTGGTAAAGATCTGCCAATATATCACCATTAATTCAGGGCTCAGCCCAAATGACATACAAACTATCCTGGCCCCAGAGGAGATGGTGGCACTATTCAGTGCTTATTTTCATCTTGGAATCACTCAAAAGATTCCTTAACATAGAGCGTTGAGTTACCATCAACGTCTGAAAACAGTTTCTCACTGCAAAGCAAGCCCATTTTGTTATAACAATTACTGTTTTATATTACTAGGAATTTTTCAGATATAAGTATATAAATTCTGATGAGTTGTGCTAAAATGTTACAGACAAATTGGTTGCAAGTATAATAATAGATGAAGGCTGCGCATAAAATCCACCTCATCTCCTTTACATTTTGAAATAGCTTTCACCCAGATGTCCCATATAAATGTGGGCTATCTCCCACAACAGTAAACACATGCCCAGTCTGGCAAAGTAAAACTGAGATTTCATTTGGGCTTTTTTAATACAAAAGATATCTGCCCTAGAAAGTATTTTGTCAAAAGATTCACTTCACTCTCATGTATTCTACTGACTGGTTTGCAGTTTTAACCTGACTTATTATCAGTATACTAGCTCTTTTCCTGTCTAAACTAATGTCCTCTCTAATTTACAAGTCATAGATGGGAAAATCATAATTTGGATCAAATTATTCAAACCCCTAGAAATATGCAGGCTTTTTACTTCCCTTCAATCATCTATAACTTAAATACAAATTTTCTGCTGTTAAATTTGTGAGCGTTTCCATGACATTAAATGTAGGCAAATGTCTGTAGCTATATCAATGAGTGCTGTGAAAGCTTTAAAAATAATTCTCAAAATAAAATTAGTAATTTAGGAGGAAAACTACAGCACCCAGAACTCTAAAAAGTGGAAAAAACGTGAATCAAGAAAGTAAGCCTATGGTACCACGAGCATCACTGGAGAAGAATTAAAAATAACGTCGGTTTCTGGGACCGTGGAAAGGTTTGGTCTGGGTATTTACATCCCAGGCTGTATTTCTAGGGCAAAGCATACAGGAGTTCTGCCATTTGTTTCACTTGTTAGGATTCTGAGAATATTGGAATCAAATATTAGAGAAGTTAACTAGTCTAGGAAATTATATCTGACCTTTCAATTGGTAGACAGAAGCCTGGCAAATGAACGACTACTAAAGTTGTGAGTGAAGCTGCAAGTCATAACAAAAACTAAAGGCAAAACCAAGGAGAACCTGAAACTCACTGTGCTACCAGGCATCCTCAGTACTCTGGCGTAAGTCAATTACTGATACCACATTCAGCCTTAGCCAGGGTCTGCGAGCTATAATTACAACCTTCAGTGAAGGGATATTAGCAACTCAGAGCATCTGTAAGTGATCTCATATGACAAGCTACATCTATTTCTCAACATTCTTATTCACCTAATTTTCTTTTTGATGCTTCATCCATTATTTAGTCTTTGAATCCTCTATGAGTGGATGAAGCATCCATAGTCCTATCAATTTTCCATCATAAAGGAATATACAAATGAACAATCATTGTGTTTTAAGTCATCCAGAACAAGGATACATCACTTTATGTGTGATTTAGAATAGGTTGCTTAAAATTGAATAATGCAAATTATCAATTTTTGAACACAAGAGAATCAAATAGGATAACAAATATGCCCAGTAAAATTCAAGGTGACAGCATAGCCCTATCTTACTCTTTCCCTTGATCAGAATTGTTCAATGATATTTTCATACTACCAGAATACAATTTAAATACCTCTCAGCTCAAAATTCAATAGTATTTCTTCCATTTGCCTTTCCATATCCACTTCTCACTGCACCTATTTATGTAACATTTGACGTATTCATACTCAATTATTTTGTTCATTGTTCTTGTGCCTTTCCTTCTTCTATCTGCCTTTGTTCCTGCTAATTTTCCCAACTCTAAATATGCATTGTTACCTTCTTCTTCAAGGATCAATGCAATATTTACTTTCAATAAAGTAACATTTCTGTGCTTCTCTCCCTTACCCCTCCTTCCAGATGAAATAAATTTGTTCCTCCTCTGACCTCTATATCTAAACTTTCTTCTGTCTTAAGGAGTACCTGACACCATGCATCGTCCCTTCTCCTAATTATTTTTTTTTTCAGATTTTTCCTTCTCCATTGTCTCCTTTCCTTCACGATTGTTAATATCCATATATGAAACCAATTGGATATTAGCAAAAGAAAAACTACAGCTTCCATCTGTACCTCAGGTACAGCAACGTGCTCTGTTCTTCCAAGTTGTACTACTTCTGTGTGGTCTAAATTTCAGTGTTTGGGGGTAGGGGGACATATCATAGGGAAACAAATAAAAACCAGGAAATACATGGGAATGTAAAGAAGATAAAGGAAAAGATATTCTTCAAAAGCTTAAAAAATCAGTTCTTTGGACAGACACAAGGAGTGGATTATTTTGAGACTAGTGAGCACAGCCTTGATATTAAAAGAGCAATGAGACTGTGTGCGCCTATTGGGAAAGGAACTCATGTCATGGCGGTTTAGTTCAAAGTGCTGAACTATGAATGAGAGTTCTAAGTTATGAAAACTTTTTTTAAAAAAATATTGTTTAATAAATTTTCATCACATGTATGTGAATATAAACCTACACTCACAAGAATAGAAACATATATATATATATATATATATATATATATATATATATATATTTTAAACCATTAACAATTTCCAGGAAAGGACAATGAAATGTACATATGCTTTTAAATATTCCATCCTCACACCATATCCCACTTTAGTTCCACCATATTTTCCCCTTTTCATTATTGCAGATCCTCTGAAAAATAGCCACATTCATTGTTTTTAATTACTCATCCTTACTGACTTCTTCATTAACTTGAATTTGGCTTTTTCACCTGTATTCCATGGAGACTACTATTTTTTAGGCCATTGATGACTTCTATTGCCAGATCCAATACTTGCTTTTAATGTCTTACCTTTGTTTACCTATGTGCTAGATTCAAATAATCAATTATTCCCTATTTCTTGAATTATTTCCATGCATTGGTTTCATTACATCACATATCTGTTCATCTTATTTCACTGGCTCCTTCTTCATTATTTCTCCTGTTGGCTCTTCTTCCTTTTTCTATTCCATGGTAATTTGAAGACTCAGTTGAAAGCTATCATATAACACTCTTAGTAGTTGGGTGATCAGTGGTTCAGACCTGAAGTGGAGAGATCTGAGCCATGGGCCAGAGCACGTGCTAAATCTCCAGGGCCCAGTACATGAGTGTCAAGCATTAAAAGGAATATGTATATTTGCTGAATTAATAAATGAATGCCTATAGATTTTCATCTTTGGTTTTCTCATCATACCCTCTTTGACACTATAACATTTTGTGCACATATCTTAGTTCAACAAAGATACAGGAAGGTCTTTGTGGGTCAGAGATGTATTAGGTTTGATTTTATGTTCTTCATAGTGCAAATTAAAGAGCCTCGAAAATAGGAAATACTCAGTAAAAATAATAATTCAATGAAAGTGGAAGAGAAGTGCAAAGACAAGTCATGGGAAGGGCTGATGGGTCCCTGATAGGTCCCTGACAGTATGTCATAATTCCAAGTCATTTGAAATGCATTATAATATATGGGTCCAGAGTAGGAGGCTGTTGTCCCAAGTTTCTGTTCTTCTATTTATTCTTAATCATAGATAATTAACATCTCTATGCTGTTGTTTTCTGTTTTATGAAATAGGGATAATATTAACACCTTATAATTAAGTATCAGAATAAAATGTTCTAATAGATAAAAAGTAGAACTAAGGCCCTAGCACACAGTAACTATACAATTGTATCTATTTATTTATGTATTACTAACACAAACTTCTCAGAGTTACTGTTTCATATACAAGATTCTGAGCTTATTCCTCATATTTAAAAATAAATTGTACATGATTAAACATGTATTTATTTTTAGGATATAAGAAATAAATGAACCCTAACTTAGTTTTTAATAATATTTAATTTGTCATATTCTGAATTAGCAGAAGTTTGATATATATATATATATATATATATATATATATATATATATACACACACACACACACACACACATATATATATATATTTTTTTCCTCAGTTTGCATTATGAATCAAGCAAAACTACTTAATAATGAAAAGAGTTAGGTAATTAAAACAGATAGTTTGTTATGATTAACAAATAATCGGATGGTTGAACTACATATAGTAATTATGGTCTCAATTTCATAGTTTCTTAAAACACCAACATTCATTTTCATATTTTGAGCTTTTATTTTATCTTATTTTGCCCTTTTGGTTAGGCTAGTATAAATTCTAATATAGGAAATTGTATTTACTCTGTTACTAGTTCATTTATATTTATTGTGGATTGTTTCATCTAATCTGTGTAAGATATACATGTTAAAATACAAAAATACAGAGCCGGCCGAGTGGCGCAGTGGTTAAGAACTGGTTTTGGGATGCCAGTGGCCCTGGTTCGGATCCCACATATGAGGGCCAGTGACACTGCCCTCTACAGCAAACAACAGCTCCACCTGGAGCTGGGCTGTGCGAGCCCCGGTGATGGTGTGGGCTGCAGCCCCTGCTGCAGTGGGCTGCCATAGGCTACAGTGAGTGGCCGGCGGCCAGCGTGAGCGGCTGGCGGCCAGCGTGAGCAGCTGGCGGCCAGCATGAGCTGCCAATAACCGGGGTGAGCGACCATCCAGAGGCCAGCGACCAATCTGCCTCATCTGGGAAGAGCACAATGACGATACCAATATGGGCCAGTGAAGCAACATCCTCCGCAACTAGACTGAAGAACAAAAAGACAACTTGTCTGTTCCCCTTTCCCGATTCCCCAACGCTGTTCCCCTCCCCCAGTTCCCCAATTAAAAAATCTTTAAAAAAAAATACAAAAATACAATTAGTAAAATAAACTACTATAAACATTTGCAGTTAAATGTAATACACAAGCTCTAAAAATGAAATTAATAAAACTATATTCAATCCAGTCAGTCTCAAAATAATGTAAAATTTATAGTATTGAGCAATGTTGAAAAGATTTACACAGCTAAAACAGAGGAAAGCTGTAGAGGCAATCTAATAATGAAATTCCCAGAAAGTCAAAACTGTCTTGCTTTATTTGTTACACTGTTCTAACATTATGATTTGCTGTACCATAAAGTACTTACTTCTCATATATATATACCACCACCTGAAAATTAATTATTTTATAACATGAATTATCATCAGAGTATATAACTATGCAAATGAGAACACCCCCCAAACTGTGCAACATACTATTTTTACATCACAATCACTTAACTTCCAATTTTTCACTTCAGCAATTTATTTTAATCCTACCTTTGTTATGCTCTTTAATTAGATATTGAATAATGAAACTTTTGAAACACAGCACCAGACATAGTTTTTTTAGTTGTCACAGTATCGTATAGTTATCTTCAGTCTGCACAGTTTGCTTTGTATAACCAAGCACTTATGTGATGATTTTTGGGACTGAATTGACCACTAATTGCATAGACAAAACATTAAATTTACTGCTCTATTATTATAATATACACCTAAGTATTTGAAAATATTTGAAAAATAGCATGTATACCTTTTTTAATTTATTTTTTTTAACTTTATTATTATTATTATTAGTTACAGATGTACAAAACAATGCAATAGTTATCTTTTTCATGTATAACTTTTAATGAATGATATACAATGAAATGGATAAGAATTCCACTTTTCAAATCAGAGTTCTAGAACTTCCTTGATCTAAGCTAAATATGACACATTCTAGCAATTTAAGAGGAAAATTTATTCAAATTCTCTGTGCCTCGATATTCTTATTTGCAAATTGAATAAATGGTGATAATTCATTATGCTATACATAATGTCTAGTAAGCAATAACTAGACAATCTACACAAATATTAAATGTGTTTGTCACTTGTACTATAAAAATTACTATTACGGTAGCTTGTTATAGTTAAATCAATAAAATATTCATATTAACAAAATTAAAACTATTTTATATTATTTAAATAAATTTATGAAATTCATTGCAATTTATATAAGCGGAAGGTATTATTTCAAATGTTTCAAAGTACAAATAGCTCAATATGAATTTAATATTTCCCTGCGATTATTTGAGACCAAGTGTATTAATTTCCTAGGCTACCATAACAAAGGACCATAAACAGGGTGGTTTTAAAAAAAAGAAAATTTATTGTGTCAAAGGTCTGGAGGCTAGAAGCAAAATCAGAGTGCCAAAAAAGTTGGCTCCTACTTTGGCTGCAAGGGAAGGACCTGTTTTAGACCTCTGTTTTGACTTTAAGATGGCTGTATTCTCTCTATGTCTCTTCACATGTCTTTCCTCTATCCCTGCCTCCATGTCCAGAGTTCCCCTTCTTATTAAGGACACCAGTAATATTGGATTAGGGCCCACCGTAATGACCTCATTGGGACTTAATTACCTCTGTAAAGACTGTACCTCCAAATAAAGTCACCTTCTGAGGTGGTCCAGCCTAAGAATTCAATATATAGATTTTGTGGGGACACAGTTCAACACACAATGCAAAGCATATAAATCTTGTTTATCATTTCACTGACTACCTACCTGATCCTCTGTTACCTAATAAATAAATGTTTCTTTATAATATGAATACTACCATCATTTTATGGAATATTTTGTTTTGTGCAATATTTTCACAATCCAGTGAACTGGTCTGCATTCTACCACATTGCTTCTCAACTCCATTGTACCAAATGATGCTCAGCTTGAACTTTCCACTATTTCTCTAATTTTCCCTTCTGTCTCCTTCACTGCCTCCCTTCCACTGTGTATGGTTAAATACACATATTTCCAAGGAAAGCCTTGGTTCTCTCTAGAGAATTCATGTGTGCATATACTAATGCACACGTCTAACTTTAAGCCACATGTATTAAAATGTAAATGTCTTTGGAATACATCCATCTGTTATATAGGAATTTTAAATTTAAGATGACCAAATGGGGATCCTCTCCCTTATACCCTCTTAATAACTGAGTTAAATACAGCTCAGTTAAATGCATCATAATTACCTAGTCACTATATCTGAAAGATTGATATCATTATTTTTTCTCATTCATCCACCCAAACTGGTCACAATATTTTGTTGCCATTATTTAAGGTTCTCAGATTTATCTCATCCTCTGCCTCCAAATACCAGCCCTGAAAAATATCTCATTCAACTATTATGTCAGTTCCTTCAAAGGTACACTTTCCCTACCTCTTGTTAATGGTTTCTTTTCTTCGTACTTTCTCCAGAATGAAAGCAATTATCCTCTTTGCAAATGCATTTTGGCTTTACAATGCCTAATTGGTAAAGCTAATCCTATTCACTTTATCATTCAAAGTACTTCACAATTAGTTCAACCTATCTTTGAATTCCCTGCATTTCTGCCTCTCCTCACTGATTCAACCTTATCAAAAAATTTCCCACTTCACTTTTTTGGGCATGGGTGAATGTTCTCTCTGCTGAGGAATACTCTTTTTAATTCATCATTCTTTCCTTTCCTGACCACCTAGTTTTCACCCACACTTCCCTGTTACAAAGTTCATATTTATCCTACTAGTAACATCTCATATACAATGTCTTCAGGCAAGCCTTGCAAGACTTTCCTAGAGTTGACCTGCCTTTTGTATTCCTATAGCTCTTTTCTTAGTCAACACATTGCAGATTATGCTCTAATTTACCTTCATGTAATTATTCCTCTGATACTAGACTCTAAACTTCTTGAGAGGATTATGTTATAATGAATAAGAATCTCAGAGACACCTTGAACAAATTAACTGTTGACTTCTTAAATTTTCATAAAATCTCTGAGTATTAGTTGTCTCACATAAAAAATGGGGACACTGATACATATATTTCCAGTTTATGGGATGACTAAAGTAGATACTATACAAAATACCTAGTGCATTCAAATAGTATCATTAGTAGTAATATTATTGTTGTTGTGTTTATTGCAAATTCATAATTAAGAAGAGTTATGTTCTCAAAAATAAGTGCATCATTAATGTTTTTCACAACACTTTCATGAAATACACAATAAAACCGTACCGACATTTAAACAGGTGAGAAAATATGTTCCTAAGTAAGTACATTTTTATTCCCAAGTTTACGTATTTGATGATTAGCCCATCTAAATTTAGAACACAACTCTTCTAATTTTTTTTTAATGTTTTCCTCATATGAATTTAGTTTTTGTACTTCATTAAGTTTTCCTAATTCTGAAAGAGCTACAGTACTCAATCTGTTATGCATACTTGACACCATATGTGACACCAATTGATAAAATAAAGTATTTCTACTTATTATACAAGGTAAACTTCTGTAAAGAACTATAACATGGTTAAACTAAGGCTGGTCAACAGATGTGGTGAACTTGAGCTTTCAAGAAGTGTTTAGGAATTTAATTATATTATTAAAAAAGAAACTCAAGGCATATCCAAATAGTCTATATTTTTTCTTTTTTATAATAATTAAACTGTAAAATAAGTTTCACAATTGTTTTCTCTGAAGACAGTATTAATTTAATAAGGACATATGTATGATGTAGTTTATTCCAAATTACCATGTTATGCTAAATTAGTTGAAGGAGCTAACCTTTATGAATAGTGATCCTTTTAGTTAATCCAATTCATATATTTCGTTTCACTGTGCATAAAATCCAGCACTGATATATTCATTCATTCATTTGTTTATTCGTTCATTCATCAAATATTTATTTAGCACCCACTCTTTACTGCAGTCAGGCAAACATTTATTCAGTGAGCACTATGCCAGATGCTGAGGATAACAAGCACATGAACTAGACAGACATTGTCACTACACTCAAGAATTTGTGTGAGGTGGCAACCTAAAGTACTTTAGTTGTATTTACCAAGATTTTTTCAAAATGTTTCTGAATTTAGAAGAAAATGAGTTTTTAATTTATTAAAGAAAAGGTGACTGTCAGGTCAAATAAGTCATGATATTTTCAAATAAAATTTTCCTGTAAGTTGTCATATTGATTCAGTATGATGTTAACACAAGCATATGTTGTTGTTGGTTTTTTTTGCTTTTGTTTTTAATCCTTACTTTTAAATACTGTTCTCATTAATCCCGGCTAGTGTTGTGTCACATTTCAAAATGTCCTACATACTGGCTCTGTGAGATGTCATTTCTTTGTAAAATGCAAATGAAAGGAGATGAGAAAGGATTCTAAAGAAGAGGCACAATAGAAGAATGCTGTCCTTATCCAATGCACTAGTAAGGGATGTATAACCGGATAGGATTGCCTCCATTTAGAGGAATAAAAGGAATATATTGAAGTCAGTAAATTCATTTTCTTTGAATAAAAGGGGTATTGCACAAACATATGTAACTTTAGAGACATCATTTCTATAGCCTCAGGGTTTTAGAAGAAATTTCTGTGCTTCAAGCTGAAGCCAGTTGAGGTACTGTTTCCCTTAATATGAGAAAGGATGACTTATAAATTAAGATTTAAAATGCTTGGGTCAGCTTTGAACTAATCAAGCTGACACTAAACTCCCATCTCACCTAGGAAAGCTCTTACCGCCAGAATCTTTTCTGGCTGTGAAGGATAAATGACAATATGTACCAGCAGTAAACCAGCTTATAAATTGGACCAGAAAGGATAACATAAATGAAAGTCAAAGCAAATTTGTCAATTCATGAAATAAATATAACTTTCAAGTGGTTTTACACATTTTTAGTGTTCAAAGCAGCTTTACATTAAGTAGGAATTAGACTACTTGTTTATGGCATTACCAAAAAAAAAAAAAATGTTTGGTTTTGATTTGATCAAAATCTATTTTGCTAAAGAACAGGGAAAAATTATTTAGAACTCCTCTGTCTAGTTCTTTTGACCTCTTAAGTGGACAAAGAGCTTAATGCAAAAATCCCACAAACAAAAAGCTCAAAGAGAAATCTATAATCAAATTATAATGAAGGTTAAAAGAACATGTAAATTTATTCATATGTTCAGTTAGTTAGGAGAAGCCATATTTGTTAAACACCATCAGCTAAGCCAATTACAATGTTAAATTTAATCTAAATATTGCATAGATCGTATAGAAAAATAAAAATTTTTTAGTTCAAATAAAATATACCAGTTACAAAATATTTATTTAGTGACATATGAGACAAAAGTATGCATTCACACTTTCAAACACCTTTAAATAACCTATAATTATAATTTGTGTGTGATGCAGTTCTCAGTGAATTGTGAATATACAATAAGTAATTTGAATTGATTAAATGCCTACAAACACAATAAAGAGAGTATAATTTTCTTAAAAGGTCTGTTCTAGTGCAAATAAATATTTTAGAATTTACACTTATGAATAAAATTAAAATTGTCACTAAGATCATGTATTAAGGTTCATTCTGTACTTAGATAAACAGTAAGGTCTAAGAAACAACATTCTATAATATCTGGAAAATATTGTACAGATGTTTTAAATACAGAGACAAATAATTAAAAGAAAGAGGTACCCTGCTGAAGTTAAGATTAAATATTCCCAACAGAAAATATAAAATACCTAGTATAGAGATAATGGTACAGTCATTATCTCTAGATATAAAAAACTGGCCAGTAAAGAATTTTGGATTAAGGCAATAGATTCAGCTGACACAATTGGAAGAAATTGTTAGTACCATGGAAAACAAATAAACTGGGCGGTTATAAAGATTTTCAAGCATACTTAAATTTGTTGAATGAACAAGGACTATAATAGACCTATTAAATAGATTAAATGAACACATACCTATTCAAACGAAATATGTCTTTACTATAGAAGATGAAATATTGTTTTGTATAGCAAAATATTTCCAAATTGCTATCAGAGAGTTAGATAATTCTGAACAAAATATTTTACCATAGATTAAGAAAGGGAAAATATAGGTGTAAATAACAAAACAAAACACTTTAATCAACATTTCAGGACAAATGACAAAGACCATCAAAGCAAGATATAGTTACCAAGACATGTGTATATCCAATTATGTGTTGGAATTCCGATTTACATAAAAAACTGTGTTTTAAAAAATCTTAATATGTCATATCCCCATCCATATAGAGCAGACACTTAAGATTAAATTGTAAACAAGTAGGCCATATTAACAGTAAATCAGATATAGAGGATACCTAAGGAAAAAGCAACTCTTATCACTTCAAGTGGGAACAATTTAATATAGCCAGTTATGACTCAAATAATTGTTTAGAAGAGTTCTGAAAAATAGGGGTTAAATGTATTAGGATTTCATAGCACAATATTGCAGATCTTATGAAGCAATGGGTCAGTTTTTTTGTCCTCCTTGCTTTCTTGTTTAATAAACGAATTAAAAAATAATGATGCAAGCAACTGCATTCTAAAATAACTCAAATATTGACAATTAAATTAGAAGTTATTCTAATAAAGAACAAAAATGGAGTTATTCATAGGGTATTCTAGGATAAATGTGGAATTAAAACGACATATTACAAAGATAAAAATTTGTGAATCAGTGCCACATGTTGCTATATGATTTAAATGATTATGGAGTTAACATATCAAATGCAAAGATGTTTGAGGGCCAGCAGAGTGGCTCAGTTGGTTAAAAGCTCTCTCAAGACTGCAAGCTCTCAGTGTTAGCTTCCAAGAGCTGCTGTGAGCAATTGTCCAGGGGCCGGCGATTGATCCGCCTCACCCGAGAAAAGTGAAATGATGTTATCAACGTGGGACAGTGAAGCAACATTCTCCACAACTAGACTGAAGAACAAAAGGACAGCAACTTGTCTGTTCCCCTCCCCCAATTCCACAATAAAACCTTAAAAAAAAAAAAGAGTGGGAGTTCTGAGCAACAGGGTCACCGGCTTCAATTCCTGGCCTGAGCTGAGCTGCGGCTGAGCTGCCAACAGGTGGCAGGATGGCTCAGCTATATAAATTAAAAAAAAAAAAAAAATGCAAAGACCGCTTGCAAAAACTTCAAGGGTGACAGAAAGAGCTAAACAATTATATTGCTGTCAAAACAGGAAGCAAATTATCCTGGAGTTCAAGACTGGAGAGGTTTTCGTTTATTTTGTTTTGTTTTATTTGGAGATGTGAGGAAACTGTTGAATGACTTGCCCAGAATCACATGGCTGTTCAGGGACAAAGCTGGAAATCCATTGCTGATTCTGTTTGTTCACCAAATTAGAACTGCCTCTAAAATTTTTGGACCCCAGGGGACCACGTGGGGGGGGGGAGATAAATAAATAAAAGAGCACCAAAGCATATCATAGGAATCTTAAAAAATCTGAAGGTTGGCAGGAGGAAGAGGTGCTAATTGATCTTGTTTTCACTCGAATGTAATTAGGGAGGTGGAATAAAAAGTTGAAATTAGGAGGACCTCCTTATTCATTCCCAGTATAAACGAATTCCAACCAAGCATAAATTCATTTTAAATTTATTTAAAAAAAAGTCATCAGTTGTTTGTTTGTTTTTTACCTTAGAATATTAGGGATGATTGCAATTGTTATCATCTTAACTCGGGCTTAAATATAGTGAGCATAAACCTCTTTGAAAATGATCTACTACCCATGGAAATGATTGTATTCATAATTCTGTGGACTATAAATACTTTCCTTAATTCTCAGATATCACAACTCTTTGAGAAACACAGAGCTAGGAGTAATGAACAACAAAATAACTAAAGAATCTTGATACTTAAAATGTCTAGAAATTCAAACTTTTTAAATATCTATTAAACCCCTGCCATGACTGAGAGTTTATTAGTCTTAAAATATTACTGCTTTCCAGCATTTGTATGTCAGTATCAAATTTCTATAATCTCTTTATGAATTATTTTACTTCTGGAGGTAAAGTTTAAGGAACTAGCTAAGATCTTAAATGAGCAGCAAATTTAATTTACTACTGATAAATCTCTCTCTACTGTGATTAACTCCACCTAAATATTTATTAGAAAACTGATCCTATGGAATAAGATGCATAGTCTAGAGGAGCAATAAATTTTTCTGGTCATTTCTTTATTCGCTAAAAATTACTAAGCAGATGTTATCTGTGTACAGATAATAGTTTATTTAAATTGATATAGCAATTATCATACACAAATAACATAATGGTGTGGATCCCATCAGAGGTCAGGCAAAAATGAAAAGACTGGCATCGTATATTAAAATATAAGTATGTCAATCAGACAGTGATTTTTTTAAAATTAAAAGTTCAGTGGAAGAACAGGCATATCTTGAGGTCCAGAGAAATGAAAGAGGAATGACATCAGCTCTTACGGGTAATAAATGAGACCAGTGGTTCTTAATCCTGGCTACACTTCAAAATTGGGGTGCTTTAACAAATACTGTTCTCTTCACTAGATAATTTATTTTACTTGATGAGACTTATGAATCTATATATTTTAACTCTTCTGATAATTCTAATATTTCACTATAGTTGAGAGCTCCCAGGTTAGTTATTCTCAAATGTTAGCATGTATCAGATTCACCCAGAGAACTTGGTTAAACACCTATTGCTTTGACCTCACCCTACTAATTCATTAGGCCTAGGATGGAGTCAAAGATTTGCTTTTCTAAACAAGTTTCCAGGTGATAGTGATGCTTCTGGTCCCAACAATCACACTTTGAGAATGACTACTTATGTTAAAATAACAACAGCAACAAAACAGTGCCTAATAATTTGAGTGTTCAATGTTTAAACTAAGTATATTTAGACCTTTATGTCTCATCTACAATTGCATAAGCTTACCGAGAATTATGAATTGAGTTTTATTAAAACAATCATATTCTAATAGGACAACTTAGGTCCATATATTTAGTAGCATAGATTTTTTTTAAAAGCAAAATACATCTTCGTAATCTGGCTGTAGACTTTAATTATCACAATCTTATTCAAGGAAGAGATACTTTTCCCAAGAGCTGTCACAATATGCCAGCAATCATGATTTTTAACTGTAGCATACTAACTCAATTTTGAGTTCATCTGTATGAAATTAACCAAATTTGAGCTGAAATGTGTACCTGTTAAACTTTTTACAAAAGTTTAGGTTAATGTTTCAAAAACACTTTGCATGTTTATCTTCATATTTTACACATAAATTAGTACCTTGAAGTGAATGTAGTTTAAGGAAAAATAGCACAAAACAGTGATGTCCTTAAGATTCTTTGGTTTAGATAAAATATGAAGAAATATCAAATATTTTGACTACTATTATTTCACTACATTTAAATCATTAATTGATTTTCAGAGTATGAGTTGTTATTTTTAAGTCAATACTGAATAAACTTGATGATAGTACATAATATTATATTGGAAATGAATGTTATGCTTCAGGAAACACAATTCATATTAATAAAAGTCACTCTGCAGTGATTTTTATCTCAAAGTCATTAAAGATATATGAAAGAAATAGAATATTTTCAAAAACCTTCCAAAGCTATTTACATAATTATAATTGTACTGCAATGTATATATGTTTTTCTGTGTATCACACTGTCAGTTACCCTTGTAAACAAAATAAAATATAATGGATTTTCTTTTCTCCTTTGAAAGAAAATGTCTTATTTTAATGAGAAAATTGTATGTATTCAAAAATATTTGCAGTATAATTTTAGATAATAATTACTTTTCTAGTAAATTGTTTCAAGTTCATAAAAAATTCACAGCACACTGTGTCTGTGAAACATGGAGGATTTATATTAGACCATGATTTCAGAGAGAAAAGGCTAACGCTAATGAGTAACATATAGTATTGTCAGGAGAATATGTCACCAACAGGCTGTAAATGGAAAGCTGACTGTAAATGCCAAGTGGGTAACAAGGGACTGAAATATAGTAACAAATAAGGTCATTACCTAACCTACTACTTAGACAAATAGCAAAGTCAAGATGAACTGTGTCCCCAAGCTAGAAGTCAGACAACATGCTCTGCATGTTGGTATAGGAAAGTGTACTGTAGAGATCAGCCATGAATTCACAAAACCAGTTTGCTGTACCCATCCTAAATGCAATTATAGAATAATTTTCAAAAATTAAGAATTTTTCCAATCATGAAATAAATCCGAAAACCTGTTATACTAAATTAATATCTTTAGGTTTACATATAAGCTTCTTCATTGCCAGTTCATTTCTCACTAACTCACTTCTTCACATTCTTTTACTTTCTTTCCTTCTAAAATGCATGTCAAAACCTAAAGTTCGGGAATGACTAAAAATTTCATGGGAAACATATCTTTACTTAATCAGTGTGAAATCACAAATCGTGCAGCCTATAAAGCTTATCTTTATTTTTCTTTAAGAATTTCAGAATAGCCCATTTTTTCTTTTTGGAATTTTGAGGACTAAAAAAGTATTCCTTCTGCAAACACAAATATTATTCAGCTGTGAATGATATTTAATAAAATAGATATTAATTTTGTTCTAAACTTAAATGTTTTAAAAACAGTTATAAGATCATAAAGAAATCATGAAAACATGCCTTCAGGCACAAAAAAAAACAGTACTTCATGATTTTTTACATATTAAGGGAATATTTAAATTAAATATTTCCCCCCAAGAAGAAAGATTCATTTGTTGTGAACCCCAAGAAAGAAATTAACCTGCTGAGATATATTTCCCATGATCAACTTCTTACCAAAGGCAGACAGAATCAGAAAGAATAGGGTTATGGGGAGAGAGGAGAAAGGAAAGTCAGGGAAGACAAAGGAAGGAGATGAGATCATTCTTAAGATGCAGCTACAGCTAACTGTAATGGATTATAACACTATTAGCATTGCAGGCAGGGAAACATCTTCACCCCCTGTGTCACCATGACATTCTTGACAAGGGCTAAGTAAGGAAAAGGAGACTCTCACCTCCTGATGGGAAGGGAAGGCATAGTCAGTGAGGCCCCACCTTGGGAACACCTATAGTACCACCCCTAAATCTTGAATATTTCATGCCCTCATAAAATACTAAGCCTCTTTTTTCTTCGAGGCAGTTGCTCTTCTTCCAGGCCTGTCCACTGTCATGCCATTTTGAGAGTGTACTATGATAGATGTTTTTCCATGTTTGACATAGGGCTGTGTAGGTTGTGAGATGTAAAGTAGATAAAACTCATCCTCCATCTCCAACTGTAAACTATGAAGAATTATTGAAGGCTTAACTAAGTAATGACATGATAAAATTTATATATTACAAAGATAGTAATGATAACTCTTGCCACAGCATTAAGAATGAATTTGGGTTGGGAAAATGGAAACAAAGAAGACCATCTACTGCTTTAGAAGAGTGATTATAGAAATCAGCCACATCCCTGATAGTAAATATCAAAACTTAAGATTGAATTGGGAAAATATGGCAGATGCAATTGACTGGATTTAGAAGCTAATTGTATGTGAAAAGATGAGTCTGAAAAAAAAAATTAGTCAAGTAAGACTCCAAGATTTGATAATGTTTTTGTAATTTAATTTAAATAGAGAGAAGGGAGACATTTTCAAAATGGAGTAATAAAGAGTTTCATTTGGTCTTGGTGAATTTTATGCATGTGCTGTAAATTATGGCTTCTTATATCAATTAGGGACACTAAGTAGACAACAAAATAATACCTGTTTTTAATTATTTTTTTTCTATTTTCATTGTAATTATTCCTTTCTTATCTTGACCTTAATTCTTTAAGTAGGTGTTTTGTGTTTTTTTAACTAATTCCTGTATTGTTTCTCCCCAAATTGTCAAAAAGTCCTCCTAGCAATATAGAGACAGTTATTTTGTTATTCTTTCTTTCTTTTTTTTTTTTTTGGCTCACCAATTATTTTCTCAAGAATGTTTACATAATTTGTGCATGTTTCAGACACTTAGTTTGGAATGAGTGCTAAAATGGTTTCTACATCAGTGTGGTTGCTGAAACTATTTACTTTATAGCCCCAGTGCTCATTATATTTTCATGTCCTAGAAGGAATTACTCACTTTCAAACTGAAGTTTATCTTTATAATATCAAGATGAAATCTTTTAACCTTTATTTAATGTATGAAATAACTGAGATTCGGCATTTCAACAACTTGTCCAAAGCAGGCCTAGAACAACAGCTTTTCTGATAAACATATTAACATGCTTTCCATTGCTTTATGACTATTCCAAGGTCAAAGGTGTTTTGCTTTCCATTTTATTATATATTTTTTGAAGCTGGATACTAATAATGGTGAACTACCCTGGTTATGCAAAATGACAACCTAATCATATGAGTTGATATTTATATCATAGTCATCTCTTTAAATAAAATAAGTTAAATATAATACTTTAAACTATCTTTATGATAGATTTTCAAAGCTACCTAGGAAGAAGGAACATCAACTGATTTACGATATTGATAACTACCTTTATAATTTCTCTTATTCCATATCTAGAAAAGAAAGTACAGAAGAAATAAAACTTGCATCTTATAATTTTGTATCTGCCATCATGTCTTATAAACTCATACTGTAAGAATATGAGAATGTAAACAATAAAAACAAATTCAAACAAATTCAAATTCCCTTGTTATTTGGGGGGCAGTGATGGGGGTTCTGAATAGGAAACAGGCCTGGGTAGTGCTTGAGTACTAAGACTCCAATATGTAAATGAATTGTTCATCAAAATAAATTAAAAAGGGAAGGAAAGGAGAAAAAAATATATAGAACTCTTTCTCAAAATGCTGGAATGAATGACCCATAAAGTAATATTATGGATATGGGGCTGGCCGAGTGTGGCACGCTGGTTAAGAACTGGCTTGGAATGTCAGCTCTGAGGAGCAGGGCCCTGGGGTTCGGATCCCACATATGAGGGCCAGTGATACTGCCCTCTGCAGCGAAGATGGTGAATGATGGCTCCACCTGGAGCTGGGCTGCTGTGAGTTGCTGGCGACGGTGTAGGCTGCAGCCCCTGCTGCAGTAGGCTGCTATAGGCTACAGTGAGTGGCTGGCAGCCAGTGTGAGTGGTTGGCAGCTAGTGTGAGCTGCCAAGAGCTGCTGTGAGCAGCCATCCAGAGGCTGGTGACCAATCTGCCTCCCCCAGGAAGAGTGCAGTGACAATGCCAACATGGGCCAGTGAAGCAATGTCCTTCCAACTAGACTGAGGAACAAAAGGACAGCAACTTGTCTGTTTCCCTTCCCCAAATCCCCAATAAAGTCTTTAAAAAAAAATATGGGGCCGGCCGAGTGGCGCGGTGGTTAAGCGCTGGCTTGGGAAGCCAGCGGCCCCGGTTCAGTCCCACATATGAGGGCCAGTGACACTGCCCTCAAAAAACAAACAAACAAACAAACAAACAAAATATATATAGATATAGATATAGATATAGATATAGATATAGATATAGATATAGATATAGATATAGATATAGATATAGATAGATAGATAGATATGACTTAAAGAACAGCACACATTACATTATGAATCCCTGTATGCTTATATCAAGTTAATGCCCAGTAATTCAATTAAATGGATACATTTAAAAGGAAATATTCTCTTAATATGTAACCGTACAATTTCTAGATAAAATATATGACTCTATTTATGATCATTTATTCAAACCTCTACTAACTTCAGTGGATATTGCTTTATGAAAATTGCAGTAAGAAGCAAACACAAGCTCAGTGAAGCAGCTATCTCTCTACCAGTTGCAGATAATAAAATACTTTACAGTAAGTAGTCATTTGTATTACATTTAAGTTGTTCTTCATAAAATACTGGTGTTATATATTTTTAGTATTTGCTTCCACTCTTATGGTATGCAAGTATAATTATTATACCATTTTACTGAAGTGTTCAGCATGTTTCTACACCTCCTAAACTGGTAAAAATGAATTGTGATAGCATGCAATATTAATATAAAATGCACAGAAATTGCTCACATAATACAACTTTCACATTAGAGGATTTAAAGACCTCAAAATCGCTGTTGCAAACCTCTTCTTAGTTGTGCACATAAGTAGAAAGATGAGGTACTAAGAGTTCTATCTCTTTTCTCTAGGGATCAGAATAATACTGCTTGGCAAAACAATATTTGTACATTCAAAGGTCAAAATACTAATCTCAGTTAAATCTAACTTTATTGCTCTACAGCTACTGATATTTAGGGAAAAAAAGATTCTCCCTATGAATAATAAAATGAGAAGTTGATGATCTATGTGTTGTATAGAGCTTTCCATTTTCCTTTAAATATTATATAGTGAATTGAGACCTAAAAAAACAAAAGAAAAAGAAGAAACAAAACACAAATATAGGAACTTATCACTGGGAAAGTATTGACAGAATTGAGTCACATATTTTGACCAAAGGTAGAATTCAACTTCACCTTTTTAATTTTAAGAGCTTTTCAAAGAGAAAACCTATAACCATTTGGCCAAAATGCCTATTTAGTAATTTTGCCCATGAGATGCTCAAGTTGACCTACTAAGCAAAATATGGAACAGGTTGGTATGGGTCCTTAACATTATCTATTATATAAAAATATAAGTCATAGAGTTCCAAAAAACAGTGTTTTTCCTAGCTATCCTGAAAGCAGAATTTTTATTTCGGGACAATAAATGATAAACTTGGAGTCATTTCTTAACTTCTTTCCTCATGTCATGTTCTATACAACTATATGTATGTTTTCAAATATTTACATTACTAAATGATATAAATATGACACCCTTCAGCTGTTTGCTCTACTGGAGATTAGCAGGGAGACAAAACAATTACTGGCTTTTTTTTTTTTTCTACCTATAACTAATTTATTCCTGCATGTAGATAGAGATCAGTGTACCCATGATACATGATTGTTAAGACAGGAGACATATTACAACCAGTTTCTTCTTAATATCAGACTGTCCTTTTAAGGTATGATTAAAGGGGATCTGCCAATGGCAGCTGTGCTAGGTACTCTTTATTTCCAGGTGAAAAGGTGACACTAACAACTGGAAATGTTACACAGGAAAAAGTATGGACATGGAAGCAAACAGAGGATTTAAAAAGAATCAGCATGAAAATCTTTGCTCTGCCGCTTAGAAGTATCCTTGTTTGTAATATCTCTGTGAAATGGAGATAGCAAAATGTGAAATAAATATGACAATTGTCAATATACGTATAATATCTATGTAAAGCATCAGAAACCTAGAAACATTCATGAAATGGTAGTTTTACTATTATCAAAAGGATATTCCGTATATTTAATATTTCCCCACTAATGTTGGAAACAAAACAAAACACCAAACACATGAATGAAAATACAAGGAGTATCAAATGTATATGACCTTGAAGAAACAAAGGCCGGCCGAGTGGCTCAGTTGGTTAAGAGCTCGCTCAAGAGGGCAAGCTGAGCTCTGGGCAACGGTGGTTCAATGCCAGCCCGAGCTAAGATGCCGTTGAGATGCCAACAGGTGGCAGGATGGCTCAGCTAAAAAAAAACAAAAACAAAAAAACAAAAAAAAAGCTACATTTCTATACAACATTATTGTCATCATAAATCTTCTCCTTCCTTATTCTTAAATCTCATGATTAGATGACAAGAAACATGGTCTTTGATTACAGAGAGACTTGTACTGAAATTCAGGCTCCCCTTTCTGAAAATTTGGGTGATCTCTCCAAATCATTTTTTTTCACCTCTAACATGGTAGGTATTTCAGATTGGTTGTGAGGATTACATAAAATAACCTATAGTCCTGCCTGGTACATAGTAAGTATTACCAAATGTAAAGATAATCTACTCTATTTTTGGCTCTATTAAGGATAATAAAGAAGGTAAGACTGCCCTTCTTAGAAATTTTTCTTTATCTTCTTCAAGGTGGGCTTTTCCTCTGCCTTTGAGTTTCTCCTACCTCTTTGATCACACTGATCCGTACTTTGTACTCCTTACTTCTCAAGGTGATTTCATCCATGTTTCTCAGTTGTCAACCAAGTATAAATTGATGGCTCCCATATTAAGATCTTTGCACAGACTACTCTAATGTACTTTGGATTTTATCATTCATACTGCTTCTATTCTGCTTATATTATTCATCTTTCCCATAATGTCACATTATAGCCTGCCTGTCTGCCTCCATGGGCCTCTACATAAAGACAAATCATAACTTCAATATTATGCTTACTGTATATATCCCTGTTTGGAACCAAAGGATGGCCGGCTAGTCAATGACCGATAAGATCCCACGAGAGGGACAACCCCAGCCAGATACGGTTGTGTGGGTTACTTGTGGGTGCCTGTGGGTACCCGTGGATGTCAGTGGGTATCAGTGGGTACCAACAGGAAGAAATCAGGAATTGACATAAATAGGGCATGAACCCCTTGCTTCAGGGTCTGGCAGCCTGCCTGTGAAATGACCTATTGATATGATAATGTCTGTCCTCCTTGCATTCTTATCAGTAAGCCTTGGCAGAGGAGGTTCTGTCTCTTAAGAGGTGCATGACAATAACCTCTCGTTATGGCAGCTTGCAGGTGTGGGTGATTTGGCCCGGAGCTATGTTTTTGGGTGTGAGACACACAGACCTCAGAAGCTACATTGACCCTTGCTTATTTGTAAGATAATAAAAGGATCAGTCAGGCCTGATTTGGGGCTCCAGTCCATGAGGCTGTGGTCCCCTGGCCCCGAACTGTTTTCTCTCCTATTTTGTGTCTGTCTCTTTTTTCCTTAACTTTTCACCATCCTTTCTCCACACCTACCTAACCCAGTCATGCGGGACGCGACACCATAATATTGGGCACTCCCCAGTAATTCCCTATAAACCTTTCTTTGGTGCTCCCAAATCCATGTTTATTATTTTCTCACATCCCATGTGTTTTTAGTCAATAGGTAGTCAATTTTAAATAATAAATAATCCAAGCTGTTTCTGTTTCTTTGTCTATTACTCCAATTTAAGCCTTCACTATCCATTACCTAAAATACTTTAATTGGGTGCCTACCTTTAACACTTTTGCCTGCATTCTTTCACAAATATCCATCAGATAAAAAAAAAATCATGAAATTTGACTCTATAACTCTCATTTTTAAAAATATAAAATGAATTTTCTTCAAATACCAACCAAAATTTCTACGTACCTTTCCATGATAATTAAGGTTTTCAATGACCCATGCTTCTTCTGCCACTCATGTTCACTCTACACTCTTTCTATCTGTCCATATTTTTTTGCAAAACTCATTGTTTTGCAGTTTTGTTTTTGCAGTTGCAAATTCTTTCTTTTCTCTGTGCCTTCATTCATGTCCCATCTTCCTGAAATTATCTCCTATCCCTGCTTCACTTGATTAATTTCTACTTATCTTTTGTGACTCAGATTAGACTAGCTGACTAATAGTTTTATCACACACTTTCAACAAAAATGCCTGACACTGTGTTAAAGACAGAGAGACATTGAAATCTATGTATCACATCTTATATTTGATACACAAGATGTGTCACATCTTATATTCATACACAAGTCATACCATAAGATAATGCTAATTAAAAGTAATTTATTGGTACTTTATATATACAAATCATGATCAACACTTTATATGCATTATATCATTTAATCTCTAAATAGACTGTAGTATAATTATACCAGTGTTACTCACTGAAGGCCATCCTTGGCATGGCTCTTTGATAAAAGAAAGCTCCTCGTCAATAATGTTTCCTCAGAGGGTAAAATTGAGATTTATCGGGTTGCTGTCACTTGTAGGACAGCACACAGCTAAGTGGTGGATGGAGCACTTGAATACTAATGTCTCTGACTTATAAGACTTTATAGCATTGGACTAACCTGTCTCTCAGTGGAATAACTATGTTTATCTGTCCATCTGTCTGTATGTTTATTCATCCATCCATCTGCCTTTATATCAATTCATGATTCTATATTCCAGATGACTGTTTAAACACTAGCTGACATGTACAAAATGGACACTAGACCAACTAAATAATAACCTTTTGGAAAACAGGCCAACTGTGATTTATTCTCTCCCTACACTCAAATTCAAATACTCATAAAAATACAGAAAAATTGATGCATAATTTTAAATGCAGTAGAAACTATGATTAATAGTCCATAATGTGCCAAAACATTTATAAAATTAGTCTGACCCTATCACTAACTCTGAGGCTCTTCATCTTCAACCCAAGAACGATAAGTATAAGGAGCCATCATTCTTGAGCTCTAATTGGTACATTGTGCCCTCATGGTATTCTGGAAAGTGAGGCATGGAATCCTGACATATGGAAGATGAATAATTTTAGCCTTGGGACAATAATAATGGGAGCAGAAGACAAAACTGCAAAGAGGGGATTGCACAGGGAGGAAGCTACATCTCAGTTGTGGTCTGCAGAGAGTGAGGTACCCTCTAGCCCCAGGACACTGACTGGCATCTGGAGCAAGATGCTTGCTTTCACACCAAAGCTGTGAAGATCTGGCTATGTCTGCTATTTCCCCACCAATGGTCTTTCTGCATCTAAGCCCTGGAGGAGATAGGAAAGAAAAGTTTGGGTTTTTTTTTTGTTGTTTTTGTGTGGGTTTTTTTTTTGTTTTTTTTTTTTTAAGATTTAATTGGGGAATTGGGGGAGGGGAACAGTGTCAGGGAATTGGGGCAGGGGAACAGACAAGTTGCTGTCTTTTTGTTCTTCAGTCTAGTTGCGGAAGATGTTGCTTCACTGGCCCATGTTGGTATCGTCATTGCGCTCTTCCCAGATGAGGCAGATCAGTAGCCGGCCTCTGGATGGTCGCTCACCGTGGCTATTGGCAGCTCACGCTGGCTGCCGGCCGCTCACACTGGCCACCGGCCACTCACTGTAGCCTATGGCAGCCCACTGCAGCAGGGGCTGCAGCCTACTCCATCACCGGGACTCGCACAGCCCAGCTCCAAGTGGAGCTGTTGTTAGCTGTAGAGGGCAGTGTCACTGGCCCTTATATGTGGGATCCGAACCGGGGCCGCCAGCATCCCAAAACCAGCTCTTAACCAATGTGCCACTCGGCCGGCCCAGGAAAGAAAAGGTTTGAGTCACAGTAATGTAATTGAGTTTAGTTGTAAATACTGATTTTCTGAGAAGAAAACAAAAGGTAGCTACATTTACCTCAAAGACTGTATGTTTTGCATCTACATCTAACAAAATGGGCTTTGTGATTTTAGCTGCTATACAAAAATGAAAACTACCTGTTGGCACATCTGAGTTTGTGATTGTGAAATTTGGGTCTACCACCCAGGAAGACATTTCCTGACACTCTGTCTATGGACTCCCTCCACCCATTCAGTGTTTTAGGGGCTGCTATGAGCATTTCAACCCCTCATCAAGGGCAGTCCTGCTTCCTCCCAGACACATGGAATAGTGGTATTTCCCAGCTTCCTTAAAGTTAGTTAGGGCCATTATTCTAGCTTTGGCCAGTCAAGCATGAGTAGAGTGATGTGAAATCACTTTCAGGCAGACACATTTAATTATTAGGCCAAGATTTTCCTGTGTTTTCTTCTCCAACCCAAAGACTGTAGTGAAAATGAGGGTTGTATTAGAGGAGCCGATGCTAAGGCTTCACACAAATAATAGCTAGCATTCCTAAGAGTTGTTTAAACTCACAATGGGGCTTCATGTGAATGAGAAATAAATTTTGCTTTACGCTCCCTAGGGTGTAGGTTGTTGCTGTAGCCTAAACTAACTGATCCATATGCCAAAACTCTTCTGTAGAAGCTGCTTTCTTTATAGCTGGAGCTCTTTCCAGCATTCCAAATTAGAGAATGGGCCTTATGAAGCTACGTGGGCACTACCATTTCCCAAATTAAAGCAGGTATGGGTAAGAAGTAGGTAGGTGATGGTTGTTGCTGTCATGACATTAAGGGCAGGGAAGAAAACTGAGGTACTGAAGGAAACTGTAATCATCTAATGCT